>JAWWLV010000038.1:3514298-3607790 GCA_035041135.1 Platyrinchus mystaceus | reverse complement strand
TCATTGTGATGACCCACCCTTAAGGAGAAGGAAGCATATATTCATGTGATTGAACTTGGAATAAATTCTATATTTTTCCTTTGAACATTTATTCCAAAAATTCCAGTAAACAATAATCTGTGCTCTTCAGCCTTGTAACGTGGTGGGAACTGTGAATAGGGTAAAAAAGCACAATAATAACTCTTTGTGCACAGTACAAATAAAACCATCAGATGAGGCAATGGCAGCTTTAATGTCAAAGGACTCTTACAGGTAAGACTAAAAGAAATTTAGATTTGATAGCCTGTCTATTTTTTAATCTGGAATCACGATTTTGGTGCTTTACAGATTTGAGATGTTCTTGCTCTGAGTGGGTGTGTTCATTCCTGTCTTGAAGAACTCAGCAATGACAGCCTACATGTTACTTTATTTAATTCCTCTAGAATTGGTTCTATACTGTTTGCTTGGAGGCCAAGAAATATTTTACAGTGACTGGTGTGGGATTCAGATTTTTAAACAGCTTTTCATGTTAAGAATTGTGACGAATAAGTGATTAAGAGATTACACTGACAAACAGGGAAGTAGCATAAGGTTCATAAAGGAACTGAATGACACTTTCTGGCTGCTCTGGAGGTCGCTGCCTGGTCAAATTGCTTTTTTTGGAGTGCTGTTCACCATTCCTCACAGTGATTGGCCTGGCTCACATGGTTTCCTTACACTTTTAAATTTCCTTTACTACCTGGAAAGAAAAGGCTACAAAACCAGTATATTCTTCCTCAAAAATAAAGCACGGTGGGAAGTTGTTGCAATGATGCAACTCTCTTGGTCTGCCAAGGAATTGCATTTAGCCATTTTTAGCCAAAGGCTGGATACCAAAACACAAGTCTTGAAAGGAACAGAAACTCCACGTGAAAGATTTTCTGTGGAATAAACATTTCCTGAAAAAAAATGGGGCTTAGGCTACTTTTTTTTTCCCCAGTGTTTTTAAATTACTACAGGTGGGCTTTTATTTTAAAAATTGCTTTTTAGTAAAAGGTGGTTTTATGCTAGTTTCAAATTCATCTATAATTGAATGAATTACATAAATCCTAAATCAGAATAGTTTCTACTTTCTGATCTTCCCATCACTTAGCTATCCAGTTTTTCTTGGAGCAAGGGATCTTTTGTATTGCTTCTCAGAAATTTTGAAATGGATCAGATGCAGCGTTAATAAACTGTGCTGGTGGATGAGAACAGCTAAGAGCAATTACTCCCTTGGAAACAAGGGGAGAGGTGCAGACTTGTTGGGGCATAGGACACATTACATCTTAACCCTTTTAAGCATAAAGCAGAAAGTAGTCAGCTTTTTCATATCAGTTATCAGAAAAAGCCTAATAGCCAACCTCAAAATGACGCAGAACATCAGCTACCTCTTAAAACCCTCCAGAAGACAGCAGTAAAAGCAGCAGAGGAGGTTGGGTTCTACACCAACCCAATCCATCAGGAATAGGTGTTGGGAAACAAAGATTATTTAGAATATAAGATGCTGGAATAAAAGAGATTTGCACACAGGCTGCTGTGTTTGTTGTATCTCTGTCCTCTCTATATTCCCCTGGATTTCATTCTGATGCCTTTCAGTACCCCAGCCTCAAAAGGTGGTATATCATCTAGTTCCTGTGAATAAGAGGTGCTATTTCTCTCTTGAAAAGGCTTCTTTAAATCTCCTGTTTTTTCTGGAATTCTTCAGCTCCAAGCTGAGCCAGAGGCAGAGCCAGGCAGTGCTGGCAGTGGTGTTCAACAGCTGTGTAGAGTCTGCAAAAAGATGGCTATTCTAGAGTCAATCTTGCCACCTTATCTGTAGCCTCTTGGGGCAAAACATACTATTCAGCATTCAAAAATGTCCAATAAACAGGCTGATGCAAGGTATTTATAAATGATGAAGGTGCAGTCTCACCAGCCTGTTGTTGACTGCCCAGCTGTGGTATGAGAGAAGAACACACAACTCCCACAGCACGATTCAGGAGTACCAACACATCAGAAAATGGCAACCGCTAAATAACATTTTCCTTTGCATCACTATCAAGTAATTTGTAAAGGGCTATTTCTGCCCAAGCTGCATATGAATTGCACGTTGTTAGTGGATTGATGCTCTCTGGCTTCATCTGCACAGTGCTTCGTGCCAAAAACCACGAGACTGCAGGACCTCAGTTCTAAAGAAGAAAATAATCAATAAGCCTGGGCAGCCTGTGACGCTCAGTGACAGATTCTCACTGCCTGTATGGCTGTATTTTAATTTAGACAAAAATAGTCAACACCGCACTTGCATGCAAAAAGAAGTCATCTGCTTCTTATCTAATGTGTAATTCAATAATTCCTATAATTGATCTTCATTGACAGTTTTTGCAAGCTCACTCACCCACACTGCACATATTGTGCTTCCTGACATAATTCCCAACATAGGCGATGATATTTCAACAGAGGAAGCTTGTTAAATCAGGTCAAACAAAATAAAGAATCACAATGTGCTGCAAGTCCTTGCAGCTGTCTTTCTATCATTCCCTGCCCTTCCAAAAAACAAAAACCGAAAAAAACCCCATCCCAACTACTGTTGGCATTTTTGCAACGGGCTAAAAATACAAACCCCAGCTTTGTTAAATGTTGATAGGCTTCTGAATTGAAATACATCATCATTATCTCCCTAGATGCTGGACTATTACTGTTGATCAGACATAACTGCCAGTCTTTTATTGCTTCCACAAGGTTTAATTTTCCCTGGAAGTGCCATATATATTCTAATGACCTGCTGAATTAAAAGGATTCTAAATCGGTTCCCAATTGATGAGATGGTGTTTCTGAGATCAGCCAATAAAGGGCATTTTCTCTCATAGACAAAGGAACACAAAAATTCTGGAGGTGATAATGGGTCTTCAGGTGCCTGAAAGAGTGATACCTAATTTCAGAGAAACACAAACAATATATGCCTTTTCCATTTACAGTGATTGTAAATAAAGAGGAACATAATGTTTCTGTTTTATAAACACAATCACTTGCCTACTCAGCATTCTCCAACTATATCAAACTACTGTATTTTTCAAAGAATTGAGATACAGGAAGAGTTTAGCAGACTAACAACTAATAGATACAATTAATGGAAGCATGTTAGAACACTAAGGCTGGAGGATCATTTCCAGAGCATATGCTGGCACAGGAGAACCGCATTTTAATTTTCTATAAATACAACTCCAGCTTTTAAAACAAAACATTGGAAGCAAGGCACTTTTCCAAAGATGTAGATTCCTTCATTCCCAGATTCTCTTTCCAGCTCTAAGCCCTCATTCTACAGCAGTTAAGAAATGATTCCCATAAATCACCTCCTTCACCCAGAAGCCTTTTCCCCCATCGGCTGGGGGTGGGTTCTTAGTCTGACTCCTGGCCGTGCTGCTGAATGATTTTCCAATTTCTGGTGGCTTTAGCACTTCAGGTTAGTTGTGCTGCACATTATTGAGCTGATAAGTCATCAGGAGAAAAAGGGAAGCAACCAAGGGTGACGCATGTGCAGACACAATAAAAATCAAAGTAACCTGCTCTTACCACAGCAAGTTCCAGGGAGGCTCCTGCCCAGGGCAGGGACGTTGGTGTGCCCCGAAGAGCAACACAGTATTTCCTGAGCTCTGCAGACCTATCATGCTACGTGGAAGCATCTTCTTTTTCCTACTGAGTAAGTTCTGAAACACTAAGCAAACACAAATACTTGAAGGGCAAACCCATAAATATTTCAGTTAGTTGTATATAGGTTACTTCTTTGGAGTTAAACACTGGAGTAAAACAGACACAGTGTGTATCTTATGTGTCACAGACACTGAACAATACAAAACTGATCCAGGGAATAGCAAGGATTCCAAGCTATGGGCCAGACTGTGGCACAGGAAGCCATACAGCCTCTCTGGGAAGGATATGCAATAATGGAATGTTCGGAAGGTAGTTGTGTCCTTACCTTTTGGCCTTTGCTGGAATTTCTTCACTTAAATGTAAATCTGGGCAAGCAATATTCATCTCTATGTGATGTCCTTAGATCAAAACAGCAAGGGAAAAGATAAAAATTAATTAAATTCTTTACATCTGACGCTGACCTAAAAGAGGCAAAAAACCTACTTTTATTTAAACTAAGATATACTTTTAATAGTAAAGTGTTGCTGAAAGAATCCAGATACCCAAATATGTGGCAAGCAAACCTACAGCACTGAAATCACACATGTAAGGTGACTTCTGATGACTCTTCCCTTCCTGCCTAACAAGGCTGATTTCACATGAATCAGAAGACTGTGTCAGGCAAAAGTCTGGAAGCTTTATAAAATAACCTGATCGAGAGAGAGGAGAATCAGAGAGCAAAGGGCATTCAGCCAAACCCAGCTCTGCTGGAGAGCCTGAGTTGCTGTGGAGCTTTATCACAGCCTCTGCATCCAGGATGAAAGGCCAGCAAGAGCAAAATCTGCACCCAAACCCTGCATCCTCTACAGCAGCATGTCAAATACTCATTGATCCCCTGGAATTATATTTGGCTTCATTTTTGTCACGACTCTCACTTGTCCTGTTGCAGGTCACATTGCCTTCACACACCCCATGGGAGAAGTTCGCTGTGAACTCCCACCAAGGCTGCGCTAAATGTTCATAAATGTCATTTCTGAGGTGACTGAGCTCACCAGGCCTCTGCAGGCACGGAATGCTGTACAGCAAAATGGAAAAATGGGAAATAAGAATAGAAGACACTTTGTTAAGGTAATGCTCGTATCTGAATTTCACCCCCATAGAGATCATGTGTGGGAGAATATTAGATTTAAGCAGTTAACTGAATGCTGAATATTTTAGTGACAAATATGGTCTATGCACTTCCTAAAGTGTCTAGAAGTATGCAAAGCAATATCATGGGAAAGGCAGGATAGAAAGAGAAAGGAAACTTTTAATCTTAAGGTTTATTTTTAGGTGATACATTGAATGAAGGTTTGGCTTTTCCATAGAACACCCACACCCATGCAGCAGAGGAAAGATTCTGATGAATGTGATACCCAGAGTATCACAGCTTTCTTCATGGCTGTTTTTTTCATATAATGTAGTTAGTTAATTAGATCTCCTCTGATCAATCACTGAATTACCGCTTCAAAAGGCATTGTGATATGATGAGACTGCCTCACAGCAGTTAAACACTTTGATTTTTCTGTCCTAACACATTTACAGCTGGTGTCAACTAGGTCCTCCCAGCAGGAATAAAGAAATACTTTCTTAAATTACAAGCACAATTTATCTCACAATTTAAAAGCTGACCAATAAATTTACTGTAATATGGATTCATTCCCCCATTGCTCCTTTCTGGTTTTTAAGAACAATCTCTTTCATGTTTTCTATGTGCCTTATGTTTTGATCTCAAGTTCTGTGGTGCTGTGACCTTCTTTCTTGCTCATGTTCTATTCAGCTCTTTTGTACCATCACTATCCCACATCTGTGACTTCAGCTGTGTCACAGCATCTCCTTCCTTGATCCTCAGGAGTCCCTCTCAAAACCCAAAGCAGTGTAGTCACTACAAGAAAATACTGACAGGAACTCTTGTTTTCCTCTTGTAATGGCTCTGGAAGAGAAATTGTGATCTAAAGGTCACAACTTCAACAAGAGATATGCATGATCTGGAACTGGGGACTGTTGGCAAGTTACTGCCCTGGCTTCTCTTCATCCCTCTGTGAAAGAGTGACAGGGATTACAGGACAATGTTACCCCAAGACTTCCCTTGTTACAGTTTGGACTGCTTGGAAAGCAGACAGTCCAGGAAGGGGTGATGTGTAGTTTAGGGAAAGGTCTGGGTTTGCAGCCTCACCAAAAGCAGATGCCACTTCACGTGTGTGACATTCAGGGATCTTTGCACAGTGCTGTACAGAGCAGTTCTCGTGCTTGCAGTAAAGCAGCCAAAAAAAAAAGCTCTCAAAGATTTGCTTCTGTTAGTGATGCAAGTCCCCAAATGGAGAGAAAAGAGGCACTGGCTTTCTGAGCAGTATAAATGATGGAAAATAATTTACTTTATACTCCTAAAGAAATACATTTGCCTCATGAAAGAGAGCTGAACTGTTCTGCTGTTGCCTCTCCAGCAGGATAGTGCAGTTTGCAGGTAATTAAACAACAGAAACCAATACCCATAATTCAACTGTACGTCTTAGCTATTATTTGGCAATTCTTTTTCTCTTGGAAACTCTTATACATAATATGTGCTTAAAGTGGAAATTACTCATAGCAAATTTTATTTCATTGTGAATTGTTCTCATACAGCAATATGTAACCACATTTGTAAAAAACCCAAATCATCTACTGCCAACTGAAGCTGTCCTGCACTCTTACAAAGTCTGCTATTTTGAATTTGAATGTGCTACCTGCTACGTGGGCAGCAGACCCCAGAGAGATGATACACCAGTCTGGCAGCTCTCCACTCTGTGAAGTGGAAGGGTTCTGACAAATTGAAGGGGATTTAGAAAGCAGCAACCAGAATGAGAAGACATAGAATTTCCATTTTTCTGGAGAGATTAAGACTTGGGTATTTTTATAGCAAGGTTGATTACCGCTCTCAAATTGAACACCACTACTCAGGGAAACATATTATCATCTGGAAACTCATTTCCCAGTAGTTGCAGGTCTCCCCATGGCCAGGCCAGGAGAGGAAAGAGATTTCCAGGTGCCCTGCAGAGCCAAGATGAGAAGAGGTTCCTGCTCTGGACCACCCTGCAGAGCCCTTTTCCTGGGGCCCAGGGAGGCTGAATGTGGTCCCTCTCCTGTGGTATTCACAGACACCACTTCACCTCCCAAAAGAAAGGAATGGGCATTTTGAGTAGAAGTCACTTGGACTTCTCTGACTTAAATATTCAGAAGTTTTGTTGCTTCTTTTTTAGTGTTGGTTTCTCTCTGAACACCTGTTACAACTGTTTCTCATCAGCTAGTATTTAGTAAATAATATGAAGCAAAGTAATATTTAATCAACATTAAGAAGCAATAGCTGGCTTTTCCAGCTGAAACTGATATGTGGAAGGTGAAAACTAAGAATGTTTCCAGAAAACTAAGAATGTTTCTGTCACCAGAACACACACTGATAGACATCTCACCTGCCTGCCCACAGCATCTGGATACCAAAAAGATCAGGCAGTGGACTTGGGGCTTAGGCTGAAGGTGTGTAAGGTGGCAACACTTTTTCTAGTAACTCAGCTGTTAAAAAGAAATGGAAGAAATCACAGTCTGAAAGTGTGAAAAAGGGGAAGGATGCTGGGGAATAGCACTGACTATCTCAAGCTAATGCAGGGCCCCTCATCCACGTAGAATGAGCTTCAGCTCACCAGGAGCAACTTAATTACTTCTGTTCAGTGGTTTCCCACCCACATGTTTATCGAAGTTCGTGCTGTTAAAAAGTGCTGAGGAAACAGCTCAGGGGATGAGAGGGGATTACTCTCATAGGTAACGGGTGCTGTAAAAGCTCCTTGTGAAAGCTTCTGTGCTGCACATATCCAGGGTGCCTCCACCTGGGCAGGATTGCCTGGCTCCTGATAATGTGACAGTTCAGGCTCTGGGACTTTTTCTAGTGCTTGGGATTAGTAAATAAGGGGGTTCCTTTGCACTGGTTGAAAGGGTAAGTTTTCTTTGGGCAAAATACGCCAAACTAAAAATCCCTTAAAGCTGCACATTCCTTCACCTTAAGGCAAGAAACTAGAAAGAGATGGAAAGGAAACTCTGTTAGACACACATCCTCTCTGAAATGTTTAAATGATTAAATAGGAGAAGAGGTTCTTGTATCAGATTATCAATCTCTTGCAGTGTCCAGTCCTCCATAAATCTTGCTCTCAAAGGACAAATCCTTCCTGCCACAGCCACACACAGCAGTGACCACAGCACGGCCAGGACAAGGTTTTTGAAGCTCATGCAGATGGAACACAGAAATGTTCTCGAAATCCAGCAAGGTTGGCAGGGGCATCACCTAAATACGGGCAGGAACAACCTCATCTTCAGCTGTGAGCATCCCTTAGTCATATATTCTCTAATGAGGAACAACAACTGATCCCGCAAGGACATGAAGCTGCTGGTGTTTGCACCAAGGAGTTAGCAGGCCCTAAGGATTCATAATTACACAAATAAATATGTAGCTAATAAAAAAAACCCTATTATCCTGTACTTTTTACTTAAAAATTTCTTGTTCCCAAGAAGTGAATCAGGTCTCTCTTCATATAATTTATAGAACACCAGTTTCCATAACAACATAATTGCTCAATGAAGCAAAAATACCTGGCAGAGTTGCCATTATCATGAAATAATTGACCACAACAGTGAGGGAAAGAGGCTGCATTAAACCCCACATTGCTATGTGTCAACATGTTCAATTACAATCCAGTAATGCCAGATCAAAGAGCAGCATTCCTAACATGAGTCATTACAAATCACAGCATATCCCTAAGAAGCAGAGCAAGATAATAGCGAACAAATATTTTTCCCCACAACAAAGCACAGAGTCATGTCCAATCATTTAATGGTTGCAGAACTGCATGGCCAACACCACGACAGGCAATTTTGAGATCTGAGGGTTTGCTGTAAAGAAATACAAGCAAGAACATCTCTCTCACTTGGTATCTTCACATGAGCAAAGGCACAGGCTACTTTATATTTCTCAAGAGGGGTGTTTGTTCCACAAAGGCTTGTCAAACATTGTCATGTGGTAAGATGCAGGAGGGAGTAGCTCACACCCACTGCTGAAAACACCTACTTCACTGAAAAACACAGCCCTAGTCTAGATCTAGATCTACATCTGCCCATGGAGCCATTACATCCTTACTCTTTCAGTGGGGTGCAGAAGCAGCAAGCCCCAGAGCCAGGTTTGTGTGGAAGGGCTCAGACCCAACACCTCTCATGCAGTCCCCACCCTGCATGGCCCCATCCCAGGTTGCTCTGGATCCTCACCATGACCCCAGGACAGTTTTTGTTTCCCTGCAGCTTGTCCATCTGAGAAAGCCTGAAGCACTGATAAGTGATGCTGCAGCAGCTCTGAGCAGCAATGTCTGTAACAGGGTGCTGAAGGCACACACTGGCAATCTCTGCAGCTGGTGCAAGAGTACGTGAGCCATCCCGGGGTAAGTGTTGGAAGACGGTCCCTGCAAGAAGGAGCCAGCTTGGATCCTGTGTCCAAAGTCTACCTGGACTCAAGAAAAATCCCCAGGTACAAAGTACCCTGTGTGTCAGGTGAGGGCCAGGTGTGAACCAAAGTTAAATTGCTGCTGTGGTACCCGAAACAGGTCAAGCTGACCTGAAATATTGGCCACACAACTCCTCCAGCTCCAGAGTAGTTCTGCTTGTTCCCAGCACTGACAGCTTTGTTCTGAAGAGGTTGTTCCAGTATGCTTCCAAACTTAACACCTCAAAAAGACTAAAAGCTATTATACAAAGTATTCACATCTCTAACTCATAGATGTCTCAGCATTATACTTCTGTGTTCCATATAACAAGTCAAAATTGTTTCCCTGTTCTTTTCCCTTTGCACTCCTTGTTCCTTACACACAGGCAGGGTGAGCACAGCACGGTGTTGGCTCTGTCCTTGGGCACTCCTGAGTCACCCAGGCCATGCTTTGCACCTTAGCAGTCAAGGGATGTTTCCCCTGACTCCAATGTCATAAGTCACCTTGGTGGGCGAGTGCTCTCTCTGCTCTGATGTATTATTGATAACCCTGAAAAACAACAAACTTGTCAGAAACACTCTGGGGATACTGAGAAAAATCAGGATGGTCTTTTATTTTACTACATGTGGCTTGGCTAACACACTCATAACAGCTTTCTCTTCCCTTCTGTTTAAGGAGAAATTTCTGTTCTTTTCTCCCTTATCAACTGTTGCAAATACACCTTCCCATCTTGCATTTCCTCTACCTGGCACCAGGAAAAACCCTGGCACACACATACCAGGTAGCTTTGGACATTACAGAAGCAAAGAGGAAGAAAGGTCACACATGAGCCTGATCTCTGGCTTTGCAGTTCTGGCCTGATTTGAAAGCAAGACACATATGTCCTTTAATTATTCATTAGGGTAACAGCAAACTCTGAGGCTGCCTACACCTCTTGCTGCCCATCTTGCAGCAGCAGGAGGCTGTGGCACACAACCACCTCAGCACAGAGGTCCCAAACAAGCAGAAAAGACTGAAACATTTGTGAGAAATAATCTGCAGTAAAGCAAAAAGAAAAATAAGGCAATTAATCATTCAAAAAAAGGGGAGGTGAAGGGAAGGGGAGAGGGGGAGAGAGAGAGAGAACGGCAAAAGAAACCTGATAGCTTGTGCTGCCTCTCCTGGAAGTCTGTCAGCCCACTGACATGAAGATTAAGGATGCTGATGGGAATTCCTTTCTCACCACAGGCAGCTTTAAAAGCACAGGACAATAATCTACTTTTACAGGTCTGGCTGTGGCTTTCCCACAACATGTCTTTTTCCTCCTTTACTCTAAATAAAAAAGGATGATCCCTTGCAGCTCAGCTTGTTTTCTGAGTGCTGCCTTCACAGCTGTGGTGAAGGTATTGATTGAAGCACTTGGACATTTATTGGATTTGCGACTTTTCTGATGTGTTACAAATGTTTTGACCTGCTTAACTCATACAGTCCTACATGCTCCAGCACTTGTTGGTGTAACCACTAAAGGTCCAGACCCTCTGCCAGACTTCCTTTGTGAAGAGACCAAGCAGTGAAACCCCTGGAAGGCAGGATACAGATTTCAAAGCATTGGATTTAACAATACACTTGACACTGGGTTTGAAGAGCCTGCACAGCTCAGAGTTCACCTCTCCTTGACCCTTCTGGAAAGGACAATATGCATTGCTGTACTCACAGCTTAAGCTGGATTGCTGGTCTTGCTCTTTTAGGAACCTGTTTAGCAGAGTGAATTGCACTGATAGGTTGCTCTGAATGGCTTCTTGAGTCGTTTTCTCCAATCATCCCCATGGCTCATTTACTGAATGGGGTAATGGTGGGATGAGGAAATGCAAGAAGGGGAAATTACTTAGGGACAAAGTCAGTGCTGTCCTTTTGCCCCACAAGGACAGAACTTTTTGCTATTGTTTTTTTTATACAGACCTCTAAGTTTTTCATCTGAGCAAAAAAAGAATGATTGATCCTCTTACAGGCAATCTTACACCACTCTCTTATACCTATGCTTTATTTTCACCCTTGTTTCCCAATTCCACAGAGAAGGTCTTTATATGTCCTGGACAAGGTGACATTTTTGTGTTCTGTGATGACATCATTTGCTCTCAGTTCTCTGTGTGCTTGAGTCAGCCTGGCCTTTCTGCATTTTCAGAAAGGGTCATCCCTGTGGTGATTTCCAGGCTGAAGGATAATTTGTGCTGTACACACAGGAACATTCTGTGTTGCAAGAGCATCAGCTCTTGGAATGTTTGATCTAAATCTCCAGAACTACTCACTACTGCAGCTCTCAGTACTTGAGGAGTGATGTCTCACATCAGGCTTCAGCAGTGCAATTAAAAACCAACAACGTCCTGTTTGACTTGTTTCATGTAACTAATTATTCTGTTTCCTGGGCTGAGGCTCTCCAAGGGACATAACCAAGCTTAGCAAGGGGAAGAAGAGCAGAAATGGGAGTCGAGCATCCACTTAAGGGCAGCAACTGTCCCAGCTCTCAGCTGAAATAAATTCGAGGATTCTAATAGATAATGCCACCATATGACTGTAAATAAACCATATTATTATATTCTTAACAGATTTTTCATGGATATTCGAATGGGATAACACATAAAAAATAAAATACTAGTAAAATAACAGACAAAAGAGTTTTAAAAAACAGTAACCTAATATATTTCTAAAAAGTCAAATCAATAATTAAATTCACAGGACAATGGAATTTTTTCCTATTTTTTTTAAGTGGAAGTCAATAACATGTGTTGTAAACAAATCTTTAATCCAAGGTTACTCCAGATACACAGTAATGTTTTGCAATCAATAGGCCCCAAAAGAGTATTAAGCTTGCATAGATGCCTGACTAAGATGGTGACATATTTACAATACATACCACTGATTTATATGTGTTTTTTCCTCTCCATCCAAGCAATAGCTTTTCCTCATCCCTATCCTAACAGCTGCAGCTATGGGTTTTGCTTCAGGCTTTGTTTGGGGGATTAAAACCATCTCAGTATAATCTCTTTTTGTTTTATACACTGAAGGAAGCATTAGAGATGAAAATTGATGCCACAATGGATTTCATTAATCACGCCAGGAGGCTTGGTTTGCTGTAGTAGGCACTTCCAGCAGAAGGTGCTCACAATCAGCTTAAATATTAAACGCCCTCCTGTGTTTAAATAGCGATGATCAAATCTGTGAAAGCACAGCTCCCATGTCAGGGCAGGGGTTCTTTCAAAAGAGCCAGTGCTGTTCCAACCAGCTCACCTTATGGTGAATCCCGCTCTCCAGCAATGTAAGCATCAGTTGATTGCAAGGACAAAAGGACTAGAAAAATCAGTGCCTGGGGGAATTGCTATGAGATAAAGGAAGCGTCACCTCTGGGTCACCAGCGCAAAAGAAATCATGATGGTCATAATGGCCAACAGTTACCACCGTGGGACGGGTGCTGGCAGCTTGGCACGAGGTACCAGGTGTCTGCCTGGCCCCCGGAGAGCAGGAGCTCACATTACAAAAAGCATCCCAAGTGTTAACTGACGCTGCCAAGAAAAGGGCCGGGAATAGACAGGTCCCGCTGGCTGGGCTGTTGGGGCGTATCCCCACAGAAGGCCAAGTCCCAGTGGCAGATGGCCAGAGGGAAGTTTGCATTCCCACAATCGCATTCTAACTGTTAGAAATAATCAGCAGCTCTCCGGGGCCCTGGGTCTGACATGAGACAGGAGCCAGCCCTGCTAGAAAACTGCATCAGTCACCAACTGTCCCAGCCAAAGGCATCCTTGGACTGATGCTTTGGGGCTGTTGCATATAGATGAATGTGGCCTGAGTATTCTGTAGAGGAAAGGAAAGCAAGCCCCATGGAAATAGGGTCTATAGAGAAAAGCTGTAACATTCATAATTCCCTTCTGCAGAATCCAGGAATCAAAAGCACAAGTTTCCTTAAAAATGATTTTGTTCAATCACTATTAAAGAATCACCTGAAATTAGAGCATAATCAGAAATTGAGGGAATGGGGTCTCAGCAAACATGGCAATATACAGTTTTATGCTGCCTTATTCTTCCTCAGCCTCCCTCCTGATGTGAGACAGAAAGGTATGTCGGGATCTAAGAGGGTAGAGAGTCAACAAAACCAAAACTGAAAACCCAACAAGTCCTGCCCCCAGGAGACAGAACAGTGCCAGGAGCTGAATTGACTACAACTCCCAACGTTCACTAAGAGTACTTTTAGGACAAACGCTATCCGGGAACATCCCAAAAAATCTGAAATTGAAAGCAAGCCCCGGTGGCTGTTGGAAGCTGTAGTCAGCCCTCCCGGGCGAAACACTGAGCAGAAAGATCCTGAGAGCCGCTCTGGTACCCGAAAGATCCCCTCTAGAGCTCAGGGTAGCCAGCAGGCAGAACGCCCTGTGCCCCTTGCGGAGGGGTGCCAAACTCCGTTTTGGGCTTTCCCGATGTTTTGGGGGGATTTTCGGCCTGGGGCCGCGGCAGAAGCAGCGAGACCTGCCGGCGGCAGGCGGCTCCGGGAGGAGCCGGCCAGCGACCCGCGGGGTCCGGGTGCCGCTGCGGTGCCCGGCAGTGATGCCTGCGCCGCTGGAGGTGGCCGTGCCGGTGCCGCTGCGGAGCCGCCGGCGGGGCCCGGCGTTGGGGGGCGGGGGCCGGGGGCGGCGGCGCTCCCCGCCCAGCCGCCGCAGCCGCGGGCCGGGCGCGGGGGGCGNNNCGGAGCGGCGGCGGCGCGCAGGGCCATGTCGGCGCCGTGCCTGCGCCTGCCCGCCGCCGGGTCAGCACCGGCGGAGGCGGACAGCGCCGGCGGCCTGGAGCCGCCCGGGGCCGCCGCCCTGGAGCTGGCCCTGGAGGAGGAGCTGGCGCTGCTGGCCGCCGCCGGGGAGCCGCCGGAGCCGCCGCCCGCCGCCGCCGCCCGCGACCCCGAGCTGCTCTCGCTGATCCGGCAGAAGGAGAAGGACCTGGTGCTGGCGGCGCGGCTGGGGAAGGCGCTGCTGGAGCGCAACCAGGACATGAGCCGGCAGTACGAGAGGATGCACAAGGAGCTCACCGACAAGCTGGAGGTGAGGCCCCGCCGCCCGGCCCTGGCCCCGGCCCGCGGGCGGACCCCGCGGAGCGCGGCCCCTTCCCCGGCCAGCCCCGCGCACGGGCCCTGCCGGGCAGCCCACGGGACTCCCCGTGGCCGTTTCGGGGAAGGAAGGGTCTGAGCGATCCCTCCGAGGCCTGGGGGAGGCAAAGCTGCTGCTTTGCCCCCCCCGTTCCCCGCCGGTTCCGACCTGGGGCCGGGCTGCAGCGCTGTGCTCGGGAGGTTCACGGGGGGCCCTTTCCCCCCAGGACCCAGGTACCACCTGGGGGAGGAGATGTGCGCGGTGCTCGGCTCATCTCGTCACAGAAATACCTCGGAAGTTAAATCTGCGCAGCAGGTACCGAGCTACAGAGCATATGTGACCCTTATGCTTAAGCTGTTGCAGCTCAGGCATTAGGCATGGCAGGAGATAAGCCCTAATGATACATCTCTGTTAGCTGCTTGCTCCGGAAAATACCTACAGGTATCTGGAGAGAGCGGTTTGCCAGGTTTGTGCAGAAAAAGGCTTGTGCGGGAAGCTTCTTTAGGAACAACTCTCTTGCACAACTATGTGAGAGGCACTATTATTACCAGCACCCTTTTTCACAGAGGTGCTCGTGAAATAGTGTTTATTTCAGTAAGTAATACTGCTTAGAAGCTGACAAGAGCCTCTCTCATCTTTCTGGAGAGAGTTTGAACACTGCTGGATGAACACTCAAATTTCAAGTCACAGCCCTAGACCAGTTCTTTCTGCACAGTCCTGCATATTCCTGTATTTCTTCCTCACGGGCTTAACGTTTTTCAAGTTCAAGAGGATTTGTGAAATTACTGTATGGCCTTTGTTCTCCTGACAAAATTCCTCTCTATTACTAAACTTGTCACTTTACCCCTCTAGCTGGTCCCTTCCTCTTTGCAGGGAAATCTCTCTGCATTTATTATTCTGACCCAAAAATAGTGAAGGTGACATTTGCTCAAGTTTTTGTTTAGTGGCTCTGTTTATCAGAATAGAATTTCCCAGAGTATTAAAACTTGCCAGGATGAGTGTTTTCAGCTTGGTCTTTAAGCAAGAACAGACGTATGTGGCGTTGTGCTGACGTGGTTTTCCTTATGAGTTGGAGTAAAATCGTTTCTGTCATTAAAGGAAAAATGCACAAGTTTAGGTACTCACTGAGCAGCCTGTGAGGGAATTCAGGAGCCTCAAATAGCACTCACTGCTTGCAAAATGTGAAGATGAAAAGGAGAGGGGGGAAACTATGACTTTATATAGCACTTTAAATAACATCCCCCAAATGTTTACCTCTGCTCTCGCAGGCCCGTTCAGAAGGTGAATGAAGGGATTGTAAACACAACCAACTGTTTATGTCTTTTCATCCCATTACTATCACCCTAACTTCCCAGTGGAACAACAGATTGCTATTTTCCAGGCTACCCATCTGATAGAGTTAGTGTTATCTACTTAAGGGTCGGGTTTTTTTCCACTGGGTTTGGCAAATCTAACCCAGTGCTACTTCACACACAAAAAAAAAATCAAATTTAAACATTAATCTTCTACAACAGAAGCCTGGTAATCCCAGCCTCTGCAGATTAAATGTTGGCCTCCTCCTGTTGCCACTGAACTGAATAAAATTTCACAATAAGCTTTCCAATTTCAGAGGAGCAGGGAGGAAGGACTCACAGCTGTTACCTCCTTCTCTTTGCTGAGAACTTTCTGATGATGACCGGGTGCAAAGTCTCAGATGAGATCCTTGGTGACAACCTGATATAATGATGTTTAAGTAGCATTTAGGAGAAATTTTCTCCCAGTTCTCAGTTGGTTACAAGAGCTCAGTGAAGCCTATTTCACAACAGCCAAGGTGCTGCCCTGCTCCTCAGGTGCTTTTCCTCGATTAAATATGTTGTAGTTTCATGGGTTCATTACTAAGGTACAGCATTCCTGCCATACACTTACTCTAGCAAACCCTTCACAACCTGGATTTAAATTCATTTCTAATCATGGAATTGAAATCCTGTAATAAATTCTGATATGCGATCCTAGTCAGTTTTATCCTCTGCAAGGGATTAAAACAGTTAATACTGCTGTTCCTCTGACACAGAGAAGCCTGCTGTGTCCAAGCATTTTATAGTATGAACACTCTCTATCAGCTGGGAAACACCCCCTTGCTTTCATCTCTTTAAATGAGGACCAGCCCAGCTCAGTTAAGTAGAAGAGAAGCTGTTTTCAGAAGAAAACATCTTCTAGAAAGCAGTTCTGTGTAAAAATCAATGAACAGCTGGTGAATGGAAAGACACTCGGGAAACAAGAAACTCCCCTACTGAGGACAGCAGTTTGCCCTATCAGCACTATGTGCACAAAACCCCTGTCCAGATCTGCAGCTGTGAAGGTGCTGGGGTGAGGGCAGGTGAGGGGAGACGGCTGCTGAGAGAGGCAGGAGGGACCAGTCAGCATGTCTAATCTGGTTTATCCTCCTCTTTGCACCCCTCTGCACCCACAGTTCTGCTTTCTCCATCACAAGAGAATAAACTTGATATTCTTCATCTCTGCCTAATTCCAGCCTTTGTGATGGCCAAGCGTAGTGTGGGTTTTCTTTTACAGTGAAGGACTAAAGTGCCTTTTAAATGATTGACAAGGCTTATCAGTGGCTTCTAAATCACATTTGAGTGTGTCTGGGGCACTTCAGCTGCAGTGCTGCTCCTCAACAGGCTGAAGTTCCATTTTCCATTTAGAGAAGGCCCTGGATCTTTCTGAACGTTGCCTAGCAGTGAAGGAGGCAGAGCTATAAAAGACAGAATTTTCAGTGTGCCACTAAAAGTGAAATTGTGGCTGCTCTAGCCACACTTGGGCTACAAACAAGATTTTTTTGCAAAGGTTGTCATGGGCCTGGTGCTGGGATCTCATGCCTACCTATTGCATTAAAATATTTATAATACTGCTTAGCTCTCTTATTTGCTAAGATGCTCACTCCTCTAGTGTCTGAAACACGGGGTAATACTCTGCTATGGGCCACTCTTTTTAATCAGCCTCACATTCGAGGGTTTTTCATGAAAGTCCGGAATTTGCAGAAGGATTTGGAAGGACACAAGCAAGGTGCTGTTACACTGAGCTGAAAGAAACATAAGAAAGGATTTGGAGGTAAGGTCAAGAAAGAGAAAACATGGCAAAGCAAAAGAGGTGGAGGATTAGTGATACAGAGGCCAGAGGGCTGCTGGGGAACTGGAGGGCTTTGACATTCAGACCTGCTGGGGAAGGTGACAGAGACCCTGCAAGGGAGGCTGTGTGTCATCAGCAGTAGGCACCCAGGGGAAACAGCCCCCTCACAGCCTGTGTTTCTAACAAGCAGTAAAAAGCCACTTCACATAAATGCAGCACAATTTTCTTTTCCGCCTAGCACGTTTATTTTCCTCTCCTCTCGGAAGCGCCATGGGAATTGTTCACCAGGGAATCATACCCTGGGAAAAATGGGCGAGTGCTGCCAGTGTTGGGCCCAGTGGGTTTCTGTTCTTTGCTAAAACACATTCCTAAAAGACTGGTGAATCCAAGAGAGAGTAGCAGGGATTATTCTGGGGGTCGGAAGACAACCAACAAGGAGAGGACTCCTGCTCTTCAGGTTTCCCTGCTAATCCTGGGACTTGGCCATGTCCCCGGACTGTGATTGTTCTGCAAGTAAGAGTGTGGCTTCAGTCACCAGGGGAAATTCAAGCTCAGTTTTGGAGCAGGGATTCTTTCAAACGGGCACAACATAAATCTGCTTTGACCTGATTTGCAGCTCTGTTTCAGTCAAGCCCTCATTTAACTGAGTCTGTGAAACACGCAAAAGTTTCAGATTCAGATTTGTGTTGTCCCTCACTTTCCAGCCAATCCTGAGCAGAGCAGAGTCTCCAGAACTGAGAGTGGTTTCTAAGAAACCTGAACCCAGAACTTGCACGTACATAATGTCTATAGCAACCACTTCATTGCATCCACTGCCATACCAGAGTGGACTGCATCAAACAATGGAGTTACTGTGCACTATCAAACTCTCAGACAACTAATTAGGTCAGGAATAGAAGGAGCAAATGGATAGATGATTCAACTGTTGTTCATAAGACCCATATGACAAGAAGGATGCCTCATCTACATTCCTCATCAACAGTAAGGATAAAGTTCATGCGGTTTTGACCATAAAGGCAATTCTTAAAGAATTATTCTGCTGGCCACTGAAATATTGCTTTGGAGTTAAGCTGGGCTCTGCTAAATCAATTGCTCTGCCTGACCTATATATTCTGCCTATTGACATGCAGCCTACTTTACTCTTTTGGCAGTTATTTCAGTAAAAATTCAATGTGCTGATCTCCAGCGGCCAAGGACAGGCCAATTGCTGGAAATGGAAAACGACTTCAGTGCCAGTGACCTGCCCTGATGTGGGATTGCAATCTCCATGGCACTGTCACGCTCTAGTACCATTCCCTTTCCTGCACAACATTTCAGCCCTAAGAACAGACAAGGAAAAGGAGCCACTGTTAACTTTCTTTGTGCTCCCTTCCTAACACCTCTTCTCTCCCGTTATTTAGCACCTAGAACAAGAGAAACACGAGCTACGGAGGCGATTTGAGAACAAGGAAGGAGAATGGGAAGGAAGGGTGTCTGAACTGGAAAGTGACGTGAAGCAGCTGCAGGACGAGCTGGAGAAGCAGCAGGTTCACCTGCGCGAAGCCGACCGCGAGAAGACTCGGGCGGTCCAGGAACTCTCCGAACAGAACCAAAGACTCCTGGACCAGCTCAGCAGGGTGAGTCCCCACGGCACAGCCAGGGCAGGCACCTGCCACACCCTGGGCACACGAAAGCAGCTCTGCTGTAAACCACCTTTTGGGCAAGTGAGTGGGGAAGCTCCCACTTTAAGGGAAACAAATGGTTCTGCCTCTGGTTGTGTTGCACAGGTGTCCCAGTAAGACATGCTGCCTTTAAACTGATTTTACACCTTTAAGGAGTAATGCATTTCTTTGGTAAAACAGTTACGTTTCTGGACTGAACGGTCATTTACCGCACAGATGTCTCTTGCCTGTTTTTTGTATCTAAAACTGAGTTAGAAAATCTGTTTCTAATTTCCTAATAGGCTGAACAAATGTAGCATGCAAGGAAAAGGCTGGTCTGTGACAGTGAGGTGAAAGGCTTTTTGTTGGCCTCCCTTTTCTGAGCTACATTGGCTGTAATGTCAAATTGAACATACCATGTCATTCTAGGATGGTGTGTCACTACAGATAACTTTTCCATGGTTAGATGTGTGAGAACCTACTGAAATTCCTTGGAATGGCATGTTTCATCAAAGAGCTTAACTTGCCTGTGAATGAAAGAGGATTTATTGCGAGGCTGCTACAAATCAGCCTAATTGACTGAATACTTACAGCATGAGTTTCTTTCTGACAGCAAAAGACTTAACAGTTTCTGCCTCCTTCCCCCAGAATTTAACCTGTCTTCCAGAATTAAAAACCTTGGTTTTTTCTCCCCACTGGACAGTTAGTACAAACCATAATTTTAATGCTTGAGAACACAGTTACTCCAGCAGACGAAGGCATTTTCTTCTTACCAGTTGCTTATTCCCAAAATAGCATGGAACAAAAACACACACCACAGATTCATGGTGAAGAGGCCCATCTAATGTTCTAAGAACATCTTCCAATCTAGATTCTGTCCTAGGTGAGTCTCTGGGGCTGACAGGGATTTTGCCTATGGGATTTTCACCCCAGACCAGGAGACTCCGAAATGAGCCAAGCATACAGGTATTCCCTCAATCTGTGTGTGCAGTTTTCCTGTGCCTCTGAAGGTGAGAAGAGCAAGTTTTGGGTATGACACTCTATACTGATACTTTAAGAAATCATTCCTAATTGTGCTGTAGATTTTCTTGTCAAAGACTAAAAAAGCCACTTTGTGCAATTTGTTGTTTTTAACTGGCTTTAAAAAAATACAAAAATACCTCAACTTCCTTAACTCAGGAATGTTGCTAAGTTTATCCATGTTTTTAAAGCAGTGTCTCCCAAGTGCAGCAAATGAGCTAGAGAAGATATTTCACCTTTTCTCTGGATACAGCATATTTCACATACAACATGGATGAGAGATTCCACCTAAGCTTACACAAGTCATATGTTGTGTCAGGTTTCTTATACAGGGCTAAGAACTTTTCTCCCATCAGATTTGGTGACCCTCAATAATTTTCTGTGTATGGATGATGTCTGTCACTGACTGGGCAATGTAAGACTTGTTATGGTTCCAGCATAAGTATAAACTGAAAGAACAGACTAGAAGGTAGGAGAGGAAAACCAGACAGCTTGCTTTGGGCTTTAAACCACCTGGGATTATCCTCACATGACACTTGCGCTGCAGGAACCGCTCACAGCCAGATGCTCAGAGAGACATTCAGCTAAGCCTTGTCAGAGCAGCCACCAAGTCAAGTCTACCAGCTTGTAATGTCCAAGCACGGGTTTTGTTCCCTTAACTCCCTATTACTGACAGAAATAGTCTTCATTGACCCACTCCAGAACTGCCACATCTGAAAAAGCTGAGTGTCGGTGCTGCCCTTCCCTCTCCAGCCCAGCCCTGCTCCCAGCCTGGAGGACTGTAATTCCCCAGTGCAGATGAAGCAGAATGATGCCAAGGCACAATTCAGTGCTCGAGTTTGTCACCTGGCCAAAACTTGCCAGTAACTCAAATACAGCAATGGATACAGAACTGGTGTAAACAGTCTTCCTAAAGTCGGGAGAATCTGGGCAAATTAAAAGAGAGTGGGGAATGATCTGTTGTTGTTCACAGGGATTTAGCTGAGGCTTTTTAAAATCTCAGCATTATATTAGCACTTGATTACTGCCTGCTTAGTATTCCACATTTGCTGCTCCATAGTGCAATTGCAGTCTCATGTGTCTGGTCTCTTATTTTGAAGAGGTTATGCATGTAATCCCTGAGGCAGGGGTAGTGCTTAAATCCTGCACCCACATAGTTCTGGCTTCTGTGCCACTCAGGCTTTCAATTAATAAAAAGGACTAATAGAGCTGTATGGATGTGCTTGCCTACAGCCATATTGCCATAGGCTGGAGTCCTGCCTGGGATCATGAACTGAGCACTGAGAGAGAAAGGGTCCTACAAAGAAGTGCTGTTACAGCTTCTGTGACCTTTGAGGTGTTGCTGGTGTCCTCCTGGCATTCTTGGTTCTTCATTTGGCACCTGCCTTTTGTATCATGGTGGGTTCTTTGGGAGGAAAGGGTTAGGAGAAGTCTGGGATAAGGCAGTGAAAGCCTTATTCAGAGTCTCAACTCTGCCCCATCCAACACTGTTATACCCTGCTTCACTCACAGGACAGAAAGACAGGCTGCTCTCTGGTATGAGTCATTCTATACTACTAGGTACTAGCTCTTTAAATTTGAGTTTCCACAGTTTTTAGCAATTAACACCTCATGGCCCCATTTCACAATACTTGATCATCTCCCTCCTGGTGAAGGTATTCCCTTGGCATAGGCTCTATATGTCAAATGACAGTCTCAGCCTCAGGAGCTGCCAGCCCACATGGTACTGTTTGCTCCTTCTCGAGCCCCTGGGCTTCAGCCTCTTTTACCTCAAAGCAGGGCAGCAGCCACCATCCTACCCCTCCTCCTCCCTGCTGCTGATGACATTCTTTAACCAACTAATTAGGCTTTAGGACATTTTTTTAACCCTGCCTTCCCCAGAGATGAAAAGCCAACACAAGCACATGCTTTGCCTAAACGTGGCACAAATGCAAACCAACCATGCACACACACCCACACACAGATAGCCAGGGGATCTGGAAAGGTCTGTCTTGCAATTAATGCATGGGACTGAAAAAAATCCATCCTCAGTTCTAGCAAAGACTGATAAGGAAAACTCAAGGATAGGGATTTTCAGTCTGTTCCAATCTCTAAAAATTAGCCTTTTGCCTCTGCCAAGAGGCTAAAATAAGGTCCTTAAAATGATTTGAGGTCTTCCGATGAGGTGATGATATAGGAGAACTTTAAATATCTAATAATAATAAGTAGGCTATAAGGAACTTTGCCTCCTCTTGAAATACACCCTTTGGTTCTCTACTTTTAGCAGAATGAAGATATTGCCTGAGGTTATAGCAGCATTAAACCATAGGGAAAATTTGGTGAGCTGGACCGGGAGTGCATAGTGAAAGAAATGACTGAGATGCCAAAGATCAAGTTTAAGATCTCCACAGTAACCTTATTTTTTAATTTACTAAGTGATGAATAAAATCCCTTCTGCACATTGCTTTGGATTTCCCTCCCCCTGCCTTAGCACAGCAAAGCAGGAGCTCTCAGCAGTGTGTCCACACCAAGCTAAATGCTGAATTTACCAAGGAGAACTGCAGAGCTCATCGTGAGCAGGATGCCAGGGTACAAACTGCTCACCAGAAATGCTCAGAGATAAAGTATGGGAGTCAAAGAACAGTTCTGCTGAGAAAGTCAAAGCTTGGGAATTATTACATGTTCTGTTTCCAGTTCCTTCAGTCTCTCCCATCTGTTTCAGTTCTCCACTTGGGAAAAAAAAATCCTGTTCTCTCTGTCCTTTAGTTATAAAATTTGAGGGGATTGGGTACAGGGAAAGCTCTCCTCTTACAGGTGCCCACAGCAGGAAACACAGCTTAAATCCTGTCCCCACCTTTGGGCTTCTAGGAGTTACTAATGCAAACAATAATAACAGGCAGGCCTCTTCATATAATGAGGCAACATATTACTACTTTGTCAGGAAGTGAATGAAAAAAGACTTTCACACTGTTTCTAAGTGCCTTCACCAGATGGCTTTCCCACACATTTCCTGCTACCCAGCTCTGGGCTCCTGGAGCTGTTTGCTGCGTGTAGCTTGGCCAAGGATGTATCCCTGTATCCTTCCCCGTTCAGCTGGGCTTCTTTTATGGTACACGGAGCATAAGGAGGCAATTTCACAATGTCAAGCTCAGGTAGTTTTTGCAATGCAAATCTGTTTTCAGTGGCAGGAAGAAGCGTGTCATCTTGCACCGCTGAAATAGCTCTTTGTGTTCAGAGAGGAGCTCTGGGTCCCTCAGAGGGGCCCTCAATCACCAAGTTCTTATATTCACTCAGCATCTAGAGCCAACACGCTGCTATGAAGAATGAGGTGTTTCAGTCAATCCCTCTGGTACAGCAAGAACATGATCAGCGAGCCCACAGGTCTCCAAAGGAGGTTTTATTTACTAGCCACAAAACCTTCCTTTCAGTAACATTTCAGTTGAAGAAGTTCTGTTTCTAACTTCATGCTCTAACATGCAGCATAGCTTCACAGCACTGGCAGGCACTGCCTGGCTTGGATTTGAGAGACACAGGTTTTTATTCAAGAATAAGCTGACCATGTTATATTCTACTTTCCAAATCACTTTTATTTTAAATACATCCTTTTGTGGTCAAGAACACACTCACAAGAGAGGCCAATCTGTTGTCTGTTACTGATATGATTTTTCTGAATGGTTGGTTTTTGGGTCCATCAGCATAGGAACAATGTTGGTTTTGAGAAATTCAGACTATTCACTGGGAAAAAAAAATTACTGGAACAAGTGTGCTGAGCAAGATTCACTGTTTTTGCCATGACAGAGATTTGTAGCTATGAACTAGCTTGCCTTTAATTCTGTATTTTATCTATACAGGTGCTTAGTGCAAGCCTCCTTATGTTTCTTGTTTATTAAGTTGTCTCTGATCGCCTGACAGGGTCTATTGGGAACTTCATGCTTAGCACAGAGGCAAAGGAGTCAAGTTAAATTTAAGTCCTGGTTCAGGGGGGTCATTTTTAACCAGAAGAAGATCCAGGGTGCACCTTGGCTGAAGAAGAGTTGCTCTGACTAGCCCCACATTTTAAGGTGCAGATCAGTCACTACACTGAATTAATTTTCATAAAATTTGTCCAGTTTTTGCTGTGGCTCAAAGTGTTTACTGGACGTATTCAGTGAGTAGCTTACTATGAGGAACTCCCCTCTGAACTACTCAGTAGTTTTGTATAGCCAGTCTTGATCTGCATCACCTCTGAGCAGCCTAAATGCGATAGAGGGGTGAGATTGAACAAGGAAAGGCAGCAGCTACTTCAGGGGCTGAAGTATCTGCTTGTCATGCTCAGGTAGGGCTGCTCACTCCCTGGGGGGGGCAGACAGTCCTCCCAGCACTGCTTTGTGCGTGGCATAAGGCTCTCTTACGTCTCTGTGAGAGGAAACAGATACCACCACAAGACAGAGCCAAACACTGAAGCCAGCAAACCTCCCATTAACCACATGAAGCATTCCCCAGGTCCCCACCCCTCTGGAGCATCAGCAGATCCTCACACCACACAGCCAGATCCCTCATCACCCATGGAATACTGATTAGTGCACAAACAGGAAAGGCTCCTTCTCTCCAGTTACTTCTCCCCTAGCAGAGAGCACTTGTTAATAATTCAGCTTCATGCCACATCAGGCCTGGAGTGCTGAGGCTTTCTATGCTAAAGCTGTAAATATAGGACGTGACTGCTGCTGCGTGTTCTCGTCTGCAAAGTCCTTCAATGAAATGATTCAGTGCCCTAGAAGGTAATGAAGAAACATCTCGAGGTCACTGCTGAGTGGCACTTACCCACCATCCCTCTGGAGGAAGGGACACAGGCAGGGAGAAAAGCTCAACCCTCTGCTGAAAGTCTGTCCATTAACCGCATTTTAGGACACCCAGAGCTTCAGGACCCAGCAGGAACAGGGCCATCCAGACACCAAGGCATAAATACAGGAAATGCTAAAGAAGTAATTTCAGCAAAGATGGGTGAAATGCACCCCTACAGAGTTTGCCCCAAAATTTTGCACCCATTTAATGAAAGATTTTTACCCTTGAATCCTTTAGTTTAAGTGCTGGTGAGCACTGAGGGAATGGACAGAAAGGCAAGGGGCTGTAATGATAGGACAAGGAGTAATGGGTGCAAATTGAAAGAGGGGAAATTTAGGTTAGATATTAGAAAGAAATTCTTAATTGTGAGGGTGGTGAGACACTGGAACAGGTTGCCCAAGAACCTGTGGATACCCCAGCCCTGACAATCTTCAATGCCAGGTTGAATAAGGCCTTGAGCAATCTGGTCTAGTGGGAGATGTCCGTGCTTATGGCAGGTTGGGTGGGACTAGGTCATCTTTGAGGTCCATTCCAGCCCCTTAACATTCCATCATTTTAAGAAAGCTGTACATGGAGTAATGGCTACTGAATAGCAAAGCCCTCCCTAAGGAAAGGGTTAAAAATTACTATTAAGGTTAAAAAAAAAATAAAATAAAAATGTTACTGTAAAGGCAGTGGAGCTACAAAATCCCTGTGAAAGGACGGCATTCATGGGGTGGGACCCTCATCCCCCCGCGGGGCAGCGGAGCAGGTACCCCGCCATCCCCGGGGACCCCCGGCTGGTTGCTGGATGACAGCATCGCACGTCCCAGCTGGTGATGTTGCTGTGGCAACCGGTTGTGATTCCTGAGCTTGCGGTACCACGACAGTGAGCGGACACGCAGGGAAACGCACTTGGTGACGTCCGAGCCAGGCGGGCGGTGACCGAGGTCCGTCTGCCACCGCCCTGGGCTCGGCTCGCTGCCAGGACCTGCCCCCGCAGTGCCACCCCACTCCCCGCACCCCTGGATCCACGTTTCCTCCTCTGCTCACGGCAATATTTCCCCCCCAAAATCCCGCTGGAGCTGTCCCAGCCCAATGCAGCCTGTTGTCCATTGTGCCACCCACAATGAGCTCCCGAGCCTGCTGGGGGACAGGTAAATATATTGTTTCCTAGGTAAAAAGAGCCCCTTGTGAGCAGGTCGCTCAGCCCACAGAGGATAACTCCACCAGGGCATATCCCCAGAGTCCAGCTCAGAGCATAGCACGACAGAAACGATTATCTGCCAGAGCCACTGAGCCTCCACGCTGTGCATGGCTCATCTCACACCCTCAGAGGCTTGTGGTGCCTGGATGGCGCAGCAGAGGCCGGACCTGAGACACATCACAGAGCCCAGACCTCCTGTCCCACCACCTGTCCTTTCCCCAGGGCAGCACATCAGCAGAACAAGTGTCCAGAGCACTATCTAGGACAAATACACATAGGTATAAAGCACATGGTAGTCAGCCATACACTGTTTTTCCCTGCACTTCAGCTGAGCCCAGCTCATAGCCCAGCTTTCTCCTCCAGCCAGTGGTTCTAGAAGAGATTTTTGAAATTCCTGAAAGGCTTCTGCTTTGAGACATTGGCAGCAGCACTAAGCTGAGGACACCTGAAAGCCAGAATCCAGCATGAAACTGAAGTTGAATTTGTCCTGGAGTGAGGAGATAAGAATCTGAATGAGTGCTTTCTTCCCCTCTTGCACTGCACTACAAATTTCAAGTGGCTGTTCTGTTTAGGGCAATGTCATTACGTTTATAGGAATTGTTTTATTGTGCAGTAGCTCAGAGGTAGGAACACACGGGCAGAAGAAATTCTTTCAAAATATTTCTGCTTATTCACACTTGCTGTAAACACTTCCTCCAGGAGATTCTAGAAAGTAGGACACACAAGGTGTTTGCATCCAGCCACTGCATGACTAGCTAGAATCAGAACTGAAATGATTGAAGGTTTTGCAAATATCTACATAAGAAAAAGCATTTGGTCTTTAAAGAGCCATTCTGGGTTATAAAGGTTGCACACCTTGTAATGGAAGTCCTTAAATTCCTCCTTTTTTCAAGTAGGATTTCTTTTTCTAAATGCAATTTAGTAGACAATAGCTCAAGAGGGAGGTCTCTTCAGCACTGAGGGGGTTTTGCTTGCTGTATTGGGTGCTCTGATTACCCATGAAATCACAGAGGCCCCTTGCAAAAGAGCCCAGAGCTGATGCCACAATGCAATACAGAGCTGGCTAATGCCTGGCAGTGCCACCACAGGGATGGGAATTGCCACCACGGATGGGAACACACCACCATCCAGAGGCAAGAGTACAACAGGAAACAACTGATGGATGAGGACATGAGTCAAGGGACCTGCATGACACAGCAACTGGAGTGAAAGGCTGCTCATAAGTAGGCCAAAGGAGCATCATCATTAACAACCTCATTAGGCATCCTCCTGTAGAGGCTCAGTTCTGTAGCTGTTGAGATGTGCTTCAGGTTTCCATATTGGAGAGGATCCCTGTCAGTGTTTGAGGGAGGACTGTCAAGATCAGAAGTGTTGGGAACAGTTCCATTAGCTGTTCTCACCATCTCTTAACTGTTCTTCCCAGGAAGGTTCTAATGCTGAAGCATGGAAACAACACTTTAAAAGGAAGAATTTCTTGGGTAGTTTAAGCTGGGTTATGATTAATGCAGATGTGTCATAAATGTAGAGCTCTCACAGAACAGTTACAAGATCTGAGGATGTTTGGATAACTACAACATCCAGCTCATTGAATTTGCCCTTTAAATACCATATACAATACTAGTTTCACTGTGGAGTTCATCTGACTTTAGAGAAAAATTCTGTTGCATTTTGTCTTTATTTCACCCCTCTTCCCTTCTGTCCCTTATTCATTCTCCCCTCCTGGAGACATCTCAAGCATCAGTTGAAGCTTGAGCTATCACCAGCCCCATGCTGATAGTTGTCTCTGCAGTTTTGTTCCTTAAGCTGTTGTGAGACCATGTAATCCCTCAGTTCCTTTGGGGTCACCTTGGCCCCAACTTCCAGTACACCAAGAGAGGAAAATTTAACCTTGTGATTCCCTTGTTCTCCACATCCTTGGAAGCGTCCTTGGCAGAGCTCTGTAGTGACAGAGGTGCTCTTAGAAAGCTGTTCCATTTGGCAGCCATTTAGCCTAAGCTGTTCATGGTTACTTATTGAACAAAGCACCATTGTATTTGTTTGCCTACAAGCTCAGATCCAGGAAAACGGAAGTCTGCTGTAATTCAAGTATTAAACCAGCAGATTTGTTGCTCACACCAGGACTCCAAGGAGGTACAAGCCTTGAGACTTGCTACAGGGAAAGGTCTGTACTTGCAGAAGAGATCCATAGTCCCAATTGCTTTTACAGGTGAAGTGTTTCAGGACCAAGTAAACACCCACAAGTTTTAAGAGAAGGGAACCTTTTAGAGAAGTCCTTAAAGAGTTCTCAATTGTTTCTTTACTTAGTTAGCAAGTGATTTGCATAGATTTTATTGCAACACCAGAAGACTGAAACACTGACAGACTAGGCAGCAATTGTCAGAATAAACCAGTCAAAAAGACCCTAGTGAAGGAAAAATCTCCTCTCCACTTAGGCAGAATACACAAGAGCTCTTGGTCTTACAGAATGGGGATGAACTGGGTTTTTAAGGTGTGGATTAGAAATTTAGTGAGCTATGTCCCATACTGAAAGTGTACTACCCCAGGAAAAGGCCAGTAGTCAGACATTACTCCCTGCCAGAGTTTAAGCTTCATTCTTCATATCCCTTACATAAAGGACAGCGTGTATAACTTGCAGGGTAAGAATTAGACTGACATGAAGAAAAACATCCTTGCTGAAAGGTTGGCTGAGTAGAGGAGATGGCCCAGAGATTCTACAAGCTCTCCAACAAGGGAAGCTTTTGGGAAGTGGCCAAGTAGTCTCTAGTTAGGCAAGGCTGGACAGTTTTTGCACTGACATGAGAAGAACTAGGCAAAGTTAAGCCTTCTGAGGTTTCTCTTTTATGCAGACCAGACTTTCATTAACATCAGGTTTCATTAACATCAGGCCTTCTTGCTATTTATAAATACTAAAGGAAAGAGGAAGAGAAGCCTGAAGGAATACTCACAGGGAATAAGTGATCTCAAAGACTTTGGAACTGACTTGCATTTTCATCTTCATGGGCATAAAGTAATGAAAGAGTGAAAACAAATGTAAACAGGGCACTATTCAGAGGCAGGTTCTAACCTTTGCTTGAACATGAGCTCTTGAACAGACTCAGATTTAATGGGAGTCACACTTTCCAGCAGATTTATGTTTAGATGAAGCCAAATGAGAAAGGCTGAAATGACCATGTTTCTTCAGAAGAGACTGTAGAATGTAGCAGTGTGATATTTGTCCAAATAACATCTATTGATCAGCTATGAAGTTGCACAGGGATTTGCCAACTCAGATTATTCCTGTAGGTTTGCCTCTATTCCAGAGAGATTTATTTCCCTAGGCTTTCTTCTATGTTGTTATTTTACTTCATGCACAAATTCTTCCCAAATGTTGTGTTGCTTAGTCTTCATTTCCCTCTCCACCTTAGCACAAGGGACCAGACATATTAGTGAAGACTAACTAATAAATATTCAAAGCTTTAAGAGCTCAAGGCAAATGCTTATGAAACCGATTTCATTCATACTGCCTCTTCCTGGGGCCTTGCTGCGCCTGAGGCAGTGGTGCCATGGACACAGGCCCTCACCCTGCAGAGCTGCACACAAGGAGGGGTCTCTTAGTCTTGGGTTGCTTTAGCAGCAGAGGCTGCAAGAAACCATTCCAGGCATTATCCAGTCCAGCAGCTCAGTTAATCTCTGCTTACCCAGATTAACTCTGGCATCACGAGACACAGCCCATCAGCTGCAGGCTGGCTCTCAGCAGCTCCTCCCTTTCAGAGGAGTACTCAGGCTTTCCAAACTCAGGAAATTCCTTCTGTCTTCCCATCCTTCATAATCCTCCATCAAGAGACAGTACCAGAAACTAAGAAGGTCAAACTGGAGGAGAGGGAAGGAGACAAGGCAGCTTTTTGCCCTCGTTTGCCTCACCTCAGCACAGGAAGGGAAGATTTGCCCTGTGTGGGACAGCTCCAGACCACAGAACTTTAGTGCTCCTGGTCCCAGACCTGGGCCTCCTCCATCAGTCTCTGCCCCTTCTCATGGTCAGTGAGCACAGTGCCAAGAAAATATTTTGCCATGTGAAACAGGGGATGCAGAAGCCTTTCCAAGCATGAACTTGTTCAAATGAAGATATTAACTCTCTGGCTTCTTTTAATCTCCCTAAGCAGAGCTATAAGTCACCCCAGGTCAGGGAAAGTGGCATAATTGACCAAAATACCTGCTCAGACCCACATCCCAAGTAGCCCATGATGTTAATCCTGCCCACAGCTCGGTGAATGTGACATAAGCACTCAAAGCCCACAGCCAGGTGGCCATGGGGAACTGAGCTCACCCTGGGGACACGGATGGAGGAAACAGCTGGTTGGCTGGAAAGCCCCTGACAAAGCACATACAACCTCCATGCCTGTATGTACATACACACCTCCTCCACTCTTCCTCCCCCTCACATCCCTTGGCACACAAGACACTTGCATGAGGCACCTCCTAGTATTTCAGGCACAAGAAGTGGACAGTTTTCATTAAGCCTCTGTCAGCATCACAGACTGAAATGGCTTCTTTATACTGCTTTTCCTGGTTTATACTCTGCTGATGCCACAGAGTGCAAGTGGCTGGACAACCATCTCACAGCACCACAAAAGCCTTGTCTGCTCCTTCCCACAACAGTGGATTAGGCCACTGCAGGATTAATTGGAAAAATCAAGGGCCAAGCCTCTGCTGCTTTAATATCACTGGAACACTTTTTGCATATATACCAGTCCTCCATATTCATCACAGAAGAGACAGTACTTCAAAGGCACTCATATAATCACTTTTTGGTGCATTCCACCAGCATCGTTAGGCAAATGTCCATAAATACCCTTCTCACATATCTTGTTTCACTCAGATTATCCTTGTCTCCTTGGCAACTGTCAGATGATGTATAATGCTAGCAGGGATTAGCCCCAATGAGCCTTATAACCCTCGTGTAAATTCCAACTCTGTGAAGGGACCTGACCAAACACTCTTCTTTCCTGGTAATGTTTAAATGTTGCCATAAATAATATTAAATCCAAGAACCTTTCAGCAAACCTGAGTAAAGATGAAAACCAATATGGAGCTTTTTAAGTGTTAGTATTTGTCTTGTCCTCCAAACAAATAAGTTTGAGACATGGATACACTTGGTGTTTCACATCTTGACATGTAAGGCTGTATTTTGAATCACTGCTTAAGAAAAGGCTTGTGCTGAAAGCTTGAGCTCTAATATCTTTGTATTCCCCGTCCCTTGGTGCCAGTGGGGATCACACTGGGGAATTCCAGATCCCTGCAAGAGCTTAACAAATTCATGCTACGCTTTAGCCCATTAATTTCTGTAAACCAGGTGGGTTTCAGGTCATCACTTGATGTGCATACACTGTCTGACTTGACACTTTCTGTTTCTGCGCGAGCAGCTCTGCGCTGCACCGTCGTGCTCCACTGTTCAAGCAGACATCAAAGCATGAAGTCAAGGAGGTACAACACAAGCTTTCTGCAAGGGGATAATGTCTCTGCTCCATACCATGTCTGGGCCTGATGCAGTAGTTTGTTGTCTCTTGGATCCCCATTTGGCTTTGCTGGGCACCCAAAGCCAGCTTTTGCCATGTGTGGTACTGACTTGAGACCTGTCCCCACGTGGGAGATGCAGAGTCTGCCAGTGCAGGGGGCTGATAGCACTGCACTATGTATAAGTGTTAAGGGTTGGAGTATCTAAGTGATTAAAAACCAGCCTGTGATGCACTAGTGGCATGGTTAAACTACTTGTTCCTTCTTCACTCCATGTCTTTTTAACATCCCAGCTTGAGGACATCTGCTCTAATTCAACAGAATAAAAAAGAATAATCTTTAAGCAGAGCCAAAGAAAGGGGGCTGAAAGCAGCACCAGCCTCAGGAGCAAACCCAAATGCAGACACACTACAGCAGAAATAATAGTATTTCTGTAATTAAGCAAACAAATCTCTGGCACAACATTGTGCCTGTATAGGAATTCAACAATATGCCATGGCTGATATCTATTAGACTAATCAACTAGAGAGAGCTGAGGGAGGAGCAGAAAAACGATCTCCAAGATTGTTCCAGGAGGTAGGTCACAAAACAGTCAAGGCAAGGGGTGATGGGGAAGCCAGTGTAGGCAGGGTAGTGACAGGCAGAAGAAAATCCAAGTCGTGGCACCAGCTGGTTAACGATGCAACCTGGTTTCTTTGCATGTTTCTGTGGACCTGTTTGCTCCCCAGCCATCTGCCAGCTCCAGCACACACCTCATCACATGCAAGACATGCAAGGGAGGGGAGACGGAATCAGTGGCTTAAGGCAGGTGATTTTTAGCACAGATAGGATAAAAATCTTCCTAGCTCACATGCCTGTGTACTGGCAGAAGTTCTAAACAGCACCATTTTAGACACTCCAGCACACAGCAGGCGCTTGGGAGATTTAGTGTTGCTACCACAGGCTTGTGCACATAGAGAAATTTAGCTACAGCAGCAGGAGTAATAACAACTGCTGGAAGCTGAATGCCATGATCTCCTCTGTCACTGGTCACATTGCTCTTGACTTCAGGCAGCAAAAGGGAAGCAGGGATTTATATGCGGAAGCTAGGGAAGATCCCAGTGTAAAACCCTACTGTAGTAGCAGAAGAACTGGAGCAGATCAGCCTGTGCTCAAGTGCAGGATAATCCACACACACTGGAGCAAGGAAGCCCTCTTTGCTGAAGATAAAGTGATAAAAACATAACTAGAAAGCAATGAAATTTGCCACAGCTAAAGTATGAGCACACTCAAACAGGGCTTTCAAAATGGAGCACACTCCCAACAGTAATTTGTCAGGGAGTCTTCAAAGCTGAAGAACAACTGCTGCCACACCAGTTCTGTTGTGTTTTTCTTGTTGGACTTTATAGCTGGTCTCCTGTTCCCTCGTTAGGGCCAAAAAGCACATGCACAGGGTACATGCCATCAGTACTGACATTTGCTTAAAAGCACCAGAGGCAAAGCCAACAGCATTTTCCCTACCCCCTCCCCTTGCTCCCAAAGGGCACCTGCAGGCCTGTACACACTCTGCCCCTCCAAGACAAGTCACTGAAGGTGAAACAGGAAACTTTGGTGAAGGGAAGAAGCTCCCCTTTTCTCTATTCATGACAGCTTTATCAAGGGTGCTTTTCCTTACCAGACAAAGCCTCAGCCATCAAACCTTCACCCACCAGGGAAAAGGGATCTTTTCTCAGCATCAGACACACGGGACAGGCTGCCAATTCTATCTGTACAACATTTCCCAGTCTAAGATCTTGTGAAGTGCTTACAGGTCTCCACAGCCGCGTGCCTGGGCTGCAGATCAGTCCCCAGACCTGCCTGTCACTGCTCCCTGACTCAGCCAGGCTTACTGAGAGCTTGCTTGGAGTCAGCTGTCAGAAAGCAACAGCCTCCATGCCAAAAAAGCACAGCTTGAATGATTCTTTTCCCTCTACGCAGCATCTTAGTGGGGGAGAGGGCTTTCGATTCAGTGACACCTGACCTGCATTTGCAAAACCTTGGCTACAGGTGCAAGTCTAACATGTTTGGGCCAAATTTGCTGCCCACAGCCAACCATAGTCTTTGCAACGCTTTCAGTGGACTCCCAGCTCCCAGGCAGTTACTCTAACACAGCTGCTGGGATGTTGCTACAGCAGGTTTTTCTTCCTCTGGCAGCACTGCCCCTCTCCTCCTTCAGAAAAATGACTGAACACAAGAAGGCTTTGTGACTGTGTTGTCTTCCCCCATACAGGACCATCCATGCTTTACCTTTAGTGATGTTTACAGATACACCAAAGCTTGAAACTCATAGAGAAAGAGACTTTTTCCAATCCCTGATAATGATTCTCCTGCATGTGTGTGATTTGGCATAGTATATTTTATATGCTATCCTACAGCATGTGCTGCACCCACCTCGTTTTTCAGCTACGTTTGCTCTCCACATCTACTTGCTTAATTTTTTATTTCCAAGCACAGCTTTCTGTAGGACTTAAAGTACCAAGATGCCAGTGAGTTTGCCAAAAGCTGCTGTTTAAATAAATTCATACAAAAACTTTTAAAAAGCCAGACTGTAGGAGGACAGAGCCCCAAGGAGAGATCCACATTCTTGTTTCCAGACTCTCCCATCATCCAGAGACTGGCCACAGCTACACATGTGCAGTCTCTTCAGAGGAGCACTTCACCTGCCAGGCAGGCATGTGCACAAGATCTGGCCACTTACAGAAGCATTCAGCAGCTTCCCAAAGGCTGGGTTACAGGTGCTGCTCGGAAAATTTGTCTTCAATATTGAGTACACCTGCTATGGCTTACTTTAAGATCTAAATGTTACTATTGCATATTTGCCCCTACACACTGCTGTGGAGGTTCAGGCTGCTCTGAAGGCCAAGCCCTGCCCTGAGGATCTACGAATTAAAGACTTAATCCCCTTAGTGCTGACATCTGTGGCACTGCACGGGAGGTAAACAAGTGCTTCTGTGTTCAAGCATCTGCTGCACTGAGTCACAAGCTGAACCTTGGTGGAAACAGAGCAAAGCTGGGCTGAAAGGAGACGAGTGATCCTGTACTTATTACATATGGTAATGTGCAAAGTATAGATTGGGCTTCAGCAGATCAAAGTGCTCAGATGTTATTACAAACACACTGTAATTATCTTTTGTCAGCGATCACCAAGAGCAAGGTCTGCCTTGTGCTCAAAGTCTGCTCCAAAGACCTTATGCTCTAAACAGATCGTTTCATGCTGCCAGCGAGGAGAACAGTTCAGATATAGCTGGAGGCTGCCAAAGTACAGGAAGAAGCATTGCTAAGCTAAATGGTATCTCTAGTAGTTTTTTGTCTGCAGGTATCCAGCCCAGTTCAGCTGTGCTTAGAATGACAGATCAAATACATGCTGACCAAGAAATATTTTTAAGTAATGTGTTACCTAACAGTTCCGGAACAATCCTTCAAGAAAGTAGATTTGTACCTTTTTATTTAAGCATTGGAATGTGACATACTGCCACATGAGTTTCGTGTTTGGGGTTTTTTTTCCAAAACTTTGTAATGGATTTACTCATTTTTATGGCATTCACCTTTCACTTATGACCCTATTGCACATATCGGTGATTAAAGCATTTAGTGAAGAGAAAGCTTTAATGGAATAATTTGAAGCTGTAGTTCTCATCCTGGCCAATATTCACTATGGGGTTTGGGTTTCCTTATTTTTCTAAAGAAAGGAGCCACAAGTTCTGCTGTATCAGCTGTGAGAAATAAACCCTCTGCACAAAACACCTTCTTTCTTAGTTTAGTTAAGCCAAGCTTCTAAAAATTACTTCTTCCTCTGAGTTTTGAAATAAATTCAACAAGTTTTGTAAGAAAGGAGCAAACACACATCAGCACTGTGTTTTTAAGAAAGAGCCTGATAGAAGCTATTTGGACTCAAACTTGGCAGGGATTTAAAAGCTAATAAAACATCTCCAGGTCAATCTACCATAAAAATCTACATTTTAGAAAATGTTTTCTCTCTTGCTGTCCGAAGACTTCCTGAGAGAGATTTAATATATTTTAAATCAACTCCTTGAATTTTGCCCCATCTTTGGGACTCACTCATTTCACATGTATGGGAACAGACACCAGTGTTTTCATGCACTCAGACATGTTTGAGCATCAGGTCTACATATATTGGAAAACTTCTGGTTTGTATATTACTACTAAATCCTAAACCAGTATATTCTGAGCTTAACAAGGTGCATAGATGAAGATTTCAAGAGCAGACAGAGCTGCTCTGTGGCTACCATCACATGTTAGATATCCCCAATGGAGCTCAGTTAATTTGCTTTGAAATAAAGGGGAGAGAGTTCTTAAAGCCAGGGTAAGAGACTGCAAAAAGTTTAATTATTGTCTCTTTCTTCCAGGCAGATTTGAGCTTGAGCACCTTCAGGCTTAAAGTCTCAGACTAAAAGAATTTCATAAAAAAATACATTCCAGAATGGAGATTGGCTGACCTGACTTCTGGCAACCAGGGGCAGACAGCAAAGTCTCTCAGAGCGGGAGGGAATGTTACATTTCTCCTTGCCTCCGCCATCATAACCTTCTGCTTAATTTTTCAAAAGGTTTTAATGACCAGGTTAAGTCTTCATCTTTCCAGTTCAGTTATTTCCAAACTAGTCAGGCATTTTGTATTTCATTATCCTATCATCTGACCCATGCTTATGGCTCACTAGAAATTTACTGGAGTATTTTTCAACCTTTAGCTCATGTAGAAAAGTCAGACTAAGCTCAAGCAAATCTGGATTAAAAACCCACATCAAAGGTAACAGCCAAAATGCTCTATCAAGATGAAATATGCCTTTTGTCAGGGGAAAAATAACTTATTCATGGAAATTAGGCATTAGAAATGCATTAGAAATTATCTAGGAGAGCAAACCACTGAACTTACTGATGCAAAACATGAACCATCCACCTTTCAAACTGTACCATTCCCTCTCCTAGTCCAAGACAAAACTCAGGAACTGCAGTGTCACACACAGGTGGGAGTGAATGATAGACTTTTTAACCTGAAGGTCCCAGACCCCCTTGCAACGTGTTGGACCCAAACAGGGCTCCACTGAAATTAATGTTGTGGTTCCTCTCAGCTCCATTTGAGCATCACCAGAGCAACTGTTGCAGCCATAAGCCCTTTCTGCCTCCATGTGCAAATAGATAGCTGAAGTGCAGAGGAACAAATGCTGCATTCCAGGTGATGTGCAGCATCTACACAGAACTAGAAGAGCCTGATAGTGTTACATGTTATTACCCTATTCCTCCTCTACAACCAGGAGCTAAGCTGCTGCCAACAAGCCCACATTCAGCTCTGTTCAGAGCCCTACAACAGACACCAGCCTGGGAGCCTCTGTGCAGAGCTGTCTCGTCTCCCACACTTCTTCTGCAAGGGGAATTTGCACACAGAGAGCAAGAGCCACTTCCTGCACTGCTTAGCATGGCGTGTCCTCCAGGCACACTTTGTCCTCTGAGTTATCTCCAGTGCTAATTTATTGCAGCATTCAAAGCATCGTGCCTCCGGCAGTCCCTCCCACAGGAAGCTGGCTGACTCATTTTTCCACACACCGTATTTTCCTCTCCACAAGAGCCAAATGCTTAGGTCAAGAATAAAACATAAAAAAAAAAAAGGGAGGCTCGTGTTTAAGCACCTCCTAAAACACGTGCACAACCCACAGCCACTTGTGAAGCTATTTCTCTCATTCAGATAATGAACCTGGAGATGTTACACCCAGCTAGAGTTGCCCCCATATGGCACACAACTGCCCTTGCTTCTGTTCTGAACAGCAGTTCCTAATCCTGTAAATTGATTTAGTCCCAGCTAATGGTTTCTGGCCTCAGTCAAACAGTTGTCTGAGCACTTAATAAAAGACAAGATGAAGACCACCATTTTGCATTCATTCCCCTAAGCTCTCCATCAAAGCACTCAAGTGTTTGCCTTACAAACTGGTTCTCATGTATCAGCTAACCTTATAGAAAGGGATAAAAAGAACAATTATATTGCCAGGAAAACCCTGTCTATCTACTCTATTTTCATGCTTTGTTTAATGATGCAGCAAAAGTTCACTGTCTTTATTAAAAGGACTTTTCAAGGACACTTAGAAATAAAAAAATAGCAGTACCTTAATATGTCCATCTCCAGCAGCACTTCCAGTCTTTCAGCTGTGAGAAACATGGGAAGCAACCAAAGTCAGCCAAGGCAAACACTTCACCTCCCAAAACAGACAATCCAGCTTCAGCCTGAGGCAAGCTAAGTTTTGTAGAGGTTTCCACCAAAGAACTAAACATCTTCACTCTAACAGCACTTCACCTCAAGGAGCAGGTTCCACCCCACTCCCCTAGAAAAAGCCCCATGTGCTCCCTGCTCTCCCTTAGGGCCAGCTGGGCCTCTGCCTCTCAGGTGTGAGGCATCAGAGCTGATGGGCATTAACCCATTGCCACCCACAGCAGCCACTGCATGACTGGGACATGTTGAGAAGAAACAGCCCACATGCTTGGTTTGTTTTATTTTACAACACAGGTAAACAGGAGTGAGGTCAAAGGACATGGCAGGCACTTGTCCTACAGAAGGGAAAGGAAATCTGCAGCAAAGAATTCTCACTTTCTCATTTGGAAAATGAAGGCTCATATTTCTAAAATGTCTCAATTGTGAAAGTAGTGCAGAGCTTAGCATAAGCTGCCACTGCTGCCCTTTGTCTCACAGAATCCTCTCAGAGTAGGTTTAATGCTACAGCCATGAGGCTTTTCCCATCAGTAATGTGTCCCGAGCCTGATGCTTATAAAAGAGTCATTCCAGTGCCTTTTCTCCATTAGTCAGTCTCCTGGCTTTAGCAATCCTTTGGATCTTTGATTTCCTTTTTTTCTTGACAGATCCATTTTGTGCAAAAATAATGCTCTTTTGTTTCCTCCTTTGTCCCCCTGCTCTGTTGTCATATAGGACCCCCCAACCAATCTAGCTTGCCTGTGCCAGCCTGTTTCCCACTGAAGGGAAGGCTCATCAGCCTGCATGGCTGTAACAAAGGAGGTCAGGCACTGTGTCACAAAATCAAATCCTTCTGTCTGAGCAGATAGGGATTTATGGGATACTCTGAATAAAAGGAGAGAAGGAATAACCAGGAGGAGACTTGCACGCATGTAAAGAAATTTGCAGGTAGCTGTGTGTGAAGGGGTGTGGTACCAACATAACAAATGCCGGATACGAAGTAATTTGCCTGAATTGCTCTGCAAAAGGTGCAGAGGGAGGGAGACCGGCTGGATCCTGCATGTCCCTACTGAGGCTGCCTCACATACCTTACCTAAATGAAGCAGCAGTCAGGGGGTCAAAGCGAGAAGAACACAAAGGGTGGGCTGACAGGTGCTATGGCAGGTTGCAGAGGTGGTTCCTGAGCAGAAAAAGAGACCTGTGTTAGGAAGTAAATCTCGCCTGCAAAAACTGAGCAGATACAGCCACTCCAGCTACTGGTATTTAGTCCATCTACCTGTCTGCTTATAGCTACTGGATATACAATAGGTATGTATTGGATAGCACTTGTACATTCTCAAAAATCCATTTTTTTTTCCTAAAAATATCCCGTGGGATCAATGTTAATCGTCTCTGTTGGATATTTACAACCAAAATATCTTGTAAGTGTTGAAGGTTCCTTGAATTCTTATTTTTCCACACATCTTCTCCCGGCAGTGGCAGCTCTCACACCGGGACCAAGTGGCTACATACTCTGTGTAGTTAAATCCCCCACACCTGGGCAGTAGCATAGGGAGGGATGAGACAAGGAGAGGATGATTTGTCCCCACCAGATTGTTTGGCTGGGATGGAGGCAGTGCTGGCCAGCACTCCCCAGCTCCAATGTCCTGCGCTGCACTGGGGGAAGTGGGAAGAGGGCCTCTGGAAAACCCTTAGCCAGGGCCCCCCCTCCTCCTCTTTCAAACATGGTGCTCATGGGGCTGTTTCTCACACTTTTTGCCTCAGTTGTCACTGACAGACAGTGTTTTGTCCTTTACTAAGGGCCTTTTTCCTGAGGCGGTGGATGGCCACCTCAGCCATGCCCTGAGTGGGGCTGTGGTGGAACCGGCTGTGTCCATCACGGGGCCACCCTGGCCTCTCCTCAGAGGGTCCCTCAGCCCCACTGACATTGCCTGGGCACCTGGACCCAATAAATTCCCCCGCTTGCCTCAGCAAAATGAATATTTAATAATTGTCATTAAAATACTCACTTGCCACACGCCTTTCACAGCTTTACTGATGACATCAGCCGCAAAAAAAATCTCCTCACACCAAAATGAAAGCGGCACCGCCACAACCCCAGTTGTGAGGGCAGTATTCACCCTCAGTACAGCTCCACCCTCGTCCCTTTTAAACCACAAAAAAATCTCCACTAGTAATCCAGCCTCTGGCAATAGCCAGTCTGAGCTTTGCCTTTTACTTTTCCAGTCACTGTTTTAACTTCACATTCCTCTAATAGTAAGTGATTTCCTTTTCTTTAACTCAACCCACGAGCTTTTTAATCTTATTTTCTCCCCCATTTTATTGAGGAGGGGGAGTGAGAGCAGCTGGGTGGGTTCTGGCCAGCCCACCATATTTTCCATTGCTCTTCTCTACAAGTGATGGAGGAGGTGCCTTGACACAGGGAATCCCTCTGGGCACATAATTCAGCAAATACAAGCTGAAGCCCTCAAAAGGTGATGAATGCAAGCACCACTATTACATAAGAGCTTTCCTGGATGCTTTGAATAATAATTTAAAGTTGACCTGAATTAAAAACTTTGGTAAAAATCTCTCAAAGATTCCCAAACTGAGCAACCCCCGAGTGTGCAAAATATTGATGGTGGTTTATGGTGCCAGCCTAACAAATTTTTTTGAAATTGTTATTCTAAAGCGAGATTTTTGTTGTTTCCTCCTTTCCTTGTGTTTCAGTAGCCAAATACATTTTCTTTCCAGAGAAGAGCTGGGAATCCAGGAACCTGCAGCCAGGGGAAGCAGCAATTAGTGGTTTGAAGTGTTAATAGGACCACAGTGGGAACGGGGAGTCCCTTGAACTCAGCTATTAGCAAATTAATAAAAGGAGTAACACGATCTCCTGAGTGTTATAAATTTAGCACTAATTAGGACTTCTCTTTCTTACTTATTTTAGGCAAGAAAAGCTTCAATATCCTTTGTTAAATCTGAATCATCTTGTTTGTAGAAGTAAATCATACGGAAACATTGGTTTCTTTACCCATCTACAGTCTATTAAACTCTTGCCATTCTCTCTTTCTTTCTGACATGACTTATAGCTGGATATTTTGTATACAGTTAGTTTAATTTATCAAATTTTCTCCCAAAAGAGGGTTTCCTTTGAATCAGAGTAATCTACAGGCCAGTCATTTCTCACAGTCCCTCCCAAATGTTTCAAAGATCCCCACTTCACAGGAGTGTAATTGCTCCAATTTATTTATATTTATTTATTTTATTTATTTATATTCCAGATGTTAAACCTCACGGAGTTATTTTAACGGGCCAGCCATCTTTCTCTGCCAAAGATTTACACAGTTTTGTGTATTTTAGCACTTGGGAATTAATCACAAGAGAAACTTAATCAGGTTTGCAATGATAAAAAGCCCTTAATTAGAGCAGAAGCCAAAACGTCCTCCTGCTCTTCCTTTCTTCTTGCACTGCCCAAATCTCATTGAAACTTTGCCTGAAGTCCAGAAAACAAATCTCACAGTTGATTGAATATATGTAATTGTGAATTGATGTCTATGCTTTTGCAGATAGGTTTCAAACCCTGCCTGGTGGCTGTGTTGGCTAATTTGCCCATACCCAGGAAATTAATTCTTCTTTAACTACAGAGCAAAGCTGTGATGTTGGGCAATACATGTCTGCCTTTCTGCAAAGAACATTACTTGTCTCTAGCAAAATCAATGCATCACTAAATGATTGGCATAACCACAAAAGATTTAGCTTTTAATGTTTAGGAAGCAGTGATCGGGGAAGCGAAAGCCCAACAGACTGGCTGAGGCAGAAGAAACTTACTTCCATTTAACAAAAACCATAGCTTATTTGAGCAGTAAAGAGAAAGTGTAGATGGAAGGTTACATCTTAATTGATGTCACTAAGGAAAAGAGTGTGTTAGAAGTAATCAGTAGTGAGCTCTTGGTTTAAAACACACGTATAACACATGCACATGTACAGCACTGTGGAGAACTGAAGCCGTATGAAAATACACCATAAAGCCTGAAAAACACTGGACACTGTCAAGTTGCTTTCCATAAAATAATGCAAATTGATGTTAAAATCTCAGTTAGGAAGGGTAGTTTGGCAGCAGTGTTAATAACCTCTGGAACAAATGTAGCATGAAAAGGGGGGTTCCATGACCAGAGCTCAGCTCAGAAGGCTTTGTCTCATGTCTATGAAAAATCAAATCTTTGAAAAGGTGAGCAAGGCATCAGCCATTTCCCTGTCTAGGAGAACTGGAGGAAGACCTTTCCTCATCCTCCTATGGAGGGAAACACATTTCTGTTTATTTCTATTGAACACTTGATCAGAGAGTGTTGTCTGCACTGACTATGAGGCTAAAGAAAGTGTTAATTTTACTATTCTGTACTGCATGAGGTAGGATGTGAGTGGTGTGTACTGAGGTGACACTGGAACATTCCATCTGCCATAGGGACCTAAGTACTAACAATAACCTAGTCTTTTCTTCCCTCCATGTGGGTTATAACTGTGGGAATAAGATGTGTGAGCATATAAGCTGAGCAGCATGTAGGTAAATTTCAGATGATGATTTAATGCCAGTGAATACAAATCTTATAGTCCTGCATGCAGTCTGGTACTGGAGAGGACCTCTGAGGTCAGTTCATTTCCCTTCTGTCACAGACAGCCCTCTAAAAGAAACTACATGATGAAGTGATCCAGCCCCATCACAAAATTAATTTTTTGCCACCATTTCTACTACTGTAACAGTGCAGGAGGAAGAATCCTCCTGCAGCTCCTTGGAAATGTAGAAATCTTCCTATTCCCAGCCTTAATATACTCTTATTCAGTTTATTCACATAATTCTTTCCTGCCAAAACTGTGCTTCTGCTTAAATAGCGCTTCTTCCTTCTGTGTGCTCATCGGTGATGTATTTATAGGGAGTCCTCTCTCAGCATTCACTGCATGAGATAAAACAAGCCATCCTTTTTTTAGTCTCCTTTCGTATAACAGACTTTCCACAATCTGAATCATCCTTGCAGCTCATCCCTTCACCTGCTGCAGTCTGAGCATGGGAAGCAGAACGAGCAAGAGCAGCTATCTATCTGTTGTCTTACTGGGCATTTTTACAGTGCCATTAATAGTCCCTTGTTTCTTGCTGCTATATTGTGCATTTACACTCTGTATGTAGAATTGTTCAAGCATATCAATTATGTTATACAGTGAACCATTGCATTCTGATGTGTCATCTCCTCTGGTGCCAGTTGTGCTCCTTGGGAGTGTGGTCAGCATCTTGCAGGCAAAATCCTTCAGTGCTTTTCATCTGGTGCTTTTTCATCCTTGATAGCTCCTGTGGAGTGTTTCAGCATGAAGATGTTTCAGCAGTCATTACAAAAGCAAGTGAATCATTCAAGAAAAGCACAATCCATCTATCTTCTTTAGTGTCACCAATTAATAGCTGCTCAGGATGCTTTGAAACCTATAGCTGCCTAAGGGAAGAAAAATAACCAAGCCCTTCCCATAGTGCTGTGCTACCATTATATTTTGAGTACCCTGCCCGTGCAAAGCTTTATTCAATAAGTGAGGTGAGGGCAATATGCAAAGGGCTCTGATGTGAGGCTTTAAAGAAGGGTAAAAGACCAGTTATGTCAATCCAGGATAAGAAGGGAACTAAAAAACAGTTGGTAGACAAGAATATTTCTTATTATTAGAAACTATTTCTCATATCAGAAGCCACTGGTCAGAGCCTGGCTGATTTTGGTGGCCACACTTCTGTCTGCTGCTGCCCCTCCAAGCACGCAGCGTTGGGGTAACCACACTGTCCTCCACTTGATGGAGCTGGAACAGCCTTTTACTTCATGCTTCTGATTTGGAATATTTTGCTGCAGACTGTGCAAAATAAGGGACCATTTTTAAAAGGGGGCAGTGTTGACTTTGTGGCCAGCTCAGGCTGGGTCTGTGTGCTCATTGCTCAAGTCACAGGGTGCTAAAGCAAAGCCATTGCACCCTTTGGTGGGGCTGCTCCTTGGGCACCCTGTTCTGGAGTCAAATCCTGACTCACATTTGCCAGACATAAGGATACACTCCCAAACCTGCCCACAGCTGCTGAACCCCCTCCCTCCCATCTCACCTCTCTGTCTGAGACACTGTGGCAGCTGATGGCTTTTGCCACTGGACACACAGAGCTCTGTCTGTACCGGATGGCACCTGTACAGGATGTCTGAGCAGGGTGGCAATGCTACCTCTTGAGGGGAATCAATTCACTTCCAGCTAATGTGCCAGAGGTGGAGGTCTGTGCCTAAGTGTAATGGAGCCTGATAGAGGCTAATTAAATAGAAAACCATCCATTTGTGCTGTCTCATTAGGGATTTGTCATAAAAACCTTATGTTCTCTTACAAGCCTAAACAAGTGTGTTCCCCATGTAAAAATCAGCCATAAAGCTGTCTGGAGGGTAGTTAACATGTCTAAGCTGTCATTTATAGGGCTGTCTGCAGCCTGGATCCTGCAGGTGGGAATGGCCTTTCCAGTATCCTCAAACCACCCTGCATAAGTGGGGCATCCCTCCTTCAAAATGGGAAAGAGGGACAAGCCAGCGATCCTGCACTGACAGTCGTGTGGAGTGGATGTTTCTCCATCTGGCCCTGACGGGAGCTGGGAATCAGAGACAAAGAGCACTTGTTATTCTAGAGCTGTGCCAAAGATGTTCAGAGGTCAAGAAAGTATAAATCTAATAGTAGTGTTTCCTGAGGGCTGTGGAGACTGGCTCCCCTCACCTTTGTAAGTGGCCTGGTCTCCTCCTTAACCCCAATTAGGCTACTATTTTTGAGGAGAACTGATTATCCTGTAGGACATGGGAATCATCATGTTATTTTTGCAGTGGAAGGAAGTTAAGGGCTGTGTCCCCTTGGCTGCCCCGAGGGAAAAATCAGCATGGTCTAAATGACAGCTCTCCTCAATGTCTGTCCAGGATGAGCTTTTCACTCACCCAAACTGTGCAGGATTCAGAGTTTCTGCCAAAACCAGAGCTTCTGCAGAAGTCACATGAGGGCAGGTCTCCTGTGCAGGAGGGAATAACTGCTTTGGGTCTGTGGGATGACCCTTGGGGTAATGCCAGCTGGTGTCTCCTTGCAGGCGTCGGAGGTGGAACGGCAGCTCTCCCTGCAGGTCCACACCCTCCGGGAGGACTTTCGGGAGAAGAACTCCTCCAGCAGCCAACACATCGTGCGGCTGGAGAGCCTCCAGGCCGAGGTGAGTCACCTGCGCTCACCCCACTCCTTCAAAAGGTGGCCAGGGCTGTTTTAACTTGTATAATGACCCTCCCTGAACTGAGTAAACAGAACCTGCTGTTGGAGCAAACAAAGGGATGGCAGCAGTGGGGCAAAGGACTCCCCCAGAGGGAATTTTTGCTGCAGCCCGGGGCTGGCTGGGCTGGCTCAGGCCAGCTTCCAATGCTGCCTTGGCCACAGCATGCCTGGAAAATGAATGGATGAGAAGGATCTTCTGGGAGCTAAACCACGGCTGTGGTCCCGCAGGGCTGCTGCCCAGTTTGGATTAAACTCTGGGGCATGGTGGGAAGGACTGCAAGGGGTTTTTTTATCCTGTTCCTCACGCTTGCAAAGAAAGCAGCAATCCTCTCCTGCCTCTCAGCCATGCACTTGGGAAAGCAATGAGCCCCTGCCTGTTTTAACTTTGGTACATTAGCAGGAATGATACAACCTTCCTTTCTCTTCCCTTCCCTGATGAGGTGTCATTGGGAACCATGTAGGCAGGAACTACACAAGTAGATGTCCAACTCTACTGCCCAACCACTGTTTTTATTCAAAAGCTGTCTGGAAAAGCTTTTCCTAAAATCTCTCAATTTCTTCTTTTCTCCCACTCCCACCTGCTCCTTGCTGGTCCCTCGCCTTTTCTTCCCCTCCCCTTGGTGTGGAGCAGCAGGTCCTTGAAGTAAGTATGGAGGCTTGGAAGGGTTTGCCTGCATGTACATCGCTGTTACCATGCATGCCTGTCACTGTACATGCCCACCTTGCCTCCTCACCTCCTTCCTGTTTTGCTTTCCAAATCCCTTTCTCCCTGTGTCCTTCCCAGGGCCCAGGGCTCATGGCAGAGTGGTTCTTTTTTCTGTTATACAGTTATTCACACTGTGTTCGTTACTGGATTGGCTGCCAAATACAAACTCTTGCTACAATCTCTGTATTAAACCTCTTATTTTTCTTTCTCCAACCCACTCAAATCATGATGCTGGTGAGCAGAGACATCTCAGAAGCCATTAGTCACCTAAGAGCAGTTTCCACTACCTCCAGCAGCCTTTACCCTACAGAAATACCAAGTCCACACACTAGGCTAATATTCCTTTTTGCAGCCAAATCTTTCCAACAACCTGGAAAGCAGCAAAGAGACAAGGTCCTAAAAAGGCCAAGAAAACAATGGGAAGTTGCTGAATTTGTCTACGCTCCATAGATTGAAAGGAGGCCATAGGGAATATTTAGAGTTATACTGGGCTGGTAGATGGCTGGCATACCAGTCCCCAGAGATCCTGTGTGTACTAATCTGGGAAAAGGCTCCTTCTTCTTGGTTAAACAAGAAGTGACCTTGGCTAGTGCTGATTCATCCTGTGCACTGTTCCCAGCTAACTGAGTCATGGAGGGTTTGTTTGGCACACTGTCCCTCTGTCTGAAATCACTGCCCTTGACAATTAAAAGAAATGAACCAATTTTAAAGGCAACTGATCACTGGGAGGCTAAAAATAAGTGTGGCACAGAAAGGAGTCTTCACAAGGAAAAAGACAGAAAAATCCCTGATGAGGACCTGATGAACACGCAGCAATTAAGAACAGCTATGAGCAGTGCTGTGGTACAGCCCTGTGGGGAGCAGGATCCCACAGGCTCACCCTGGATCCTGCTGGCTCACCCTGTGCTCTCCAACATTCATACAGGAGAAAACGCCACCATGCTCAGTCAGGGACAAGCCAGGAAAAGTATTTGCCCAGTCTAGCAAATATTAAGGTAAAAGGGGTGGGCAGGGCTGGTCTCTGCTTAATCCCTTTGGACATTTCTGCCTGCTCCCTGACATGCCAATGCCCACCCAGCCCCTTTGGAGCTGCCTTTGCAGCCTGAAGAAGGAGGAGTTTCCTTCCAGAGCATTCCTAAGCTTTAAACCACACACACAGTTTCTCTCATACAGGTACAGAATACTTACAGACATACTTCTGCTTTTTTTTTTTTTGCTCTCTCTCCAGAATGTGATTTCCCTCCTCTCTGCTCTCTGCAAATCGTGGGGTTCTGACACTGCCTCTCTTTCCTCTGCAGATCAAAATGCTGACAGACAGGAAGCGGGAGCTGGAGCATCGCCTTAGTGCCATGATGGAGGAGAACGACCTGCTCCAGGGAACCGTGGAGGAGCTGCAGGACCGAGTGCTCATCCTGGAGAGACAAAGCCACGACAAGGACCTGCAGGTGAGGATGCAGCAGTGAGGCAGGGAAGGGATGGGCAAATGCAGTAAAAGATATGTTTTGGGGTAAAATTGGCCAGGAAGATAATCAAGAACTGGGAGTCAAAACAACTCCTAAATCCATACAATAAAATGGCTCATGGCAGCAAGTAAGGTCCCAGGTGTTCCCCATGGGAACAGATAACAGGAGCCTCAGTGACGGCAAAGAGCAGCTTAGTAGGTAGATCTGAGCAAGGGAGTGGGACAGGGTGCTGGGGAAGTTTGGTAAATGTCAAAAGAAGCAGAACATTTTGGTTGCAGTTCATTTTAGTTAATTTTTTAATAGCACAATTGGCTTCAGAAAGGGCTTCTTTAGACTGCTGTCCCAGAGGGCAGTCAGTGGCCTCGTGGCTCTCACTGCTCAGATGGTTTCCCATGGTGTTCACAGCCATATGTCACCAAACATCACCCCCCTGAGAACCACCTGGCACCTCTGGAGCTTATGGCATCTTGGAAAAGAATAAGATTTTTCCATTTTGCTTCCGTGGGTTGACCACCCCTGGATCCCCAGGTCTCCAAATCAGCACTGAATAATTTTTCCTTTTTTTTAACATGTATTTGTATCTGTGCTTATATTTTTTTAAAACCTGTCTATATCACTTTCTTTTTTGATCCACTTACTGCTGTGTTGCTTTCAGCAAATTGTTTTACCTAAGTCCTAACTTCTTCACAATGTTTCTCGTTTTAGTGCTGATTAACCTGCTATTTTTATCTTTCAGGATATTCTGGAGTCTAAACAATGTCTAATGACATTTGGAGATTATTAAGCTCCAATAAATAGCAATACCAGCCAAGAGTACTTTTCTCCTGGCTGGAAACCCTGCTTTGTGTCACTCATTTCTCCCTCTCAGCTCCTTCAGAAACTAAGGTATTCATCCGGCCCATAGCACCTCCACTAATACTTTTTTTCCAATACCTTGATTTTCTTCACAAGCTGCACCAAAGCCAGATGGAGCTCCAGGAGGTGCGTCTGTCCTATCGGCAGCTGCAGGGGAAGGTAGAGGAGCTCAGTGAGGAGAGAAGCCTCCAAAACCTCAACACAACCAGCACATCCCTCCTATCTGAGATAGAGCAGAGCATGGAGGCAGAGGAGCTGGAACAAGAACGAGAACAGGTATTTGCCCTCCAGCCCCTGGGAAAGCCCACAGGCCTCTGTGACCAGCCCCTGAGGGAAAGGGAGTTCAATGCATTTGATCTGGGTTTGGAGCTGAACCAAGGGCCAGAAAATTGGGAACAACACCCTTTTGACCATATGAAGTCAAACCTCTGCATTCAAAACCAAGAGAGCAAGCTTGACAGATATTGTGAGGTTCAGCAACCGTATGCTTCACTTTACCACGGAAGGAGGATTTCCATGGCCTTGATGTCCCAGCCTCTTGTCTCTTGTTTCAGCTGAGGCTGCAGCTCTGGGAGGCCTATTGCCAAGTGCGGTATCTCTGCTCCCACCTCAGAGGGAACGACAGCGCAGACTCGGCCGTCTCCACAGACTCCTCCATGGACGAGTCTTCAGAAACCTCATCAGCCAAAGACGTCCCAGCCGGGAGCCTTCGGGCAGCTCTCAGTGAGCTCAAAAGACTGATACAAAATGTGCTGGATGGGGCAGACTCCACGGTAAGTTGGTGGCACAGAGACGCCTTGGCTTGTGCATGTCGTGGGCCCAGGTGACAGAGCTTGCTGCAGGTTCTGCTGGATCTTGAAGTCCCCAGTCTCCAAGAAAACCTCTGTGGCCCACAGAGATGGGCCATCACAGTGCACAGCCTGCTCCATGTGTCTCAAATGGTCAGACGAGCCAAGCACGTGGGGTTTCGGCCCTGCAGTGGTCAGACCACCTAAAGTTTCAAGCTCATGCAATAAGTTTCAAGCTTCATGCAACCGTCGTTGGCCTGGGAGTCATTCTGGAAAATTAATAAACATAGGCTTACATTGAGATTTTCAGTAAGTTAGAGTTTCAGCATGAAAGTACTGCAGATTGCCTTATACATCACAGTTCAGTTATTTCCCTTAGGGTTTTCCTAACCCTACTTTATTAGCAATAGCATCACAAAAGCATCATAACCCCTATGTGGGTAGGTTCTGTCCCTGCAAATTGTCACTGGGTACGAATGTCTCGACAAGAGCTGCCAGACAGATGAAAGGTTTTGCTGGCACAAGATGATGGCTGTGGGATATTGCCCCCAGGCTGCTGAGCAGGAGGGAAGGACCACTCAGCGTCCACAGAAGTGCAGAATTACAAGGAAACGCCTCACTTTTCACAATGGCTCAAATCAGGCCTGTTCCCATCCCCCACAAGCTGGTTGCATTGCCATGATGACATTTAAGATGTTAATTTGAGATGCCATGGTGAGGAACACAGTGCAGACCCTGCAGATGCAGACCTGCATGGGAGTACTCACCCTCCTCAATTAAGGACCCGTAACAGCTGCAAGAAGGTTGAGTATAGAGATGAAGTTGTATTTGTTAAATAAAACGTGGAAAGTCCTGCAAAAGGTCCACAAACACAGAGACTGTAGCTATATGTTACCAAACAGCTCTCTGTCCATTTGGTTTGTGTTAAGTTCTGCATGCTCTTTGTATCATGTGTAGAAGCACTACCACTGGCTGAGCATGTTTCTGCTGCGGAGGTGTATGGGAAAAAACCTGAAACTCTACCGAGGTCACATTCACATTTTCTTCTTCCTTGTTTAGTACCTCCATCCCAAACCGGTATCACATTAATGCAATTGCCTTTTTTAAAGTGAAATCTGAGCAAGAGATTTTTCTCCCGCTCTCAGAGCTCTCGACGAAGTGACGACGACACGTTAGAGGAACAGATCAGGAGAACAAGTGAGGATTCACGAGCCCTGAGGGAATTAATGGAGGGAGAACGGGGGAAACTGAGGCAGAGTTTGGAGGAGCTGCAGCGACTGCACAGCCAGGTTAGCAATTCCTACACTTTACATGTGGTCTTGTAACACCAGTGTTCATCCTCCAAGACATGCCTTCCATCGAAGAGATCAACATGATAAATAACCCAGGAGGATTTAGGCCAAAACCACTTATGGCTGGATGAGGGAGACATTGTTAAACTCAGTGCAGAGGATTTATGCATTTAGAATGAGAGTTTTTGACAGGTTGTCTGGGGTCCATCCCAGGCATTGTCTCAAACAGCCAAACTTCCTTTAAACCTTTCTCTCAATCCACTTTTCAGCCAATATGTGTTGCTTAAGTTCATCTCAGCAGAAGACCCCAAAGTACAAGTCTGCTTGATATGGGGTACTGGAAACCCAAAGGTTTCCAGTCTGACCCCATTTGCTTGCACTAAGCCTTTGTGAAAGGCATATACACACACTGGATGGATATAACAGTGCTGCTGTGCTGTGCACGGAGCAGGGTTTGACCCCTTCCACAGCAGCATCACAAAACCTTCAGAAGTGCACACCCAGAAAATCCTAATCATGGCCAGCCTGGCACCCCAGGGCCAACAGGACAAAGGCAAAGGCAATCTCAACAGCAAGGAATGATCCAGCCCTGAAACCAACTCCACCAAATCACAGAATCCCACTGTATCCGCACTGAACGTAGCACCGCCCATGTCTGAGGTCCTGTGCCAGGAGCAGTGAAAGGAGGAGGCACCCAAGGAGATGCTCTGCAATCCCTGTCTCTGTGGGACAAGACTCCAAATGCTGGAGGGGATCCAGAGGCTGCAGCAGAAGCATCCTTAGGTGAAGGTGCTTGTGCAGCACCAACTGCACTGGAGCAGGGAATGGGATTAACGCTGGTCTTGGCAGTGATGCTGTATTGCCCTTTTGATGTACCTCTTTGGAGAATAAATAGGAAAACATCCCTGTTCAGAAAGTCAGCACAGCCTGGGGTCTGACAGCCTTGTGTAGGGCTATGGGGGCTCCCACCATGGGACCAAAGAGAAAAGAGTGAGAGCATCATTAAATACCCCAGCATGTGTGTGGGGGTGGGAAATGGTCCTGCTGACAGAGAAGCTGGTCAGAGGCAGAGTGGAGAAGGGGAGCAGTCCTGGAGCCCATCCTTCTCTGAGGACTGCTCCTCTCAGCGATGTGGCCACCACAAGAGACCATACTGGGTGTCCAGCCTTCTGCCCCAGTGAGACATGAGCCAGACACTTCTCTGGCTGTGCTGCCATGGTCCTGTGCATCACCCCCAGGTCCCCCTTGCCCTCAAACACACCTGAGATGGAAGAGACAAGGGCTTGATCACTGCAACCTGGCTGCGCTGACCGAGACCTTTGGAGGCTCTTTCACACATTTTGAGCAACCACCTTTACACCACTCTGCATGTCTGGATGCAGCACCTCACACACGAGGCCTTGACAGGACACCAGGAGGGAGCAGCACTTGGTTGTTTTTTGCTGTGACTGATCTTCCCAGACTCCCCAGCCAAGAAGGACCAGAAGACCTGGCCTGGATCACAAGTCTGGAACCCTGTCTCTGCTTTTAGATTTCCCTGACTACCAAAGTTCTGAATATTTAGTGAACAAAGGGAAAACTGCAGTTCTGTTTTCTTCTCACACCTCTATGTGATATGAAGAAAGATGAGGCATAGCTACAAATGCAGCAGACATTGCTCTTGGAGAAGCCCCTCCAGCCTCTCACAGCAAGTACACATCTCCCACAGCTTTTGCCTGTAACTCATCCTTGCACTTGTTCCAGCTTAATAGTTATTCTCACCTCCCACTGAAGAGGCAACATCATCTTCTGTTCAGATGCTAAAGAAAATTGATGCACATGGAAATCTGGTCCAACTCGGGGGAGCAGTGCTCTGCTGCCTTCTCATCCCTCTGTGCCGTCACTGGTATTGATACAGTCAAAGGGAAACTCCTTCTAAATGATTTCTGGGACCTCGTAGCACCACACACATTCATTGCTCCTGCCTGAGAGCAAGGTGAGCTGATGGAGATGGGAGTCACCCCTGCCTCTGTCTACACTGCAGAGTGGTTTCACATCTTCTCCCTGTCCGTCTTCTCCCTCAGTGCATCAAATTCTTACCTGAAGCACAGATAAAGCTAGTTAAAATCCCAAACCATTCCCCAGACACTGTGTTTTGGGTCTCTTGATCCTCTGTCCCCTGGGATTTCTGCAGAAGTGCTCAGCACCCACCACTGCTCTCTGTCCCATCACAACCCTGAGTGCACCCCACGGGGAGCTGAGGAACAGCTCCCCAGTTCCCTGGCAGCCCTGGGACACGATGTCTCTGCACACAGACAGGGTGTGTTCACACCCTCCTCCCCCCGGCCCAGCCACCCTGCGCTAAGGGCAGATCCTCCCACGCCCTGGATGTGATGAGCCCTTTTTGACTGTCTGCCCTCTATTTAAAGATTTCTTTGAAGATTCAAACACTACTGAGCTGCATTTAGAGACAGGAGGTGGGTCAAACGCTGGAGGGGTTTTCAGGTGGTGGAGTAGCGTAACAGAGCATGTGTGTGCCCTAGACAAAGAAATTAAACGTGTATGAAATATTGCAAAGCTCTGCTTATGCGATCCTTGCATGATTTCACACCCTATTAACTCACTCTGCACAGGACCAAAACGATAGATCATTTCCCAGACTATTTAAGACTCCACACATATTTTAAAGTCTAATTAAAATTGTAAGATGTGCCAGTAACACCTTCCATGGCGTGAAAGGGAATTTTCACATCCTTTGTCTACAGCTTCATTCTACAGGAGATGTAATGGCCCCTTCAAAAAATCTTATTTGCTGCTAAATTATGTTAGCAATAATTTAACCCTGGAAAGATCAGAATTACAACAGGCAGGCTCAGAGGATGCATTCACAAGACAAACTGCTTGGAGAGGGGTAATATTTTAGTGCCAATGCCACAGTGACAGCAAAGTCACAGATGGGTCCTGCTCAGCTTTCAGTGCTGTTTCTGCCTGTTACTGAGGCTGTCCTAGTGACCATCTTGCTCAGACCAGCACTGCCAGCATCCCAGGGAAAGCCAGCACATTCCATGGGGTGTTGCACCAGCACTAACAGCCCCCTCCCAGCAGACACAGCTTCTCCTACAGGCAGGGGAGCTCAGCCTCCAGGTTGGCCCATGTGGGTTTTTTTCCACACACACACACACACACACACACACACTCGTGGTGAATTTGCCTGAGGAGCCCTGGGTTTCACACCCTCCCTCTGCCCACAGGTCACGCTGCTGAGTGTGGAAATGACGACGCTGAAGGAGGAACGGGACCGGCTGCGAGGAGGTGCCGAAGACAAGGAGACAAGTGAACGGCTCCTGCAGGCCATCAGGGACCGGGACGAGGCCATCGCCAAGTAAGTGGCACAAACAGCCAAGGCCAGGCTGGGTCAGCAGTTATGGAGTGCCTTGGCAGGAGGTGCCTCGGGGGTGGATTTCTCCTGCCCTCTGCAAATCTGAGTAGCTGTTACAGCGTGATGGAGCGAGGCGAGGCTTCACTGTTGGGAGTTGGGAAATGCTGCCAGGAGCTTGGGAACAGGGCAGGAGATGAGAATTTCCAGAGCTGCCCCATGGCAGGATTTGGGTGCATTAAGGAGGATGCTGTGAACCATGTTTTTGCCATCCCTAGTGCTGGTATGAGTCACTGCAAGGAGGAGAGGACTTCAGGGAACCAAATGGTCTGCCCTATTTGTCATATTTGAATTCTTTTGCTCTTCCAGACACACCCTGCTTTCCTGCCCATCCCCATTACAGCCCTGCTTGGGCTTCTTCCCTAAACCATTTCATTTCTCTGGTCACTCGCTCTCCTTTCCTGTTCCAGGGTCTTTTTTGCATCTCCAGTCCTGTAATTCTGTTTCTCCTTTTGGGATTCTCCCACTGGTTTGGCTCTTTATTTTCCCCATCCTCCTTGCACACCTGTGCAGTTCTGCTCCCCTGTACCCTATGCCCCCCTTCCCCAGCTCTGTCCTTGGGCCTGCCAAAATGCCCTGAGCACTCGTTGCCACAAGGAGAGGGGCAGAAACATTCCCACCTCTATGCTCCAGCTAGAAAGGATATATGTGGTAATCTCTTCAATAAAAAGATGGACCAGGACACCACAAGTCCTTCTTCTTAGGGAGACATCTAATACTCAAGCCCTGGCAAGAGGAGAAGCACAGGAGCATTGCAGCTCTGAAGGTGCAGGAGCTAAATCAGGCTGCACCATCCCTTCACCTTTTTTGAAGTGACCTGATCATCCGTGCTGCTCTTGCCCAGGTAGCTGGCTACCGAATTCCCATCACTGTCCTCTGTAACACCTCCATCTGTTGGCAAGGATCAGGAGCATCCCAGCTGTCTGCCAGGCACAGAGAGAGGTGGTTCTGACATTTCCAGTGCGTGTGGGTTGCTGGTTTGCCGTGGCTATGGCAACAAGCTGCCATCAATCCCCTGGTAATATCCAGTCAGCAAGGGGGAGCTCCACAGCAAAAGGCTGTCTGAGGTGCCCAAACCACAGCCGGGAGTGGCAGGGCACAGTTTCTCCAGTCCATAATGACCCTGCTGGGACAAAGCACCAATATTTACGGCTGACTGTCCTGCAGCACAGGAGCCCCGGGAACCGGGATGAGAGGAGGGTGGAGGGTGGAGTGGCGGGTGATTAATGAGCAGAAAGTGGCAGCAAGTGAAAGCAAACAAGAGCAATTGTTGCTGGAAATGAAAACATCCCTCCCAGACCGAGTGGGCCGTTCCCAGGCTCTGAAGCTCCTGGGAAGCTCCTGATATGCTTCCCACCTCACACCTCAAGGGTTAAGTTGCTTTTGTTGAACCCATCCCCCAAAAAATCCCTGACTCTGAACAGAAATAAAATCACTGCCCGAGGCAGACATCTGGTGTGGAAAATTTTTGCTTGAAGCTGAAGTTTGGCAACATGGGAAGCAGTAGGAAAACAGGATCCTATAATAGGAAGTGTTAAGCAACCAGTACCTGGAATATAAACACAAATTTTCAAATTGCTCTTCTGCAGGGGAGCACAAGGGAGCTATTAGGAGGGGAGGAATTAGCTACAGTTAAAAAGATGCAATTATTTCTCTCGAAAATGTTTGCAAGGAAAGATGGTTCCCAGCAAGCCATGTTACAGCTTCCCATCACACAGCAGTTAATTGAAAACTTAAGCTTTGTGCTCACCTGTTGTGCTCCCAGCATGGTGAGCAGCATTTCCCAGCTTGGGCAGCTTACTCCATCCTGAAGGATAATTCCTTTCTACTATCCAGTAGCAGCTGGAACATCTCAGCCACTGAGGGCCCTTTGGGCAACCTTGTCCATGGTGTCACAGGCCCAGTGGGCATCAAATGCCTGGAAAGAAATGCAGCAGTGGTGTTCCCAAGGGCTGGCACAACCCCATTGAAACCGGGATCTCTCCTTAAAGCATAACATTTAATTCAAACAATTTAACAGTTTGTCATTCTTTAAAAGCATATGCTGTGATAAGCTCTCTTCTTTCATTTCTTCCTTCCTTCAGTCCAAGTCCCAAGTAAAAGCAGAGTTGTACTCTTTAAAGGTTTTGTCTATTTGTTTGATATTTCAATTTATTGATCAAGTGATCAGACACAGATCATTTGATTTTAAGCACATACTGGTTTTTTCTATGCATTAGTAAACAGAAAGAAAGGAAAAAATATTTATATAAAGATTCTACCATGTTTCAGATCTCTACCTTTAATGTCAGATCATGCACATTATCCAGGCACAATATTATCTTACACGGCAGTGCATCTGATTTTCTTTTTGTATGCTTCATAGTGTGCTTACCAGAAACCTGCTGGTTTTATAGTAATGATGTCAACAGTTCTGTCCCACTCTTCAAATTGATTGTCCAGAATTGAATGGAGATGAACAGTTTAGGATGTGAGGACTTGCCAATGAAAGAAACTGCTGACTTCTCCTCAAGGATATGTTTAACTCTTGCTTTAAAAAAAGAAAAAAGAGAAGTCACATGCCTCAATTTCTGTCATCCCCACAGGAAGAATGCAGTGGAGGTGGAGCTGAGCAAGTGCAAGATCGACATGATGTCCCTCAACAGCCAGCTGCTGGATGCCATCCAGCAGAAGGTGAACCTCTCCCAGCAGCTGGAGGCCTGGCAGGTGAGCAGCCCCAGCCCCACAGGGCAGGGTCTGGGTGGCACGTGGTCCCAGAGGCACCTTTGGGTGACTGTCCCCCCTCCCTGTGGGTTTGCTGCGTTCTCAGCCCGTAGATTGGGGTGTTTGGTTTTGGCTCTGCAGGAGCCAGTGGTGCAGTGGGACTCAGGGGGGTGAGCTGCCCTCCCTGCTCCAAGCTGTGCAGCTGAGAGGTGTTCATGTAACAGGAACACTCATTTCAACTGGGAAACAGACTGTATCTCGTGGCTGTAAGCAGAATGGGTAACGTGCAGGTTGCAGAGTAACCTGCTGTGCCCCTGGAGGGGAGGGCTCCGTGCAGGAGGTGTCCCCAGGCAGGTACAGCCTTGGGGACATGTGGGCACAGCATGTCCCTGCATTTCCATAATAGACCAGAAAGGTGGGAGAGTGGGAGATAGAGGGATTGTGATGATTGTTGCTGCATTGTTTTCATCAACTCAGAAGATCCATCAAGAAGGAGAAGCTAAAATCCCAGCTCTCCACCAAGGTAAAAAAACCAAACCCATGGCAGTCCAACAGCTGCCCTGGAGATGCTCTGCTTGGGGTCAGTGGGGAAAACCTTTGTCAAGCCCTTGAGAGCAGGCAAAAGCTGTCTCCTCCCAGAACCAGCACCGAGGGAGGGCTACTTTAACACCAAATAAAGCAGATTCAAAAGGTCTGTGCCATTTGTTGCAGACCTTGCAAGGTTCCAACTCTACTAAAAACCAGCCTGACCAGTAGAAACCTTTCCCGAACAACCTCGCTCCTGTCTCAACTCCACTGTGTTTTCGTTTCTCTCTCTTTTTTTTTTTCTTCTTTTCTTTTCTTTCTCCTGCTTACAGTTTGCTTCCTCAGGGCTTTTTACTATCTGGCTCCTTTGGTTTCTGATCTAGTGGCCTTTCTCAGTTCCTGTACCAACAGCTTTAGTCGTACACCCCTCCTGCCTTTGAGGTGAGCTCCCCACACCCTCGCCAACACCCGCCATCCCCTTGCCTGCTCCATCTGCTGCCACCATCACCCACATCCTTCTCTGCCCTCACCATCATCTGGCAAGAGGGGCCAGTGGGGGATCTCCATTAGCCACAATATTCTGCACACACACACCCCACCCCAGCACCAGGCCAGGGCATGAGGGGTAAAATCCCCCTGTCCCCATGGTGAGGCTTTACCAGGTCACCACGGGGAAAGCCAGGCCGAGGTGCATGTATTATTAACTCTATATCCACATATATGGGATCTGGAAAACTTCCTGAAATACAGACTGGCATAGGAGCTGTCTGGATCCAAGTTCTGCTTCGGTTTGGATGGATGGTACTTGAGACCTATTTAGTACACTCGGTATTTGGTGCTGGAGTCAACCCAGCTTAGGGTTTAACAACAGGTCCTCTTGCAGCAATACAACAACCCCAGAGCTGTTCCCACCAGCTTTGAGATGAGGCTCAGGCTCACTAGCACAGCAGTGAGTTGTCTCCAACTTACTGACCTAAAGCATTATTACACAGCAGCAAAATAGTTTCCAACCACCTTATGTCCCCATAACAGGAGCTCAGCCACAGAGGCACAAAACAAGTCAGGTGATTTATGTATTTTGGGGACTATTTTGCAAAGGTGAATGTTCCTGATAAAACAGAATAAGAGTCTCTGCTTTAGCTGGGCATAAGTAAAAGCTCTAATCTGATAGCATTTTGTTCTTGCCCCCTTCTAGTCTGCATCTTACCAAGGACTCTCAACAAGATTACTGTGTTCTGTAAGCACATAATCATACAGGCTATAAAATAGGACACAAGCAAAAAACCTCCACAGCCAAATGCTGTGCTCTCTGATTTTCTGACATACAGGGGCCCAAACGCAGTGCACTCTCAATAGTGCATACTGTATTTATATATATATATATATAAATATTTTGTGTGTGTATATATATATATAAAAATATATAAAAATCATACCCCTTGTTGTGTGGTTGATCAAGGACACAGATCTGCCATGCAGGAGCCTGGGTACCTACTTCATTTACTAGAAGAGGTGCCTTCAAAATCCCAGTGCCATACATTTTCACGTGGCAGCTTCAGCTCTGGAAACCTGTTCCATCTTAATATTGATGTTTACCTTAACCTCTTCAACTCTCCCTCTGCCTTTCCTCTCTCTAGCCCTGCTCTTAAAAGACCCAAAGCTTCCCGAGTCTGTGTAGCTCTGCACCCTCCTGCTCCCCCAGGGAAAGTCCCCATAATAAATTCAGATCCAGGTCATGGCTATTGATCCTTTTCCCTGCAGAAAATGCTGCAATGAGAGATCAAACATCAAGTTTCCACTCCCACTTGGCTGATTTGATTCCACATACAGAGCACCTAGGTCACCTGCTGGGCAATGGCAGCACCTTCCCTTCTGTCCTGGTGCTTCCCTGATGGGCTGCCCTGCATGAGGTTCCAAATGAACAGCACTTCCACCACTGCAGCCCATCCAGAGAATCCTTGTTCTCACCAGATAGTGCCCTCAGTCCTAATCAGGGACCAAGCTGATGGAGAATATTTGATTCCTCCTGTAGGGCTAGTTTGTGGACACACATTTTCACTAAGCTGCAGTTTAAACATGCAATTATAGCAGAAGTAATGGATTTGAAGGTTTAAAGTCTGTAGAATTGATAGCCAGGTTTTCAAGGAACATGGCAGCACACCATTACTGGCAACAGAACTGGCTAAATATTTTGTGTAGAGCAATTCCACTGTGTCGCAAATATGGACAAAACCAGAGAATTTCTGGTACATCTTAAAAGCCCCAGTTCATGCTGAGCTGTCAGTCAGATTGCTTCCACTGCTCTGCTCTGGGGGAAGGAGCAGGTTTAAGGGATGAGCTCAGTTCTCTTTGGTAAGTCTGGTGCAAAGCCCACGTGGGGTTTGGTGGGCCCACACCTTCCCCAGCCCCTCTGCACCTTCCCAGAAGCCCCACTAACGTGGCAGTGCAGGCAGCTCTGCCACACCTGCCTGCTCCCCATGGTGCACACACAGGTCTGCTCAGCACAGACGTCCTTCCTTCTTCTGGCATCTGCTTTCAGCTGCATTTGTTCTTTTTATTTATATCTCCCCCCAAAGGGGACATCTACAAGCTGCAGACAGGAGAGGAACATAGTTCAGGGGTGTCACAGGGTCCCAAGCAGGCGCTCCTGGGCGACGGCACCTGAGCAGTTCATCCCTCAGAACTGTGTGATTTATCTTCCTCACTCACTGAAAAGCCTCACGGCAGCAAGCACAGCTGAGCCTGCAGTCGGGTGGGGGCTTAGCCCTGTCCCCACTCTTGTCCCCGCTCCATCTCATCACTGCACGTTTCATACCCATTTCAGCCGCATCCCAGCGCGAGCTCCTGGGGAGCATCAGCTGCCACTAACACGCCTCTCCTCTCCCTCCGCTGCAGGATGACATGCACAGGGTCATTGACCAGCAGCTGATGGACAAACACCCGAAGGAATGGAGCCAGCTTGCTTATTCCTTCTCCAGTGGCTCCGGCGCCAAGCGGAGTGCCAGACCCTCCCCCGCGTTCAGGCCGGAGCAGCAGGGGGACGAGCCCGTCGGGGCGGAAGGAAACCGTCTCTTTTCCTTTTTCAAGAAAAATTGATTTGAAAAAGAGAAAACTCTCCAACAGTTCCTGCTTCAAGATGGGGAGTGGGGCAGCTGCCCAGCTTGCTGATGGACCCAAGTCTGATCCACTGAGTAAAAAAGAAGGGGGCAAAGGAGTTAACCCTTGAGACTCTGCACTATTTACACCGCACCTGGTCTGAACCAAATGTTTACATGAATTGGAGATCTGCAAATTGACAACGTGATACTAATAGAAAGAAACTTTTCTTATTCTACAAGTGAAGTGATAAACTTCAGGGTATATTTTAGGCGCTTCGGCACAGTCCAGTTTCTGCTGTGAAGAACACTCTGATTGTCTTAAAAGCATTCTCATGCTGGAGAAGGAAATAAGCAGCCCCAAGACAGAGCAGTGCAGGGGATTGAGAACTGCTGTCACAGTGAGCACAGGGGGAAGAAGAGGCTGAATGTAAGAGAAGAGAGAGGAGTAATTTATATTACCCTCCAGTCCTGGCAGCTGTGACATCCTTCATCCATTCCACCAAGACAGGAGTCACTCTGGCCCCAGCATTGCCATGTTTTGACAAATGTAGCTTTCTCCGTGGTGGAAGTTGAGCCCTCACTGCAGATTCTGCCTGGGCACCTGCAGCTCTGCGTGGCTGTTCACCCTCACTGGAAATCCAGGCTCCTCACAGCTCAGGGCAGGGGGCAGATTGCTGGTGTCACTGTCTACTCCAGCCCCCTCCTGTTACAGAGGTAAGGGTTGCAGTCTGTAGCTACACAGAATGTTAATGATTTCTCCCCAAGAGACTGACCATCTACAACAGATTACAGACTGAATAGAAGTTGTGGATGTTTGGTCCTGGGGCAGCTGCTGTCCCTCTGATGGCCAAAGGTAGTTGAGGAGCGAGTCACACACCTCTTCCCAAAGCCATGCACACCTCCCAAACAGAGAAGAAACCTGTCATTTTAACTGGATAGGCCCCCAAAAGCCCAACTAATAATTCACTGAAAGCCTACCCATAATGATGTCAGTCGGTCTTTGACACGGGGTTGGCACTCAATCCTCAGAAAGCACACTGGCATCTGCCTTCACTGAGGCCAAAGGCCATCAGGGTGTCTACAGAACTCTGGAAAGCCTGCAGGTTACTCTGCCCTATGCAGTAACATTGGCTGGGGCCTGACAGAAAGGAGGAGTACTTGTTCCTGCCTGCAAGTGAGTTACTTTTCAGCCCTTTGGCAAGCAGGGAGCCAAACCTCCTATTGATCAAAGATGATCAGAGCCTGCTTTGCACGACTTGATCTACAAGAAGCAACATGACTTTTTTGTTGTATGCACACAGCAGTGCTGGAAATCCTGCAATACTCAAGTAGGGACCTTCCCTCTGCACTGGATGGGCACCTTACAGCTCTTCTCTTTAACACATTCTACCATCATAAGCCAGTGAGGAATGCCAGGCTCAGTTCAGAGATGTCCTGCTGCTGTCATGCAGTTTTCACACGTTCTTGCAGCTCATGATACCCACAGGCCCTAAGTTGTCTCCCTGCTGCTTTAAGGAGGCCACCACCTACACCGTCCCACAGGAAACAGAGCTGGGTACACCTTCAGCTCTGCCCTGCTCAGCAACTTTGGTGCTAAAACACCATCCTACAGGGAGCAGCTCTCTCTGCTCACTATTTACAGGAACAAGCTTTCTTCTAGAATTAGGTATCAAACACTTTCTTCTAGGCAGCAGGTAAGAGGCTGGTGGCTTGGGTTTTATTATTATTCAAGTTATCTATGGGATAGAACATCCATAATACCTCAGTACAAATATCCTTTCTGCCTACAAAGATTTGAGCATTCCCATATTTCCTTGTTAGCATGAAACTACCGCACTGATATTAAATCATCCTGCACTAAGACAGCTCCATGTTACAAGAAGCTGAGTACTCTGAGGTTGAAAACTATGGTAAAGAGCTGAGTGGTAAGACCCATTTACTTGAAAGCAATGAAACCTGGATTGCAGAGCCTGCTCCAGGAAATACTTGGGCAAAGCCCCACCAATACAGCTTGATGCTTATGGGGAAAGGAATCTGAAGTCTCACAGGCAGGGAAGGAAATTGAACCTTGGCCTCTCCTTTCTAGGCAATGCTCAACTGTTGAGTATCTCCCTGTATCCACTTGTGCAAGTGAGGGAAAGGGATGTAGCACAGTGCCACGTGCTCTCAGAATGGTGAGTCCTCATCTTCCCGTCTTACCTGTACTGTGACTCTCCATAGGACAAAGGCATGAGGCACATGCTCAGCATCTCCTGCTGCCAGGACTGTTACACCCATATGCATTAATATAACCTTTGATACCTGCAAAAGGAGGGTTCATGGATGCCAGCAATACCTGTGAACAGTTACACCCTGAAAAGGATGTTCTGCTTATCGTGGGAGAGCCACGTGAACATCTCGGTCCTCACGGACCTTTTTTCTGCTGTCAGTAGTCACTTCCCAGGCCCCACCAGCTCTCTTCAAGCCACATGCCCAGCAGCTGTGTGGGACTCTACCCCCATGAGGATGGATGGATAGATGCAATCCTAAGGCAAGGGCCTTAAGTTATCCCATGAAGATGCAGTAATGAGAGGAAGAAAGGTGCCTTCTGCTACATGTTTGCTGAGGAAAGCGACTTATTCAGTTGCAGGGGTAGGCACAGCACATCTCTTCATTTAAGGAGAACCCTTAATCCCATTGCAGTTTTATGTACTTAATAAGAGCAATGGAAGAGATTGCAAGAGGAAAGTCAGCATGTTCCAAGGTGCCAGTTGGGTATGGTTTCTTCAAACTACCCCTTAACCCTAAAGACTTAGTTGCACTACTAAACCCAGAAATACAAGAGAACTGGGTGTAATGAACTGGACAACACACCAAAGGAGACCTCCTTGTGCTGAGCTGCTACTCCACAGGAACAGAAACTGCCTTAACATAGCAGCTAGGTTTTGTTGTTCTGTCTTCAAAAACCTCACCCATGCAGTCCTTCACACTCATTTGTCAGGTTGTGTTTTAACAAGGTCCCGACTACTTCACTCCGCACTGTCATTAAAACACTCACCTCCATCCTGTCACAGCAGGAGCCTGGAGTCAGCCTTGCAGTGCTGGTTAGAAGACACTTCACTTGTACTTGATGCTCCCAGGACACACATGGCATAAAGGAAACATCGGCTCCAGTGGATCAGATGGAGGAAGAACATTAATCCGGCAGGTACTCAGGATCCCAAAGGAGATTTAAGGAGTGGGATCAGCAGCTCTAAACACAACCCTCAGCCTTGCTTTTGAGATAATGGTAAATAAAGCAGTAGTGCTGCACAGTCACTGTTCAAATATTGCACAGAGAAGAGATGCCTGCTGAGATTAAGGTTACAAAGGACTTTCCCACAGTTCAGTAACAGGTGACTGTTTGGGCAAATGTTTGTAATGCCAGCCTGAGGGAAAAGGGATCAGTCTCCCCTTCGCAAACTCTGTAAGAGAAGCAACTGCAAACAAGGAAGGAGTGTAACTGGAAGGCAAGTCACTAGCACTTTATCTTATTACAAACTTAGATCAGCAACTTGCCATCAAGGTGAACAGTAGATCAGCTAATGACAGTGGAATAACTTTGCACAGAGAAGCAGGAAGGGAGGCTGCAGGCAGGGCCGATGCACTTGTCCTACTTAGGATGGTAAATTCCAGATTTGCCTCTCCATCAGGCAAACCCTCTGCTCCCCACTAGGCTATAAAAAGCAAGATTGTTTGAACCAAAAAGCCAAGAAAGGAAGTGTCTGGGTGCTGCAGCAATGATTCCCTTGGATTAAGAGGGAAAAAGCACACAGCAGGGACAAGCGGAAAGAATGTATCTATAGATATGTACATATACCACAGTGCTGTAATTTTTGTATGTAGCAGTAATGTAAATAAGTGTATGGTTTTTATAAGATACATATGATAAAAATCTATAAAGGCATATTTTTAGTAAAAACAACACTGTACTTCTTTTGTAAATAGTTCTCTTCAGAATAAAACAGATCATTTATAAGATACCGTCTCAGCTCTCACTGCTTATTGTGCTTAGCTGCAAAACTGAACTGTCATTTAACACCCAACAGCATCTTTAGTGTTGCATCATCCCAAGAAATTCAGCCATGCAAAGCACTTGTGTGTGTTCAGAAGAGAACAGGCCAGGAGAAAAAAAACCCACAACATTTGAAGCATCTGATTTACCAGAGGGGCTGGTAAATCTTCCCATCTTCCAGCCACTGGTGTTATTTACTGGCTGTTATATGGAGGCAGATTCAAAGTGTAAGGAGTTCAGACCCAACACACCTCCAGCCTGCACCAGCCACAGTTCAGACCATTCACACGTGCTCAGGATTCCCCTCTCCCTAGTCCTACCAGAACGGTGCAGGTGGAGCAAAGGCACCTCCCCACAGCAGGTTTCCATCACACCTCCCCAGGAGCGCGGCCTTGCCCTGGGCAGCTGCTCGTGCACGGAGGGCAGCAGGGCAAGGGGGTGCTGAGGGCAGCAAGCACAGCCACGGCTGCAGAGTTCCTGCACGGATTAATTAAACACACATTAATTTCCTGGGAAAGTGAGGAGAGACTCCAGATGCTTTTTAATCACCTCAGGGGCTGACCCCTGCTGCCTTGGAGGAGCTTTCAAAGCTCACTCGAGACTTATTGTTGAACAGAAAGACAAAAGATTACAGCACAATCACGAGCATCACGCAGAAATAAGTTACCATTTCGAGCTTACTCTTCATTCACATTTAAAACTAAAATAGCAACTGGACATTTGAAAGCATTAACCGTGGTTTTGTCAACATCCCCTCCCAGGAAAAAAACAATACAGCAGCAGAGCTCACCCCTGGCTTGCCACCCTCCACCTCCAGGTGCTGGACAGCAGAGGAAACAGAGCCTCAAAAAAGGATTTGGCAGCTTGTAACCTTTATTTTTAGTTTTTTAAAATTATTTAAAAAGCATAATTAGAAACTTTCATTACAGAAATAATCCTAGCAAACCAGTTAGACATTCCATTGCTCAACATTAAGGAAACTTCACATCAGCACCACTAGAGACACAGTCCCCACCCCTTCCAAGTGAATAGTTGTGGCAAGAGCAGAGGTAACTGCTCCTCTACAGCCAGCTCTGGGGGAAAAAAAAAATAAAGAAATTCCCACTTTAAGCCAGGAAACCTGGACTGGCAGAGTTCAAACCATGGCCACCAAGACCTGGACTCAAAGAGGACCAACTTTTCCATATAAGAGAACACTCCAGGCTTGGGTGCACCATTTCCTCATTTTATTGCATCGTTTCCAGTAAATTCAGACATTTTCTTTACTTCTGCCTCTATGAAGTTACTCCCTCCTAGATCTGCACACACAAGAGTCCCAAAGTTAACACAGCTGGGCCCTTTAATCTGCAAGGGGTAACTGTCACAGGACAGCTCCATTCCCACAGGAAGGCTCCAGGGATGGCCCAGCTCCTCCCGGCACACACCACATTCAACATCAGGGAGCAGACAAGGATGGACTGGTGGGAATTCAGCCGCCACTTTCCACAGCCACTCAAGTCTTACAATTATCAGAGCTCACTCCAGCAGTATCATCCCAGCTCACTCTTATTCTTGGGTTACCAATGCAAGATATGTGAAGAAAAGAGACGGGTGAAGGCAGCTGGATACATATTCCCAGCACCTGAACTGATTAAAAAAACCCATGTGTTGCACATTCATTGGTTGCATTTTGTAAAAAGTCTTTAAAGTGATTGACTGTGATGTGATTGTATGATCGGGGCTTTTACCACAACCCGAAAAATCTAAAAAAAATGCAGGCAAAATAAGTGACTAAAATTTAGCCTCTCCTGGGGGAAGGGGGAGGAAGGGAGAGAAGTGGGCTGACTCCAAGCTCGTGGACATCAGTGAATCACATCCTACCAAACTAAGGCCAGCAATTCCATAGGGCCACTTACTGAGACATTGAGTATGCCCACCTTCAAGGCCTTAAAGGAAGTCATACCCTCTATGCCTTTTAGTCATTTTAAGGAAAAATTATTCTTTAATATTATTTAGGCAATTATTCAGGTGCTGAGGATGTCCTTTCAGCCCAGACATTTGATATTTTAGTTACACACACATACACTCTCCACCTTTAACTACATCTATTCAGGCTGAGGAACTGAGCCCTTGTTTTCCCAGAAAGGCCGACAAGGGCCAGGAAAACATTGAGCACAGTGAGCTCAGTTTGTTTCCAAGGGTGATCCTCCACCACCACATAACCCAAGCAAGCAAGCTTTCCATTTCTTTGCATTAAACAACAGTCCTCCTTCCTACCAAAAGAATCCTGGGAATGATCCTGCAGCAGCTTTTGTTTTCAGACATCAACCCAGAACAGCTGGATTTATTTTCATGCCTTTTTCTCTCTCAAAAAACAAAAGCTTTGCCACCAAAATTCACATTCAAGTTCAGATTGCCTATTTGTGGACAGGGCAACGAGGAGAAGTTTGGGTTTTTTGGCAGAATCACATGGATTTTGTTCTTCTCAAAAGAAATGGACCCTCACTTAGGACTCTGGCAGAACCAGAAGCAGAGGTCAAAGGAGTTAAACTTTGCTTTAAAAAAAAAAAAAAAAAAAAGGTTTTATCCAAATAAATCCCATTTCTGCAGGTCAGTTTGTTTTCCAGTATTGATACAAACTACAGGAGAGCACAGGTACAGCTGGGCTGCAGCACAAGGAGGTGAAAGCCAGGATCCAGCCACAAATCTGGACCATGGCAAACTGAAATTCAAGGCCCCAGCAGCAGCACCAGCTGCCAGCCCAAGGGCTGGTGAAGTGAAACCCCAGGCTCCAGCAGTGACACCTGCAATCCTGGTACCTAGAAAAACACAGCCTGAGCCCCAGCAAAAGCCTGGGACTCCAGGAGAAGCCAGAGGCCCCAGGGGCACCAGTTGCCAGCCTGGAGCCCAACAGAAATGCAGCCAGAGGCTCCGGGAAGCAGTCGCTGCCAGCCTGGGGCCACCTCGAGTTAAGAACTTTGTACTATTTCTTTAAAAAGATGAATTCTGCAGTCCATGATTGGTTGACATTAAGAAGGCAGAAGCCAAAGCGACAACAGGGAGGCGAGGCTGGTTAAAGCAATATACATTATATACAAACTCTTGGGTTAATTAGTCCACTTGGTAGGCAACGTCCTTCTTGTCTACAAGGCGCACTGGAATGAGCAGGGGAGGAGAGGGGGGCAAGATTCCATCCGATACCTTCTTGGCACTGAAGTGGTAAGGTGCCAGCGCCTCTTGATAGAAAACATGGAGAAAAAAATAATCTTTAAATAACGGCACAAAACTGAGAAAGTCCTCCCAAAGCCTGCCCCAGTGGAATTGCCCGAGTCTAGCTGGAGGGGCTGATCTGTCTGAGAGCAGAGTCTCTGCAGCAGGGAAAGGGCATTAGCAGCACCTCTTCTTCCTTTTACTGTTCTTCGTTAGCTTCACCACATCGTTCTGTTGCTGCTGTTGCTGCTTTGCTAAGTTTTCTTTCTTTGCTCGCAGGACAAGCTCTGTAATGCAGTTAAACATCTGCAAGAGAAACAAGTGTGGTCAGAGCAGCCCAGGACTCAGGCTGGCTCCTGGGGGGGTGCTGCTCTTTTGAAGCAACTCCACTGTTCTAGGTATTCCAGTAATGCTTCAGAGATCTTCCCCAACCCACTACAGGCCAAGAGAAAATCCAGTACCTTCCCAACCCACTCCCAAGCTAAATCAATAGCACCTCTATCCCCTTTTCCAAACCAGTAAATAAAAACAGGTCAGTTTGGCAGCTGAGGCCACGAGCGAAGACCGGGCAGTCCTACCTCCTACAAGCATTCTCCCTAATGACAAGTCTTTCCTGAGACCATGCCTAATATGTGAGCACTGCAGAGCTACTGAAAACAGCAGCGTGGGCTCCTTCATTTCGCTTCCCCAACTCTTCCAAGCACAGCTGGGTGTCTCTTTTTGACATTTTACCTCCTCGCTCGCAACTCGTACAAAGCATTTTATCTTTCCTCCTCAATGGGAAGAACGCAATTTTAAATTTTTCCCCAAACCACTATCCCCTAATGGTCATATCTGCACTCCTCTGAATATTATATTACCTCTTCCACATTAATATTTTCTTTGGCGCTGGTCTCAAACAATTGGATCTCCATCTGCCCAGCAAATTTATACGCATCTTCTGTTTCTACCACTTTTCGCTCTGGGTCATCGTTCTTATTCCCCACTGAAAAAGGAAAGAGTAGATAAGTCAGTTTGGCACTTCAGCAGGTGAGCCCAGTAAAAAGATGATGTAGCTCTCCTTATTTACCTAGTATCCGGCAGACATCGTCACAATTTTGATTAATTTCATGCAACCACCGTTTTACATTCACAAAAGATTCTGCACTTGTTACATCGTAGACAACAATGACCCCATGTGTTCCTCTATAATACCTGTGGAGCAGAAAAGGACAATAAATGTTAACTCAAGCTGGGTATCACCTTCTCAGCTCTTTCACTGAGCCTCCACAGGATTCCTAACAAATCCACAAGTTACAGCAATCAAGTGCCTCCATTTCCTTTCCACGGAAACTCATGTAATTCTTTTATAACAGCTCGATCACATGCTATTCCTCTAAACCTACAGACCTTCCTGCTCACTCAGTCTGTACAAGCAGGTTTCAAACTCCAAAGACTGATAATAACTTCCTTGTTCAGGTTGTCAAGACCTTCCAAGGTTAATATTGTCTTCCAGCTCCGTGACCAAAGGCAGCGTACCCCCAGCATGTCCTCACAACTGGCTGGGATATGAACCCTGGCGTTGTACAAGCCACATCAAGTTTTTGCAGTAATTCTGTTATCTGTGAAAGATCACTTACAGACTAAAATTTCAGCAGATCTCCAAATATACTCAATCCTCAGTCACAGCTCTCTTGAGCTCACAAAAATTTCTGTCTTGTTGAGCGACTGTGTTCTGATCACACCTTCCTACTCAACAGATCGACTCCATATGTGCATTCACTGCGCTCTGCTACCTTTAGCCATTAAAAATAAGCTTCATTTCAGTTTATTCCCATTAATCTTGGGCAACCAGCACCTTTAAAAGACGATGAGCAATTCTGATACGCAAGAAAAATATCTGAATTCAAGTTCCAACATCATCACCTGCATGAACCTACCAAAGGCAGGCAGTGGGTGCACCAGGAAAATGCTGTATTAAAAAAAAGCAAGCTCCACCTTATCAGTTTGCAGCCACATTCACAAGGCTACCAGGTATGTTCCCTATTGAAAATTAGGCAACTTTGCCCCCCACTCCCCAAAAAAAAAAAGTTATTAAAACAGTTGATAGTGAAGTCTTCACTAGCATCCATTTTTCATGTTATATGTAGCTTCATTCTTTTCCTTTCCTCCTCTCCTATTTCTTATGTACATTAAAAGTTTTAATAAAACAAATTCAAGAACCCAGCATACAATATTGAGGATTTTTCCTTAAATTTTGACAGTATTCCCAGTCCTTGCTCTCTTACCACAGGTAACGCTCTCCCTTTCACTGCACTTCAGGGATCTCCACCATGACCATTCTGCTCCTCTTTGATAATTTATTCCAACTCAGCAAACACACCTTTGAACCTCAAAGCCTTTGAATCCAACTCAAACACACCTTTCAGAAGATCTCAAAGCTTCAGCTCACTTTGCTACTGATGCACTTGTGAACAAGTCACTATCTCTTCCCACCTCCAGCCTCATCATCCTTCTACAACAGAAGCCACCTGCCTTTACAGATCATCAGACAGACTTCCAGAGAGGCCCACACCACTCACAGTCACACACCTTTCTCTCCTGATCTCAGCATCCCTGGGGCATCAGCACTCCTCCATGACATGATACCCGCTCTACAGAAGTAGAACAGTCTGCTCCTACTGCTCATCTGGGCACTTGCAGAAGACAGTCAAATAGTTCTCCCACAGTACGTTGTATCAGTAATTTATGCTGTACATTCACTTTACTTGGCAAGAACTGACTCAGGTAAGAATTACTTATTCCCAGCCCGTAAGAAATCCTGCACTTTCAAATGTTCTATTCCATTCACAGTCAGCTCCTTTCACAGCTTCAAAACTTGCTACAGCACTGCATTTGTGCTTTACTTTGTTGCAAGCCCTACTTTAATTCAGAACTTAGATCCTTTAGAGGAAAACGTATTGCATGAATCCACATGTTGCAAAAACAACCCATCCTCTCTTGACACACTGCACACTGGTTTTCATGAATGCTGTTCTGTGAGATAGCATCAGAAAAGGACCAACACACTGGATTTCTGTACAGCTGAACAATAAACTAATTATCTCCAAACTCTCCCATATCGCCTAATAGTCTTTTAATTCAGCAGCCCTCAGGCTGACCTACCACTTCCTCCCTAACTCTGAGCATTACATTTGCAAAGACAACACCGAGCCTTTGGAAAAGCGCGGTGGTTCAGCTACACCTACGCAGAGCTGCTTCGTTCTGCTGTGCACACCACCGAGCCTGGTGATCCTGTCATCCAAACCAGAGGACCCCATGGAGCATCCTGCTGCTCCTACCTTGCCCACGCACCTAGATTTTCTTCTAAGCAAAGCACACGATGTCGGGGAGCAGAAAATATGCAGCCAGCACGTACAGATCCCACTCCTGACACGTTGTCAGCACACTCTGTTTTCGCTCCTGGGACGAGGACCGTGGGCTGGACCCGGCAGCAGAGACCACCACGGCAACCAAAACTCTGCAGGAGCTGGGAGCTCCAGACACAAAGCACTAACATTGCCAACCAGTTTATCAGAAATATCTTTGTGCAAGGCAGCAACCCCTGACTCCTGCTGAGTGCCTACCAGCACACACTGCTTCTATTTTTGGAAGGGAAAATTGTCTGGCACATCGTTCTAGAAAGGTTACCAACCTCTCATCTGCACTAAAATGTCATTTTTCTCCATTGGCTGTCATTACCAAAAGCAGTAAGTCTGAGAGAGAAGACCATGACTACTCTAACTCTTAAGCCCCATTATACACATTTTCTCTCAAAAAGCTGGTCATGCTATTTTCTATAAGTTGTTGCACTTCTGCGTCCTAGATAACACTGTCAACAAGTACAGCAAAGGTTCTCCAACCCCAAATACAGGACAGTAGAAAACAAAATCTAATTTGTCCTACCCCATACTTCAACTTCCAGAATGATGCAGTGCAGAATTGCTTTTATAACAAGTTGTGGGCTTTGGCGAGTAGAGAACAGATGGGGCTTTTGGCATTCAGGGAGGAGTAGGTGTAAATTTTGTGCTTTTGGCAACCAAGAGGTAGTTGAGGCTTTGACACAAGGGAAAGAATGTCTTATTTCCTTCCCATCCACATTTCAGGGAAGATGGATACCACAGAAATGAGAGCGGAAGAGAAATGAAGTTCTCAATCTCGGCCCCCCATTGAAGGGCTGACTGATGCTGGCTGTCCTCTGTATGGTGGGCACGCTCTGCCATGTACCCTGCAAACCTCCAAAACCACACCTGCTACTGCTCCTGGTGATAAACACCTTAGTGAAATGCAGAAAAAACCATTATAGACCAGTCATTCGTGTTTAGAATGTCCATGAAAGTATATCCTGTTGAGGTGTAAAACAAATAAATTTGACCTGTATAAGCCCTGGTATGCTTTGGTTGGAAGAATTCCCCAGATCTGAAGGCTTTACACTTGGCTTTGGTGTGGAAAAGGCTTAAGAATGCCAACATTTAAGTTGAAAAAAAAATCTACGTTGCTTATTCTACCATCAGAATTAAATTTAAAGCTTAAAGACATAAGCTTACTGCCTTTGACACATTACCTAGTAATACTGCAGACTTGGCACAGAGGACCTTCAGAGGTGGTTACCAAACTCACCGTGTCCTTCAGCCACCATCATCCTCCCCTCCAGTCTGAACACAGCCTTACTAAGCAGGAGGGAACATCTGCCATTTACTGGGGACTCCCTACTGCAAGATACCAATGAGAAAGTTCTCATATTCCCTCTAGTAAATGCTTCCCAATATTAACATCTGGAGTTTTATCAATCAGTTTCATGAAGCACAGCAGTAGCTAAGTCAGATTTAAAAGAGACACAGTATTATTGACAACATCATTCAGTAGGGCCCATATGTTCATTTTGTCAGGAAAACATGTAACTGCCAAATGTGAAGGATAGGTCACTGGTTTAATCCAACTTCTTAGTTAACGTTTCACTGCTTTGTAACACACATTTCCTTGCTGTTCATTCATGTAGAATTCTAACCACTTCCAAAGACTGCTAATAATCTGGTTTCACACTCATCTTTCTTTCAGGTTCCTGGAAGCACATCTATTGTCACAGGTCAAACAGACCAGTGTTTTAACAGTCATATCTGGTTTACGTGACACAGCAATTCTACCATCTCGAAAAGCTTATCCCTCTCTTGAACATGCCATGCCAAGGGACACCATGGCAGAAGGTCCCTCTGCTATCACTATTCATCCTGAACTGGCACCTGACAACTACCATGCAAAGCTTAAATCCCTACACCCACAATCCTGAATCAGAACAAAGTAGTCCTGTCTACAAGAGCAAATCAAGTACAGGGACTGATTGTTCATGCATCTTAAGTGTTCCTGCTAATACAGCTGTGTCCTGGCATGCTAAATCTCTGGTGAATTTAAATTTAATTTGGATGACATTCCATGCCAACCAAATTCACACAGCTTGGCCTCTCCTCCCACTAGACACCAGCTATCCCAGTATTTCCACATTTAACAGACAATAAAAACAGCTGCCTTTATACTTCCCAGTATGAAATTCTGATCTAGTTTAGTTTTCTTGAGCTTCTGCAGAATACTCCAGATCAACGTGTTTTCTGTTCCTTAACAGTTTTATTCTGTTTTACAGCTTCTGTAACTGTAGTCAAGTAAAATCAAACTAATACAACCTTTTAATGCTTCCCAATTTTCCACTATTAACTTCCTACCACCTCTACCATTTTGCAATTCCAAGTCCAAACAGCAGTACTTCCAACCTATTACTGTAATTACCAGATGGGCTCTAATTTCAGGCTTGCTTGCCAGCCTTGGCTCAACATCAATCTGAACTCTGCCTTTCACTGTAAAGGGACTTCCTGGCCTACTGTAATACTGAAGGAACATCTTTTATATTCTTACCCTCAGTGTAAACCTCAATCTAGTCAAAGACTAGACAGACTACTACATTCTGTTGACAGGGCACTCACACTCCACCCATGATTTGACAGCCAAGCCCCCTAGCAAGGTACCTTGATTTGTCACTCAGTTTGGGATGGGTAAATCAGTCACAGTATTACTCTGCCAATAAATGGGGTGGGGGGGGGGAGAAATGGGTAGGATACTGCCTTGCCTCTCTGTTACAAAAAAAAAGCCAAATAAAGTGAAAAAAGTGTCAAAGCTTGCTCCTTTTGTTTGTTTGTTTGTTTTTAAAACAGAAATAAAAAAAAATATATATATATATATAAATTCCGATCAATAAAACGAGCAGGAATGTTTGACATTTTAAACTAATAACCTCCTTTCCTCCACGGCTGCCCCTTCCGTTTACAGTCACACATGTTACCTGCGCTCTCGGCGGACGGGTGGCCGGAGGGGGGTCCCGTTCCTAACCCACCCCCCTGACCCCCCTTCCCAACTCCCCGGAGCCGCCGCCGCCTCCGCCGCGGGGATCAGCCGGCGGCGCCGGGAACAATGGCCGGGTGGCCCCGCGGGGGCCGGGGGGCTGCGGGAGGCTGCGGGCACCCCCCAGGATACGGGCAGATAGTGGGGGCTCCGGTGGATGCAGCCTGGCCAGGAGGCGAGCGGGGGTTCAGGCCAGGTAACTCGTAGGCTGCTCCGAGCTCGCCTGCTGGTGTTTCTGCGAGCTTCATCCCCGCACAGCTTGCACGGGAAGCAGGGGAACGGGAGAAAAGGAAAAGGGGTGGAAAAAAAACAGGAAGGAAAAGAATTGCTCTGAGCACACGCAGAGCCTTGTTTTGTTACTGTCCGGATTACTGTTATTATTATTTGGGGGACAAGGGGGAGTTGTGTCCTTAATCCGAGGCTCCCTGCCCTCCCCACCCCTAGATGCTATGAAAGAATAGCTGATTTCGTCTCCACCATACAGTACACTTTGTCTAGAGAGCATTGTTCGGACAAGCAACTCCCGATTACTGATGACTACAAAATGCGATTTATGTTTCCATCAGAGACAGACAGAATATCCTGATGGCTTGAAAGTCGGGCAGGAAAATCTTATCTAATCAATCCCTTTCCAATATACAAACGCGCACACACACATCACACACAGCCCGTATAGGAGATAACGCCCGCACTGACTGTACGTAAAATAAATATCAGCAGCGGAAAAATTAGCAACAGTCATCTCGATAATTTTCATCTCCCTTTGAAGAGCTACAATAATATAGTTTGTGCTTTCCTAGCTTGATGTCATCATCAGCGGCATAATCTATTGGAAAAAAAAAAGCTTAAAGAGCATGCATTTTTTTTAGATGCAACAAGAACAGATATAGTAAAGAGAGCTTGTAACATCACAATCACAACAACAACAGCAAAAGCAACCTCTGAGCCCGGGGATTCATCCGTATCTGAACTGCTTTTATTATCATTTGCGAAATTATAACAAGAGTAAATAATAAGTAAGAGGCAACACAATAATAGAAAGAAGTCAGAACACCTTGGGTTTGTTTTTTTTCCCCCTCTCAAATAAAAAGGCAGGTTTCCCGATGATCACTGAAATTAAAACGACAGCGATTGATCGGAGGGCTTGCAAAGGAAAAGGAAAAAAAAAAAATCATCATCATTGGTCCTAAAAACGCAACCGTTCCCCTTTGCTCACTTGGCACAATAGAAATTGACTGTCTCTCAAAGAGCCATGCGCCTAGTGCTATTTATAGCCAGGGGCTGTGTTGGAAGATACCATTAGGCTTCTGCCGGGCAGACAGACAGGGGGGTGGTTGGATGGGAGGAGGGGGTTTAGCCAGAGTAGAGGCAAAAGCAATCCCCCACCCCTAGCCTCCCTTCCCCGTACACACACACATCCACACACTCACACCCCACCCCCTAGTCTGGCTGGGAATTTGAACCGATCCAGCCTGTTTAAACGGAAAGGACACAGATCTTCAATGTAAAAAAAAAATCAGATCAGACCCAGAGAGAGAGAGAGAGAGAGAGAGAGAGAGACAGAGAGGGAGGAGTGTGTGTGTGTGTGTGTGAGTGTGTGTGTGTGTGTGAAAGAGGGAGAGGGAGCGAGAGAGCGAGAGAGAGGGAGAGAGAGAGGGAGAGAGAGAGGGAGGGAGAGAGAAAAGAAGAGGGGGAAAAAAAGGAAAGAAGATTTTCTCTATGTATATAAAGATGGCCACGTTAGCAAACGGACAACCAGACAATACCAGCCTGAGTAGCAATCACAGCAACCCCAGCACCAACGGGCATATGAACGGATTAAACCATAGTCCCGGAAACCCATCCACCATCCCAATGAAGGACCACGATGCCATTAAGCTCTTTATTGGGCAGATCCCCCGTAACCTGGACGAGAAAGACCTCAAACCGCTCTTCGAGGAGTTCGGGAAGATCTATGAACTGACGGTGCTGAAGGACAGGTTCACTGGCATGCACAAAGGTGAGTTACCTCCTGAACTTTCCCGGGAGAGATCGGGAGAGGAAGGCACGCTCCCTCTCCCTCCCTGGCTCTCTCTTTCTCTCTCTCTTTCCTTTCAATTTCATTTCATTTTATTTCATTTTTGGCTGGCCCGGGGGCGGAGGCGGCAGGCTGGGGGGCAGGGAAAGAAATGATAGACCCATCCTGGGAAGAGAAGAGCGAGAGGCAGAGCAGGGACTCAGCTTCCTTTGGCTTATTTATCAGTATTTTTATTTCTTTCCCCTCTTTTTTGGGGAGTGAGAGGCAGCTCCCGGGGAGCGCCGGGCGAGCGGCGGCGCGGGCGCGGGGCCGGCGGCAGCTGTCCGCGGTGCTGAAGCGGGAGCGGGTGCTCAGTATTTACCTTCGGGAGCCGCTCATCATCAGCCCAGGGGTGTGCGTGTCCGTTTGCCTGTCCCTGGGTTTGCTGGGAACCCCTATTTTACAACTGTTCTACATCCGGCACCGGCGCCTTTCCTTTTTCTTTCTTTTCTTTTTTTTTTTTTTTTTTTTTTTAAATACTTATTTTTTTCGCTACTGTTACAATTATTATTTGTAGTCCTCTACAAAGCAAGAGGTGGAGGAGAGTGAGTTACTCTGGGAGGTTATTTCATTTTGGTTGTATTCAGCATGGGAACAGGGATATAAACAACAATAAAGAAGCCCATCTCAAGCGGGGCAGGGGTGTGTGCACAAAATCCCGGTATGTGTGTGTGTGTTGGAGAAGGCAAGCTAGGAGGGACAGGTGGCAGTTTAGTTCTAGAGGGGAGAAGTCTCTGAGCAGGCATATTACAAGCGCTACTTTAACGTGCCCGAAGTCCATCCTGGGAACTTTTTAGGTTTTCTTTAAAGGCAGTGCAGATGTACTCCCCATGCAATGCCTCGCTCGCTCCATCCCTGCCCGCTCATTTCCCTGCTTAGGTTAGGCTCTCCGGAGGTGCATTTCAGATTAGATGGTGCTACGTTTTGGGGGTGGGGGAGGGTGTGTGTAGTGGGGGAGAGATGCTTGGATCCTCGGGTAGGAAAGTAGGACTCGCAGGGAGGAAGTTGAAGGTAATTTGCATGGTAGCCCCGCTTAGAAGCAGGAGAGACTCAGGAGTGATATAAGTCACCTTATTAACTTATATTCTGTATATGTGTATGTATGTGTGTGTTTGTGTGTTTATATATGAGAGAGAGATTTATTTAAAAAAAAAAAGAAAAGGGAAATGAAAAAGATCACATCAGAAGTGATTGGGGTGTGACTCCAGATTTAGTGAAGGAGGAGAAAGCATTTTACACAGGGCCATGGGGAGAGTAGAAGTTGCATCTTTTACAGGACAGCTTCAGTACCAGTGTTTAGTCCAGCCTGGTGGACTCCTGGCAGTGACAGTCACGGGTAATGGCATTACTGGCTTCCCAGCTTTCCAGATGCCTTGGCGAGTTGTAAATCTTGAACTTAATGGCATGTTTAGCAGGCATCTCTTCCCCCTTCCCACTCACTCCCCTCCTCGCTTCCACTCTCAGGAAATGCGAGTGAAAATATACCCTGACAGTGCAAAGTACCAGTTTTACACAGGCTAGAGAAAGTGTTCAGGGCTCAGGGACCAGGCACTTAATCTAAGTTATAGGATATTTCTTCCATCTTTTCTTGCCGGTCGCTCCAAACACCACTCTCATATTTAAAACGATCAGTGTAGCTCTTTCAAACCTTGCTTCCTTTCCAGACTAGCTTCCTAGAAACCACATCAAGGTCTGATTGGCATCATTTAAACATGACACCCATACTATAATAATTATTCATAATAACGGTAAAAATAATAGTGAGAAGTGCAGGGAAAGAAAGGTCCTGGGAGATTTTGTCTGATAGTGATAGTAGTCACTGAGCTCGTGTGTGTGTGCATGTGTTTTCAAAAAATCATCTAAGGCTTCTGTAAAATAAAAATATCAGCAGTAAAAGGTACACTGAAGGGAATCACTCAACATACTGTAGAGGAAATCTTTGAGCTAACACCTAGATAAATATTAAATTAATTTTTTTGGTGGTGGGAGGTTATTCTGATTTGTTGATGAGATTTTATTCTTTTGCTATGTTTTATCTTAAACCTGAAATGAATCAATCTATGCACTAACTTTAATTTCCGTTTCATAGATGTGAATTCTCCCTCTTTCAGTTCAGTTTTGCTTTTACTGTATGCCTGTATACACAGAGACAAACTCAGGAAGGGGAAGAGAGAGGGAGAGAGAGTGAGAGAGCGAGGAGAGAGAGGGATCATTTATCTTGCTTGGATGTGTTTAACACATATCCCTGAATTAAGCAAGATACTAACTTCATTTCCCTCATTTCATTTCTGTTCTAAAGCTGCAACCTAGGAAAAAAGCCAGGTGGGGAATCTTGTCACCTCATCAAACCAGATTGCATGAGTTCATCTCAAAACAAACAGTCATTTTTAACCTCCTAGAAGTTTTGGACTTTGTAAAGAAAAATGATGATGATTATTGTTATTTTGCAGGCTAGGGTTTGAGTGAAGCTTCAACAGACGCTGAGTTGCCAGCATTTCAGAGATCGGTTTTATTTAGTATGTCCGAGAAGAGTTTGAACTCCTTTCTAGCGATGCCGCTGATTTATTAGCTAATCCTGATAAAAATGTGCCTCTGGCTACCTGGAAAAAAATTACTTTCTTGCCAGTAGTGATTAATTACTATTAAGTCAAAAAGCTTGATGGAGCTTTGAAGGATGAGGATTGTGTTTGGCTTTTTTTTATTATTATTTTATTTCATTTTTAACCTATTTTTTTCTCTTTTCCCTTCTCTAAATGCAGTCATGTGAAGCATTGTATTCACTCAGATCTCCTTATTTTGGCTTTGCTTTGCAGGCATAGGTGAAGAATTGCATAAAGATAGTCCAACTTGGCTCACAGGGGTAGGTTGGCAATACAAAACCCCAAGATGCTTTCCATAAGAGATGCATAATGCTTATACATTAATTGATCCATCACTCTCAGTTTATTTCATTCCTAATTCAGGGGATGAGGCTGTGGCAGAGGTATACCCTGAAGGGTTAATAGTAGGCTGTAGTTTATTTAAGTGTACGGAGAGCAAACCTTGGGTGTGGAGGGGGAGAAAGTGGGTTTGTGCTGGGAGGAGGGAAGAGACAGAAATTAGCTTAAAGTAAAAACCCAGCAACCGGAGTAATTTCAGGTGTAAATCCATTGAAACAAGAGCAAAGGATGTGTATTTTTGAAAATCTTATGAAGAGATCCTATTGCGGTGCCCATGTATAGCAGGAGGAAATTGAAAATTAAGAACCTGAAGACAAAGTACATGACTCTGCCCCCCCTCCAAGAAAAACTATTACAAAAGGAGAGTGAAGTTCCAGGTTCTCTCACCAGCAGCTCTGGCTGATACCAGTACAGATACCAGGGTAGAGGCAGGGGATTATGATGCTCTTGCAGATACGCAAAGAGAGACAGGGTACGGGGGAAGCAGCATGTGGGGGAAGGCGGGAAAGGCTTGCCAGATCCCCGAGAAAATAAGCTTTCATGGCATGAGCATAGCTGCTGCATATTTCCCCCGACCTCGCTTCTCTCCACACGGGGCAGGAACAGGCTCCTGCTGTGGTACTTTGTTCTAGGGTTGGGAAGAGGCTGTGTGCTGAGATCCACGGATAGAAATCTACCGGGGCTGAGCTGACCCACCCACACACTCACACATACACGCACACACATGCACAGAGTTAACTAATCACACTTTAACAATTTAGCAAGACATTCATTCATAACTTTTCCCCATCTTATCTAGCAGTGGAGTATGCTTAAAGGCTGAGTTACTGGGAGACATAAAGGTTAGTGCTCTCAGGACAGCCATATTATAATGCATTATCTTTGAAGTCATTTAAGGCCAATTTAAGTGGTATTTAGTATAATATTTATGAATTAATGTAATCTAAATATAGGACTGTCCCCATAGGTTTAAACAGTCTTTTCTATTGAAGCTTGCTTGTACCCAAGGCCTGGAAAGTGTTTTAATTTAAAACACGCAGGTCTCCATAATATTCTATTTAGGAAGTCAGAAGAAATCAGCATTCTACACTTAACTGAGATTTACTCAAACGCACACAGGCGAGTTCACTTAAAGAGTGGAGATAGTGTGCACTGGGAAAGCAGGAGTCTTGCACAGACTTGAGAGCAGCAACATTCTTTCAACCCTTTTCTAGGGGTGGAAAAAGCACAAACCCCCAAAACCCTCTTTGAAATCCACCACTGCAGTCCCATGGTTAGGATGTTTTTCCTACCTGACCCAAAAGTCACTCTGCAAGCATTCAAGGCAGCTAGAAAAATGCAGTATGAAGAGAATAGTTTAGTTTTTTCACTGCTTTGCCTTCTGAAAAGTATAAATAATTTTGAAATTTAAGACACCTTTGGGGTAGGGAAACAAGTCTTCTATTCATTATATTCTGTTCTGTTTGATTACAAAGATAGATGATAGAAAAATTAAAACCTTGTTAAGTCTGAGGATGGTTATGAAGATTTTGGGTATGTCAGAAATTCAAAGGCACAGTGAAAATGAATATTCAGTTAAGATGATGTATTTGTATATATATAGAAATGTATATATTTCTCTGTGTATACGTACAGAAAAAGAGATGTATACACATTCATCTGTATAGCCTTTGGGAAATGGAAATTTAGTTGAAAAGAAGCGCAACGCAATACAGGTGCTGAATAAACTTCTCCATAATTGAAACATAAGACTTGCCTGGCTGAAAGCAACACATACAGCATTTAGTATGGTAGTAAACCAAACAAGTTTTAGGGAGGTAAACGCACAGATAAACTGGAATAAAGGAGAGGAGACTTTATGCCTTAGGTCTAAAAAACAACCCCTTAAAACAATCAAAATACAATTGGATAGCTTGATGGAAGAGAGGAAAAAAGCAACCCTCTGTACATTAAAATCTCCTGTAGAGATGAGCGTCTATGTGTTTTGATAATGTCAAACAGATAGCCCAGGTTGCTTCATAAATTAGAAGGGTATATGTTCACTCTTTTTTTCAGGGGTCTGGACATGGATTCTGGTTTCTAAAAGCAGCTGCAGCCAGTTATGATGCTGTTGTTACGGTTGTGTCAGCATTTCCAATACAAACTCCAATTTTCTGGGATCTCTTGCTTGGCTGTTAAGTTTTGCACTGAAAGCTGTTCTTCAGCTAGCCCCACCACCATATCAACTAATCATCTTTACAAGATGGATTTGTTTAAAAGTTACACTGATGCGGAGAAAAGAAAGAAATTAAAGTTTGTGTTTCTAGTGCTTTTGTTTCTTCTCTTACCTTTCTCCAGGTTAGACTTATATTTCCTACACTTTTATGGATTGCGACTGTTTTTGTCCCTCAATCTCTACATATACTGGTGCCTTTGGGCATTTTATGGAATTAAAAAATAGGGACTTATTTTTTTTGTAAAAAAAAAATAATGAGCAACAGCAACAAAATTTCATACTATTTACTTGGCCTTACTAAGGCTTTAATTAAAGAGGAATCGGAAATTCACTAATTTCTGAAATATAACAACAGAAACAGCAAACGGTTTGGTTTAGTTTTATGTTATTTTTTTTTCCCTACACCCAGCCAGAAAAGATTGGGAATTTCAGCACTAAAGTAGAGGGAAAAATTGAAGATTCTTGTCACCTTGGATGAAAAGCATGGTTCATCTGGTCCTGTATTCCACATCGGCTAGTGGCCAGTGTCACAGACAGGGCTTTCTTTAGCAGAGGATTCCAATTGCAGAGCATAATAAAAGCCAGGCAGCTGACGGAATAGTCTTTTGAAGGAAGTTGTCAGAAACACCTGGAAATTTCGTCTGGGTAAAAAGTGAGCGAGATCGCAGAAAGTGTCTTGTGCTCAACCGAAAAGTGGATTGTACCTGTCCAGGAGGGCAGGCAGAGGACCCTCTGCTCATGGCGGTCAAGAGCAAGGGACTGAAGGGGTTGGGTGACCCAGGAGGGTCTCCCCTAGCCCTAAGAGCTGGAAACATGCAGCCACATTTCTCAGCAAGACATCAGGATGTTTTTTATCATGCATACCCTGTGCACGAGCATACCAGCCGCACTGACCCGACAGACCATAACGACACTAAAGGAGCTGTTACCGTCCCTCCCGTCAATCAAGTGTGAACCGAGGCGGGTTTATGCGACAGGCAGTAATGGTTCCAAGGGAGAAAAAGTGGGGGAGATGATCTAGGCTATTGGACCGCTTACCTGCATTTAAAGTAGAGAAAAAGCATCAGATGCCCAAAGACTCATGTAGGTGTTGGCTATAGCCTTAAAGTGATATTCCAAAAAAGAAGGAGGCTGCAGAGCTCGGCATGACCTGTCCGTCAAGTGTTGTCTGGTTTCTGCCCTGTGAGAGTTTACGCTAAGCAAGTGAGGTGTTAAGGGAACTAAGTTGAATCCCGACCTTAACAAATAGGCTGGTGTTTCATCAAACACGGCATCACCTTTACTTTGGGAGTGAAGGCCCGTTACTTGCTTGGTGGGCAGAACTCAGTAAGATTTTTGCCATCATTTCGGTGGCTTCATATTTGGAAATCCTAGTGCAGTCTTGCACTTACTCAGTTTTTCACATTCCCTTTAAAATTCTGGATTGTGGATTTACATAGCAAACCACAACACTTGTGGCTAATGCTACTAATTTCTATTCTTCCTGGCTTGTCCTTTAACTTAGCTTTCCTTCTGTAAGTGAAACTAAAACTAAACCAAATCTGAGTAACTGCCAAAAGCCCGATCTCTGCTGCATTTCTCACTCACTTAAATGTTACACCGGTGCTCATATGACTGTTGCCGGGGTTTGTCATGGTGGACTGACCCTTGTGTATTAAAATCTGCTGCAGAAAAGGGGAAAAATAATAACTATGGTGAGTAAAGATTATGGTTTTCTTCCACCACCGCTCCACTGAATAAGCTGGGGTATATACTGCAGGGGCCTTTCTCTCTGTCTACCTCCTTGAGATGCATCATTGCATTTTGGGGATCACAGGATCTATTGAGTCACTTTGTCTGTGCTGCATTGCTTGGTGTGGGCTGGAGTCAGGATGTCACCACAGAGATTGCATTTGTTTGCTTTTGTCACTGTGAGCCACAGTCTGAATGCACATACAGGTGAATGCAGCTTTTAATGTGCATTCATTATATCCAACTGACATCCCCTTGAAGGAAGAGAGGGCTTATTATTGTCGCTCCTTAAAATAAAGATGGATGAGAGCTCTAAACCTCTCAAGTAAAGTGCCTGACCATACGTAGAAGCTAAAAATAAATCATATACAGCCATCTATTCCATGTAAATGAATGGCAAGACATATAGATATAGACATTGTGTTAAGTTTGTCAAGCTGAAGCAGCCAAAAATATTGATCAAGGCAAGGGGGAAAAATTGATAATGAACTGGACTCCAAGAAGACTTTAATTGACAGTGACTTCTGTGAACCAGCTTTGGACAGTATATATAAACTGACCACGATGTAACTTTATTGCAATGCACTCTCCTGTAATTAATTGTCACCTTTGTTAAGACTGGCTACAGATCAAAGGTTTAAAGATACTTAACAGGTTCTTAGTAACAAACCCTTCAGATGCATTAGAAATATCCGACAGCTCAGCCAATGAGGCATGCAGATTTCGATCTACCTCACCCTTATCTGTTTATTTCTACCTCCTTTGTTGAACACAGACAGTCATTGTTTAACATTAACTATTTCACAGATGACTTTGTTGGCAATGTTGATTTCTCCAGGGATGTATGGCTCCTGGTGACAGGGACCTTCACTGTCAGGTCTTTCAAAGTCCTTTGCTGACACAAAGTTGCTTACGGTTTTGTAGACCAGGGTGCACTGCAGATACAGTTTGTAACACAGACTGTTCTCATCCCTTTCTGTGGTTGGGGTGTGTAATTTCCTTATTTAAACCTGGAAAACACTCAAAAAAACATAAAATCATAAAAAAAAAAAAAAATAGAGAAAAAGTTGAAAAGTGTAGCGGAGTATGAACTTTTATGTGCAAAGTGCATACGCAGTGATATAGAAGTGTGCCTGAAACATTTGTATATCACGCACATGCAACCACTTATTTTATATGCATGCTAATGAAAACATTTAGTACAGACAGGCTAATATAGGTCTGTAAATAATTCCTTTCTAAAAGACAGTGCAGAGATCATATTCTTATGTGTAAATGGAAGGTGACTAACAGGGTATTCCTGGAATTATATGCAGAGTTTAATATGATACGTAACCATTTGTTCATTATACTAATTTAATGATACAGTCACACTTAATTAATTCATCTCTGGTTTATTTGTACATTGTATCTGAATCTCCAAAATATTTTAGAGGCAACCAGGCTGCCTCCCCAGTGCACTGGGGCAGATAACTCTGGACATGAAGCTTCTTCAAACAGAATAAAAACGGAGCTTTGCAGACAGAGTTGGTCTGATGAGATCTGACTGCATATTTGGCCTGTTTCTAATTCAAATGCCTGTGTATATACTACACAGAGACTGTGTATGCATGCATGTATCGAAAGGGCAGACTTGCATTTGCACATAGTTCCTCTTCTTTCCAGTCCCTAAGGATAGATTCGCATCACATAATATGCATCACTCACTGCAAACGCACACAAATATCTTTGTCGGATTCGGTAGCTTCTTGCAGGTAGATGTATAAAGTAGCATCAGCCTAATAATATCCCTATAAAACAGCACTTCCTTCCTAGGATCCAGAGGGATGAAGGTTGTCAGAAGATCAAAAGATATATCACAGTGTGCTTGTAAAAATCCCCTGATTATGTTTCCTCTCTATAATGCTCTAATTCACTATTTGATCAATTGTAAAAGGGCCAATGCTCTAGGAGGGAAAAAAAAGTATTAGGTTACTAGATGCTTCAGGGTGAGTGAAAATCACACCTAAAATTATATGTAGCAATACAGCAATGAGCTTATCAATACTTCTTTAAGGAATCTGACAGCCCTATATGAGAGATTCAGTTCTGTGAGCAAAGGTCACAATATGGGTATTGCTTATTAAGGCTATTGATAGCCTAGATGACCAATCTAACCAGAGACTGTATAATGTACCTGCCGTTAACAGGCAGGGAGGAGAACTATGAAGAATTTACAGAATTGTCCACATGTAATATTAATAATATTGATTGATTCTAATAATATAATAAGGTAAAGACGCACTTCTTTGAAATGGTTTATGGAGGAAGCAGCGGGAGAGGGAGACACTTTTGCTGAGCAGATTGAATTGGTTTGCACCTCTCTGAAAGCTAAACTAGAGAAAACTGAGTTTTTTTGCCTGGGCTCTGTTTCTTGTCCATTGTTTCACCTGATCCAGACAGAAATGTAATTCCTCTTTCTCTAGGATCGGGTCTTCGCCTGGCAGGTGCACAGAAGAGACCAGAGAAACTTTGTGCATCCAGGAGCATTTTTGTCAACAAGTTCAGCCCCCATCAAAACAGTATTAGTTCTAGAGAGCTCTTTTTCAACATAGAATTGCAATAAAGTGTTTGATTTTTTTTTTTCCCACACCTTTGTCAGCATTTAAGGGATGGGGCAAAAAACAGGGTGGAAGTAATATATATTCTGTGATAGGTAAAATCTATAATTGCCAAGAAAGGACTTTGCAGAGCAGCTACACACCTGCCCAAAAGCCTGCTGAAGTCTTCAGAAAAACTCTACCTTGCCTGCAGCAGTGTTTGGATTGGGCCTGAAGTTACGGACAGTTCTGCAAGATGCCGCTGGTTGAAGCAGGAGCAGCCAATAATACATGATGCCTTAAGGTTGTTGCTCACCTAAAACCAGATACACAGACCTGACTACTGAATTTCTTAACTGCTCCCTCCTCAACAATAGGCTGCCTTATCTAGGTAAGCTAGTTCACTCCTGCTATACCATTCAGCTTCAACTGCCTCCTTCCAGTAGTGGAACGTATGATAGTTTCAAGAAGGTTTACATTTCATTACGCGTCTTTTTTTTCAGTTTATAGGACAAGTGTTTTTCTTTTGTGAGCATTTAATTGCTTTTAAACACGATTTATTTGATCGTATTCCATCTTCAATAATACATGGATGAGGATGCAATTTTTCACCCTCTTTTATATTGTTATTCAATTATGTTATTCTGTGGGATTTGTTCTGGTTTGTGCATTCGGACAGAGCCTGGCCATTTTTTTACTTTGTTCTCCTTCTTCCTATCTTTTTTATTTATATGATTTTAATTTTTTTTCCTTTTAGAAAAAGAAATCTCATTCAAGATACTGGCAGTAAATGAGAAAAGTAGGAGTGGAAGTGAGGAATGGGCAAGACAACCAACAAAAATGCACACCATTATTTGCAGGAGGAGATACAGTCATTTTTGATACGAAAGAAAAGAGTATCTTAGAAATTATTTAGCTCCAAGTTTAGTCACTGACAGAGAAGGGGGGATAAAAAAGTGAGGCAACCCACAGAAACACTGGCAGGAAAAGATCTTGCAGAAGATAACGGTGCTAGAGTGGTGCTAGTTTTTACCTTCTACTATGGATTAGGGAAAGCTAATGACAAATTAAACAAACAAATAAATAAACAAGAAACACAAGCAATACCATTCCTCGTGAATTATTTGCAATGGTTAATATACCTCAGAACTGCTCCTTTCAAATTGCTGCCTGTGCCTGCAGCTTCATTCAAAGGAAGGGCATTATCTGGTGGGTGAGGGCGGGCATGAGGATGCCTTGGTTCTAATCACAGCGTGGATAATTACTCACCAACACTCTCTGATGGAGTCACTTAAGCTCAGTGCCTTCAGGCCTGATCTGAAACCTGTTGAATCAATGGAAAGATTCTCATTGGCTCCAGTGAGCTATTGATCTTTCATTTCCCCAACTGCAATATTAGTCCAGTCAGAGGGGTTTTGTTGTTTTTGTGTTTTTTTTTGGGTTTTTTGTTGGTTTTTTTTTTTTTTTGGCAGGAGAAGTTAATGGCATAAATTTGACATTTACTTTTTTCTGTGTAAAGGCTTTAGTGAAATACGATGGTAAATGTATTACATTAGAGCCCCGTTCAGTGTAGACCTAGAAAATATGCTTCCAAAAAATACTCAGTGGGGACATGGAAAATTATCTTTGCTCATTTCACTTGTAAATACATATTTGTCCCAGCTTTGCTAAGAAAGGGTCAATGGCAATTTTGCCAGTTTTCTTTTTGTGAGTAGGATTCAGCCTCTGTCTACAGGAATATCATAATTCACTGATTCAAGATCTTGATTTGTATTTTTTTCCCCTTCTTTTAGTGAATCACATACACACTCTTCATTGTTATGGCAACTGAGGGAGCTTCAGAGCAAGGATTTGATGAAGGGCTGCATCCCACCTTTCCTCTTTAGGGCCTGATCCAAACCTATTGTTTGCAGCACGATTTGGATCAAACTGAAGGTATCTGCCTTCACGGGGTCAGTAAAAAGAGCAAGTTCCCTCTAGATGTGTGTACTCCTGCCCTTACTGCGGGCAGATGGAATTGGCAGTCGTCGCCCATTTGCTGAGTACCGACCCCACACTCTCTGAAGTCAATAGTTAGACTCTGACCCAGCCTCACAAACAAGACAGACACTGTGTGAATCCTTAAACAGTGATGTGAATATCCCTGACTTTGGAAGAGCAAGGTAGTCCAGAAGGTAGCTAATCAAGGTGTAGGTTATTGTGAGGAATAAACAATATACCAGTGTCCTCAGGTATCCAGCCACAACAAATTCAATTTAGTAACATTTTCATTAAAAACGAGGGTTTCAGGTGATCTCCTACAGCAAAGATCTGACAAACAAATGAATCAGGCTGTTTGTTTGTTTGTTTTAATGATTATTTCAGTTATAATTTTACTTAGTTGACCAACAGCAATGTATGTCGGATTTTTTTGTTTGTTTGTTTGAGGTCTTTTTTTGGTGTTTCCATCCCATCTGTGCTTATGTCTTTTATGAAATAAATGGAGGAGCTGGAGTGTGCATGTGGTTATGTGTGTGTGTAGAGTCGATTATCTAACCCCTAGTCTATTTGAAATCATCACAGTGCACTCAAGTCAATGATATTCTGTCAAAGGTGGAGAGGAAGCGTGCGTGCAGTGTGAGTGCATGAACGTGATGCTGTTTGATTGCCTGAAATCCAACTAAGTCTCAGTTTCAAAGGCCCGGGGGCAGCAGGGAAAGTATTTGTTTGTTTAATTATTTATATATTTACTCATCTTTACTGACAGTGTTTGCAGATGGAGGGGGGGCAGAACTCGAAGAAGGAATGTTGGTTCTTGTTTGGAGGGGAATGTGTTTTGTACTAGCCTCAATTTGTTCTCCTATATAGCGTCTGCTTTAGGCTGTTGAATGACCATTTCTGACTGACCGGCTCATTGAAAAAGGCCAGAGAGGTGCTCGTAGAATTAGATTTCGTGAGTTTATTCATAAAAGGAGTTGCCCAATAGGTGTGTCACTTCCCTGTCTTTTCCCCTACATCGATCCAGGGACAGGTCTTCTGGCAGCAGCCTCTTAATTCAAAAAGAAAAGCTGAGCCACCAGCAAACCAAGTGACCCTGCTCTGTGCTACCTGACAACAGGCACAGGTCTGATTGCTGGGCAAGCCTCTCATTCCCCTGGCTCAGGTCTCCATCCTTGACCTCTGCATTTGCTGTTCAAATGCAGCACCCAGGCTCTCACTGGCTGATCTTACACCCAGGACCAGCTCCTCATCCTCTCTTCCCAGCCTTCCTTCTCTGTTTGCAGGTATAGGTGTGGGTGTGTGGACCACAGGCTCAGATCCGCTGCCGGGATCAGATCCCTTCCCCGGGTGCCGGTCCAGGCTCATTGCTCATTCCCCACAATGTCCTTCTCAGCCTAGCTCTGCTCATGAGTCATTTATTTTCCATAGCCAACCTCTGCTGCTGTGGACCTCTTTCCTTGGCTCTCACTGTTGCTGTTCACACCACTCTTCTCTTGGTTCGGCTCTGCCCTCGCGCCATCGCTGGCTGTCACCCCTGTAGAGAGCACTTCACCACTTCATGTCGTGGGTCACCACTTGGATTCTCTCAGACCACATTAGCCGTCTCTCTTCTCCTTTCCCAGCTCTTTTCTGAACAGGTTTTGGGAAATGGAAGACATACTGTCCAAGTATTTTCAGAAAGCAAAACAGCTCTGAGTAGTAGCAGAAAGACCCTCACTCACAAAATATTCACGAACACAGATACACAAACAGAAACATTTCTGTACATAGACAGAAAAGGTGAGCTTTTTTTTTTCTTTTGAGGTTCAAAGACTGATGTCCTCTTTCAAAGATTAAAAAAAAAAATAAAATAATGCTGTAAGTCTGTAATTTCACCAAGGCAATTGCACTTCTTTATTTTTTAACATTTCTTGTTTCATTAAATCAGCAGCTGATTTCTTACACCTGAACAAAAATCCTGCATACATTTTCCTTTGCATTCTTAAAATCGTGATCTTATTCTTAACTACTCCTGGCAGTCCATTCTGGGACTACAGTTCAGCTTCTTGCAAAAATATTTTTCCCTGCTGTTTCGAAATGTAACTACCCCTCACTTCCAGGATCCCTCTCTAGCAACCCCAAATCAATGCAAGAAGACAAAATAAGCCTTTGATGTGGTGCTGCATCAGAGTCTTCTTCATTCAGAGGTAGGTAGGAAGGGATTAGAAGCCTATTTCTAGCCCAGTCCTCTTACTAACCTTCCGTATCCTGCCAGATCCCATTCCTAGACCTTGTTCTTCCTCAGTTTGCTATGTGTAAAAAGAATTTATGTTATCCAGCTTTGCAAAGAGCTTTGTGTGTATTTAAGGCAGAAGTCATGCTGTAGCTTTAGCGGTGATGGTCTAAGGTTATAAATGAGAAAACATTTGTAAGGAGAGGTAATATCTTTTATTAGTCCAGCTGATATAGCTGAGGAAAAAAAGACAGATTTCCTTGCATGCCTGAAAGCTTGTCTATTTTTTTTCCCCAACTGTATCAGTTGGTCTAATAAAAGACATTACCTCTCCCAGCAAGTCTTGTCTCATTTGAGGTGTAAAGCATGTAGGCTGATTATTTAGACCTGTTTTTTGTCTGTGTTGAGGGATTAGAAATTTTCTCACCTAGCTGGCCAGGCAAAAAGCATCCCAGGTTAGTGTCCCTGTCTTTCACCTTCTGTGATCAGCATCAGTGACCATCTCACAGGTTTTGAGAGGTGCAGAGAAACTCTGACAGCCCCTGTTTTCTGATCCTGAAGATGTCCTTTCTTTTTTTTTTGCTGTTCAGCTCCATTCCAGAGCACCACATGCCCTCTCCTCACCCCTATGACTGTGATTTATTTATAAAATTGCTGCGTGTATGTGTGTGTGCGTATGTGTGTGGGCAACCACACAAACATCCCCAAGCTGCCGAGCAAGCTGATGAGCATTTTCTAATGTATTTAGCAAGTAATAATGCAAACCACAAGCAAAAAGTACAGTAAAGAGAACAGGTAAAATTAAGCCAGGGAAGACTTTGGAAAGAAGGGACATTTTTCCACAGCTACGGATAAATTGCAGCCCCCTCCATGGCTGGGAGAAGCATTTTGGGCTTTTTTTGTTTGATTCATTTTCGTTGTTGAAAATACTGGGCAACTGAAAAGAATCCAGAAGCAGATAGAAGGTTTTCAGACACAGCAAAATCTGACTCGTATGCATAAGGCAGCAGTAGTCAGAGGACAGCTATTACTTATGCTTGGCTTTACTACCAGGGAAAGCATCGGATCATCTATTCAGATCAGGATAGTCAGCTATGCCAAAGGTTTAATCAAATATTAAACATGGTCAGTAAACTTAAACCAATGTTAGACGTGCAGGAGTTCTTGCTCCTTTTCAAGCAAGCACTCCAAGAGGAGAAAGTTTTCTCTTGTCTTTCTCTAATTGAGATCTTTTGCGACTGGAGGGATTCTTTTTTCATACAGAGCCTCACACTGGTGTTTGTCTAGGTAAACAGATGTGCATGTGGGTGTTCTCATGTGTGTTTTGTGCCCTGTCAAGCAGAGACTGAGTTGTTTTTTTCCCATAAGTTTATATCTTTCTCGCTCAGATCATTTCTCGTACGCTGCTAATTGTTCACCCCATACGTTTTTCTATCCATCCGTCCCTCTCCAAATACAGTGTTTTCTCTCTTGCACTCCCTCTCATCATCTGTCCAACAGAATTAGAAAGGTACGTGCGTGTAGATGTTTGTATGTGTGTATTTGCAAAGCCGTGCAGGTAAATGCGCGTGTCTGGCTGCTTATTGATAAATAATACACTTACAAAGCCACATCTGCCTCCTTCTTATGTACATTTGGGCTGTATTTACACCCTCCAGCCCTTATTTATTCTGACTGAGGACAGTCAGAGGTAGAACATTTTGCAGGGAGTTATGGTTTATGATGTTACCTCTCCCTTCTATTATTCATTCTCTCTGATTTTTATCTAATCTCTCTTTGATTGTCCTGGTGCAGCTTAAGAGACAAAGTGAATTTTTATTACATCATCAATATAATCTCCAGCTAATCAGCATCTGTGTGCATTACCATGCCCCCTTTGGCTTTTCATCTGTGTCCATAAATAATAAGAATAAGGGACAGTTTTTGTGTGCGTGCGTGTGTTTGTGTGTGTGTGTGTTGGTATCAGGAGGAGAGTCACAGCTGCACTTTTTCATTTTAGCCAGCTTGTTTTAGCAACATTGTACCCAGATTTGTGCAGATTGTCTTGACTATTGCTCAGATTAATTTCCTGGTGCCTAATGCTTAAATCATGGAAACAATTAAAGCAGGCGAATCCATAAAAATCTTGTAGCAACTGAACTTTGCTGTTAACCTGTACACACATCTCCATGACGTTACATGCCCGGTGTGCCAGTGGAGTGTGAGGTAGGTAATGTATACCCCTACATGGGTGTTCAACCTCTACATTTCTAGTGTGTGCTTGATCCTCTTTCTTGGGTAGAAGGATAGCACATTGCATGTCTTTGAACGGGAAGCACGGAGACCAGATTTTTGGCTTTTGATTGCTGATATTTTTCCACAGCTTGCTGTGTAGCACTTAGCCTGCCATTCAGGTCCACAAATTTTGCAGAGTTGGGCTCCTATACATTTCTTTCTCCTCCCTTTACAACTCTGGAAGAACAATGAGAATAATACCTCCCCATAAAGTAAAACTTGTACCGTACTTTGAAATTCTCATCCTCTGTACAGATGCACTGTGAATTTTAAACAGAATCACTCTGCTTTCTCTTTAAAATACCCTGATTTGGCAGAGCAAGTCAATGGCAGTGCCTCTCTGTTAAGTGGGCAGATTTCAGATTGGCTTCCCAGTGGCTTTAGGGTGATACTCGCATCCGATACACAAACTGGAACGCTTGTGTCCCACTCTGCAGTGCCAGGATTAGTCCTTTACAAGTTGTCCAAGACTGATCACAAACACCGTGCCAGAGTTCAATTAGATCCAACAAAGTCTTCAATAAAAAAAGGCACGTACACTTACGGACAAATTTCAGACTGATATACTAAAGAGCAGGGATCCCTTTGGGAAAGAGCCTGGACCTCTTCCAGACGAAATGTAGTTATGGTATAGAGCCGTCCACCCAGCAAAGTGTGCACTTAATTCATATTGTGGAAAGCCTCCCAGAACGCAATAGGTTCTTAAAGTTGAGCAGGTGCTTAAATGCTTTGCTGGATCTGTGGAAATCTGCAGTTCAGATGAAATAATTAAGCGTAGGGGTGTTACAGAATCCAAGTGAAAAGCATAATTCTGTGACTCAGAAATAACACTCCTTCATAGCTGTGATAGAACACTGAAATAATGAAAGAAACACTCTGTACCTTGAACACCTTGCAGCATGGATCAGACGGAGACCCCTCCTATATTTCAAAGTATTTCCTTTCTGAATTCTTTTTTCATGGACAGAATCTGATTAGATTTGGCTTGGGAATGGGATTTGCTCTGAGCAAACAGAAACACAGAATATTTTCGGTTCTCATCTTCTGTTTTCCTTTTTTATACCAAACCCTTTTCCCTGGCCCCTCCAGCTCCACTCTCTGTTTTGACAAACCAGCTCATTTATCAGATGGGAAAAGAGGATGGGGGGAACAGAAATATTTTTGGTTGCTTCTGTTTTGCATGATATAATCCCCCTCTCTGCTTAGCACCTCCGTAAATAGGAGCTCCAATCTGAAATTGGTCACAGTTTATCAAACTCAGGATGAGACCAGATTGGGTCCTGAGTCTCTATAAACCATGTAATAAAGAGACTAGAGTTTTACACTTCAGACAGATAAAGTTGACACTTCATGTAATGTCTTCTGATTTTCCTTGATCCGTTTTTTTTCTTTTTAATTTTTTTTTTTTTCATTTTTGACATTTATTTGCATGTGTACTACTAGGTCTCTCTTTGTTGTTTCACTATTTATTTATGCCACATTGCCCCTTCTTACACTTTTTTTTGCCCAGATTCCCCAAACCCAGTGGCTAAATCCCCTGGGCAGGTATGAAACCAACATAATTCCCGGATAAAAATCTACCTTGAAGGATGAAGAGCATCCCCCGTTTGTAACTGGAAGCCATGAAAAAGAACACATCACTTATCTGAATTTGCTGTTCATCCAAGCACTGTTTATGGAGATTTACAGTACCTTGCCTGTGCAAAGAGCTCTATTGCATGGTGTCTGCTGGAGGATTTTAGGTGGTGATATTAGCTGCGGTATTAAAAATGCATCGGAAGGCACGGGGTGGGAGATTAGTTGGATAGAAATACCCATGAATGAAGGGTTAATTGCATTCAAAGAGGCCATCGTATGGAGCAAAAGAGGCAATAGGTTTCTTTTCTTCAAAATTTACTAAATAGCTGGAAACATGGTTTAATGAATTTTAATGGGATCTTTCTGAATCCTATGCATATTGCATCTGCTGACTGTAGGAAGTCAAAGTATTGTTGAAAAGGAGAGTATTGCCCTACTTTAGGTTTCACAGTTCTGTATTTAAAAAAAAATATTCTGCAACAAGCACTTT
>JAWWLV010000038.1:3477773-3504406 GCA_035041135.1 Platyrinchus mystaceus | reverse complement strand
TGTGGACTTCAGCTAGGAATGCTTTAGTTGGAACTGAGTCTATCTTAGGTGTAGGGTAAAAGAGCTGATTTTCCCAAGTCCCTTCCAACACCATTCCACCGACTCCTACAGCAATTCCCTGCTGTGAGGAGCCTACACCACAGGCTCAGGAGCTGACACAACATCAAGAACCTTTTGACAGGTTCTTGTACTTCTGACCAGAACAATGCACAGCATTCCCAAATACTCGAGATTGTATTTTCTGTTTGAGGCATATGGTAAAAATTGAATGTTTTTCTGTTTGCTGCTACTGCCACAGCAATCAACAAATTGGTTCCAGCAGAATGTGTGTTCCATGAGGTTCCATTTTATGCTTCCAAATTTTATGATGCATAATACTGTATTCTCCTCCCATCACCATGGTTCGAGCCATCCAGAGTAACAATCAAGAAAGATTCCCCACACACCACCCACACCACCCACCCACTTGAAACAACAAATCTTAATGCTCTGGCTCCTCCGGTGCAACCAGTTTCTGTGAGTTTCATAAAATAGATAAGGCTCACTTCACTGTAAAGCTCATTTTGCCTCCTAAAAATTCATATTCTGCAACAAGATTCTCACTACTTCCATCAAGTAGCATAAAAGATATTAGTAAATTAAAATAACATTTTAAAAGAGATACATATGTGGCCAGGTAAAATAAAATACTTCCTTGGAGCAGCACAACTCAGTGACCAAAAAACCCAATGGTGGAAGTGCCAAGTATCTTGTGAAGTCTTTGAAGACCTAAACACACAAGACTTTTCACAAGTTGGATAACTAAAAAGCTGCCTGTCGCCAAAAATACTTTGGAAATCAACAGGAATAATTACAAATTACATTAAACATCAGTTCTGGCTTGGCTTTAAATCCTGGCTTGCCTCAGTTTTGCAAAAGGTTTTAACAGACCACAGCACTGCCCACTCTACAAACTGTATCCCCTAAACCAAGCAGGTCCCAAAAGTAAATCACAGTATAAGTTTGTTGACAAATGATTTTGTAAAAAGAACAGTTTACAGCAGCAGGATCAAAGTCAGAGCCTTTATTAAATGTTCCTTCTCTAAACGGACTGCATTGAATCCCCCTTTCCCATCTGTTGATTTCTAAGGCTATTTTAAATACTTCGTTTTACAGGGATTTTCAGTCTTCAGAACCGTCACAAGCAGCAAGTTAGCAGTACACAAAAACAATACAACTGAACTTTCACCGAGTTCTATTCCTGCTTCCCAGGGTGCGTGGAAAGACCAACAATACTTCCAGTACTGAAGGTTTTGCACAAACCTTGGAAAGGAAATAGCTGTCACCAGAGTTTAAGCCTGATGTGCTCTAGCCACATCTCACAACTGGCCACAACTGACCAGTATTGGTTAGTATGTCTGTCTCTTGCTCATTATCTGTTTCAAAAAGGGGACCAAATTTTTAATTTTCAACTAATGTGGGTCTAATTAAGGCTATTCTGGTATATTTGATACTAAAATACTCTCTGGGAGTCCTTTTCCTGAAATCCCGTCAGAATTAACATTTTCAAAAATGAAAACATTTAAAATAGGTGTTTTGAGTTGAAATGCTGATGCAGCGGTTGGTTCGGTGTTCCCGTGTCCTCTGGAGCCGTATCACGTCAGGATGGTGTCATCGATCTGCTCCTCGGAGTCAGCCTGCCCAGCCAGCTTCCGCAGGGACCTCCGGCAGCTCTCGTTGAGCAGCTCCAGGCTGGCAGCATCCAAAATCTTGGAAACCGACTGTGGAAGGAAAGCAACGCCAATTACCCACTCCTTAGGACACAGCACTCAAAGGAAGAATAAGCATAAGTGCCTTACAAGCTGTATTTAGCTAAAATCTTCCAAAAGTACCAAAATTCTTCATCTGGTTTTACATTTCCAGACATGGGAACTACCCAAAAGCAGGTTAGACTTGGTCTGGACATGGATGCATGACGTAGTGCATCCTAAAATACCCCCTAGCACCACTGCTGCTGCAGTGGGATCATACAAGTGGCCAAAGCAATAAATTATCAGTGCCAACTGAGGGAACTGCAGCTCAGGGGAGGCTTCAGGCATTTGTCAAACATGGGGGGAGTGTTAAAAGCCTTGGTTCTATTAATGCTGCACTGTAGGGTTGTACAGTATCAGTACTGCTGATTTCTTCAGGGCTTAGCATGAGAACACTGCTGAAGGCCTAAATGCAAATGGGGATGTCCCATTCCACCTACTTCATCAGAGACTTCCAGTACATTCTGAGGCTGCAGGCACCACACAGACAAATGCAGAGTGAGGTGACACAGCCTTGCTACCAACAATGACATTTGCTTGTGTCTCATACCTCAAGCATGTCTTCACCCGCTCTCATCTTCAGAAGGTTGACAATAGCCTGGTCACTGTAGGCTCTTACACTGGTGTTTTTGTCCTTTGTGTTGTCCAGAAGCGCTTTGAGAATTGGTTTAATTGTCTGAGGATCCAGTGGGGGAAGATGGCTTTTATTTGCCCACCAAATCATCTTTTCTGCAACTAATTTTATGTCACTGGATGAGTTCTGAAGACACTGAAGGATACAAAGGTGCAATTAAATTCAGATATAACAAGAACAGGTATTTAAAGCAGTTGTTTATATTTTTTTCAAATTTAAGTATTTTAAACTATACTAAGAAAAGCAAACAGTTTTCAACTCACAGGTACATAAGAGACACGCTTGATACCAACAAGTTTGACTAAACAGTGTAAGAGAAGAACAAATCTTGAAAGCAAATCACCTTTTCAAAGAAAACTTCTAAACATGGGGTTGATGACAGTGTCACATGCTCCTCAACTGTCTCAGGAAATGACAATGACCACTAAGTGCAGAAAAGCTGATAGTGTCAGCACCTCTAAAACACACTCATTCAGCAGCAACAGCCAAGTCAGTCCCTGGCTGGAGTATAAGGTGCATTTCAGCAGTGGATTTCACTTTAAATTTTAAAAAATGAGAGCTCTGTATTTTTATTTAATCTTAACACATCTAAAACATGAAAGCTAATATCTGAATGTCAGATGCATTACATTAATATGATGATATTGTGACAATAGCGGTATTTTATATTTTAACACAATACTACAATATTAATATATAAAAGTAGGAGTTCAAACAAAAAAATCTGCTTTGAAGGATGTTGGCCTGCATCATGCCAACTTGCATGTTTGGTAGTTTTTCAAGTAAATTGAAAAGAAATGTAAACTCTGAAAATGTAACATGCTGCAGCATGACCCCTCACTCTACCCCTGTCTACCAAGAGGGATAGTGGGGGGCGGAGGGTGCAGGGAGGACAAACAACTAAACAAACCAAAGAAATCCAGCCACACACCTAAAGAAACAGAACAACCAATAAAGGAATTTTGAGGTAGAATATTTAAATAGGTAGGAATTGAAAAAAGGTGTTAACTTCAATACTCTCAGGTAAGGTGAGGGTTGGTATTTGATGCATTTCTAACAAAGGCCCTTTGGCCTTTAGCAACCTTAAAACCCAACAGCTCCCCGCTACTCTTCTCTGCTTTCTTGCCAGCTGCTTGTTACTGCAAAGGAAAAATGCACTTATAAGATTCAGACCCGAGGTTTAGCACAGAAAACTCAAAAGCAAATTTCCATGTTAGAGCAGGGAAGGCAGTATTGTATTCACAGTTGCAAAGCAGGCTGATACAGTGATTCTGTCTGTGCTCTGTCACAAAAATAAATATCTGAATGTTCAGAGACTTGATAGAGAGCCACTCATGAATTAGCTCAGACAGAAATTCAGATCACATGAGAACACCACCAGGTAGTTATCATAAAAATTCTTACCTTAATAAAGAGGCTGGAAAGTTTGGGAGGCAGGTTGCCTCCCCCTTCCATGTGGTATTTCATGAGAAAGCCCATCCCTCTGATGCCACTAACTGCAATTGGGATCTTCAACATAAAGAAAAGAATTGGTGTTACTGCAGCAGACTCCAATAGCCTTTATAACCAGGCTCATGGTCTGTCAGCTTTTGTGGAAGGCTAAACCCATCTTTCAAAAGAACAGCAGCATCAAAGCAGGAAAACATTGGGTTAATGTTATTGGGTAATATGATGAAAAAGTCCCAATGCAACCATGAGCCAGAGGCAATAGGGTGGCAGGCCCCACCAAGCCCCCAAGACCGTACCCCAAATTACTCATTCAACCCCTGATTTAAAATCTTCCTAAAACAAATAATTTGCTCTTCTTGTAAACCTGGCCTGTGAATGGCACCTTTCACAGGGAAACAGAAGTGGAACTTACTCCCAGTGAAAGCTACTCTGCAGTTGAAGATTATTTAATCTTCATCCCCATAGGGATGAGAATCTGAAGAACCAGAACAGTTGTGTCATTTCACCAAGAAAACTGCACCTAGCCAAGGGAGAATCTCCAGATGGCACTTGGGGGTTTTGTTCTCTTTGGTAGCACAGAGAACCTGCTTACACACCTTTCAAAACTACTCCTAACAAGAGCTCGTGACAGCACTCGCCCATCCTCAGGCAGGACTCACCCTGTCGGCCATGGCATTGCTGAGGATCATCTCCTGAACACTGTTGTAGTATTTTGGGGAACACAACCTGCCAGGAGCAACGTTCACAGCCACGGACAGAGCCAGGCTGCGGCCGTGCCTCACCATCCAGTCGATGCCAGACACGTCTGCTGCAGAGGGAAGAACAGAACCATGGCAAGGCTCCCGCCATCCATTCCTCTTCATCTGAGGAGGCTTCTGGCAGTTTGTCAATTCACTGCCACAAAATGAAATAACAAGAAGCATCTAAAGGGATGCCTTGCTTCCTCCACTCCTCCCAAAAAGAGCTAAAACGCAACACCTGTACCAGGCAGGAACAGCACCTGGGCAGACAGGGAAGCTCACACAAACAAGGGACTCTCTTGTTCAACTCGAGTACTTCTGATGGTTTCAAAATTATAAAAGCTTTGACTCTCTAATAAAATTGTAAAAGTCATCTGTGATTTGATACCAGTTAACAGATTCCCTTCTTAATCCCACAGGGGAGAATAATCCATAGCACTCCCAAACACTATGGGTTCCTGTAAAATTCGTGGTTTTTTTCTAACTTGGAGGCAAATTGGTCAATTCTTCAAAAGCATGTGAGGCCATCACATGTGGTCTGCAATTAACATGAGCCAAAAGGTGGGATGGCCCTCCTGTCTACCCTTGCCTGAACATCCTGTCACCTCCCACCCTCTCTGTGTCAGCACCAGCAATTACTCAGCCATGTTGGTGCTTTTATCAAGTCATCTGATAACAAATCCAGGGAAAAAAAGTCTGGTTATGCCCAAATGACAACCAGTACCCCGTGCTCACTGTGTACCAGGGTGCACGAATTAACAGCCACGAGTAAAGAAACGCACAAGAAAATACAGAGCGGAGATTCAGTCACAAAGCCTGAACCAGAGGCTGAGAAGGAACCTTGCCTGCTTTCGGAATCAGTTCCAGTCCCTGTGAACAGCTTCACCTACCCAGTAAGTGCTGGTGGAGAACAGTGCTGAGCTCCTCGTCCGACAGGAAGGCGCACAGCTCTGCGAGGCAGCCGGCCGAGGCCATGCGGGTGGCATCCTGAGGAGGAACAGGAGAGCAGCAACACGGGTTGAGCTCAACACACCAGGGACAGGCAGCAAGCACAGCAAGTGCCAGAAGATGACAGGAAACAGGAGGAGGAAATAAATAGTAGTATTTCACTCGTATTCCTGTGGATTTCTGTCAGTTCACAAGGTTTCTTGTACATAATGGAACTTAAAGCCAAATCCATGGTCAAAAACCAGCAGAGACTGAGGAATTACAGATCTTATCTAAGTCCTGATCTGTTCAATGGAAAAGTCATAAAGATGAAAGGGAATGCTTTAAAAGATGTGTTCACAAGAGTTTACTTTAGATTCACTTACTATAAGTGTCACTTCTAGCCATCTCTGGATGAGCTCATCTCTGTGATAAACTCTTACTACTTTTAATTTAACATTCCCAGGCTGTTGTTATTTTGGTTTCCTTATGTGACAATCCCATTACTGCTCTTCTCACTGAAACTTACAACCCAATGGGAATGTTTCAATTTTTCTATTTCTAGAATGTCAACAGTTGCATGTCTGTTGCACAGATTGACATAAGAAAGAAATTATTACATGATTAATTTTAATCTCATAGATGTTACTGTTGCTATCTGCCGTATAAAAAAGACCCTATATTAAACTTGGAGGGCTTCTTCCTTGTTGGAGAAAAATCTGCCATTGTCTGAAAATTTTCTCACACTAAACAATAAACCCCAGCCAAGAAGCAACAAACACACCATCACAGGGAGGGTACTGCAGGTTTTCTCCAAGATAAAAAGCAAATCCTGACTGCAGAGCTGGCTCAGACCTGTTGGTGAGGAGCTACAGGTCAAACTCACATATGCAGTTGCCAAGGAAACATTAAACTGGCAGATTTTCACAATTACCAGGGACTGGCCAGGGATCTCCAATTCTTGCCCCTGACTACATCATTAGGAATTTCCCCAGAAGTTATTTTAGAAAATAACTCTGTTAGAAATTGCGGATTTTAAAGGTAAGAGCAAGACTGTCCACAGCAGGGGTCCCCTGCAGCTGGCTGAAGCAGTACCTCATCGTGTCCCAGCATCCCGAGAAGCACCGTGCTGATATTCTTCCTAATTGCAGCATCTACCTTTGCACCAGCTCCTCGTGTCACAAACCGCAGTGCTTGCAGCATCGTGTCCCTGGAAGAGAAATTTTGCTCTGGATACCTGCAGCAAATTCCTGCACAGCAATTACATTGATATGCCTTACAGTTTGGGAGACTGATCCTCTCTGTGCACTGCTGAAAACTCCATCCTAGAGAATACTTCCATGTTTCTGTACTTGTGTCTGTCTGTTACAACACAGATATTTTCTGACTATTCAAACATTAAAAAAATTCTCAAGTCAGGAAGTCCATGTCTTAGGGCTGTGTGCCTTTAGGATACAAGAACAGCTGCATTACTTCAGGTCAGACTGGCAGTTGATAGTGTCTTTATCTGAAAGTGGGCTGCTGGGGGTGTGCAAGAGAGAGGAGAGCTGGGTAGACACCAAGGACTGCTTCTCCCAAACACTCTCACAGCTCAGCTTCTGACCCAGACAGGCCCCATCATCCACATTTTTTACAACCCTTGGATAACAGTTAACTGCTTTTACTAACATATTACTCTCAGAACTGGGGGTTTTGTTCATCCATCCCAGCCCTTTCCTTCGTCACCCTTGGTCAGCAGGACAATCTGAGCCATCACCTGCAGCTTACCTGATGGCAGAGTCATCGCTGGAACGAATTCCATTCAGGAGCTCCGTAAAGAGAGGATCCACTTTGACATGGATGACAATGAGTTTCCCAAGAGCATCGGCAGCTTTAAGGCGAACAGCACGGTTTGAGTCTTGTAGAGCTTTGGTGAAGGTTGTTTGCAACTGGGGCAAAAATGGTTTCAGGGCAATCTCAACCTATGCCAGAGATGGAAGAAGGGAAAGTGGTGGGGTCAAGTCTGAAACTGCCAGAGATCAAAGCCTGGAAACAGCATGACCTCTACTACAGAGCTTTGTTATCAGAGAGCCCCTGTTAGATCTAATGTGCTACTAAAAGAGGAAAAACATGAAACAATCAAAAACCGTTAACCTTTTCAAATTTTAATCTTATTTTCTGCATACTGAAATACAAGGGTAACGCTGAGAAATTTCACACTGTCATGAACAGCCTGAGCACACAGAGCACTGAATAAAAGCTCAGCTTAGTTCAAAGATATGTAAGATCTCTGCACTTAACAGTTCATAAAAATGGTGGACACAGGAGAGATTAATTACATGGTGGGTTTTAATCACCGGAAAGTGGGATCAGCATTTAGCAACATTTATACAAAGACCAGTGATTCAGCACTGGGGGCTTTTTTGGTAGGCCAGAACCTGCTGGAAGAATGCAATCCAGTTACAGTGCTATTCCTAAATATCAAATCCACAGCAGCAGGCATCCCAGCTGTATTTACATGAACAGCAACAGATATTTCTGAAGGTTACCATGGAAAATGTTCACAAACCACCAATACTTGGAATCTTACCTTAGCTAAAAGCAGGCTTAATGTTTCAAGCAGAGCCACCTTGACATTCCAGCTGAACCGATCTCCCAAAATTCGAATAAGTGGCCCAGTGATGCTCACCACAGATGGTTTAAGAGCTTCAGCAGAAGTCAGCTTAATAACCAGCCCCAAGGCCTTTGCTGCCTCCTCCTTCTGCTCTGGATTACCAGTTAAAACACCTTCCCGCAGCACCACGAGTATGGAAGTCACTCCCTGTCACGAAAATTGGATAAGAAAGCTTAGAAGCTAAGATGCAAAAAATATGTATCTTATTTTTGCTCCCATTATACACCAGATGCATAAACTTAGAGAGTTTCTCTCAATTTCCTGTTGACCTTCAGCTGCCTGATTCCACATTGACAGAGCTACTTTTATTTGGTTTGATTTCATGCCTCTCTGCCTTACTAAGCCAGTTGCTATGAGGAAAGTGGTGGTGGCTCAGGGAATTTTTAAACCAGAGAAATTTGGCACAGAAGTCCAGTGTTACTTCCCCACAAAAAGCAGCCAGTGACCATGACTTATGTGCATAACAGAATTGTCAGAGACCTCATTACAAGAGGACTCTTCTGGAGGGTAACTCAGGAGAGCTGTAACCTACAAAAAGTCTTTCCAATGTACAGGTTTGGAATGCCTGAATAGTTGCTGCTTCTAAGAGCTGTAAAGTCATATCAATCAGCTCTCCCCAAAGGTGGGGTCTTGTAGCTGTGATGAATCCACATCCATTCTGATCCTTTACCTTCTTAGGAATACAGAATCCTGGCACATGGTCCCCCTTGGCCTCATTCCCTACAATCCGGATATCCCTGTGCAGGTCCTCAATGAGAGCAAGCTGGTTCCCAGCATCTAATTTCTGCAGGAGAGAGGGGAAAGACAGAGATGAGGCAACATGGCATCCAGATATTCTTTGTGAATTCTTCTCAGGCCAGGCATTACCCCTGTCACCCTTTTGAGATGCCTCTCACCTTGGTGATGGAATTAAGTGCATCCCAGCTTTCATTCAGAACCACAGGGTTGGTGTCATTAAACAGACGAATCAAGCCCGAAACCAAGCTCCTGAGATGACCAGTGTAGTCTGCTTTTGTCTTGGAGCAGTAGATATTCAGCATGACAGCTGCTGCCTGTCTCATGCCCAGCTCAGGGCTGCGGGTAGCTTCTAGCAAATCTTCAGTTATAATTCTCTGTCCAACATCATCTTCCACAGACAGGATTACAGACTGGCAGTTTGCCATTTCCTGAAGAGTCCAAATTAACTTTACATTAGCTCTCAAACAGAAAAAGGGCAGATTTAGCCCCAGCAGTTTCTCTTAGAGAAATACTACAACACACCTCACTTGCTAATTGTTTCTCATTAGCTGCTCACATCACCACTAAAAGCTTGACTCAGACCTGGAGCACACACAGGTTTATGATCAATTCTTAACATTTAACAAATAACCAAATTCTGCTGAACTGATTCCTGCACCAGCTACAGGAGGGGTAATTTACAAAAATTAAGAGTAGTTCAGTCTCCCCCACCTTACTCATCCAAGACAGACTGTGAGTCTTGTCAGATAACATTCTTCTGATTTAGGTAGTTTAATGCTGTGCGTCATAACACTAATTACAAGAACGTCTGTGGGTACATCAGAGATCTCCAGGCAGACTTGGGGCTAGAAGCTGATCTAATGGGCATCCACAGCAGACAGACAACAGGACTCTGTCACTCATTCCTAATTCACTGACTGATTATGTACATGTCTGTCCGCAGTCACAACTCCAGGATGTTCTCTGGAGTCCAAACACCAGATGTTTTGGAAAGCAGTCCGGGAGGAGTGCTGCATGCAAAACAGGAGAATTCCTTCCTGCAGCCCTTTAATCTCTCAGTCTTCTACACCAAGAATAAATATGAAGTTAACTAGACACTCTGGCAGTTCTCCAGGAATAAGTAAACTGAGAATTGTGTCTTGTAGCAGGCCAAAGAGACTTTTAAATGGATACAAATAGATTTGGAAAGCATACGTTTTTTGACTCACAATATGCCACCAGGCAAAAAGACTCATCCTGGAGAAGCTAATGGACTGATTTAAACATGCAATCTGTGAATCTAGAGAACACAGATTCTGGGCTGGGAAGTAAACCTGATGCACTATGTTCAGGCAACCTGTCACAACAAAGAGCTGAGCTGTGCTACTTGCCAACTGCTCTTCACTGGTGCCCAGCTTCTCTTTGAGTGCAGACATCATGGCAGGCAGGATGACACTCAAGTGCCGTGTCAGAGCGTCCCCTGCCACCGAGGAGAGGAAAGCCAGCACACGGGTGTTCACTGGAGGGGTAGTCAGCTACAAAAAACAAAAAAATAACACCAAAAAATCACACAAAGTTTTTTCAGAAGGAATCTCACTTCATCTACAGCATGAAGAATTTATGCATCACAACCCAAATGACATTTCGAGCTTAAAATCAGAAGAAAATTTCAAATTATGATCTTCCCTTTGTCGTATTGGTCCAAAGAAAACTGGCAGCAAGCACAGGAAACAGCACAGATATGAAGTTAAAAATTTGCTTCCTGTTATACCTTTGGCACCAAGTAAGGCAGCACCACACGGCTCTTGACGGCCATAACTTGTTTAAGACCATCCACAGCAAAGTCAGCTGTCTCTTCGTTATCCTACAGGGAAAGAGAAAGTGACAAACCTGAGAAATTATCTGTGACACACCAAGCTAAACCCAGTTTCAAGGGACAATTTACCCTGTGATCATATAACCAAACCCAAGTCCTTCTATTGAAAAATATTCTCTTACTACATAGCAAAACCAAAACCACACTCTTCTGTCACATCTGAAATATTTTCCATTTCAGGCATGGTGGCCAAGCAACTTAAGCAGGGGACCATGGCAATTCCATAGCACAGCCAGGTGTAACAATTTTTAGGCCTAAGCTTCAGCCACAAGATCTTCCCTACCAATGGCTAGGATGACTCCATGGAGGAGACAAAATATTGCTGCCATTCCCTGGAAGGTCTGTCTCTAAAATCCTCCTTCTCCTTTAAGTAAATTATTCAAAACTTGTCCCACAACATCATTAATCAGGTTGTTGACTAATGCTGAGCAATGCTCACCAGCTGCTTCAGCAAGAAGGGCAGGATGTCTTCAAGAGCCTGATGGCCAATTGTTGAGTGCAGCTGTTCAAATGTTTTGGCTGCAGCCTCACGGACTTCTTCCAGAGGGTCACACAGTGCTTTTCTCACTGTAGGAACCAGGGACTCAGAGAAAAGCAGAACCTGAAGAGGCAAAATTACAGAATATCTAAAGCACAACAGTCACATTTATCTCAGTGAAGTGGCTGAGAATGCATAATTTGCACAACTGAAACTAAATTGCAGTTTAATTGAAATATGTTGGGAGACAAGCAGAGTTAATCAGTACAAACAAGCTGCAGTGCTCTAAGGCTACCTAGTGGAAGATTTTCATATAAGTCTGAACTGTGCAGTGTTAGAATTTACCAACAGATACAAATCCATACATTTCCCTGAACAGCAACTCAGTGTAGTAATAAGCCCTGAATTCAGCCCACAGAACAAGTCCAGCACTATCTGTATTACTCTGTCTCAAGTGCAATACCTGCACCATAACACAAAAACCTTGGAAACTGGGAATTTCCCCCTTGGACATCCAACTCACCGCATCCCTGCTGGTCGATTTCATGATCTCGCTCAACCCAATGCAGACTCCTTGTCTCTCATCACTCTTGTCTGACTTCAGCCCATCTTCCAGGATAGGAATGATTTCAGGAAGGATCTTCTCTCCTAACTTTCGGACAAGGTCTCCTAATGTCCGTGCTGCAACCTGTCCCCAAAAATGCATTAATTAACTATTTTCCTTTTTATAAAACTTAAGAAAGTGAAACTTGAGCAAATGTTAACTTCTGATCATAACCACAGTACAGACAGAGCAGTGGGAATGGAAACACCAGTATTATAAATAACCACAGAAAAATTAGTTTTACTCTCATCATAGTTGCCTTCAGCAGAGAACTCAGACATGCTCACGCTCAGAACACTTAAACTAATGACAGCTTTCAAGTGATTTATAGAGAAGAATTATCCTGCAGAAAGAAGAAGGTGCAACTCCATTTCTCACCGTTCGCTTATCTGCACAAGTACTGGCCAGGAATTTCAGCAGAAGCCCAAAGAGCGTTGGCAAAATTTCACGCAGCGTGCGAGGAGTGTTTGAGACAACAATCTTCCAGACGTGTAAGGAGGCCTGGCGCACCACCAGCTGGGTGTCAGAGCGGCCCATGTACAGCCCTGCCAGCACCCTGTTCCTCCTCTCCACTCCCAGAGCATTAATAATAGCCTGAAAAGTAACAGCACAAATTGTATTATCCACTCATGAAACTTACGAGAATACATGATTACTCAATCTGTCTTTCCAGCAGGCTTTCCATGCTGATTTAAAATAAGAGAATTAAAAAAGAAAGAAAAACACAACACACAAGAACGGCTTTACCTTGTTTGACTGGGCTGTTCCAAAGTTGTCATCCTCTGAGGCAGTTTCTGTGGTCATTTTTCCAGTGACTCCTGAGATATGGAATAGAAGATCTCCAAGGAGCTGCACTGAGCTAAACCTGCCAACAGGAGCAAGTGAAGTGTTACAAACAGGGCACTCAGGCGGTACCTGTCCAAATCTGACAGGACATCAGCTACAGACAGGAGCCAAACGTGAGGCAGAGCTGGGTCAGCACTGAGACACTGCACAGGCTGATGCGTAACACCAGTCTGCCAAAATGGCTGAAAGCAGCATGCTAAAGAGAAAGGGAAGGAATGAATTCCAAACTGGAAGGGCTGGGAGAATTTCCAAATCAAAGCAATGAATCTGAGAATAGCCTGACTTCTAAAAAGGAGCAAGACATTGCCAGCATCTGTCTCAACCCAAACGACATTCACCTGGGGTAAGAGCACTTAGCAGCACTCAGCTGACACAAATCATTTAGTGCAACTAATTTTTGAGCAACTGCTATCAGCTGTGAGTGCTCCACTGCACATTTCCATACACAGGAGAACAATAACTTACTCAGCATTTGGAAAAATGAAAAACAATACACAAGGGCTAAATATTGCCACATCAACTGCCTTGGAAGTGCATTTCAGAGTCACCACCAGAATTAATAATCCAGCAGGAACACTCTGCAGGTATCAGGAAACCTGATCCAGGCTGGCAGGGCTTTGCAGACTCAGTGTTACAAGGCATCATACTCAAATCAACAAGCAAAAAGATGAACTTGATTTTGCTTCCTGGGAGGTTCTCTGCATTTCCCTGAGCAATGCAGAGTCTACATTGCACTAGTTTTTCATCCATGGAAGAGAAATGTCTGTGGATAAGCTGGTTATCTCTTACCTTATCCTCCAGAGGTCATCAAACAGGCCGTCCTCGAGCTGTGGCAGGAGCAGCGCGATGGCTGTCTCGGCGTACATGCTGATGATGCGCTGCCCCGCCCGCAGCGCCGTGTCCCGCACGAACTCGTTCTCGTCTGCCAGCGCCTGCACACACACAGAAAAGGGGCTCTGAAAACTCAGGGGTTCAGCACAATACACAGAAGCTACAGGAGGAAAACAGACCGATGTTCTTCTCTCTCAGCCGTGACAAGCAAATAAACTGAGGAGCTGTGAATGCACAAAGGTGATTTCAAGAAATGGCTGGTGATTACAAATTAAAGACAGCAAGCAAACAACTTGGAAGAAAAAATACTTTATAATTTAAGTTCCCCCTTTTTTCTGACATGTCCCACAATTACTCGAACTGATACTTAAAAACACTCTGGAGACTTTTTTTTAATCCTTTAATAGATAAAATTCTTCATGTCTGCTACATACCTTAAGGATACAAGGAATGATGGGGCCAACATAGGGAGTGAACTTGTCTCCAAAGGTAATTGGCAGGTAGTTGAACATCATGATATAACCATCTCGTACATGTGGAGCAATATCCACTTTACTGGCAGTAGCTACAATCTCTGGCATAAGTTTCTCCAGCTTTTCTACCCCCAAACCAGCCATAACTTCAGCCAGACCTGAGGAAAAAAAGCAGGGAACAGAACTGATACACACAAGAAACAAGCAGCTAATCTGGTTTAATAGGAGAAAGTCTGAGCTCAGTATTCAGACATGGCTGTCCCCACCTTGAGCAGCACCAGAGCGATCCACCGAACTCTGCTCATATGTCAGTGTCTCCATCAGCCACGGCAGCAGATCCTCAAAGCACGACTCTCCCATCCCCTTCACCATGGCTCCCAGTGCCTTTGCAGACACTGTGCGCACCTACAGACAAGAGAAACAGAGAGCTGCAACATACCCACCCGAAGTTACTATGACAGATGTGTCAGACTGGTTAGGACAGTGTCCAACCTAATGCACTGAAAGAAAAACTTTGCACAAAAGACTTACTTCAGGAACAGGATCCAGCAGAGATGCCTTTAGTCCGGGAGTCACGCTGGGCAGGTACGGAGCCAGATCCTGAAACAAGGAGCCCAGAAAGTAAGAACCAGATTCAAAATGAGAAAAACCATAAGTCACCTTCATGTAAAGGACATTCACCCCTTATTATTAGCAAACATCCCTAGTATCCTGAGAGTTTAATCAGTTGCTTTCACAATCCTGCAAATTAGCACAGTTCTGCAAGTCTAAGAAACAACACCAGTTCTGTGCAGATCAAAACCTTTTCGATGCTCACTCACAACCCAGCACTTTGTATCTAAGGAAAATCCAACACTCTTAACATTTACACAAGGTTTAAATGTAGAGATTATCAGCACAAAAATTAAACACAGATCTTTAGCCTACAGTCAGGTCCTACAAATGCTTTTCAAACAAACCCTGGATCCATTTGTAAGCAGCTGATCTGTGCTTCACTTGTTTGTTAAGGCATTTCTTTTATGGTAAAAATTACAAGACCTTTTTGCAGGGATAAATATGGTACTAACTAGGTGACCAAAGCACAGAGCAGACAGTCTTAAGCATCTGAGAACTGTCACTGTCTAGAGTCACAATCTGTTAATTTATGTATATTTAACTAAAGAATCTGCATGGATGCTAATATTTTCTACCTTAACAGCAAAATCTCCAAGCCAAATAAATTCTCACTAGTGCTTGTCTGTTGTCCCCTAGCCAGTAATGTATTAGAGTAATACAGTTAGAGAGCATTTTTAGCACCACACCTTCTGGTCAGTCAGGGAGTACATGTTCCCAATGATCTGGGCAGCCATTTTCCTGGTGTCTGTGGAACGATCCTGGAAAGCTCTCTGAACAATTGGCATGATCAGTGCCAAGGATGGAGCATCGATGAAATGGACAAATTTGGTATCCAGTAGAGTCTGCAGACACTTCTGGGTCTTCCTGGAGGGGTCAGTGAGAGCATCCAACAGAACTGGAGCGATTGCTGAACATTTTTTAAAAGGAGAGAAGAAACTTTATTTGTACATAACCTAACATGCATTGTCAGGCTGAGCTGGTGTTCTCTCATGGGATGTTTTAGGTCCTTCTAAAGGAATCAGCAGCACAGGGACAGGGGAAACCCTATTAACACCAGCTGACAAAACGGACAGGAGCATTTGAAAAGCCGGGAAGCAGACAAGCTGTCAAGCTTTCATGTTATACTTCAGTGGGAGTAGTTTAATTTCTATACAAGTTTGCATTTGAACCTAAATCTTGCTGTTATAAACCATTGTCATGCCAGGACATTAGAGATGCAGGCAGTTCTTACCCAGGATCTCTGGGTTCCTGATGACAGACCCAATCTGCCTGAGGGCCTGCTGCCCTGCATTCTGCACCTTCACGTGGGAATCTGTCAGCACTTCAGTGAGCTTGGGCACGATGTTGGGTAAGCAGGAAGAGAGCTGTTTGGGAGCACAGTATGCCATAGCCCCCAGCAGTTCCACTGAGCCTGTGCACAAAGTACACAAAAAAAAAAAAAAAAGAAAAAAGAACACAATACACAGCATTAAGAGTCGATATGAGAAGATAATCACATTTATCTCAAATTCAAATCTACCAGTTGGAGAACACAAAGAAAGGCTGAAATGCATTAAGCCAGTCTATGCCACCTAAAGACACCAAGAAATACTTTTTTCTTTTGTACTAGATAAAGGAAGTGTGGGAGGAAAATTCCAGGTTCTGGTGTACTTCTATAGAGAGAGGGATACAAACTGTCCCTGGACAATGCTGGGGGGAAAAAAGGTTGCCCAAATGTGTCAGGGAACTCATTTGTATCTCAAAAGCTCTAAAAGTTCCACAGATAATAAACCATCAGCCATTTGTAGGGATGATGGAATGCACAAGGGGAATGACAAAGGGAAATGAGTTACTCCCATCCTGTCAGTCAGATATTGCTCCATACCAGCTTTAGTTCTCCAAGACTCCTCTTCTAGGGCTGCAAGAAGTGATGGCAAAACCAGCTTCACTCCGTGAGTACTCAGATTGCTCATCACGGCTTTGGCACAGTCATCTGCAGCCTCCAAGGAGAAGAGAACACTTACAAACTGTGACACAACACGTGTTTTTTCCCTTCCTCTGAGACTCACTGGGAACAAAGCCTTCATGTAAATAGTGTCTCAGCACAATGATGCAGCTGGCTAAGTAGCTCCCAATTAATGCCCAACGAAATCAGATGCTTTCAGTTATTAAGAAGATCAAATTGTTGTTAGTGGTATCTCAAGGGATAGGTCATCTTCTCAATTTGCCTGGTTACAAACAGGGTTCACATCCATTCCATTTGTCTTTCTCTTAATGCTCTATGATTGCAGAAAGTGAAGGCACCTTACCTCTCGCACGTACTGGTTCCCATCTCCAAAACAAAGCAGCAAGTGAGGCAGCACATGAACCACATAGGGCTCAAAGAGCTTCCCAAGCATGCTGCAGAGCATCTCGAAGGCAAATAGAGCCCCTGAAAACCCAAAAAGCACAGTCAGAAGAAAATAACAACTTCATATAAAGGGGGTGGAAAAAGAAGATTGTTTGCCAAATATCTGAGAATTCCTCCAGGAGCACTCAAATCTCACAGTTTAAAGTCTCATGCTTTCTTGCCCTTGTGGCTTATGCTGTAGTGGGGATTTGTGGCCTTAGAAAAGAAGCCCCCCAAGCAACATCTGCCTCTGAAAACAGGAGGGAGGGGCACATGTGTATGGTCTAGGACCAGAAATCCTTCACGGTGTGAATGGAGCAATTTTAGGACACTATACACAATCAGTGGCCTCAAACAGCCACTTCCCATTTCTTTCTCTTCAAACTTCAGTAGAATAAACGTAGCTAAGCCAAGCACAAGGGTGCAGGCACTTCATCTGACCAGCGTGGTAGTGGGTACAGGGAAATACCAGCTATCTGGAAGGGAAAGCTTTTGTCTCTTACCCTCCCGCCGGCGGAAGTTCTTCTTATCCTGGATGGCATCGGTCAGCGTGGTCATCATCTCCTGCTGCTTGAGAGAGAGGATGCCCAGGCCTTTGACCAGCCCTGCCAGCCCATAGGCTGCACCTTTGCGCTCAGCATACTTATCGGACTCCAAAAGCAGCTGCATCAGCTTCTGGATCATTCCTCCTGCATCCTCCTTAATGGCAGGCACCAGAGGTGGCAAACAGCTTGCCACTGATTCTTGAACCTGTAAAACAATCCACCAGCCATCAGACCACCAAATACTCCCCACTAGACTGCACCCCCAGTGACACCTTTCTGTCACCAGAACCATTTGTCATCTCTCTGACATCCCTAAAAGTACCCTAGTGTTAAACTGCCTCTGTGGGGAACCTGAGCACTCCTCCCAGAAGGCACCTACCTGCTGAGATGGGGTGGACAAGGCTGCTATCAGTTTGCCAACAATTGGTTTCACTTTAGGGTCACTCTTGTCCAGATGTTTTGCCAGTGACCCCATCAGAATGACCACACTTTGCCTGACAGCATCATAGCTGGCATCATTAGGAGCATTTTTCAGGAATTCTTCAAACACTGGCAAGAGAGAGTTAACATTGTCCTGAAAAACAAAACCACAGAACTTGCCACTAGAGTCCACTCAGAATGAGATTTGCTATGCTCAGTGGACTTGTTTGTTCTTCTCTGAGCCAACAACTGAACAATCACACTGTATTTACAGTTCATTTCATGTGTCACATCACATAAAACCTTGTGCCATCCCGATAGGCAACAAATATTTCCTGCTAGAGAGAAGTTAGCTCTTCAAAATTAGATTCCCCAAGCCTGCCAGCATGATGTTCTGCCAGAAGCAATGCAAGCTCCCAGGCCTGAGCATCAGTGCCTGCTCCTCTGCATGCCCCATTAGCAAAGGGAGAGCAGAAACATCAAACAAACTTCACACTGTTTTTCTAAGAAACAGAAGGAAAGAACGAATAATATGAAAATACCCAAATTGTCTTGGGCTAACCAGGAATACAGACATCTGTCCAGAGGTGACTGGCACGTATGAGGAAATCAGAAGCTGAGCAATTCCCACCCTGTACGCCTCCCCCATGTGACACTACTTGGGAAGGGTTGGCAGGGAGAAGGATGGTCCTCAGTTCCCTCAATGACTTCAGCTGTTTTCAGTTTAATTAAGCCAACAATCGGCAAGCTTTCATGTTTTGCTTCACATGAAGCCTGAAAAGGAATTTTCATCTTCCCAGGATTAAAAGATCTGTGGTCTGATTTCACTTTTATTACTCTAGTTTTATATAATTTTAAATTAAGTTGATTCAGGGGTATATTTCTTTTTTATAGCACTGACAGGGAAAAACCACACAACACTAACAGAACAACTCTGAACACACAAAAATTCCTAAATGAAAGTGTTCAACTGTTACAAGTAACAGCAAACCTCTTAAGAAATTTGAAAAAAAATTAAAATAAAATCTGTGGGCTCCAAGACACTATCAACAATTTCATCACATCTTTGTTCCACTGCTAAAGAAAGAAACATTCAGACTTACTTTGCCATGAGTGTTGAGCGTTGAAAGAGCTGCATCCAACATGCACTTCCTGACCTCAGGACTGCGATCGTTCAGAGCATCCGGCACAAAAAACTGGAAGAGGGGCTTCACCTGAGAACTGTCCAGATGCTCTGAGAGCTTGTTGAGAGCCAGAGCTATGCCACACCTGTGAAGATGGTGAGCCTGTAAGCTTATGGACTTTTCACAGAATTTGCTTGAGCTCACAATCCCATTTGCTATCAGCAGAATATTAAAAAATTGAGAGAGAGCGAGCCATAATGAAAATAAAGAGCCTCAGAGCGTCCAACCTCTGTGTATTTCATTACATAACCCCATGCTGCAGCCTCCCAAAAGGTCAGCAATCCCTCAGCCATATAATGACTTTTATCTCGATTACGCATTACAGATACTTGAGCCAACTTAGACACCAGGATCACCTCGTGTACTGCTGAAATACAGCAGCTTTACAAGGTACATCAGACTAAAGGACAGATTAGCTCAAGACAAGTAGCAAACAAGATGATCTCCAATTAAACCTGTATTGTACACAAGTAAACAAAAAGTTAATTATCCAAACTGGAATTCATCCAGTTCATTAAGGCTTGCACTGCTGCTCTTGAAACAATCAATGGCCCATACAGAGGTGAGAACGCAGTAAGATAAGACAAAAATCAGACAGTCTCTGTTCTTTATCAGGACACAGAGAAGACAGCATCCAGTATTTTGCTGGAACTAAAAGCATTTCAGTTCTGCCTGCCCAGCCTGCTTGAGTGGCACAAATATTCTCTACCAGAAGGACATGTGAAACCAGCAAGTCAATACAATTGCATATAATTTGTTCTTCTAAATAAAAATAAAAAAATTTCATTTGGACACACAGGAAATTTTGAGATCAGTCTGAATATGACTGTACCTTGCTTCCCACTGGTCAGGTGGTGATTCAGATATCACTCGTCCCAAAGCATCCAAAACTGGAGGTGGCCTCTGGAAGGAGAAAAAATTTCATCAGAATTCCTTTTCCAAGAACAGGCACACAGAGGATCTGTCAGCCATAGCTGCAGTGCCATTTCATAATACTGCACAGAGGTATGATACTTTTAGCAGAAGAGCATGGTAAAAAAACAAGAAGAAAGTTTAAGCCTCAAATGACTTCAACTGACCCTGCCCTGTCACAGCCTTCCTGTATCACCTAAGGCACACCTTCCATCTCTACAGTGGTGTCATTACTGGTTCAAGACACTGAAGTCTGTGAGAAGCTCAAACACAGCAGCAGTAGGTTCAGTGCACATTCTCAAGACAGATGAAAGGAAAAGCAACTAACAAAAAATACAGAGCACAAGCTTGTGCCTATCAATCCCTTAGGACAAGAGTACTTACATAGAGCTTCTCCTGGTAAATCTCTGTGAGTTTGCTCATGACCTCTGCTGCTTGCTTTCGGTACTGAGCTACAGCTCTGGAAAGAGCTTCAGCCCCTGCTTGTCTCACTGCCTCTTCATGGTAGATGACATCTTTGATCAGCAGAGAACAGAGGTCAGGCTGCAGCTCCAGCCCCATGGACTCCCACAGCCTGCAGGGCACATAGGGAGGTGACGAGTCACCTTCAGCAAGGGAAGCCACTGCTACACGTAATGTCGAGGTAACCTAGAGCTCCAGCTGCAGTGGCAAAGTCCTGCAGTGCAGCTCACCCAGGTGAGCAGAGGAGAGGTCCTCTTAAAACTCAGTCAGCCAAGAACAACTCTCACCTCTCTGCCAGCTTCTGAATCTCATCTTCAACATCAAACTTCACTACCCAGAGGCGCCGCAACAGGTTCAGTCCATTCTTCTCATCACTGTCTGGGGTTGGCAGAACCATTTGTAGCGCCATCAGTCCCTGAATTAGTTTACAGGAGAATCAGTGTAAGCATCCAATTTTCACAAACAAACGCTTTAAAACACTCAAAACCTTTGCCAAGTCAAGCTCTCAGTGGTTGGAAGTGTCAAAATTCATGTTTGCTTGTGCCTTACAGTGCCTGTGCTAGTCAAGGACTTCCTATTGCTAACAGGTGAGCCGGTGAAACTCAGGAATAGTGCTCCACAGGCAGCATGTAGAGAGGCTCAGGTAACTACAGTCTTTTCTGCTTCTAAGTACAGGCAAGACAGCTCAGGTGAGCTAAGCTGGAATTTGTTTCATGGCAAAGAAAACCAAGCACCCTTGGGTTTTTTCCTTCTATGTTCTTATAAGTGACTATGCTGAGGCCTTCCAACATCAGGGCCTAATACAAACACAGGAATTTTTTGACAGTTTCTAAGACTAAGCTCTATGCAATTGTAAATAGAAGGTGTTAAGCTGTCCTAAGTACCTCTATTTTAAGAAAACAAAGATGTGGATAAACCCAGAGTACCCCTAAATCTAGCACAAAGAGCACTGAGCATTACTGTTCTGACTGCCCCCTCCTGCAGACACACTACCCTAAGACTGGAATCACAGCTGAAAGCCTCTCTTCATCAGTGTTAGAGAAGATTCACCTCCCAAAAACTGAGGGAATTCGGTGTGACCCTGAATGATTCCACTTACCCTGAGAGCTGCATCCCGAACATTCATGCAGGGAGACTGCAGGGCCTGCAGGAGCACGTCGATCTCCTCCTGCTCGGCGTAGGCACAGCCGTCCTCCCCACTGCTGCTCGCGCACAGCGCGGTCAGCGCCTCGGAGGCCAACACCTAAAATGCCACGAGGAAACATTAGGGATTCCACTACAGCTTGTACTTCTGTCAAAGCAAGAGCAGAGTAGGGGCTGAGTGCTATCACAGGAGGAGAAATTCCCAAAGAATAGTGACAAAACTGAGTTCAGTCCTACTCTTTGCTTTTTATTATTGACCTTCCTGCCATCTCATCCCTTAGAACAAACCCTGAGAAGAGCCACTACTGAACTTCTTTGGCAGAGCAAGGCCTTAGAGAAGGAAAAAATGTCACCTGTGGAAGACTAAAGGATATGTTTGGTGCAATAAAACCCACAGGAAAAAAAAGATGTAGACATTTTATTCTAGGATACCATAAACACAGGAGAAAATTGGGAAAGTATCAACCACCAGCCTCAGAGACAATAAACCAGTTGAGTGCACTTCCATTATTTAGGTGCTGATGAAACTTACGTAGAATCCTGATGGTTACGAAGCTGAGGACTCACCTGTAACCGTGGAGAACCTGTTCCTATCACCCGTGTCAGCAGAACCAGCATGTCCCTCCGGGGCAGCAACTCTGGGCCATTCTGAAAGGTGCAGGGAAGATGAAAAGTTTTATGTCTTGTGACTCCAAAGTACCTTGCCTGTGTATGACATTTCTCATAAAATCACAACCAAAACCTAGGGCTGGACAGGTACCTGCCAACCTGTGACATAAAACAATCTTACATTATTAACTTTAACTTGCAGAATTAACCTGCTTTGTCCCAAGCCTCTTCTGAACAATTGCTGGATCCCACAGCTCTCACCTCATCCACCAGCAATGCCTGGCCATTTCCTGATGATCTCAGCTGAGCGTGGACTGTAAGGATCTGCAGAATCTTGACCAGGAACTCCTCCTTGTCCTCGCTGTCATGAGGTGTCTCAGTCATAACTGCCTTCAGGAGAGGAAAGACTAAGGAAAATGCTGGAGCTGATAATGGAGCAGCACCTGTGAAGAGGAAAAACAACCCTGTGACCACAGCTGATCCCCCATGGCTTTGTTTGTGACACTGACTGGTATAAAATGTACACCTGGGTATCCCATAATGGATGTGGCCAAGCTTCAGCCTCATGCACAAACATGCTGAGTGACCCTAAGTATTGCTCTGCCCCTGCTCCATCAGTGACTTCTGGCATTTCAGTGCTGGGTTAAGGGTAGGACTTGATGATCATAAGGGTCTTTTCCAACCTAAATGATTATATGATTCTGTCTGGCTTTAATTAGAGTCACATTAGGATTCCAAATTACTTCCAGTGCCTCAACAGTGCAAAAATACACACTGTAAATGAAATTTAAACAATTCAATGGATTAAAGTAGACAGGCAAAACTGAGGTTTTGTCTATCCTGGAAATACTTGCAGGCAGCAGGGGATGGGACACAAAATCAGATCCATTACACAATCAAAGCTGAAATAAAATCTATTTTAGTCACTTTTTAAGTTCATTTGTCCCAAAGGAAGGGCCTGTTTAGCAGCTATTTTTCCTTTAAACACTTCCTGCCAAACCAGCTAACCTGTCATTCTAGTCTTCAGCTGGATCCTTGAGAATTAGGTCCTTCTAATTCTGGTGCAAATCTCAACTCCCCTCCCCTCCTTGAAAAATTAAAGCTTTTGGATTTCCCACTGTTATAAATTTTGCTCCTTCCTTCTTACAGAACCTTGGCTATCGGATACAGAAAGTACTCCTCAGTTAGTCCAGTTAAAATTCAAGTATCAGATGTCTAGGGAAAACATTTCCTTTCTACATCCAATCTGTGCTGACAGAGAACGTCTAAGTTTAAATTTCTAAGATGCAGATGAAGAGCACTGCAGATACAATACTGCAGTATTAGTCAGCTTATGTAGGGCACAGATACTGCAAAAGTAGTTCAAGGGAGAAATACTAAATCCCAAACACACAGTGAGCTCCTATTTAACATGAACAGCTTCAGTAAAACCCCCTCCATTTCTGATGTGGGGCTTTTTCTCTCTGTTTTCTCAGTATCTCTTTGCTTTTACACTTCTTTTCATTTTTAATTATTCGCCAAGTATTTCTAGGCTTCAACCACTATCCCTCTCTGTGTAGCAGGAGAAAGAAAGCTTTATCTGAGGTGATAAATGTTCTATTTATACAGTAGCTGGTATTGACCAACATTATAGAATATATCTTGGCTTTTCAGCAATGAATGATAAATTTTATCATCCACATTACAAGGAGGTAGGGTCTGTCTTAGGTGTCATGGTAACCAGAGAAATTAACCTCCACTAAATCACATCACACAACTACATTCCAAAGAACTTTGAAAATGAGGGAAAATCATTTGGGAATATAACATGACTTGTCCAACAGAGTACTATGGAAACTACTGCCTTTTTCTTTTGCAGAAGCGGAAAAAATAATCAGATATTAATTTAATTAAGCACTGTAGGAAATCTTGAAGGACTGAAAACATTTCTACTTTTCTCTGGAAATAAGCCTGAAAATGGATTCAAATGTTAATGAACTTGCACTTACTATGGCAATAAACTGCATAGTAGAGACACTGAATCATCACCGAGATGTTCAGCACTGAAGTGCTGTTCAACATGGTCAACTGCCACTGCTCAGCTGTGACAATGACATGTGCCACAGTCACACCTCTGCACATCTGAACAGCAAGGGGAGAACTGAACTACGGGGGTGAGGGACCAAACAGAACCCCACATTTCCCTTAAGAATATACACCATCTACCACAGCAGCTTTTATTGAGTTAGATGATGAACAGCCTCAAAGCCTGGGTGAACCACCTCTATCCCTGGAGTACAGCAGATGCTGTGAGACAACCTAAGCCACCCCAGCCCCCAAAGGACACAAACTAACCCTCCTCTTCTCTGCTGTTATTGTCAGTGGAGTGGCACAAGCACTTGTGCACGCCACTGTGAAGCAGATTCTGGAAGTGATCTGGATTAAAACTATCTCCATTAATAAAAGAAAAAAAGGTTTATTTTAACTCAGATCATTTTCTTGCACTGGTGCTTGCCCTCATGTTACAGAGTGGAAAGAAATGCTCCTTCTACAACCATGCTGTAATAAAATATTCATAAACTGCAGCACTACACAGCAAACAAGTAGAGGCCACAGGCACTTCACTGCTGAGATCACAGATAACAAGCACTTATTTTGTCTTTCCACTTAGTCTGGCTGAATCCCTTATGCTAAGTGGTGTTGAAAGGTAGGAGCTGTCCTTAGCAAAGATGAGCCTTAATTTCACTGCTATTATTTCTGTATGAACCATTTTAAGAAAAAATACTGCTATTTCCTTTCTACACTTACTACACTTGTAACATCACTTCTACTACTGCCAGCACACAAAAAAAACCAAAACCTTAAGGTTTTCCATATCCATGAAGAGTTATCCAATTAAAATAAAAAAGTGAAGTCTCACAAAATATTATACAATCTTTGAAAACTAAACCAATTTATAATTATTGGAGGGGAGCAGAATGTCAGCAGGATGTACCATATCTACCATCCCTCTTACCTGGCTCTCCCTTGCCAGTTCGGCTGGGGATGGTGTGGGCATGCAGCAAGCTGACAACTCTGTTCAGAGCAGTGGGCAGCTCTTCCTGACACCAGGATTCATCTAATTCACATTCTGGTTTCATCAGCCGCAAGGTCACGTGGCTCACTAAAGTACCTGGAATGAAAGAATGGAGAACCCATGAGAGGACTAAACCCAAAGATTTCTCGAGAGGAAAATCCCCAGGAACACAGAGTCAAGAACTGTAACAAAGCTCAGAGCAACAGCCAGGCTGCAAAGAGGCACAGAGAGGAAGGCCAGCCCTAGGGCTGACAGGGGCAGCTTTCTTCACAGCATGGGTGAGTTACACTCACATCCTCTAAATTCTGCACAGGGGAGATGGTCCCACAGCAACCAACTGCTCCTCAGAGCCGGTCACACTGACCAGACAACTCCTTGTCTTTGGTCCCAGTCCTATCCAAAAGTAGTATCTCTGAGAAATCACACTCATCTCCCTAAGAACTGTTCCAGGTGGGTTTTCCTCTTGGCTTTTCTTGGTTCTGATCCACAGCTTGTAAGAGCAAGAATTTTCACTGCCCTGCCACAACAATAATGCACCTTGCCCTTAAATAGCAACTGCAAATACTAACCAAATGTTTTCAGTCGAGCAGGCATGACACAGGAAGCTAAGGAAAGAAAAAGTTTCTTAATCCTTGGAGCAGCCAAAGGAGATCGAAAAAGTGGCAAGAAGGAACTGATGAGACCAGGGATGTACTGAGTGAGACCAGGAGGTTTTTTCTTTATAACAGTGTCCAGGAGTCCTAGAGCTGTTTCCAGCTCATTATCAAGCTGTAAGAGAAACAATTCAAAAGGTTACCATAAAAAAACTCCACTGAGAAAAAATGGGTTGTTAAATCTAATCTCTAATAAAAGAAACAAATAGGTGATTGCCAGATATTCTCTACGCTACACCATTTCCCTTTCATCAAAATTACTTGGCTCAAGGCAGCTGCAGAGGTGGCAAAAATGCAACAAAACTCACCTCCTTCAACCGTTTTCTTATCTGAGCCTCCCTTTCCAGCTGTGCATGCATCAGCTCCTTCTGCTTGCTTGTCAGCTGCACCTCATCCTTTATTCCTTTCTTCTTCTTTATCTCCTGCAGTAGAAAGCCATGGACATCATTAGATGACAGTTATTAACACCAGCCCTTCAATTAGGTAGAGAAGAAAGTTGAACACATTGAGGTTATTTGCAGTTTACTTTTAAAACAGTATCAAAATAGGCTTCCAAATATATCCCTCTTGAGTAAAGACACAAAATGGAAATCAGCAGGTTAACAACACTTTAATGTCCCATTAGCAGCATAAGTTTCTCCCATGTTTA
>JAWWLV010000038.1:3413814-3477673 GCA_035041135.1 Platyrinchus mystaceus | reverse complement strand
TAAAGACACAAAATGGAAATCAGCAGGTTAACAACACTTTAATGTCCCATTAGCAGCATAAGTTTCTCCCATGTTTATTTAATATCATTAAAAAGAGCTGTCCTCCCCAGAGCAAGGAGAAGTCAACCTTTAATAAAAGAATGTCCCGGTTAACCTGGTACATTCCCCTCCTTTCACCACGTTCTTCCCCCCACCCCCTGGCCAGGCTGAACAGAACTGCTGATGACAAGATAGAAGCACCTGTGGAACAACCTTTACTGGGAAGGTTACACAAGACACATTGAACTAGAGATGAGGAGAAAAAACGGGTACTAGAAATTTGTAAGTGCTCTCATAAACAGGTAGAATAGCACATCAAAACAAATATAACAGAAAAGAAATGGATACATACAGATACAAGAGAAGACAACATTTAATTATTCAAAGAAGGTCAGAGAATCTTTCCCACACATATGCCAGAAGCCATGCAACAAACACAGATAAGTTGCAGTGAAGGTTCTGATCAGCCTGGCTTTCTTGTTCTCATCAACTCACCTCCTTCAGTTCTAGCTCAATGATTTGTTCCTTAAAGGAATAAGCTTTGTTCTCCCTCTTCATGTTAGCCTTTTTCATGCTATCCTGTTGAGCACTGAGAAGGAAAAGTACAGAAAGAATCAGCACTCATCTGGACTGAGATCCAGACACAAAAATCTGGGAGCTCCTGTCCCGAAAAAGCATCTGACACACCCAGTCACCCACTGGCAAGATGCCAGCAGTGATCAGAGACAAGGAATTTAAGTCTTACCTCTGTATTATAGACTTGTCATACAGTTCACCCTCGGGTGTCTTCATGATGGCAAATTCCTCTCGAGTAACCTGGCACAGAGCTGGATTCTCCATTGATGCTGTGATAGTGCTGATGAGCTGTGGGAGAACTCTACCGGGTGAAAGCAGAGAGAGAGATCCCACTGCATTCATAGAAGACTGGTCAGGGAAATGAAGGAAAAAACATAATCAGAATTCCTTAAAATTGTCTCCAAGAAGTATACCCTGCTGAGGCAGCCCCCATTATGTTCTAATCCCTAATTCCTTGCTTAGTGGGTACTTGAATCTCATCTAAAATTCTACTCAGCTGCTGGTACATTCTTTCTCCCTTAAGTCCCACCTCCTTTTCACCAGAGATGTTCTCTTCCAACCTGCCTTTTCCCCATCTTTTAGACAGATCTCCTTCCTTACACACCAGTTAGTACTGAACTCTTCCAGAAAATTCTCCTGTTCCAAGTTATCTCCCAAAACTAACACAAGAAAAGCAGGAATTAATCACCTGGTTCTCTGGAGTGTAGGCAGTGATCCTGGGCAAGATGTTATTCAGGTGTTTGCTGATGAAGTCTTTGGGATCTATCTTCATCTTGATGAGGAGGGCTGGCCAAAGTCCAGGCTGCACTGCCACTGGCAAGAAGAATAGATGAGCATAATAAACACGAAGCAGGTTGCTGATACAATGAAATAAAGATGTACAATAAAACCCCATACACTGACCATGAGGGTATTATCCCTGCTCTTACCTACAGAAGGATGATGGCTCACCAGCAGCATCTCCAGGGCCAGCTTCTCTGGCTCAAAAGAATCCACATCAAGCCCTGCCACACTTGAGATGACACAGAGTGCCTCAAGTAGCACTCGGGGGGGAATGTATGTCCTTCCCAGCTCCGACAGCTCTCCCGACTCCGTCACCAGGACCTCGTGAGGCAGAACCTGGATGGACAACACCAAACCTTCCTGAGCCCTGAGCACTTCCCCACAGTAACACCAGACTGAAGCCAACAATCACCTCCCCATCAGTAACAAACCCCTGAAGTTTCCAAAGGAAACAAGGGATAAAGGATAATATCAAAACCAGAGCACAGAGATGACAGTGACAAAAAGATTAGGCATGGAGGACTTCAGTCAATTTGGCAAGCTGGAGTAAAATAAAACTAAAATGATCACTTCTGGCAAAGAAGACTTTGGAAAAGGTTGAGCCAGCTGGCTGGGAACAGTATGCCTGACTTCTGCAGTCTAATTTTACCCAGTATCTTTTCAAAAATACTTTGTTCAGGCTGTATCTGTTACATGGGAAGATTATTTACCAAGTCCCAGCCTTGCTACCTAATCAATGCAACTTAATCTATTACATAACTTGACATGGTGCTGCCCCAGCAGCAAGCCCAATAATACAGCACTCAGTGTTTCCTCTTTTATTTTTTATTGTAGTTGCCATTAAAGTATTTTTATTGTATTTGTTTTAAATAGGCAGCCTGAGCTATAAGCTCAGGACAAAGGAACCAGAATACAAAGAAAGGAATTAAGCACTTGGTCTTCTAGCAGGGATTAAATTTGCATTAAAATAATAGAAGGCCATGGAAAACTACAGCTTCCTCCTGAAATAATTTTGAATATGTCTTTTTGTATATATATATATATATATGGAAGACTAGGCACACCATAGACATTGATACTGTAATATGCAGTAATCCAGTAACAAATGGCATTATAGGAGAACATCTGGAGCTGAATAATCACATCAGGCTGTATGTCAATACTAACAGCAAATCTAGGGCAGGGAGGTGACTGGCAGTACACAAACAACTGCCTGGGCAGAGATCAGCCTTCTTGGCTACTCACCTTGTGAGAACTGAGAACCACTTTGAGCTCCTCCAAGAGCCCATAGGCCAGCTTGTACCCTCCCAGAGAGGACAGCAGCTTCCTAACTGTTTGGTGGGCCTGTCTCCGAACGTGCCAGGTCCGACTCAGCAGGACGGCAACAAGGGCACGGTGATACTGCCTGAAAACACACAAACACACAGGGGTAGCCAGGGAGGCAGCTCTGCAAACCAACTGGACACAAAAGCACCAAGAGTTCCACACTCTGTGCCAAGTCCCAAGCCCACCCTCCCCACTGCCCACACCGGCACTGCGGGATCAGACACGGATCTGTGACAGAAGTGCACTCCACGTACTGGACTTTACTTTCAGGCAGCCGCTGGGTGTGATCCAAGAGCAGGCGCTCTGTCAGCTGCAGCACTGTGCACATGGCTGTGGGAAAAGACAAATATTTAAAATAGCATGGAACTTCACAAGCAAGCAGTTCGGGTTTTTTTTTACTCGAAAACAAACAAACAGCAAGCAGGACACAGTAAAATAGCTCCCCACACTGAGCCTCTACATAATCTTCTCAGTGAAGCTAGAGACAAATCCAGCTCAGGTCTGCCAAGACTGGGAACAGAACCATGATTTCATAGAATTGTTGTTAGATGGATCCCAGGACAACTTTCCTGACCACTGTGTGTGACCTATCTTGGTTTAAGTTGACAGAGCAAAGCAAATGATAAACACCACACTCACTGCACCGGTACTTTAATTCCTGAGCCCTCCACAAACAGCTTCAGTGAAGCGAAACGAGTACTGAGTGTCAGCTGTCACTGGGCCCTTTGGATTGTGAATGGATGCTCAACCACATCATAAAAGCAGGAGCAGAAGCCCTGAAACATGGTGTGGGTTATAACCCCCTGAGCATGGATCTGACATCCAAGGTATCGTGACTTGGGCACGTTAATGATGTCACAGCTGGTTGGCTTTGCCTAAATGAGCAACAACAAACCACCACAGTATTTACTCTCAGCATTAGTTCTTGGATCTAACATCCTAAGGGACCATTCTAAAATTTTCCAAATCACACTGTTTCAGGATATTTGCAGACTTAGGAGGGAAAATGAATGGATATACACACTGCCTTCAGGAAACAGGGACTGGACGAAGCAAAGGAGAAATTACATTACCCATTTAGAAAACTTCACCTATTGTACCTATGTACAGAAGATAAATGAATTTATTTCAGAGAAATGATTAATGAACTCTTTTTCAAAACTTCCAGTTTACAATGTAGGTAGTCAGTAATGTTTTCTGTTGGGCATATTCCATTTTTTTTTTAATTAATCTTAAAGCACAAGAGATCAAAACAGAGCACAGAGACACTAATTTATAGCCCAATTCAATTCTATCTGTTATTACTCTTCCCCCACATTTCTTAAGATTTTCACCTACATTTTTTATTCTCCTGGCTTATTTTACTTTCTCCCATCTTATTCTAAATTTTAGACTTTTTCGCATCCCTCAGATTGGCTTCACCTCTTTACTTACAAATGGGAACACCACTCAGACACATTTTGCATTGGAATGATAAATGTGTGATAACAGGTTCATCAAGAAATAAACTGATTCACTGTCAAGCTTAGACTACAACTAGTCTAGGTGTACTTCTGAAGAGTACACTGTTCATTTTAATCTGAAACTGCATCCTCCAAGGATCATAGAACAGGGCTAACAAAAACATTAGTTCTTGTAAGTACTAAGAAACAGAGTTAAACAGCAACTGGATATACAATAACTGCCAATTTACCTTCCTCTGATGCAGACTGCAAGAACTTCTCAGATGTAAAAATTTGTTTTTTCTCATCCAGAATCAGCTGCCAGAAACCACTCAGCTTAGACTCTGACAGGAAAAGAACAGATGCCTATCAAGGATGTTTCAAAATATGTCAGAATCACCAGTGTACATAAAATACAGTAGAATTCTGTCTCCTGAAAGCCCTCAAGTTCCTTCTAAGCCTTACTTGTCTTCAGTTCTAAAGCCTCTCATGTCTCTCATTCAGAACTATAAACATGCCCAAAAACCACTTGCTGAAAAAAAATACATTTCTCTTAGACATGTGAAATGTGAATTCTGATTCACCTCAATCTTTCATAGGGCAAACCATACTAAAAACAAAGGAAAGGAGGGTAGTGGTGGGTTGCTTTTGGTAGAACACAGCTGGTTTTTATATCCTGACAGATGTATGAACTCAGACAGTTCCTCATGCTTTCTAAAACACTACCCAAATAACAATCAAGTAATTATTTCAATGCATCAGTCAACTCCTACCGTGAAAGGTCTGAGTGAACATCTTCTGTCAGAATAGAGAGGAATATTACCCTAACTGAATGGAAGCTGGAATTTGCAAAGCCATGGAAGAGCAAGAATTCTTCACTGAATGAGACAGGAATTAATCTTTTCCTGGTTTACAAAACAGCAATTATTTTCTATGCAGAAACTATACACAGATTAGGGAATAGTATCCCCTGCACATTGTCAGGAAGAAGCGTTAACCCTCAGGACCTGTTTATATTGGATTCTGCCAGATGTTTTGTGACCTTACCAGTTTGTCCCTCAATTACAGACATCCTGCAGATCAACAAAGCTGCAGCAACTCCTTCAGTTACCATGGGAACCTGAGTACTTTGAGATGCTGCTTTTTCTACTGTCTGGATGAGCATCGGCAGCAAGTCCATTCCCTGCAATAATGTGTCACCTGAGGAGACAAAAGAGACAGGTTACAAAACAACATGCTTGTAAAATGGTTCTTCTGCTGTCATGAGACAAGGAAAGGAATCAGACACATGCTGGGGGGGATTCTGAATCTCCCAGAGTATTTGCCAGTCACTACCATTAAACTGTGAAAAGCTAGATGGTAACCACTTCAATCCTTTCCTCACAGGCAGAACAGTCCCATCTCAATACCAGTGCCTGTTCATGGGATGCAAAAGAAAATGCTAATTCAGTTACATTAAAGGAATTAGTTCAAATCCTAGGAAGTCTGACTTCAAAGATTAATGTTTCCCCAAGAGAGGGAAAGTAAATTCCTGGCAAGCCATGACCATCTGTTCCACTTCAAACATTCAGAAGTTAAGGAATCCCAGAGGTCTAACAACTGTGGATGAAATGCTGCAGTCAAGCGGGATAGGACCAACAGATGCAAATCTCAAGAGGATCACCAAAAGATAATAATTTCTTAAGTTCTTAATTTCAAACACAGTAACTTTATTTCTTTTTTTAAAGCTTCCAAGAGTCAAAGACACAGACCAAGATTTCAGTGAGCTGGGTGCTATATAAAACAAAAGCATGGTCCCTGAGCTAGAAACCTTACAGTTTAAGTGTAAGACACAAATAAAGCTGCCCTGTTTTACCTTTGAAGGAGGCCAGCATGCACTGCAGATAGGCATGTCTCACAGCTGAAGTCGAGGTTTTAAGGCTGAAGGCTTTCTTGAGCCATTCTATCAGCTTTTTAGGAACCTCTGTGGTGAACCGAACACACCAAAGAGCCAGGACAGAGACTGCATGAACCAATGTGCCTTCGTGGACTGGGAAGAAACACAGAGCTCATGTCAGTTCAGCAACTGCAAAAAGCACAGGAACATAAACCAGAAAGCAGGTAACAATGTCAGAATGCAAGAAAAGAACATGTGTGCTCCTAACAGGCACTGCACTGTCTCCACAGGGCTGCTCATCACAACAGGGCAACACACTCCATAGCACAGCAGCCAAGAATCCAGATTTATCCTGAATTACAGGCCATGTGGAAATCCTGCTCAAGATAAAAGCAGCTTAGCAAACACAGAACAAAGGCAAGAGGTCTCACCTTCTTGTTGCAGGAAAGGGATGAAAAGCTCAGCCATGGTTCCACTCAGAGCTTGGCTGGAGGGTCCAGAAACCACATGGTGACTAAGGCTGCCAATCCCTAAAAGGACAGAATTCTCTCAGCAGTTTCCAAACTACCAGCACAAAATCTAAAGCCAAACAAGAATGACCCTTCACATTTCAATCATTGCACAGACATCTTTTTTCTTGTCACTACATCTGGATGTCACATCCACCAGGTACCAACACTGCAGGATCTCTGTCTTCATTTTTATTCAGGAAACAAGTCTTCTTTGAATAAAATATTTGGCCTCTCAGCCAATTATTCTCTTTGAATAGAAAGCCAGGAACTGGCATGTGGTATCCAGCACCCTCTGTGGCTTCAACCACAGCCAATTCAGAGACAGGCATGGAATCCTGAAGGCTGAAGCGCAGATCCCTCCATTCAGCCTTCTGCTGAATTTCTTTCACCAGAGAAGCAGTTTTCTTCTAGGACCCTCACCTGAAAGGACACTCATCTTCTGAGCAACAACTGTCAGCTTCCCCTCTGAGCCTGCCAACAAGAAACACATGAGTGACAGGTGACTTACAGACAACTGCTATGTGCTACATCGAGAATCTTCTCCAAAATACAACAGCTTGCCCCATTATCCCTAAGCCAGGTTGAGCCACCCCTGCCATACAAGCAGCAAGACAACAGAAAATACAATACACAGATTCCTTGAGGCTGTCAAACCTGTATTCATCCCCACTGCCTATACTACAATTTACTCACCCCCTAAGATGGCAAAAAGGTGTTTGCCCAGCGACTCCACAGCTGAAGGATCGCTACACTGCCGAGCCAGGTTCCTCAACGCCACAACCGCTTCATCCATCAGCTGCACACTGTTGGATTTCAGATGACCTAGAAGATAATGCACAAGCTAAGTGTTCCTTACAACAAACTGCATAAAAGCAGCAAGCCAAGGAAATATCTTTACACCTGGCTTAACTCAGCTTCTGGAAGCATCACGTGAACTATTCCAGTTTCAAGTTACAGCATCATCCTCCCTCCCATGTAAAACCACCTCTTCATCAGTAATGAAGCTGTTAGAGGTGTAGCCAGAAAGTTGAGGAAAGCTTTATTCTGAATCCATCACTCCCTCCAGAAGTGAGAGCACTTACTGGCTAGGCCTTTCACAATGTCTAGAGCGTACTGGCTGAGATCCAGGTTCACAGACACGAGCAAGCAAGAGATTGCTGAAGATAGAAGAGATAATGGCACATTACATTCTGTTAAGTAACTGTTTTTAGCATTTTAATACACTCTTCCCCACAATACACACCAAGAGAGCCAGGAAAGTAAAGAGTAGGAATAAAAAAACCCTACTGAAATTGATGCCCAGTGAACAGATTAATTCAGTATTATTCTTAGCACTCAGCTGTGAAATCCTGTCCTTGGAGCAAACAGTAGCTATCACATACCCTGACACTTGGGATCACACCACAAATGTTGTTTCTCCACCTCTAACCCTCAGATGCCAGACAATCCCGCTGCCTGCACTCGGAGGACCAGCAGCACAGTCCAGAGAGACACTGCCCCAACAGCTCCAGACCTCTAAGGAACAGCTCTTCAGGCTCTTTGACAGAGCAACACACAGACAACACACTCACTTTCAATGACATTCTCAGGACTCCGTAGCAGGGATTTCTGCAGAGTTGGCAAAACCGAGTCCTTGAACTCGGCATGGGACATGTAGCGGAGGAGCGGGGAACAGCTGTCCTGCAAAGGAACAGAGCGTCAGCACCGCCCCTGCTGCCACGGCACAAAGCACAGCACCTCTGCAACAGTGTCTCACCAGCACGTGCTTCTGAGGCTTAGTCTTGCTCATAAGGATGGTCTTCAGGTAGAAATCCAGGAGAGCACACTGAGCAAGCAGAAACACCAGGTTACAGCCACATCACAACCTGTACACAGCTCCCAGCACACTGTCGGGAAAACAGGCTGGACACCCCACCTCCTTCTCCTCTGGAAGGCTGCCCTACTGCTGACACAGCAGCTTTGCTTCCACCTTCACATAAGTCAGTCAAGCAGAAGTCACTGCTCTCTGCTCTATCCTGAGCCCAACACTCCAACCACACTGAGAGCTACCTGCTGCCTTTCATTCCCACAGCAGGGAGGAGGCAGGAAGCTGCAGTGCTGGCAATCCACAGAAATGCCCAGGCAACACCAAACAGCCACAGATCTGGCACCTCCTCTAAACCTCCAAACCTCCTCTAAAGGCAGAAGTGCAGAGCTACTGAATATATATAGTGAAACAGGAGCAGATGCAACGTACCAGCCTCACTGAGACATCTGTTCAGCCCCTTCTCCATGATGACAAGTGATGCTTCTTATTCCCCAAAAAAACCAGCAGTACAACGGATGTACCTTGTATCGTTTAATAATATCCATCTCCTTCTGGGCTGTGCAAAACTGCACCACAAGTCCCAGCATCGCAGCATAACTCTGGTTTGGTTCAAGTCCAAGAATGACAGACAGGTACTGATCCACCAGATCCTGGTTCTGAAGAGAAAAAGAGCACAGCATGTTAACACCAGAGAACCCAGAACAGCTATTGAACATGGCACACAAGGTATACATCACCTCTTTCCACAGCCTGTTCAGTTTCTTCACGGCCCCATCCACTGCCTGCTTATGAGAACCTCCCAGGACTTCCAAAAGGAGCAAACACTGAACCTCCACCTGCCAAGGGCAACAGCCAAGAAAACCTTCGTGCACTTGCTTCTCAGAGAGTTCACATCAAATAAGACATGCCAAATACCAGTGATTAGCAGAATCTGCTTAAGAAAATATCCTCAGGTCACATAAGTTCTTTCCACAAGCTGCCATTGCTTTCATCCCACATGCACCTCTTCGCAGAACCATGAATAAGTGTTTTGGAAACTCCACTTTTGAAAGCAGCAATTTATATTACATTACATCCCTTCTTAAAATGTGTTTCAACTATATCCCAAGGTGCTGTGAGCGTGGTCACAGGTTCGTGTTGTTAAAGGAGGTGAAAAGAAAGTAAAAAGCTACTTGATATTGTGTGACAGAATCTCACACTTCAAGAGAGGCATAAGGACTTCATGCCATGCTGCAGATATACCTTGGAGGCACCAGTAGCCACCTCTGTATGCACAGCTGCAAGACTGCCCCTCTCTCATGCTTTATACATCTCCTGCTTTCTCCAGCAGAACAGGAGAGATCAAAATACACCAGATTCCCATGTAAACCTGAATTTCAACTTCCTGTTATCAGTTACATTCAGAATTATTTGCCATGTTTCAGCAACTTAAAGACATTAGAAATATTTAAGTCCTTATCTCCAAAGGGATACTTCTGCAAACCAAAAAGAACCTACCAGTTTTTTCCATGTTTCTCCCTGTCTCTTGTCAGGCGTTGGAAAGACTGTGCGTACAAGCAGGCATGTCCAGGAGAGTGCCAGCAGAGCTGCAGATCCACTGCTCTTACTGTTGTACAGACAGGAGAGGGAGGTAAATCTACAGCTCCCAGTAGGAAATCTACATATACTAGACCATAACAGACCCATCTTTGCCAGTGTCAGAACAGCACCTGACTGACAGGCAATTTTGTCACACAAAAATGCAGCTAAAGCCTTAGCTTTGAAAGGAAATTATCAGCCCTCAGAAGCTTTTTCAGCTCTGGTTTGATACTCAGAGGTTCCAAATGGCACACCAGAGGATAAGTTTTGCCTGCTGGGAATGAGAAACCTTAGCAGAAGAAAGAGACCATTTTTGGATCTTGCCAGCGGCAGTAGAGAAATGAGAGTTAAATAATTTACCAACTGAGAGTGCCCAAAAAGTGACTTAAGATTTCTCACCTGCTGCTCAACTTTACTGTCAAGAGCTTCCCAGCCTTAGATTGCCAAGTCTTCCCTCAGCTCACATTCCCTCCCGGCACACTGCTTGGTTCCGGTTTCTGCCAACTCCCACCCCCTCCCTGAGCTCCAGGTAACAGATCCCACCTCGCAGCTCCCCGAGGATCCTCATCCCCTTTTGATCTCTACCTCAAAGTGAAAAAATGTAGATAGTGTCCTTGCACAGAAGGCCAGCCACCACGACTGAAGGGTGAATATCCTATCACTGAAACCAAGATCAGGGACTTTTCTAAAGCTGCACTTAGTTCAGCCACAGGGGCACTACAGGATGGCACCCCATGGCCTGTGTCAGCTCAGCAATACCCTAAGTCACCCTTTGGAACCACAAGTGTTTCCAGAAGTTACCACAAGAGAAGAGCTGCCTGTTGCTCAGCTCAGCTTCCAATTTCATTATCTCCCTGTCTATACTAAGGGATTGAATTCCACCAGCTGAAGACCTGATGGGTAAGGAAATCCCCTTTCCTAATCATTTTGGAGACTGTTTCTTGATAAAAGATCTGAAGTTTAACAAAATCAAAGCTGTAACTCAGACTCAATCCACCAGCACTAATACCAGGATATTTACACTGCTTTCCCAGAAGACAAGACAGATGTAAGAGAGGAACATCTGAATGGCATTAGCAGCTTTGTCTCTAAAGGTTTTTAACAACTCTGCCAAGCAGCAGCAGAACAACCACTCTGAACACAGGAGCAACTACCAGCAACTCAGAACCACTTCCACACGAAGCAACTCATCCAGCACCTGGGAACTCCAGCCTTGCCGCTGATCCCTGAAGACTGCAGTGAGTGCAGAAGGTTTCTTGCTGTTGCCTCCGGCTGGGACTCTGCGAGCTGCTGAAGGGCCGACTGCAGGGCTCTGCGGGACGCTGCATCCCTGCAGGGACAACCGAGTGTCAGTGAGCATCACAAACCTGCCAACATCACACAGAGGACTCTGTGTGGAGATAGTAACCGGTTTATCCTTTCTGTTCCAAAAACTGGAAAGTTTCTGGCAGAAAGTTCCATTCCCTTCCCCAAGCAACAGCAGTTATGTGGAGGCTCTCCAGCATGTTGCAGAAGAAGACAGGTTCTGAACAGCTCCTCTACAACAGACCATGACTTAATCCTAACTAAAAGTGTCTAAAAGGCATCTGAAAGACACTTCAGTCTTGCTTCACAAGGACATGGGTGTTAATTCTTGCAAACTGAACCACAGGACAAAAGTTTCAATTTCAAAATTAAAGGTGAAATGCAAGGCAGATGTTGCAAAACTTTTTAATGTCAAACCTACCCTGAGAGCCTAATTACAAGATGACACCCTTCAGTGTCACACATATCTCTGTGACACTGCATGCTAACATTTCCAGATGCTCCAGAACAATCTAACTGATAAACATGTAAATACTGATAGATTAAATCATACAGCCTTTCCACATCAATGTACTCACCGGTATCGATGCAGAGTAAGGCAGAAGAGTTTGCAAAGGCCTTTCACTGCACCCTCTGGAAGATCTGTAACAATGTATTTCAAAATATTTCTTCATAAATTGATGAGCTCTTAATCTTGAACACAAACACAATTCGCTCCACGTAAAAGTTCGCTCTTTTTCTACATTTTATGCATATTTTTAAAAATAATGGCAAAAATTGGAACATGTGGAATACAGCCATCTTCAGAAAATGAGAGAAACAAGAAAGTTTTAAAAATTTGCTTCAGCTGTTTTATTAAGACCACCTGAAATCTTCTACAGTCCCCTCCCTAGACCTGTATCTAAATATTCCATGAGAATTAAAAAAACAGACCGAGTCCAGAGAGAAACAGGCAACTGAAGCACTAATAGAGAACTAATACACACAATGCTACAACTACTGACTGGAAAAAGCACACATGCCAAAAACCAGGGTTCTGTGCTACCTACAAACTCCACACTTGGAATTAACACTGCGATGGAGCAGAGAATCCACATGCTGCCAGCTCCCCCCTCACACAAACACCCCTCACACAGCCCATTTTAACATTCTCCTCCACCCTGGTAAGCAGGACAATGTCCCCTAAGCTCTTACCTTTCCCAGAAATGCATTTTCCCAGCTCACTGAGGATCTCTCTCCGTTCCTTCACACTGGCTGTAGTTACTTTTACAGCAAAGCGCTTCAGCGTGTCAGAAATCTGAAACCACAAAGAGGAAACAACATCAGACTGCCTTTGATATCAACCCACAGAACACAAACCAGGCAAGCAGAACATGTCATCTGCTGCCACATGACCTCTCAGTGCCCAAGCCATGAAACTCCATTCCCTTGCCTGAAGGATGACTGCTCTCTGTTCGTTAACCTGTCCCCCTGGCACAGTGCTCATGCTCTCTAAGAGACACTTACCCCTCTATAAGTAACACAGAGTAAGAGCTAACACCAATAACCTGGAGCACAGGACCTCTGAAAGCAAAAAAGATGCACTACAAGAACTCAAAGGAGCTTTCCCTGTAAGTTATAGCCTAAAACCCAGGCAGCCCTGCAGAGGGACTCCAAACTGCAAACACCCCAGGGTGACTGTAACTGCCCAATCTGAAAAGCTGACCTGTGGTTCCAGGTGCCAGTAGTTCTAAAATTCTGTACTGGCATTTCCTCTTTTCCAAAATTAACAAGCACATTGCAGAGATTTTGTCAGCTGGACTTGCCAGATTAGAAAAGGTTGTACCTCGCTACCAAACTCCTCCATGTGCCATCAGCCGTGTCCAAGGTTACCCAAGCAAAACAAAAAATCACAGCACACACCCCAAAGGTTTTTTTTATGCCTGTGTTAATGTGTGCTGGGACCTGCAGAAGGGAGGGGACTGAGACCACTCACTTCTGCATTCACATAAACCAAAACACAGCTCTCCAGGGAGGGCTTTTGAAATCCCGCTCTTAAATTCAGCAACTTTATATCTTAACAATAATCATAATCTTTGGGAAGGGCAGCAAATGAGCATGTCTTTAGAAACTCATCAAAACTGTTCCTTCTCCCTTCAGTCTTTTTCGAAGAGCTTCTCAGGAACTGCCTTCAGTGAAGTTTTTTGCTGACATGCTGGAAGGCTAATCCTGCTCAGCAACTACCTGGGATTTAGGGACCATGAACACCTCCCTGAGCCTGTGAACACTTCACACCCCCAGCTCTCCTTAAAACTGGCTGGAAGCAGGGCTGCACCCCTCAGCAGCAAGGACTGGGTCGAGCTGTAGAGGACAACCAACAAAACCAGAAGCCATTAAGGAGCTGCTCTGCCTTCCAACCTTCCAATACAAGAGTTCATCATATGCAAACTCAAACCAGGCTGCACTTACTCAAGCCACTTAATCACAAGCAGGCAGATGTACAGACAGGAAAAACGTGTTTAAATTCTCCCAACAGCCTAGAAACTGAAATTACAAATTATGTATAACACTACAGGACTTCCCCAGCATCTCAGAGACTTACAGAAACTGCACAAACCCCGACTCCCCAGTCACCATGGAAGAGCAGCTGGGACCGGCTTCACCCACCTGCTTTTGACTTTTATTAGGATGTTTATGTACACACACGTTACAAACCCAGCCTACAAGCAATGCTGCTGCAAGCAAATACAGAGAACAAAAAGGTAACATAATAAAACAAGTTAGGAAGACCTAACTTGAGAAGACCGGGGTTTGCCTTGGGAACATCCCAAGCCCATCAGGGTTAAAGAGGCGGTCCCGGGCGGCACGGGGAGCGGGACACAGGGCTGCCCCGGCGGGGCGGTGAGAACCGGGGGGCACCGGGGGAGAACGGCGGGCCCGCCGAGCCCGGCAGCCGCACAGGGGTCGCGGCCGGGCGTTGACAGCAACGGCCGCCCCCGCTGCTCTCCGGCCCGGCCCCGCCGGCGGCGGGCGGGCCCTTCCCGCGGGCCGGGCACGGCCGGTGCGGGCCCGCCACGGCCCCGGGCACCGGGCTGGGCCCCGCCACCGGGCCGGGGACGCAGCGGGGCGGGAGCGGCCCCGGGCGGAGCCCCCGCCGCCCTGCCCTGCCCTGCCCTGCCCTGCCCGGGCCGGCGCGGCCCGTCCCGCACTCACCTGCGTGTCGGCCGCCATCGCTCCGCCGCGACCCCGGAACCGGTAGCGGCTTCCGGGGCGGGCCCAGCCATGGGCGCTGCCCGCCGGCCCCGGAGAGCCGCGACTGCTCCGCACGGCGGGACCGACCCCGAGGAGCGGGCACCGACCCCGAGGAGCGGGCACCGACCCCGAGGAGCGGGCACCGACCCCGAGGAGCGGGCACCGACCCCGAGGAGCAGGCACGGACGGGCGGCGGCTGCCGCAGCGCCCAGAGCAGCTGCGGGCGAGGCGTCCGCTCAGCCCGGCCGGGAAGAGCTGAGCTGCCGGCGGGTGCAGAGCAGCGGCCCTGAGAACAACCGCTCCCCGGCAGTACACGGAGAGGAACAACTGCTCGCCTGCAGCACACGGGATTACAGGAACAACCGCTCCCCTGCAGCTCCTCGGCCCGAGGAACAACTCCTGCAGTACACGGGCCCCCTCGGGTTACACTTTTCCCAGGCCCCAAGTGATGTGGAGACTACACCATCGACACGGGCACACATGAAGGTGTAAAATAGCTTTTTATTTCTTCCATTAGGCCAACTGTGACACAGACAGACAGATGGTGGCTGCTGTTAGTCAAAGAGACCGAATCCCATGTCCTCATCAGACTCCTCCGACTCCTCCTTTGCCGCCTCCTTTGCCGGAGCAGCAGCGGCAGCAGCAGCAGGTGCAGCTGCTTCAGCAACCACAGGCATGGCTGCCACAAAGGCAGAGGGGTCTGCCAGGAAGGCCTTCACCTGCAAAGGAGCGAGAGAAAAAGGTAAACTCACAGGAAACAAAACATTTTGAAGGACTGAACCTTTGCAATGGCAAAGGCAGCGCCTGCAGCTTGCCAGAAACCAAACATGCATTTATCACTGCCAATTATGAAGAACCAAAGGCACTTCAGCTACATGGAGGCCGTTACCTTTTCAGCCAGTGGGAAGGTGTAGTCAGTCTCCACGGCCACGGCCAGGACACGCTTGTACCCGTTGATGATGGAGTGGGGCACAGAAGCAATGGTTGGGTACCCAATTTGCAGACAGATGCTGGCAACATTACGAACACCCTGCGGAGAGAGAGACAGACTCGTGTTTCTGTGCTCTGGGGAACAACCTGGACTGGAAACCACAGCAGAGAATGGCCAGGTGATGACTCCTACACTGCCAACAGGAGAGACAATCAAGGCATGAAGATTTAAATGTCACTGATCTCTGCTCTCTGGTGATCAGTGACAGAACCCGAGGGAATGACATACAGCTGTGTCAGGGGAGGTTTAAGTCGGATACTAAGAAAAGATTCTCCCCAGAGAGGGTGGTTGGGCACTGAACAGGCTCCCCAGGGACATGGTCACAGCCCCAAATCTGCCAGAGCTCAAGGAGCGTTGGGACAATGCTCTCAAGCCCAAGGTGTTATTGTTGGGATGTCCTGTGCTGGGCCAGGAGTTGGACTTAATGATTCTTGTGGGTTTCCTTCCAACTCAGGATATCCTATGATTCTAAACAGCCTTAAACACTTTTTGAAGCAGCCTCAGACGAACAATCCCACAGAAGGTACTCCCTGACACACTGTCTCTGCAGGGCACCAGGGAGAGCTCCTGGCTCTGCAGGACCTTACAGAAAATACCAGCAAATGCCCTTCACTCTGGGGCAGTGCTGGCTCCCACGGCAGCGGGGCAGAGCACAAAGGATGTGGTACTCACCTCCAGGAAGCGCTTGTGCAAGGTCTCCTCAGTGATGTCCAGCACCTCAGGGTTGTAAATGCTGCCATTGTCAAAGACCTGCTGGATCACCAACCCAAAGGAGAACGGGGAGATGTTCAGCATGTTGAGCAGGGTGGCTTCGCTGGCACCCACTTTGTCTCCAGTCTTGATGAGCTGCACATCGCTCTGAGGGGACCAGGGGAAAAGGAGTTAATACACACAAATTCCAGCACATCAGTTCAAGCGGACACAAACACAAATGGTCAAAATGGAACAAATAAGCCCCAACAAATACACTCCACATTCATTCCACAAGCCAAGCCAGACACCCTCCTTCCAGTTCCCAAAGCGCAGCAGTCACACTGCTTATACAGTATCTCAGAATTAACGGGAGCTTTGGCCTTCACAGCTCCCTCAGCTGCCACAGTCAGGGCCCCCAGTCAAGAAACAGCTTTGACAACCACAGCACGCAACTCACTGACCAGAATTTCAATGGTCCCTCTGGAAATCTTCGTGGTGATGCCCAAGGCCTGGAAAAAGGATGTCTTCTCTGGCCCAAGGCCCGTGTTCTGGGCTGGCACAGTCACATCACAAGGAGCAATAGCACCGGCACGGGCAGCAGCTGGCACCTGAGAGAGGGGAGGAGAGAAGCTGCAAGAATGCTCACTTCAGATCTTGTGGGATCATCTCCTTCCTGACACACTGCTCCAGGATGGACAGCACCCAAGCACGCACCAGTGACGCAGCTGAATTTAAACAGTTTGTCTAAGGCTGCGTGGGCAATTCCCAGCCCTTCAGGATTCCTACTAATAAGGTATCCTCCATGAAGACTCAGTTTTATTTTTCATTCTATAATAAGAGCCCAGAGACGTGGTGAGGGCTGATCTCCCCTACCTTGTTAGCCAGCAGCATGTCTCGGATCTCGGTCAGATCCTCCTTGGTGAAGACAAAGCCCACATTCCCACGGATGTGAGGCAGCAGCCTGAAGGGAAGACAGCGTTCAGTTGTTTCTCAGACAACATCCCCTCCTCCCAGGCAGAGCACCCAGAGGTGCCCTCAGGCAGCAGTACACACTTTTCTAGGGCAGGGTTGTTCTCCAGATGACCACGAATAGCTTTGCGCATCATCGTGTTCTTCCCCATCAGCACAACAGCCTTCCCACGCAGGGACATGCGGATCTGCTGCATCTGCTTGGATCCCACATTGTCAGCTCCCACAATGAAACATTTCGGGTAATCATCCAGGAGTTGCTGTAACAAAAGGAACTCTATAACTATACAAAGACATCCAGATCAGTGCACAGAGCAGCATTAAAACTTCCACACGTTAAAATGTACAAAAAGGCTGTCAGAAGTTTCAGAGTGCTGAGCTCCAGCTCAGGCTGCACATTTCACTCAGCCATCAAGTCACACCCCTGAACATGTCACCTCTGCAACTACCGCAGCAAATTCTCACAGGAAAAACAGTGTGGACTGTTCTAATACCTCCCTAATGCCACGTAATCCCACAGCACCCATCTCTTTAAACAAGCCCCCACAGCCCGGCCTTCCCGCCTCTCGCTGCCCCGCGCCGACACTCACGATGATTTTCATAAAATAGTTGGACTTCCACGTAGCCCTGTCTTCCCTGGGCATCTCGGCGGTGCTCCAAGGATCGCCCGGTGGGTTTAAAGACGAGCTGGGACCTACCAGAAAGCAGCACGGGTCAGGTGGGTGCGCACCATTCCCCTTCCTTCCCTCCCCTCCTCCCCACAGTCCGGCCGCGGCCCAGGACCCCGAACACACTCCGGGTACACCCCCGGTACGCTCTGGGTCCGCTCCCCTCCGTCCTGGCCGCCCAGCCCCGCCCGTGCCCCGGAGCCGCCGCGCCGCGCCCGCACCTCCACGAGGGCTCCGGGAAAGAAGGGCCGGAGGGCGGGCCCAACTCCTTTTATACCGCGGCTCACGTCCACTCACAGCAAGCCGCGGAGCTGCCTCCCCTCCGCTCATTGGCTGCCCGCCGCGTCAATCACCTGAGCGGCGCGTGACGCTAGCGGAAGGCGCGCGGCAGCCGCGCGCGGGTGGGCGGCGGCGCCCCCTAGCGGCGGGAGGAGCGCACCGCCCCCCCTCAGCCCCGCCCTGCTGGGGACGCGCTCCGGGTCTGATCCCTCCCCAGCTCAGGGCTGGAATCAATCGCGACACAGTCGTGAGAATAACGGTAAAAACTTTATTAGCGTAACTGCAAGAATTTTAAATGAAAAAAAAAAGCGGAGTTAGAAGTTTACATGGGGGGGGGGGGGGGAATATTTGTCGACCCACCCAAGCTTCCCCCAGCCCAGCCCGGCCGTGGCGTGAAAGACCTTCCCCAGGGGTAGCGCCTGCTCCGGGGGCGCGCACAGACCCTCCCGGAGCCCCTCTCACAGCCCCTGCCCGCTCCTCTCCAGGGCTGGGACCCCCCGGCACCATCCCAGCCCCACATGCGGCTGTGCCACCCTAGAACTGCACCTGCAACGAACTACACAGGCATTTGGGACACCACAAATCGTTATTTGGCAGAGTAGCATCGGTGCAGGATCCCAGCGTGTCAGGCACCAGATGAAGGCAGGAGGTAAATGTGTAATGATCTCAGTTAAGCACTAAGGACACCGAGCCTCCCCTCGGCCCCCAGCAGCCCTCAGCACCCAGGGCCTGCCTTCCACGTGTGACAGGAGCGTCACTGACACAACCCTCAACTAGCAGTGAGTGAGGTAGGTTAAAGACTCCCCGCACAGGGAAACTGAGGCACATGGTTACACAGTTTGCAGGTGTCACACACAGCGAATGGCAGTGCCAGAAACATCTCACCCCTTTCTGACACAACAGCTGTGTGTCCTCTCAGCGGCACCAAGGATTGACCTTTTCAGTGAGATAAACACATGCAGCTTAAGAACACCCATTTAAGTCAAATCGACTTCACAGATGGAAAGGCAAATGCACAAGGATTCTTGCCTCATGAACTCTCCCAGAGCTACACTCAGCCCAGCTGACACAGCTCCAATGCTCCCACAGCTCCCTTCGGCCTCACACCCACACACTGAGGTTCATCTGTAGGGGAAATGAGTGAAACAGTTTCGGTGACCCGAGCAGGGCAGAGCAGCACCACAACAAGGTTACCTGGGACAGTGACCTGCAGATTCCAGCCCAAGTTTGGGCTGGTTTTTGACATAGCCACCCCTGGGCCCCTAATGCACCTGCCGAGCTGCAAAGCACACCCAGATGCCACTGGTGACAGTGCTGTAGCGCTCTGGAGCAGTAATTCCAAACACTGCTCCCTGGGCTGCCTCGGCTGGTACCACAGAACAGCACCGGGAATTTCAGCGCAGTTCTTCCCTCTTCATAGCACCCTCCAGCCAGACACCTAAAAGTGCTTTAGCAAACACGAGCTAAGCCTCACAATAACCTCACAAATCCAGGCTAAGCTGCCCCATTTTACAGATGGGGAAACTGAGGCACGGTAAGGTTTAGTGACTGGCCCAAAGTTACACAGCTAGTCAGGAATAGAGTCTGTCTCTCCCAGTTTCTCCTCCTCAGTCACAAGACGTTTTTTCTATAGGACAAAAGGAGCCCCTTCCCCAATTTACCCTGCCTGATTTCAGGTGGCTGAACAGGAGAAACAGAGGGCAAAGGTTTGAACTCCTCCCCCAGAGAATCACATTAAGACATATCCAAATATCCTGGAAGCTGGGCTTTGGGAGAAAGGCAGGTGATTCAAATACAGCAGTTACAATAAAACCAGAAAACACACTTTTAGGTGACCCAGAGGAGGAAAAAAAAAAAAAAGCTATTCACAGTTCACCTGCCTGTGCTAGGGAAAAAAAATACAAGTCACATTCCCGTCCCCATAGATTCCAGCCCCTCCCAACCCGCAATAAAAAGGAAATATTGAATGTTAGTTCGGCTTAACAAAGCATTGAGGTTATAGATGCAGTAAGCCAGCACAACTGGCACACTGCCTAAAACAGCACAGCTTGATATAAAAGTTGCTTTCTTAAAATCACTTCAAAACCAATTTCTGTATAAGAGGATTAAAAGTAAATTAGATATGAATTCAAAATCAGTGTAGAAATCTACAGTTCTTATCAAAGACAGGATACAGTATTCACTTTGATAGTAAAACTCCAAGTGTGTCATGCACACCTGACCCACGGAACTTGTTATACCAGTAGCAGTCAATATAAAAGGTTATTGCTGTAGCATCTCTCAGTAGAACATGTTTAACAGGAGCACAGAAAAAGGAAACACCAAGGGGCTGACAGGTATCATTAGCAAAGAGGAAGAAAGGATATAAATTTAGGATTTTTTGTTTTCTTCTGGCTTCTTAACCCCCTCCACTTCTCCCCACTCTTGTGGCAGTTTCAGGCCCTGACAGATGGGAGTTTCAGGCCAGATAAACACACACACATCACACTCACTCATAACAGGGATGGATGAAAAAAGGCTGCTCTGACCTCTCTGCATCTGCATTTAAAGAAGGGATGATGCCTCTTCTCTCTCCCAGGAGCAGCAGGCGAGGGGAGCAGATGCCCTGAGCTGGCCTGGATGGACATGCCAGGTATGGGATGTTCCCACAAGGAGCACACATCAGCGCTGAGGGATGGTCAGGGCTTCCCCCACCTCCTGCTCCGGTGTGCTGAGAAAAGGCATCGAGAAGGGGCATAACAAACTAGGGGGAAAAAACCCCCACCCCACACAATAACATCTTGATTCCTCGTAATTAAAAAAAAAAAGTAAGTGGTATTATCTCCTTACAGTGTAATGGAACTGGAGAAACCCTTGCAGGGTCTTGGCTGCCTGTGCTGGTGCTCTGGTCTCAGCAAGTCACACACACGGTGTGGCTCTGTGAGGGGAGCCAGGGTGGCCCTGAGGTCACAGGGTGCCCTCACTGGGCTGCCGCTCACCCTGCTCACCCTGCACTCGTGCAGACAAACGCCTGAGAAGGAGGTGTCAAAGCAGAGGGCTGTGTTGTCTCGATCTGCTCAGGGAGCTGACACAGGCTGAAACGGACTGGCAAAGACTCCTGCTGCCAGGAGGGGGCTGGGAAAATCTCCCTGTTGGAGCCCTCGAGCTAAACTCAGCTGTCAGTCACACACACAGACACACGCACCGCACCGTCGTGAGGGATCTCGGCCTCTCTCTACTGAGACACAGCAAGGGCATTTCCAGTTTAATGGTCCATCTCATCTCTGGATCTACTGCCTCTCCATAGCAGCAGAAAGCATTCCCCACCCCCACCCCCCTCCTCCCCTGCCTGGTAAGGTTCCTAAATCACAGTAATGTTCAGAGAGACAGAACTGCCAAGGGGGTGGCAGAAAGATGCTTTAGCGCCCGTCGATGGTGCCTCTAACAGAAGAGCTTGAGGAAGCAGTTCTGGCAGTAGGGCTTGTCATTCTGCTCTTTGAAGGTTCCTTTGTTGAGCTGCTTGAGGCAGAAGGCACAGACAAAGTGTTCAGGGTGAAATTTCTTGCCCATGGCAGTGATGCAGCGTCCTGTGATGGGCTTCTGGCACCCAGAGCAGAGGGAGCCGCGGCGCTCGTGGTAGTGCACCTCGCAGTAGGGCTGCCCGTCGTGCTCAAAGAAGCTGCCATTGATGAACGGGGTGAAACACTCCTGCAGGAGGACAAAGCAGAGGGGACAGGTTGTGTGAGAAGCCAGGAATGTGGGGAAAGGCAGCTCCACAAGCTGCCTCTGCGGCAGAGCCCAGCTGTTCTGCGGGCAGGTGAACTGCTGCCCTTCACTATTGTCCTGTTGTCCAGAGCCAAACTCTGTCCACCAAGAAGAGTTTCCAAGAAAAGGCTGAGAGATGGACAGATACAGGCACAAGCAAGGGAATTAACCAGCTCCTTCCCCCAGCTGGCTTCACTTCTACAAAGAAAATACTATGGACGAGCTACCAGATGTGTCCAGCCAGGAGAAAGGAAAACACTCCTTCCTCTGAGGTGGGAAACACTGCAGCATCTTTCCCTGTTTGGTTTTTTCTCACTCCAACTTCCCCACAAGGGCAGGCAGAAGGAGGGACCAACACAGACTTTCATGCAGCAGAATCCTGATGAACATTGGACTGGTTCCAGCTGAGAAAATGAGGCACAATTAATCTTCACAAGTGACCTCTCCACAATGGCTGGCATTAGGCTGGTACTCTCTGCAAAGGATTGTCCAACCTGAAACATCTCCAGCAGTTACACAGGGATCACTGCTGGGAGGAACTGTTTGTTCTACAGCACTAATGATTTTGGACAGACAAGGAGAAGAGAATACACCAGCTACATGTGCTAATTAGTGTCCAAAGCTCCTCCTCCCCCTCCGTGTCAGGCAGCTGAGGACTCTACACTTTAGAACCTGCAACAGAAGCATCCACCACTCCCACTAGAATGGGGAGACTCCCGTCCTTGTATGAGTGGGAAACTGAGGAAGCAGAGTGTGGGAGAAAGTCGAGGACGCTGCCAGATTTGCCAAATATATAAGCAGCAAGGCCCGGAGGAGAAGCCATGTTTGCAGAATCCTGGTTTTGCTGTCCTCTTCCCCAGGGAGGACACTGACTATCACACACAGCTGGACCCCAACATGTGGAACGGGGTCCAGCAAACAGCAGGCAGAGCTGTTAAATACTCACAATACCAGGATGAATACAGTTTGCCTGCAGCAAGTCCAAGACTTTACTAATGCTGGCAGTTCAATAAACAGTCTCTTCCCTCAGTCAGCAGGACAGATGAAAAGTTTGCTCTGATTTAGCAAAAACAGGAAGAGAATCACATCTCCTGTCCTGGAAGACATCCATGTTGGCCCCACTAATTCAGGCAGTGTGGCAGCAGGGGGGAAGGAAAGCAGAACTGCTTGATAAAGTCTCAGTCTCTGCACAAGAAGGCACAACCCACCCCAGCCCCAGAGAGACAGGCACAGCTTCTGCCTCCACTCTCTGCACACCACTGCAGGAGCCACAAACAGTCCCAACAGCATGGTCACAGTTGGATCTGAGCATCACACCAGGAACCAGCAGCTTGTGGTTCTGGCTGCTTGATCTGGTTTCTGCCCTTCTCTCCCACTCAAGGAAGCATGGGTTGATTTGGTTCATCTCTTGAGGCCTTCAAGAGTTAATATTTGCAATGCTCTCTGAAAGAGTGCCAAGCATTTAATCTGCAGTATTCCTGTTTATTATGCCTGTTGTATGGAGCCTGCCACTATTTCACTGACTTGCATGTTTGTCTGAACAAGGTCAGTCTCATTAGTTTACATTGTCAGATGGAGCATGGGAGGAAGATCCTCAAAATCTGATTGCTGAGGCAAGTGCTCAAGAAGCTTAGCTTATAATTATTTAAAGGTCACAAAAAATGTCTCTGTTTATCTGTGAGCTGCTGCAGAAGCCCATAATTGCAGCTGGGAACAGAAAGAGAAAGGCAGCTCAGAAGTTCAGTGTAAACAGGCAGAGGAACGAGAAGGTGTTTGGTTGCTGACATGTTTTTATCTTGTGGGACTGGCTGCCCTTCACTGCCCCAGAGACGCCTTTTCCCGATATGGGACCAGATGCTTGCAGGGTGGAAAAGAGGGGTCGTGCAAAGGACCTTGGGTTTCTTACCCGACAGACAAAGCACTCGGGGTGCCACAGGGTGTTCAAGGCAGAGATGTAGTTTTCCAGGATAGCCCGGGCACAGCCTCCGCACTTGGGAGCAAACATATCAAAGTAGTCCTTGCGGCAATAGGCTTTGCCATCCTTCTCATGAAATCCTGCCAAAGGAGAGGAGAGGCAAAGGGATCAGCTCCCAGTCTTCACCTATAGCCAGACAAGCTGTGTGGGATAACCCGTGTGGGTGGGATCATCCTTCCCCCTGCTAACACGCACAGCAGAGTCCTTGTTCTGTTCCCTTCCCATCCCAGCACATGTATTCTCTTCCTCTCTGGGGAGAAGAGATGATTACTGGTTGCATCCTTCCCCCCCAAACAGCTAGAGCCGTTGGAATTTCAGTAGTTCCCTGTCCCCTCAGACTGTCCTCCAGCAGCAATTCTGCCTTACACCCTTGTCTGCATTTTAGGGAGAAGACTGTTTTCTCCTTGCATAAACCAGCAATACCTTCAGGTCCAAAGAAAGCTCCACATTGGGCACAGAAAAAGTGTTCAGGGTGCCATGTCCTGTCCAAAGCCGTCACCACTTTCTGTTCAGGAGAAGACACAAAGTGCAAGTCATGTAAATGATGGTTTCAACCAGGAGGTGAGTAAGGGGGGGCTGGAGGGAGGGGAGAACACATTAATGTTGGTGCTGACAAGAGCAAGCATTAAAATAGACTGTCCTTTAGAGAGCTGAGTCATTTCCCCCCTGCCTCTGGCTCGTTCAGGCTTTCCCCATAGCACACTTTTTTTACCCTAAAAGGATCTTGGGCACTGCCTCCTCCCTTACACAGGGCCCCGTTCAGCCCTCAGGACTAGCACTGGTGCCTGCTACCACAGGCTACCAACACACAAATGCTGAGGAATCAGAATGATGGAGCAATGTGGAATTCTGAAGGAACTTCATGAAAAGTAAGAGGGACTATCTCCTCTCACTAGTGTAAGAATTTGACTGGGCCAAGTTGTTTCCGTTTCAGAGCAAGGACAAAGGAAACACGGAAATCCCAAAACAAAATCTTCCACCCAGGACACATGGGTGGAGTTTTTCACACCCAGGCCTTGCAGCACCTTTGCCAGCACCCTGAATCCCCCAAGGAGCTCACATCAAGGATGGGCCCGTTGCAGTAGTAGCAGCGAGGGGAGAAGAGGTTGTGGTAGTCCTTCTCACAGTAGGGCTGCCCATCCCGCTCAAAGAAGTTCCGCGACCCGATCTCCTCCTGGCAGTGGGTGCAGACGAAGTGCTCAGGGTGCCAGGTCTTCCCCATGGCTGTAACCACCTGTTGGGAAGACAAATCATGAAGGACAACTCTACCTCCCTCTCCCCTAGACCACATGACAAGATACCAGCTGGAGATCAGCAAGAATGACAAGTTCTACTACTTAAGTGAGCCCTGGACTGGGGTAGCATGAAAACTGAATTACCTATCATCTCAGGAGAGGGCAGTCCCTCAGGGGCAGGGTAGAGGTCACTGGAGGAGCTTACAGCGTACCTAGCCAGTGGATAAATAGAGTACTTCAGTTTCTCCAGCATCTCCAGTCTCTTCAGCCTCACGAAACAGCCCTCCCCATTACTCCCAGCTGCAGCCCAAGGTTCAGCAATGAGACAGCACCTTCCACTCACCTGCCCAGCAATCGGCTTCTTGCAGGCTCCACAGACACCTTTGGCAACTGTAGCTACACCCAGTTTGTTCAGGTCAGACTGGAGACTTCCCAGCATGGTGTCCAGCTGACTGCCAGGCTTGGAGGCTGTGGATGGAGGGGAGCTGCTCCCGGCTTTCCCCTGTGCCATGAACTGTAGGGAAGAGAAAACAAAAGACTGTGAGTGCTGTGCTTTACCAGATAAATGCCTGCTGTTGCTGCCAGTGGCTCCTCTGCAGAGGGGTTTCCAGGAGTCAGGTCTCTGAAGAAGATAGTGAGAGCCAGGGCACACATGTATTCTGCCCATGCAGAGGCATGCAGAGGCCCTGGGATGTGTAACAGCAGAGCTATGCACTAAGGGTTTGATTTTCCTTCACTGTACATACAGCAGAAGTCACCAGCACATCCCAGGCAGTCAGTACAGTGCTCTCTAAGCCTCTGCCAAAAATCTCCCTTTACCTCATCAGTTCCTGGCCAGCTGACAAAGCAGACGCCATCCAGAGGGCCCCTTCCCCTTGACCTCTCTCCATTCCTATGCTGCTGCTCTCAGTTCTGTCTCCTCTCTGAGAGAGATGCTCTCCTCTTCCTCATCTCACCTCCCTTTCAGCTAGATAATCTTCCCCCTTCTCCCCACCTTCTGCATTATCTGTTTGTCAAGCCCCCTTGGCCTCTCAGGTGGCTTTCATCCCATGCCTGAGCCAAGCAAGTAGAAGCAGGAAGGAAGCAACTCCCTTGCAGTTGCCTGCTGTTTACCTACAGAGAGGGCAGTGCATCCCCAGCAGACAAGGCTGCCATATCTGTTGTCAGACCTGGAAATGCACCAGGTGGAGGGAAGGGGAGTCAGATATTTGTCTCAGAGGCTTTTTCTGAAACTCACACCACCAGAGCTCATGCAGCTTGGAAAGGCTTCCCAGAGGAGAGGGAGAAATGCTTTACTGAGGCTCACAACTTATAAACAAAGCATATGCTCTCCTTGGCCACCACAGCCCCCTTTGCAGACAAACCACTATAAGGAAAGAGAGATTATTTTAGCTGACTTTGCACTACCACAGCTAATGTCAGGTTTAGAGACACCCCAAGAAGTCCCTCCCTGAGATGCTGGCCTGGAGCACATTTTCTTTTACTAAGAGAATAAATTAATACAGACATAAAATCTACACTTGTGAACAGCCCACCAGTGTGCTGCCAGCACAGCCAGAGGAGCAGGGACATACTGAAGTGCTCAGAGCTGTAGTAGAATGTGCCCTTCCAGCCACAGGAGGAGCTCTATTCCCTGTCCTGTAGCTGCTTGTCCTTGCAGTCAATTAGTTAACTCAGTGACAAATCCTAGTTTCTGCTCCTTTGTATAAAAATTCTCATGACATACATAAATTCAGCTTTTTTTACACACACATTCACACACTCCTCAGCCTTGCCTACGTGCAGCAATGACTCCCAATGGAGCCTCACATGCAGCTTTTCCCCTCCTCTCTCCTACCAGCCATCCCATAACTTGCAATCTCTCCTAGCCCAGCGGCACAGAGCAGCCCCATCACACCTATTGTCCTGAGCCTAAAACAAACCTTCCACCAGAGAGCAGACACTGCTACCAAACTGTTACAGTGACAGTCCAAAGCACAGCACTGCAAGGAGGGAACAGGCCTTTGGAGACAAAGCCCATCCAGAGCACCAGGATAAATCCAGGGCTTCCTGCACAGCACAGCAGGAGGAAAAGGACTGCACTGTGTTGAGAGGAATGCATCTCCTCTCACTCTAAAGAGGAGTTTGTGGCCACCAAGCAGGGCAGGAACACATGCCACACACAGGTGATAAATTCCATCCAAAGAGAAGGCAGATGAGACAAATTCAACATGTAGCAACAGAGCACTGCACCTTTGACCTCAGGAACCACACACTCTGCCAGGCACAGATGACCCAGTGCAGGCACAATCATCTGTGCACACCTCAATGTCTACCTGGTCTGGTGACCCAGCCTCCCTGACAGCTCACAGACGACCCCCCACCTGAAGGAGGTTTGTTTCCACCTCCAGCAGTTTACAGGGGACACTCAGCACAGCATCCACTTGAATTCAAAGGGCCTTCTAATTCCCACCCTTCACCCATGAGATCTGCCATCACTCAAGTTCAGTGAGGAGCTCTATGAGCAACAAACCATGCACCACAGGATATTATCCACGTTAATGCACTGGCAGCTCCAGGAGCAGATCCCAGCACACACTGACCAGAAAAGCACACCATGCTGAGGAAACAAAAGGAGGTCCTGCCTTGCCAGGGGTGGGGGGGCCCAGGGGTGCAGGAGCAGACAGCAGATTGGCACTGGGGACAAGGGGAGGAGCAGAGGTCACCTGGAAAGTACAACAGTTCAAAATGCAGAAGGGTTTTCTTGCTCGTTGCTTGAGAGCTGCCTGTACACTAACACTGCACTGCTTGTATACACTGAAACTCCCCAGCACCACAGAGCCACAGCCCTTCCCTGACAGGAGATGCAGAACACACATCTTGATCATGCCATCTCCTCCCCACATCTCTTCACACTGTGGACACCTGTCTAAACAGGCAAACACAGGAAGGACTGTTGATCTGCTCCTTCCGGTATGGAGATTTTGCCATCTTTTATTCCCCCCACTTAAGAGACATTATGGCAGTGAGAGCTGCAGGTTGTGTTTCAGTTACCTTCTTAATCTCAGAGGCAAATGGAGTCCCTGCTGCACAAAGGAACTGTCAGGACAGACATGACCCACACACCCCAGCAGCTTGTTGCACAGACGTGTACTCTGCAATGCTACAGCTGGGCTTAGACATTGTCCATAAATCCTCTCTCCTGCCCAGCAGTTCATACCAGCCCTTACCTGAACACTGTATCTACTGAGCTATCAAGTTACAAGCAGCAGTTGGATTGGAAAACACTGCTAAAAACACAAACCAGAGGAGAGAAGCCTGTCTGCATTTCTGGGAAGAAAGCTTCATCTTCAGTCTGACAGCCAACAGAAACAACTGTCTTGGTGCTCGGGGTCCAGGTCTGGGGAGAACAGGATTGTCTGGGATCCTCAGAAGGAGAGGTGCCCACAACAGAAACCTCATGATAATCATCATCAGAAGTTTCCCACTGGAAGAGAGGCTGGGGAGCCAAGCTGAAGGAAGAGGAAGAGACTGGACTAGGAGCTGGGGCAGACGGCACATGGGAAGCCTGAGGTGGAAGTGAGAAGACAGGTCCAGGGCCAGAGACATGAGAGGGAGCAGCATTAGCAGGGACTGTCTTTGCAGCTTCTTTGGAAGGCTGGAGCTGGGAAGAGGCTGAAACAGAGACTGTCCTCCTTGGGAGGAGTGGGGATTCTGGAGGAAAAACCACCTAGAAAGACACGGAAGAAGAAGAAAGGTGAATAAATCCAAAGAGGAACCAACAAGGAACTGGCTGTTACCAGTATGTTTATCTAAGGCAGAAAAGCAGCAAGAAAAGAAAAGGGGATTAGAAAACGTGCTGTGTAGCTCAAGGAAGAACATCATCTTACCCCCAAAACGTCCTGCACAGGTACAGCACTGAGCAAAACAAAGCCTCCCTCTATGACAGGCTTCCCAGTGTGGATTTAAAAATAATCCCCACATGGACATTCGACATGTGATAGCAGCAGGCTGCATAAACAGATACCATCACCAGCTCCCTCAGATCCCACTCTAATTCCTAAACATCCAGAACTAGAACCACATGCTGCTTCCCTTCTCAGGCCAGAGAAGGGTGGACAGAAAGAGTTAGTCCTTCATTTCAAGTGGTTTAGGGCACTCAATCTGCATCACCACACAATGCTATCTGGGCAGAGGGACATGCTGGGATTTCCCAGCACACGTCCCCCTGCGTTCTACCTTCTCTACTTGCTGTCCACCACTCTGCTCTTCCCCCCGGGGTCTGGCAGTGACAATGACCCCCTCAGTCAGCCAGGCATCCTGGCTCTGCCGTTCCTCCTGTTCCTGCTCAGCGATGCCCAGTCTGTCCTGCAGCTCTTCAATCAAGCGATCTTGGGACTCAGCCTTGTGGAATATGGCAGGACCTATCTTACGCCTTGGAGACAGGTCCCGAGACATTGGGTGCACATTCGCTGTCTCTTTTGTCCTCTTGATTAAAGATTTAATCTAAATGACAAAGGTGAAAGTATCAGCAGAGAAGAGCAATGTCACAGCAAGCCCCAAGATGCAACCGCACAAACTCAAAGACATTAGTGACAATTGTGAGCAGGAAAAGTGATGACATTTATTCCACAATGCCAAAATTCCTCTTGGCACAGCCCAGAACAGTGACTCAGTGCAAGGAAAAACCCCGTAAGGATAGTCACAGCAGCCAAAAATAACTGTCTAGAAAAGGAAGGGAAAGATTAACCAGAGGGAAGCCAAGATAGGAGGTGCAGCATGAACACTCCACTGAGCATTACAGAAACCTCAGCATCACAAGGGCACAGAGCAGGCTCTTTGTGTTTGCCCTTGACAGGCACAAGGCTCTTGGTGTACAAAGTGTACTTCCAGCACGGGAAGGAACACCAACAGCTCCAGTAATGAGACCTAAAAAGGCGAGCAGAGGAGCTGCCATCCCAATCAGGAACATCTTCCAGTGCCATGAAACAGCCCTTGCAACTTTTCAGAGGTCAGTAAGGACTGAACCTCACCCCAACTAGGGAATAAAAGTCCATTTCATGAGGAAACCCCTACAAATTGCCGTGGTCTGTGCTGCTGAGTGACATGCAGGAGGGAGCACAAGACAAAGCTGAGGGTTCCAAAGCTCCGTGCCATGCAGCTGCAGTGACCCTGCTCAGAGCTCCATGCTGTTAGTGGGGTGAGCCCAGGCACACTCACTCCACACACACAGGGTTAGTGTGCTGGCAGAACAGTCCCAGATAGGACTTGCCCTACTCCTACATTCACTCAGTGCCTGCCTGGCCTGATGCAGAAATCCTCTCAATGGGTGGTTTGGAGACACATGGCAGATCCCATTCAGCTTTCCCAAAGTTTTCAGGAGATTCCAGAGCAGCTGCAGAGCTTCTGAACTGCTCATTTTCCTGGTCTCCTCTGGCTTTGTTCATGTTAGCAGTACCTGCCTTCCTAGGAATTCTGTCCCTGCCCTGCCTCTTCTTGCCCAGATCAGAACCATTATCTGCCTTGGTTTCATGAGGCACTTCAGCTTTTACTTCCTGTCCTTGCTCCACTACAAAGCCCAATTGGTTTTTAGTGTCTGGGAAGACATCCCACCGATCCAGGGCAACAACAGAGGGTTCATAAACAGAATCCCAAACGCTGTCATTCTTTGCATGTATCTCTGGTGCATGTGCAGGCAGCTCCAGGGCCCACAGCTCATCTAAAGCTGTTTCCACACTTCTGCCTGGGGAGGAAAGGGCTGACTTGTCCCTGAATGCTCCCTGCTGATCCAGCTCTTTGGGTACCTGCCCCTTCCCCTGACCATTTAAAGCATTTGAAATGGGTACACTTGAGATTTTGGGGTCAGTTCTCTGCTCCTTCTTCTCAGTCTCTTTTGCCAAATCATAGCCCAGGCCTCGTGCCTCCACATCAGCAGGTCTACAGAGAAGCTCCACACTGGATGCTGGCAGAGCCTGCGAGGAGTTTCTAGAAAAGTCAGGCTTTCTGCTCAGCTGAGCCAAGCTTGCAGAAGTCACCTGCTCCCCATGAGTAGCATAACCAGAAGAGCTGCGTGGTGGGGGCACAGGGACGGTTTGTGTCAAACAGGACACAGGTGGAGGGGCAGCAGGATGCCCTGGAACAGCCAGCACTGCAGTGTCACTGCCTCCCTCAGCACAGAGCTCTGCTGAGGGGGCACGTGTTGGCACTGTCCAGTCCCCACTGTGAGCTGCAGAAGGGTGTCTGGAATGGGGCAGCACTGTTACACTGTTAGGAGTGTCGCTGGAGTCTGCTTTTGCTGAGCTGGGAACCGGTTCTAGGGAGGGTTCAGAAATCAGAGACATAGTGGAACTAGTCTGCAAAAAGGAGACAGAAGGATAAGGAGAGAAAGAGATAAAGACAGAGGTAAGGAGAAGGGGAAAAAAAGCAAAGAATTAAGCATTTTAACAATCAGCTTCCAAATCAAAAAGCCATGTTGATCCAAAGCCTTACTTCCAGGAGTAAGGAAAGAGAAATATCAAAGAGCAGAACCAGTATGACATTGTACTGATCTTCACCTGAGTTCTGCAGCCTTTTCCTGTGCCTCCTCCTGAGTGACAGCTCACATGTTCACCTGCAGCTGTGACAGGGGCATGTCACAGCCACTGGGAAGCCAGACACAAACCCAGGAATGTCTGGGCTGTGAGGAAAGGTCACTTTTTCAACTTATTAACAGTCAGACATGTAAATTTTATATTCCAAATCTGAAAAAAATGCAATTAATGAAGAGAACAAAGCATGACATTTTCTTCTTGATACACTAATAAAATGCTCCAGTTGGCTGAGTTCATGGCAGTGAAAACAAAGCTTCAGGGCATTCACAGCAAGAGCAGATGACATGGGCTTTGTTCTATTCACATCACTAATCTCACCTTGGACACGGCACACACTCAATCTATATGAGTCTGTCAGTCACTCCATGCCCTTGTGAGCATTGCTTAGGTGGCAGATTAACATCTTTCCCTCAGGCCAAAGTCTCCACGTTGACATTGTAATAAAATCAGTATTAATTTTGATCCAGAATACACTTTAAGAAGAGCAACTAATGCAGTGGGTTTGGTTCTCCTTGACTTACAGGGTCTTTTGAAAAGGGGTTCCTGGCTAAACTCTAGCAGACAAACTGGTATTACTCCTTTTTTCTTAAAAAGGGAAAATCAGAACAGTGGCTTGGACAAGCTCACACAGCAGGTCAACCAAGACCAACCCTGAGCCTTCCGTTTTAAAAATGTATCCACAAAGGACTTCCAAATCCAAGAGCTATCCAGACCTGCTCTGATTCCTAGTCATATTTTCCAAAGAAGCCTCAAGCAGTCAGATCCTTACGCTGTAAGGTAGCAGGGCACATAACTTCCTAAGCCTCATGTATGGTATCTCAGTCTCTACTTACCTTTCTGAGATGCTTATCATGAATAAAAGGATAAAATTAACCACAACATACATAAACCCCATCAGTAGATGGAAGAGTCATAACCTTGAGCTGCCCTAAGCTGCTGCCATCCTGAGGGGCCAGGAGCTGGCACACACACACATATTAGCAAAGTCACACCAGCAGTGCCCAAAAAGGGAAGAGCAATAGGAGACCAAAATGCATTACAGACTGCTCTTCTCCCTAAGTAGCACAGCAAGACCCACCACAAGCCCATTCAGTAAAAAAGAGGTACTTTCCCAGTATTCTGCCTAAGCTGGATGCACCTGTAAAAGTAACCTGGTTTGATGCTGTGGTTCACAGCTTCCAGGCTTCCTAATGAAGTCAGTCATTTCCAAGGCAAGACTAACATGTTGCTCAAAAGCCAGTATTTCCAACATATCAAAACCATACTAGTTCCAAAATAAAGAGCAACGGGTAAGCACCCAACAGTAACAGAACAGTTAACTACCAGCACCCAGCTATGCAGTAAGCAGGCATCACATTACACAGAAATGGCAGAGGGTAAAAAAACAAGTGCATTAAGTGGTCCCACTGCCTGCTGACCGATGAGCTAGATAACCAAAATCAAGTGCAGTCTGTAAGCAAAAAGAATGAGCAACTCATTAAAATGATCAAAAGATGATAAAAGGGTGATGTGCCAGCCTGTAACTGCACCTCTTACTCTGGAGTACCAGGGAAATCAAGCACCAGTGCCCTCCACTCTTCCCATCTACTGCAATTTCTAATTGTACCAACAACCAACTCCAGCTAATTACACACCATACTTAGGTTTTTTGTCCTATATCCTGCAATCACACATAGGTCTGGTACTCAAACAGCAGCCTTTCATCTTTCGCCTTCGGAAAAACTTCACTTCTCTCCCTTATATTCAGACACTGGCACAGACCAGAATACATTTCTACAGACAAGCTAACACCACTAGCTGGCACAAACAGAGGAGGCATAACCAAACAAAAAGGACTGAAGGGAAAATGAAGCAACTTGGAGACAGGAAAAAAGGAAAATAACTTAAAAACTGTCAATGACATCATTAACAAAAGAAAAATGATGACAGAAACCATGTTATTTGTGCTCCAGGAAGAAAGTTCAGACACCAAATAATCTCAGTGCCTCACAAAAACACAACTACTGTGTTTGTAAAGCCTAAACCTTAAAATCTGTCTACATTTCAGTTTGTTCTCAGGGCTCAATCAGAAACCAAGCCAAGAAGGCAGGCAGTGTTACAGAAAGCAGCTTGTCTCTGTCACACAGGTTTTACTGGAGATTTAAGACTGCAAAGTATTGGAACACCCACACATAAAAATGTCCCCTCCTTGTATCTGGCCAGAAAAACACCCGTGCTGGGCAAGGTCATACTCAGTTGCCAAGAGCTCACCTAGGAGCAAAGGCTGGTGGCAGCAGCCACACCCTGAGCTTATTTTCCAAGCCCTGATAAAAGCAGCAGGGCACGAGGCCACTGTGCTCAGCTCCCAGGGCACATGGAAGGGGCAGGGCAGGGAATGCCAGCAGCACAAGTGTGAATTCTCTCCAGCTTCACAACACTGCAGTGTTTCAACCAGGCTGAACAGATGCTTGTGGATACCCTGCACTACACCCTACAACCTAATATGGAGAAAAAAGGCAACACTAAGGTGTCAATATTTGCAATTGACTGAATACACACCACACTAAGTCTAGAGAAAACAGTGAGTAACTCCCAGATTCTCACAAAATCAAGTGCATGTGCCAGAAATGGCAGACTGAGTTCCATTCCAGCAATCACAAGGCAAGCCAAGCCCCTCAGAGCATGTGTGTTCACTGCTGGGTTCTGAACTCACACACTTGGTCACAACTCTGGGTATTGCAGTGACTGTCATAGAACCCAAATGGCAGAGAGAGAACAGCAAAGCTGTCACTGAATGTCCCCTCTGCCTCTCCTCACAAATCATCTCAGCCCTTTAGGCTGTCCCACTTAAAGTCATCTAGGAGAGGATGGAGCTCAGCACAAACGAGAAACACCAACTACTGGCAGAATCTTCCATATGAGGATAAAACAGAAAGTTAGGGACTTTCTTAGGATTAGAAAGCAGACTTGCATGTGTATGTAAGAAAGGCAGACCTAACAAAGAGAATATCTAGTATATTTGCTTTTTTCACCACTCTAAGAACAAATTCAAGTCAATAGTTCAGTAATGCTATAAGCAAAGCAGCTGGAAGTAAAAAGTGAGAAAATATTTTTCATTTTGCTATGATTATGGGTAAATGAAGTCTCATGAAAACAACCTCCACAGTTAATCATCTAGTGCAGGAATGATAACATACCTATATGAATGAAGAACCAAGTGCCAAGTGCCTCATGTATCAAGAGGACCATAGGCAAGTTACTCCTGGAATTATGCTATTATGGGATTTTTATGTGCTACTTGTGACTGAAATAGAAGTTCTTTTCTAATACAGTAGTTTAATTTCCAAACAAGATTCTGAATAGTATTTGCCATCCTCTGCCCCCACAAGAGGCTCAAACTTTAATCCCATTTTGAGGTGCATAAGAGGTTTTATGTTCTAAGATAAAACCTTTGAGATCTCCAACTGTCTGATGCAAAGGCTTCAATGCTCACATCACATGCCTGGAAGATCCTTCTCAGGGAGAGCACATCAGGGTAAACACACTCCAGAGAGGAGGGTCATCCCACAGAACAGAAGGGCCTGTTCTCTGTCAGTAAGCAGAGTGGTATCCCATGCCCACTCCTTCTCATTAAGTTTTAGCACAGCAAAATAATTCACCCTGTACTGAGCAGTAACAAAGCTCATTATCTCTGGCAAACAGACAAACTGCAGAACTGAAGGAAAAACAGATCCCAGAACTGTCTTACCCTGCCAGTGATGAGAATTTATAGCAGTCAAGAACACCTACTGCAGCACTCAGAGAGCATGGATACACCACGGGAAGTTTCTCAGGGCAAATGTGAGAGGTAAGAGGGCATTCTGGAGACCAAACAAGGTCAGCAGACGTGGCTAACACACAAGAGAGACTGGGGGTGGGGAGGGACAAGATGAAGTATTAAGGTGTCCTGACAGGGTACCTTAAAGTCAGAGAGAGATGCCATCAGCTCATCCAGTTCTCGTGTAGCTGAGGAAGCAGATATGCGGGTCTGCTGCTGACTGGCGGTGACCCGCTGGGGGCTGCTCACCTCACCCTGGCTCACAGTGATGGCAGGCCTGGGAAGGGAAAAAATAAATTAAAAAAGAGTGTGTTTAAGCTTGGGAGGGCGCTCCTAGATGGAAAGTCCCACTGCTCCCCTGAGCAAGCAGAGAATGAGGAGTTTCCTCAGCACAGCCTACCCTGGCCAGCCCTCCCCCAGCTTCCCCGTGTAACACAAGCAGGCCCTGCCTCTCTGCCCACTCTAACACGCACACACACACCACCAAGACACAGACAATGACTGAACACTCATTTTGTCACACAGTGGGCATCTGTGGTCAGCTGAGTTTGAACAATCCACCTCTCACACATGACTTATGCATTTTTTCATCCAGGGGTAGGTAACAGAGCAGCAGCATCTTCATGTGCCCACTTTATTTCTGACCCTTTAAACAAAGCCCATCTTCCGTCCCTTGCTCTTCTGCAGCAGCTGCCTCCACACTACAGTCACCAATCCCACAGGAGCCTGTCCCACTCCACCCAAGCCTGCAACCAGCAAAACGTGACTCACACTGGACTTGGCACAGAGCTCTCCAGCTCATCCAGCAGGCTCTCCACGCTGGGACGCACATCTTCAATCCCACGGGCACCGTTTCGCTTTGGCTTCTCCTTAGTCGGGGGTGCAGCCTTCCCTCCCCCAGAGCTGCTGTTCTCTGGGACAACGTAGTGAGGTCCAGCCACGCTGGGCAGTGATGGGCTTCTGCCAGCTTCATCTGAAGAAAGGGGAACAGAAAAGAGCCCTTCAGAGCCCCAGTTCCACACATACACGGTAATCACAGGCAAGTACAACAAACTGTCCAGAAATCTTGTGGAACATCCATCTTTGAAGTTGGCCTTGCTTGAGCAGGGTGCCCCACCCATATTAAAGGAACCTTTGACCAAGGGCTGGAGGAGTCTCCCTCAGGAAGGATGTTGGAAGGAAAAACCAGGCTACTATTCTGAAAATAAAAGTACCCACTCATACCAAAGGTCTTGCTATTCCTCACCTGCTGGGAAGCCACTGGCCGGTGTATGTTGGACAGCATTCAGTTCCAGGAGGAGTCTGTCCAGTTCTGAGAGGTTGCTGCCCAGAGAGGAGCTGGTCATGGTGGGAGATGGTTCTGCAGACTTCTGCTTGTTCGGAAAACTAAAGGGAAATGTGAAACTTCTTTGTCAAGATACAGCAGAAGGATGGAGGGAAACTCGTATTAGGTTCCCAAAGTTTACACATGTACTGTCCTCCCCTTTTCAGGCTGATGCTTTTAGCTCTGGGGGAAAGCAGATGTGTGCTTTGTGACATGACTAAACACAGCCACTGCTTAGTCACATCTCCAGTTGTCAGTCATGAAGAAATATTGGATGGAACATTGATGGACAGGGCCTTATTTCAGGACTATGAGCTGCCCAGCCCTGTAGGAAAGCGTAACTGTCTGCAGATCCGAAATGCACAGAACAGCAGCAGAACCATTAGCTCACATACAGGAAAATGACTTGTTTCTGCTGACACCACACTAAGCAGCAAAACCCTCCTCCCTGAAGTGAGGGAATGCAGGGCTAGCACAGACTGGAGAGAGAGGCAAAGTACAAACCTCAAGCTATCAGCAAAAACTCAGAAGCAATAGACTATGTGATAACCTCTTGCAACATTCAAGTCCTCAGAGGTTTAATTTGGGGAAGTCTAATCAATTTATAAGAAAGTAATTTGATATATTTTCTACTGTGTGAAATATACAAGCCTGTATAAAACACTGGCTGTAATTACAGCTTATATGAGTGATATCATTTACCACACAGAACTGCAAAGTGTTTCAAAGCAAAACTTGGCATCAATGCAGTGATTTTTATAGTAATTACACTGTAGTAACACTCTTCCTCCCATTGTCCATGGCAGGGAAATTTTTTCTCCTAGTTTTACAAATGAAGGAATAACTTCTAATGCTCTAAAGGTTCTTATTTTATCAAAAAGATACTTTTCAAATCCAAATTGGGAACTTCTGCCTTGTGCACAGGACCACATAATGCTCAGAAAGTTAATATCTAACAAGTTTAAGGACTCTGACACCTGTAACACCAGTGACAATTATGAATTCCATAAGGGCACTTATTATTCTTCTCTTCAGACTGAAAAATAAGAAATCCACAGCTGCAATCTGAGGAGAACATACTTCATCCCAAACCCACACACCAGCTACAATTCACACCAGAACCAAGCCAAGCCAGCCCCTTGTACAGGAGGACTTATGGCTGTAATTACTTCAATTTCATGCTAATTGCATGCAGTCATCTGAAAAAATTACAATTACTGCCTCCATTGGGCCATCTCTGGCTAGGCCTGCCTCTACCCATAGTTCTGGTTGGAAGCAACTTCCTGCTCAGCAGAAAGAGCTGGCATGGTAAGAACATGACACCAAAGAAACACCAGTCTCCACACAGTAAAAAGGTGTCCAGGATGAAGTTCTGACAGCCTCTTCCTCACTCATCCCCCTGTCAGCAGAAAGGTCTGTACCACTGCACAGGCTATTCCTCCAACCTCTCAGAGTAAGAGCAGCTGCCTTTGTGAGTATAAACTTGTTCTCTATCAATCATCTACTGAGACAGAGATTGTCAGAGGTTCAAATTTACCTGAAAATTCAAGTCACTGCACAGGTCCTGAGTTCCCTGGTTTAATTTACCCAAAGGCCACCCACCTCCTAAAGAAGTTTTGTGCTGCTTAACAGGGGGATGGATTTGTCACTTGTGTCTGGATCATATCCTTCACAACACAATCCAGATCCTGCTCTGTCTGATGGATCCTTAACCTCTTGCAGCTGAGCAAGCCAAAGGGCCAGGTCAGCGTTTGAAGTGAGTATGAAAGTTAAGGTGGTGCGTTACAAAAGAGGTAATCAAACTGGCACAAGGCAGCCTAACACACACGGAGAGCAGTGCTTGTTTCCACTTATAGAAGGCAGCTTGAGCAACAGTAAGCTCAAGCTGTGAGTCAGGCTTATCTCTTAACAGGGACAAGATACCTGTAGACGTGTTCCTCTTCACTGGCACGGGGAGAAGGAGAGCTGAGCCCGTCTTTGGGAACCGAAGCACTGGAGCTTTTGGCACTAGAGCTGTATATAGGAGACTGGGACTGAGGCTGTGGAAATGAGATTTGCATTGGAAACAGAGACTACAAAGCAAATATGTACCTTACTGCATTGCAAACCCACACATGGATAGGGCAGAACAAAGCCCTGCAGAATTTAAAAAAATAATCTGCTCTTTAGTCAAGCCAACCTTTATCAGATGAGCTACACCAGGAACAACTGTTCTCCACTTCCTTCACTTGCCTATGAGTCGCAGCGCTGTGCTGGAAACCCCCAGTCTGCTTCCCACAGGCTACAAGGCAGATGACTAACACTAATCTCATCACGCCACTATTTTGTCCAACAATGATGATGAATTTCAAATTCTTTTGTGCCATTTGCTCCAGCCAGTTAGTTCTAATAAAAACCCACACCTCTCCCCATTTCTCCACTCTGTTCATAGCCAAACTCATCCTCACTTCTTCCTATTCCTCCTCTTTACTTTCTTGAGAGATACTGCACCCACAAACCAAGTATTGCACCCCTCCCACATCCACGTACTTGCTGGTGGCTGTATCTGGGTGTGTTGGGTTGCCACTGATCTAAGGGGTCGATCACAGTTCCATTCAGGGCCTCATTGGAAGGTGGTGGGGGCACTGGAGGGGGCACAGCAATCTCCTGGTACGTGTGGTTTCCAGTTGGATAAGAGTAAGGTGTTTCCTCTGCGAGAAACACTGGTCGCTTGGAGATATGCGAGGTGGTGGATTCCAGGTCTGCCAGTAAGGCGTCTGCAGGAAAGCAAAACAAGAAAAACCAACATGGTAACAGCCTGGACTACAGCTTTGTCTCCTCCTTCTCATTCAAAGCATTTGTACCAGAATGTTTTTAGGAAGAATTTTCAACTAGAGTAATCTACCAAATGCCCTGAGAAACATTACTACTGCCCAGGAATGAACGAGTTAATCAAACTTCTACTACAAAGAAAACACCAAGATGTAACAAAGCAGCCAGAAAAGCTGTGTCAGTCTCGGATTTTTGTCTTAACTGGAAAACCACCCAACAACAGGGATCCGTAGTCTCACTGCCTCCTGCAGAAGAGCAACCCAGGCAAAACCTGCCCGGAGATCTACTCACAACAGGATATTGACACAGACTAATTACAGGCCCCACATCATCACCGAGTCATTTACTGTGGCCGCAGGCACTGCTTTGTGCAGGAAACAAGATCTCAGGAGGTGTTTTCTCCAGCGTCTAAGGTAGTGGAAGAAGCATGAAACCTTCAGATCAGTCCACTGGTGCAGCAAAAGTACGTGCTTCTGTTTTCTTAATAAAAGTCCCTCTCAGTACATCATACAAACAGTTAACTAGTTTCCAGAGGCTGCCAGGTAAACGCCATTTCTTCTCCTGGAAACAATTCTCAACCAGCTGGGTGGAGACTGCTCACAAATTCCTGAAGAGAAGGAAAACTTCCACCAGCTAAAACACTGTCACTCATGCCAGGGAGAGGACCCACGTCACACAGTTAGCATCTCTCAGAAATGCTAAAGCTGAAAAACGCTCTCCCTCAGAGACAAGGCATAAAAAAGGCATTCCCAGCTTTCCAGATTTCTCCCTGCAAACTATCCTCTGCCCATTCCCAACCCTGCCCTCTTCTGCAGTGACTCACAGGCAAATCTCAACCTGTTGGACCTTCTGACCTGTGAGCTGACCCTGCAGAGCCCACTGCAGTCCCCGGAGGGGGATCTCCAGCGAGCGCCTGCAGGTCTGTGCTGTGCTCACTTTCTAAAGAAAGCCTCCTTGGCTGCATTCCCAGCTTTCCACTGGGGCAGCAGCGCTTGGACACACCTCATCAAGGCTGTTAGAGAGGAGTCAGTTCACTAGGGACACCGGCGCTCTCGACTGTAGGAGCATCGGGACATACCTGGCAGGTCCCTTTGGAGATGTGGAATTCAGCCAGAAAATAACACAACTTCAGCAGAATTAGGAGGGGAGGCTCCCTGAAACCCGCTGGATCCCCCAGCAGAGACCCAGCTGTCTTTAATCTCAGCAGGATCTTTAGCAGGTACTCACACTCAGGTTTGGGGTGTGAGGGCTCAGCCTGAGCGTGGCCATCCCGCGGTGTCCCCCACCAGGGTCACATGGACCTGGAGTTATCTGGTGGCACCAGAATAGCAACCGAGAAACTGCTCGCCCTAATGGCTGCCCACGGCTCCCAGGGCAGCACCTGCCAGCCCTGAGCCACCTCCGAGCACAGCAGACCACAGCAGCCAATGCACTTAGCAAGCCATCAAGAAAATACATTAGAAGAGGACAGTATTACAGCATTAGAAGATGAGGAAGGTGCTACTTTTATATTCGTTCTTCCAAAACTCAAAGCTTCACAAAAGAAAAAAAAAAGTAAGCGGTCCTGCACTCAGAGAAAAGAATACAGCCATTAGCAAATTAAATACTGTGTTAAATTAGTTCTATACGCTTTCATTGAGTTAAAAATATATTCCAAACCATTTAAGTCACAGGCATCTTCCTTGAGGGGCCAAAATACCCCAGAGGCAGATTCTCTGATGAGATACAAGCATTCTGCAGCTGGGGAAAAATGAACTGAATCTTCTTTTTAAGCAAAAGAACAGCTGGTGGATTCCAGAGTGAAAGGCACATACCTCCAGGGAACTGCCGATGAGCTGCAATTCCTACAGTCAGGCAGGTCCTATGACTGGAGGTTTCATGCACACAACCTCCCAGAGGAGTGCTGGCCGGGAAGGAGTGGTTTTTGCGTCTCCCCTCCAATGACAAAGGCAAATCAAACTCCACCAGGAAGTGAAAATCCCGTGAGGGTGTTGGGCTCCTCCGGCCCTGCAGAGGGGACCCAAACCATTTTTCCACCCTCCAGCCCTTACTGCAGGACAAGCAGCTCTTCTAGCCTCAAAACTGCCCTGCTCGGCTCAGCGCTCTGCTGGATGATCCATCGGACAGAAACCCACTGCCCTTTGCTACGGGCACAGAGTGAGCCCAGCTACACGAACCCGCTGACTTTTACAAGTCTGCGGAAGATTGGTCTGGGAATACCAGGAGCACTCAGCCCCACGGCTGCGAAGGAGTTAAGATTAATGATTAACTTCCCCCATACCCTCCCCCTTCCAGACTTAAGCAAACAAGGCAGAGCCGGGGAACGGGAAGTGGAGGGAGGAGAAAAGGCTGGAGAGGAATCACTCGGTTACTCAAACTAAACTCCAACTTTACAACTCATACCGAAGCAGCTGCACGAAGGCACAACCCCAACCCGGCGGGGCAGGAACGGCGCAAGCGCTCACACACCGGTTTCCGGGGGAAAAGGACCTCTCCTTGTGCTTGCTCGCCCCCAAGTTCTGTGTCCCCCCTTCCCTGCGCCCCAGCCGCTCCCTCTGAGCTCGCAGCCACGACACAGGGAACGTCTTCCCCATTTGCGTCCCTCCCCGTTGCTGTTTCCGGATCCAATCCCATCAGCAACCACAGGTCTCCGAAGCTCTGCTGGAATGGGAAGTTGCGCCCGTTTAAAGGGTCCAACACCGGCAGCAGAACGTGCCCGGAGAGGGCAGGGGAGAGCCCATCCCGTCCCACGGGCATCACCCTGCCCGAGGGAAGGCACGGGCTGCAAATCGCTCCCTTGGAGGTCAACCCAAGGAGTTCTGCAGTCCAGAGCGCGATTTGAGGTAATTACTCAAAACCCAACCAAAAAAAATCAACCAAAGGGATTAACGCTTTGTTTTCCATGCAGCACCTCATCCCAGGAGGTCCAAAAGCTCTGTGCATTCATTTAGGATTTATGCAGTTTTTAACACTACCAGAAGACAATGTGAGATAAGAGATGGTGGGAAAAAAAGGGAGATTTATTAATGGAAAAAAGGTGTGCCACTCCTACAAATGGGACCAGCAGCTGTAGCCTGATGAACTGTGACAGGGATGCTGTGCCTTGTGCAGTGCTGCACCTCGTGTCACAGCACTGAGTTCACTACAGCGGCTGCTCCTTAAATGGAATATTAAATGCTTAAATAGAAATATTAAAGGCTCAATCGATTTGCTGGGTAATGAAGTGCTCCTGCCCAAGGTGACTCCTGAGGGACAGCGCTGCAGGAGGTGTTAATCATCCACTTAGTCCCCCCCAGCCCGTAGGAAGCATCTGACTGGACCATCCTAAGGCCAGTTCCCACAGGCACCATCCATGAGAGGGCACCACCACATCCTCACACGGACAGAGCAAGGAAACCCCACAGCAGTACCCACTTTGGCACTCCCTTCACCTCACTCGCTCAGCCCCGCAGAGCCGGGAACGTGTCCCCGTTACAGGCACACAAACCTTCTGCCGGTGCCACGTGTGCTGCACCTCCCCACGGAGCTGCATCTCACACCAGGACACGCTGCAGCGTCCCGGAGCTACCGCCCAGCGCTCTGCAAACAACCACACACTGATCTCACTCCCTCTAACCACTGCCCTAAATACTCTGTACAACGCTACAGGCACAGCTCTAGGAGGCAGGATCTCCCAAAGATAAATACCATAGATTTATTTATCTCCAGAGGATGGATTTAGCGATTTTTCAGAGACAAAGTAAGCCAGACAGGGTTATACTAGATTTTCAAGCCATTGCTCCTCCACAGGATCACCCCTCCTTCCACTCTCACCTCTACAGCAAGCAACTAACACAACCCACAGACAGAATGTCAACTCATAGAGCAGAATCACAGTCCAGTTTCCAAAGACCTGGTAGGGCTCAGCCTACACACAGGCATGGGCTGTGCATACAGAAACCTGTATTTTCCACTCCATTAGCAGTGTGCTGCTCAGTGGGGTGTGAAAAGGAAAACCTGCTAAAATACCACCAACTCAGCTGCTCCTGCTTGTCATGGCTATGCTGGAGCAGTCACAGAGCTGATAAAACCCTAACTCAGCACAAGAGCATCTTAGAATGTGCACAGCTGGACCTCCACAGGCTCAGGTAACTTGGCCAAGCACCGGATAAAGCTGCATGCAAACACAAGACAGAAAGACAGAGTCCTCCTCCCTCCACTGGGCAACCCAAAAATTACATGCTCAATTGAAATCACATTCAGGCCTGAGGGCTACTCAAACCACATCCTCCCCAGTATGGGAGGACACTGGTGATTGCAAAAAGGTGGTTTTTCAACATGAATTTTCCTGTGGAGGAGGGACAGTTAAAGAATGATACCATTTTTGATACCTTTACTGCTATAAAGCACAAGGCACCTGGAGGTTCAGGGACATTAGTTTGCTTCTCTCTCCCTTCCCTCCCTTTTCCCAAAAATCATTATTAACTAGTAGCTCCTTGGGATTCTGGTCTACAACACCCCCCCCGCAGCTCTGCACCTACATTAGATATGTATGAGTGACCCTTAATACCAACTGCGTTGCTTCAGGGGAGTTCCCAGCATCTGCCAAAGCTCTGCTGCTCATTTCAACAGCTCAGCACAGGAACTCTCAAGCTGATATCCAATGCATTGAACCGCTCAGAAAAAGCCCTTTTACCAAGAAAATCAGCAAGGTGGAAGAGCAGGACCCATCTACCAGTTCAAGTTATAGACTGCACATTCCTGTGCTATCTCCCCAGCCCACACCTCTGTGGGCCAAGGAACAGCTCACGCATTCCAGGGGCTCCAGTGCAGGCTCTTTCTGCCATCGCTGCGTGTCAGCACTCGCTGTCCTGCAAACGCAGGATCCTCCAGCAGGAACGGCCTCTGTGCAGCCAGGGGCACATTCCTCAGCTTCCCACATCCCAGGCCTGCCTGACAAAGAGCAGTAACGCCAGCCTGGGGATCTCAGCACTGCTCTAAGGTATGGGACAGGAATGGGTAACACCAGGGCCCCTCTGTACTCATGCATCAACACCCTTTTCCAGAAATCTTAGCGCCCTTAAAAAATGGAGCTACTAAAAAGAAGATATATATATATATTTAGATGTATCTTCCCATGCATATGGAAACATACTTTGTTCACTTTCCCCTTCCTGGGCATCTCAAAAACGCTCTTGGATTAAGGTGACACAGTGAAGCAGAACATTATTTACATTCTGTAAAAACCTACATGACAAGGCATCAACAAATTCATATTTGCCAACTGACATCAAGCAACTTCTCAATGCTAATTTCTCCTCAAGCAGTAAATAGTTTTCCACTATTCATAAGCAGCCTAGGTTTTTTTTTTAATTTACTTTAAGTGAGGCAATTTAGAGAAATCTAAATTTGCTTTCCTCTGTCAAGGAGAAGCCTTCTACTACTGTGTGTCCAGGGTAACTCCAGCCTGTGTGAGGGCTAGAGGGACACAGCATCCTCACTGAGCTAAAAGACTACAACATTATTGCCAGGAGAAAGCAACTTCAGATTTCCATGTGCAGTTCATCTCTCTCAAGAACTGAGGATTATTAAGCCACGCTGACACAGCAAATCCCAGCATTATCAATATGGTAAGTAGATCAAAAGGATGGTGGTCAATTTTCTTCTACATCTCATCTGCTGCTGGGAAGGAAACAGAAGCATAACTGAAGCAAGACACTTCAAATGCCTCAGATATCAGCCTTTCATTTCCAACAGCTGAAAGCCACATCTGTGCATCCATGAAACTGCATGTTCCCTGTAGCTCTGCTTCTTGCATGGGACATCTGGGAAATGAGTGACAGTGGAGACAGGATTTTTCATCCAGCCACCACACAGAGCAAAGGCATTCAGGCACAGAGTCCCATCTCCCCCAGATCTCTGGTGCCACGTGTCTCTGACAGCCCAGACACAGCACAATGGGAAATCAGGATGAGATGTCTGAGCACAAACTACAGTGCTTCCCTTTCTGCAGCTGCACAGAACAGATGTCTGCACCTCCCCTGCTCTTTCCCCCACCTCTATTTATCCAAATAAGTAGAACTGCTACAGGTTTTCCTGGTTTAGGCAGCAGAAGATTCCCAGAGGACTGGCAAATGGAAATAAGAAGCAAGACAGCCATAAGGGCAGCTCTAAATGAGGACCTAGACTTTACATGATAACATGGGTCAGAGTAAGACAAGTTGCAGACCACTCAGCTGCAGAATCACAAACCATTCTCCAGCCCTTTTCTCTTAACCACCTGTAAGATGCTGAATTAAAATCCTTGATTTTTGCTATTCCCTAAACGAACAAGGGGAATTGCATGTCCAGAACTGAGCTCTGAGCTTGCAGCCTCATCTGAGCAGCCTCTGTGCAAAATTCCTGAATCCAAACTTGAAAATCTCATTAGGTTCAAAGAAGTTCTTCTCTCCCCCACCTTCAGGAGTAAATGCAGCTCCAGCTTACATATGGGGAGACAGCTCAAGGTGGTAACCCAATCCCCGGCACGACAGTTTTACATTGTGAGTAACTGCAGAGGAATGGGGAGCCTTGGTATTTTTATCCTATTAAATAGCCTTTCAAAAGAAACATTTCCAGTGCCCTGAAAGAGCTGCATCAAGAAGACTTGTTGGAGCCGTGCTGCAGGACTTCACTGCCCTGGAGTTTGACTCCAGAAGGTGTGGAGAGCCCCAAAGACCAACACTGATGGCAGGAATTCCCATTTTAACAGCAGTTTTGACTTTTCTCGGTAAAATGGAAGAGCATCATCAGAAATAGGAAAACCATGAACCAAACAGGTGAAAGCAGGCATTGATTTCCAGGTAAAAGACATCTATTAACAGGTTCTTAAGGCTTTATATTCTAATCAGTGCTTTTAAATGCAAAAAGGTCAGAGGCTACAAAAACAGTAAAATACAAAGACTACATTCAAAAAGCGACTTGAAAAATTTGAAGTGCAAGCAGGTACTCTTAAAATACTCAAGTTCTCCAGTTCACAGAAAGCATGTAAAATAGCTTGGCTTATTTTCCAAAACATTTTGAGGACATAACATTTAAAAGTTTTCCAAAATTTAACCAATATGTCAAGAAGGTAATTAGAATACAGGACACGTAACAGCTCTCAGCTTTCTTGTGAAGCAGGGACAGATTGTTATTTAAGACATAGGAAAGTTCAAGGCACAAAAGATAAGTCATTTTCCAGACCTAAAAACTGCTGGAGTATCAATACAGAGCAGCCACTGGGATTTTTACTTCACGTTGCCTAGACCTGCCTAGAGGAAGTTCAGATTGCATGGTCAAAAAAAAAAAATACATCACTCAGCTATTTCTTTAATGTACTGATGCTTATTTGAAGCCTTGTGCTTTCCCATTATCATGAGAAATGTGTCACTGCTTAATAAAGAGAATGTCCAGACTAATAGGTGGTATGGTGAATTCTGATTAAAGCAATATCCATAAATTCTTGAAGCTTCTCTGTACTTTGAAACCAAACCTGCACCCCCTTAGAATAAGGAAAAGTTTTCATTTGTGGCACTGATTTACCAAGGTGTGTGGGTGCTTCAGAAAAGCTTAACAGCAAAGGCAGCCACCTAGTAGCAATTATACCTGACTATACCAGGCTGCAGAGACAAACTAGACAAGAATTCATCCTGTGACAGACAGAACTGCTTTCAAAATCAGGTGGGGGCAGCCCCTGTGAATCCTACCTGTGCCATAACTCCCATATGGACAGCCAGACCAGCCAGCTTGGCCCAGTACAGCAGCCCATGCACCAGCTCTGACCACTATCAGCAGATGTCTAAACAAAGACAAGACACTGCAGTGTGAGATGTGGTCTGCACAAGCAGCTGCAGCAGGGACTGTGGCTTCCTGTCCCAACCACGGACACCCAAGCTGGGGAGTTTATTCCAGAGCATGTGGCCAACTAACTGGTCACAACTAACATGCACTATTGCCACCCCAAGCACAGCATTGTAAAAGAGTGTGCAAATGCAGCCTGTGTAAAGCAATTTCAGTAAGTGTTCATCAGTAACTACTCACTGCAGATTTGGGGATGAAACGCAACCCTGTGGAGTGCTCTGGCTGTAGTTCCAGCAGAGCTGCCACCACCATTGCCAGTGTAAGGGAAGGGCCATGGGGTCCCTCACCCCCCCAGCAGGCAACTCCAGGCTGTTCCTGGAACTTGCCCTGCTGATCACCAGATGCTTTCTAAACTAATTCAACTCACTAATCCAATAAGTTTGCTGGGCTGTTGGTTTGGGTTTTTTAGATAAACTCATTAGGTTTCTTGGAAGCACAGCTCCAACCACTCCATGACTTAAGCAGCTTTTAGAAAATTTATTAAAAAGACCAATGCCAGAATTGAGCCCTTGTCCAAGTAAGTGAATAAAACTTCTGCTTTAAATGGGAAAAGCTCTACTTTCACCTTCAAAACTCAGGCCAGGACAAACTGTAAATCCAGCCCATCCCGCCATTAGTTGAAAGAAATCACCCATCTGATTCCTATAATTCATCTGCATCTCAGATGCAGACCAGAAAAACTGCAGCTTGAAGAGATGCAATCAGCAGATACCACAGACTGAAATGCTCTTAGATTCTGGAGACATCCCTCACCACTACCTGCCACTTCCACCTGAGCCTATACTGACACCTTATTTTGGCTTTCCAGCCCCAGAACTGTGATAGGGCTCAGTCAGTTGGGCAGCACATGTTATGTACCCACTGGTGTTCTCTCATATGTGCCACTGAGCTTAAGAGTGAGCTTTTGACAGAGATTCCTGACCATAAAACTCTAAAGAGAAGCCAACTCTGAACACTACAAAAACGCAACAGAAGCCATCACATGAGCTCAGACCTTCCAGCAGATCCCTCTGAGGGGCAAGAGAGCTATTTGTGTATGTGCTAGAAAACCATAAAGGTCACCGCAAGATCCTTCCTGGAACTGGCCACACCATTTCCTTTCAAATTAACACAAGCATTTCAGTGAAACTCAGAGCTGCCCTGTAACCTCAGCAGTGGAGTTTTTGCCCACATGGTGAGGGTGCTGGAATGCTGGTAGCATCACGTGGGGGCAGCAAGTCCCTGTGTAACCCAGGCTCTCCAGGGCACAGCAACACTGCAGGAAACCAGCTGACCAGTCTGCAGCTTGACACCACCACAGTCCCTGGGAATCACAGCCCCATTCCTTGAGTGAGAACCTTGGACCCACCTATTGTCATCTTTGATGCAACAGGCTGGGAAATCCTTCAGCTGCTGGCTCTGTTCATGTCACTGAGTTGGCATAAAGGTAACACAGCACAGGCTGAGAAACACTGCAAGTGCCTCAAAGACTGAGTCAGCACGGCTTCCTGGATGAAAAAACTCAAATCAAGGCTCTCTGGCCTACAATCCAATCTGTGTGAAGGAACCACAAAAGATTTTCCCATAGGACCAGAATTTTTCCACTTAGCTCTTGAACACTAAATTAGACCCCATCTCAAACTGGCTGAGAGAAATGAACCACCACCTACAAAAGAGAAGCACAGTAGTCATTCTGCCATTCTCCAACTTCCTTAGAAAAACTGGCATCCCCTTTCCACTGTTTCAAAACAGTTCATTAAATGGTTGAGATAATGGAAGTCTCACAAGGCACATAACTTCTTTTATGGTCAGAGAGAAATATTCCTCAACATGTTACAAGTGTGCTGAGCATCCTGACACTGAAAGTGATTTGTGATTTAAGTACCGTCTCCTTTCAGAGGGGACGTACCTGATGCTACCGAGAAAGAAAATATGGTTTGAATATGGTTTGTTTGGTTTTCAGATGAAAAGCTGCTAAAACCAAGCACAGCCTTTTGAAGTTCTTCAAATTAACCTCAGCTGTACACTCCACTGCCATGGCAATTCCATTCTGAAGCTGTCAACAGGAACACCAGGAAGAACAAACTCTTACTGGCATGAAGATCCAAGGACAGCACAGAGCAAAGCAAGGCCATGCAAGCCCGGCTGAAGTTGGCTGTTGTGTTCTTCCCATATTGCCTCCAAGTGGAGTACTCAAACTTAGCAGCACCACTGTGACATCTCTAATTTCAGAGCCTGTTCCACCCCCAAAGGTGTGTCCTCCCGCTTATTTCTCATTTCCAGAGGTGCTGGGGCAGGGGGAAGGGAAGGGTTATTTCCTGCCCTATACAGCATCCTCTTTTTTATACCATGGCTTTCTCCACACTTAAAGTGAAAGGAGATGTCTTACATTTACTCCCCTCTGTTTATAGTCCTGAGCAGCACACAGCTCATGCCAACAGAAAACACCCTGTGCTAAGACCTGCTGCCTAAAACTGAATTCATGTTCCAGTTTACTAAACAAATCAACGTTTTCAGTTTCACAGCTCCCAAAGACTTCTGAGAATGCCAGATCCAGCTACACACGCCTTGAATGCCTCTGTATGGCAATTCACAGGCAGTCAACCCACAGTCAGTCATGTGAAGCTAAAACAGCAAATAATTCCTTGCATGGCTCCTTTCTGTGCAGATTCACAGAGTCCTGAACAACAGGAAACAATTTCCAAAGATGGATAAGTGTAGTCAAAAAATTCCTCCACTGCTCTATGAACAATCTTCAGCAGGATGAGGAAAAGTTTGTCAAGGGTTTGCAAGTCACAGTTCCAGCTGATCTCAACACTTGCACAATGCTGAAGAGCAGAAAGCCAGGCTCTGCTTCACTGGACAGAGAAGTTGAAGATTGCACAAGAAGTTTGTGATGCTTCACACAGACGTAACCAGCCTTCAGTCAGCGCTCCAACTTTTGACCTCCAGTGATTCAGACCTCTGTGATTTGAGTACCACCGTCCTCAAACGATTGTCCCACCCACAAGTTAACAGTGCTAATCACAATGGAATCCATTTTCAGTTACAGTTTTCAGTCACAGCTGTCGACAGTCCCACACCCTAAACCTAAATCTCCATGTATTCAATTTTATATTGATATAACAGGCTGTGACAATAAAGTCTGCAGCCACTGCACCTGAATTCGACCGAGGATCACAAATCAGAATCCTCACCCTAACATTCACACTTCCTTGACAGCACAAAGAACCTGTACCTTTCAGAAATGGAGAACTGATATGCAGCCCTGAAGAGCCCAACATAACATGGCAAGCCCACGTTATGTCAGAACAGAAAGCAAATCTGACTCTCAGGCCTGTACTAAAAATATTTAAGTTGGAATTTCTCAGCCTGAATCTGCAGCCTGCTATGAGCTCCACCTGCCACCCAAGTCTTTTGTCAAAATCCTCTCCTTTTGGAAGCAAATCAACTGGTGTTCTGACAGTTATAGTAAGTCTAATGAAAGATTACAAAGAACAACTATCTGCACAAATTAGAGAGTCTCCATTTCACTCCTTGTGTGTCAACTGTGAAATTGGAAACAGCTTTGGGCTCCAAGGAGGGTAAGTACAGCCTCTGACAGTCATCTCTTACAGTGGCTCTTCTTGTGCAAGATCTATTTCTGATCTCTGCCTGACAGCAAACACATCCTCAGCCGTTTCCAGGAAGACCCAGACAAAGGCATTAGCAATGGCCAGTACTGACCCAGCTGTCTCTGGGAGGGAGGTGAGTTGGCTCAGACAAAAGTGGGGAACAGCCGCTCTGTTCAAACACAGCTCCAGCTGAACAGGAACCAAATGACATCCTGGATGAGACTGGAGAGAGTGTAAACGTTTCACACAAGCCACCAAGCAGTTAATACCACCTCAGTACTGACCTGGGCTGGACTCCAGCCAACATCCTAGATGGAAAGAAAAATTTAAATACAACCAAAAACATTAGTCACCAATACACTATTTCTTTTTAGTCCCTTATTTACCCCTATGCATGCAAAATAGTAAGTTTACCCACCTTGTGCATGTCATAAGAATTTTTATTTGCTGCTGGCTCTGAAAGTTTCTAGAAAGTGGGACGAACATTCAAAAAAAATCTAACAAGATCTGTTCTCCTCTGCCAAAACAAAAAAAAACATTCATGAAAACCAAACAGGCAGTCACTGAACTATCCCATCAGGGAAAATTTCCCAGGGCCAAGGCCTCTGGACAAAATACCAACTCCCTTGTGTTGCTACAGGAAGAGGGGCTCAGCCAAGCCAGCTATCTGAGGAACCAGACCCTTCCTGCTACACCAGCGTGCAGCTACTCCAGCAGCACTAGGTCAAAACACAGCGCTGCCATTTTACAGACATCTGACTAATCCCGTACAAAAGAGATCTCCCTTAAACAAAAAGTCCAAGGATGGGTATAGAAACAGCAGGATGTTAAACCATGGGTTTTAAACCCATGGATTTTAAACCATGAGTCTGGTAAAGGGAGGAAACAGAACCTCAAGGTTTGAGCACAGAGGTGTGCAGCACCCTGCTACCACCAAGAAACCCTCTACATGTCCACTGAAAAGAGGTGTGTGGAGTTTTTTTTAAACCCTGAGTTGGTGTTTGGTTGAGATTTGCATAACTTTAGGCAGTTGAGTCTGACTTAAACTGGAAGTTGCCATAAGCAGCACCAAGGTTACAACCCATTCTAATCCAGGACTGGATCACTCTTCTGAGCAGCTCCTAGGCAGTAGAAATCAGCAGTGGCAAATCAGAACAGTGTGAACACTCAGCAGTGGCCTCCAAATCTCTGGGCATCAGCAATCCTCATGTGCTTGTGCTTGAGCCCTCAGGTGGAAGTGACAAGCGCGCAGGTTTGACCCCTTACAACAGCTGTGGAGCACTTACCACGTGGAGATCGTAATTTGGTAACTGCTGATTCTAACTCATCTAGGGAAGGAAAACATGTTACATCAGAATTTACATTGCAACAGAGCACAGGAGTTCCACTGGACAGTGAGCGCCCCGGAGTGAAGGATAGAGTTTCACAAGATGCAGAAAGGCAAATTAACAGTTCACCACTGCCAAAAATGGAGAGGTTTTACTCCCTCTTCCAGACATGTGCTGCTGCCATTTACCCATGTAGGCTGTGGCTCTCACACGACCCCTATGTGAACCAGTTCAACAGAACAGACACCCAGCCAAAAATGCTGACTGTCTCCTTTTGGGTCAGAAAAGAGAGGAGCACAGCAGTCAGCAAGAAGAGCTACGTCCAAACAGGCAGAGAGCAGAAAAGGGTGAGTGAAAGTAAAGCCATATCCCCTTTCAGCAGCAGCAAACCCTTACATTGACTCAACTGCCAGCAGGACCACCACCCCAGACACCCCAGCATCTCATATTGCCACACAGGTAACCACAGTCAGGAGTAAGATTGCCAAAGATTGCTGTGTTCCTCTCCATCTGCATAAATAAAAATGGGTTTGGACACAGTCGGAGACAAAATATTGTCAGAGCTTGCACATTCTAAGTTAATTATGAGCCTTTTAAAAAGTAACAGTAACAGGAAAGCATGTGGACCCTATAACCAGTAAAGGGAAGAGGAGGATTTACATGGTTATGCAAGAATAGACATGAAACTTGAGGAAAAAAAGTAGCATCTTTTAAGCTGTGGAAATCCTATCCATGCAGCATAAACAGAGCTGAATATGGACCCATCTAGGCAAAGTGCCAGTTACAAAATTTGAGACACACACAAAGATGATGAAATGAAGGACTGAAATATTAGTGTAAATTCTGAATTCATTAAAAGCATTAGAAGCACAGATTCTGCCGATGAGATGAAGAGTGCCCTGGCTACCAGCAACAGGAGGATTCCAGTAACAAAGGATGGGGACACTAAAGAGACACTGCAATCACATCCATATTTAGAATAGTCTCACTGAGGCATTCCTATCCTGAAGGCTCTTAAATGGGATATGGGAATGCAGACTTGAGAGACTGTAGTCCTCGAAGAGAACATTTTTCTTCTTCCCATTCAGTATGTAACAAGCATGTCTCCCAACAGCATAAATATAAAAGCATTCAACAAATGCAAACCTACCCTTAAAAAAAATAAGATATATGAAGTTTTAAAAGCCTGAATCAATAAGGAGATATGAAGTCCCAGCAAATCTCACCCAGATACTGGGGATGCCAAATAAAAGGTTAGTATATTGAGATATAAATAAAGACTTGCTGGCTTGACCTGTCAACCACTCTGAAGTGGGTTGTTTCCCTTTTTTTTTGAAAAAAAAAAAAAAAAAAGGAACTTGTGTCAAATGTCATATGTGGTTTAACTGGCTTGTTAAAAATCTAATTACCAAGGAAGTACTCAAAAAATGGTGGCTTTTTCTTTTAAGAAGTTTTCATTTCTGCAAGGGTTCTCTGCAACAGGGTGGGGGCAGACTTGGAAGCAACACTAAACTCTTTATAAGCCAAAAAGCGTAAGTCATCATCAACAATTGACTTTACACAAAGCACTGCCAAAAGCACAATGTAAACTCACAGAGCAGGGCAGGGGGAAATGACAACAAAATAGTTAACATTTTTCAGTTGTGTGGATCTTGGTACTACTTATAACTATAATAGGTAGAGAGTTTGAAAATTAAGCTTTCAATCTGATGAGCACTGTACTAAAAGGTAACCCAAGCAATTACAGATAGTGGGCAAGCAACGGCTCTGAGAGACAGAGTACAGAGGGCCAAGGAGCACATGGTTAGAAATCTGGTTAAAGCAGCTACTTTTCACTTTAAAGGAGATTCCGGGAATGAAAGGAAAACAATGTTTCAGAAGTGAATGTGGGAACTGGTCCCCCAGTCTACTTTGGGAGGTGTGGGTGGTAACTTGATGGAAACTGCTGATGGCTCTAGCTCTTGGGGTTTTTTTCAGTATTGGCAGAAGAATGTGGCTCAAGAGTTTCACAATGTCCTGACAGAGGCCCAGTGAAAGAAAGGAAACTGTTAAAGCCTGACAGAAAACTAACATTTTTAGAACTGCAGTGTATTGGAGCCAGTGGATGGAGAAGAGCTGGAGAATTGTTTAAGGTTTTCTTATCTCTTCCTACATGAGAAGGTAGATGACCTATGGTTCTACCTGTCATCTGGCATCCTGACAGAAGTATTAGGCACAAGTGTCTGGCTTGTTTCATCAGCAGTAAGAGAAATAGTGAGGACTTCTTTTTACCAAGAGCAGTATTAATAAAGCAATTAAACGCATGACAGCTTCTTCATCTCAGTGCCCTGAACAGAAGTTACTGTTTTGTTATTTGACAAAGACGAATTTTATTCTATCAACCAAAGGCTGTTTTACTCAGAAGAGAACTCAGGCCCACAGAAAACTGCAACTAAAAAAAAAAATAAATTGCAAAGACCAAAGAGAAAGTAGATTTTTGAGAGGTAAAGATGAGTAAGAGAGACCAATCTCCAGCACTGACCAAAAATGGAAATGCCAGCAATCCTGAAATAGAAGCAGCATGAGAATAAACTTCCCTTTCAGAGGTACATGAAATAAATCCTTCTTCAAATTACTTTCTAAAAAAGGGTTTTCACCATGATCTGATTGTTCCACCACCAATCCTACAATAAAAGTCAACAATCATCTGAGATAACGGGACAGAATATTTTGCACTAGTCTAGAGAAGTAAAGATTCCCAGTGCCTACATTTCTGCTTTGCTGAAAATTAAGTTGACTTCTTTGTCTCAACTCATCATATTCTTCCCTGCTATGCACTGAACTAGGGCACAAAGGGAAATGGATTAATTTTCCTATCAAATACCTAGATGGACATGTATTTCATATGGACACGTACTTCTTCACATCACTATCGTCCCAGTACTGCTGAATACTTTAAAATTAACCTTTGATCCACCTCAAACCACAGTGGCTTCCACAGCCCACAGAGAACAGAGGGACCAGGCTCTGCCACTACACAATAAATCTACAAAGACAATTTCCCACACATGCACAGCAGTGCAACTGCCCCCTCACCAAGAACAATATTCCACTTCTATCTCCGCCACAAATCCAAGCCTAAGAGTTTTAAAGCAGCTGGAAAATAGAGCAACCCCAACTCCTTTCCCCCTTCAAAAACAGAAAACAAAAAAAAAAATAGCTGTTTCTGCCAAGCAAGCACTGAATACACTGCATTCCATTTCATTAAAACAATTATTCAAAAGCCAGCCAAGAATTACATAAAGCTTCCTCCCTGCACCACCCCCAGCCCCTTCCTTCAACCCTCCTCCCCAGCAAACAGCTCTGCAGGGACAGGATCACAGCAGAGCAATACTGCTCTGGGGGAAGTGGCACCCAGGACCTCACATCACCCTGGCTGTTCCATCCCACATACTGCATTCTCCAAGCCCAAGCAATGCACTCAGAGGGCTCCAGCAGATCCAGGCAGCCCAGGAGGTCTCCGAGTTTCCCACCACCTAAGCAGTACCACGGTGATCTCTTTCAAGTAGTTTTCTCCCTCACATTTGATGGGAAGGTAGCATGCAACAAATGAAGTCTTGAACCAACTCCTACACAAAAATGAATGATAACCTAACAGATTTTCTCTCTAACTCACACAGCCAGAGCTTTTAAGCATGATCCCAAGGCAGAAGGTGCTGGAGGCACCAGATTTAAGCAATTAAGAAGTACAGGAGCAGCATGCCAGAGCAGCTGTGCTTGTGAGGCACTGCCCAAGGGAACTGCTCAGGACAGCCAAGCAGCAAATCTCAGATTAAGCACCAGCAGGATAGACTGAAAACTACAAGCTTAGGGTTATAAGAACCTGACTGACAAATTCATCCCAAGCTCCACACAGCCACTCCACAGCTCCCAGCCTGACTGACAGTGCTGAGCTCCTCACATTTCACAGCAGAAAAAAAAGGCAGCTTCTTCTGGCCAGCACTGCTCACCCACCCACAACACTGAGTTGGCCACTGATAAGAGATTTCATGACGTGGATGAAATGGTATTTCATTCCCTCCCCCAGTGCTCCAGCTCTCTGCAGGGATCCTGTCTAACTGCTGGAGCTGCTCACAGCCAGCCAGAATAGTTCCATCTGTGCAGCACACTGCCTAACCAGGCCTACAAAGCCCAAAAAAAGTCTCTCACATAAAACCATAACTAACAAGAGCTTCAAACCAGAAGTACCACTCCTGAGCACCTTCCTCTTGGGGACCACCTCTGCCATCAGCAAGAAAGAAAAAAACCAAACCTAGTCCCAAGGCAGCTGCTGGTGCTAAGGAATGGGGAGCAGCAGATGCAACTAATGGTCAGACAAGATGAGAAGCAGAGACCAGCCAAGCCATCATCTTATTCCAACTCGTGGGGCACCAGTAACCTCAAGTGACATGCAGTTAGCCTTAGGCTCTTTTGTCTGACCCAGCTGAAATTAGTGGCTCTAACCCAAAAGAAACCTTTTCACAGAGAAGCCCTGAACTTGTTTAGAACCATGAAAGAGGATAGAACAAGGGAGTATTAAGCCCCTAATCCATGGCAAATTATTTACAGCCCTCCTGCCCATGACCTTTTCTACCTCTGGCTTCTTTTACTGCCTCCTGCTCTTATTAAAACCCAGCCCAACCACAGTTCCTGAGCCCCCACAAACTTCCCCATAACACAAAGTGAAGTTCTCTGCTCACCTTCCTCTTCAGCAATAGGAATAAAGCAACATCCTATGAGGCGTCTAGACAGACACAGGATTAATTTTGTCTGCCAGCTCAATTCTGTGACAAAAATATGGGATTGGTTTATTCCTGGAGCCCCCATACAGTTTGATTTATAGCTGAGCCATTTAAAGCACAATTCCCCATGCAAAGTGTCATTCAGAAAGTTTATTCCCTGGAGCGCCATTTACTTTTTTTGATGCTCTTCACATCATTTGCAAAATGTTAGAGATTTAAACACATGCAATAAACAGTAAAAACCACAAGAAATCAAGCTACACTCCACTGCACGGTGCCAGCCAGACACACTCAGTACCTCACCCAGCAGAGCCATCTGCACCAACGTGGATATGGAGTAAGAACACTGTGAGAAGAAGCATGACAGGCTGCAATGGAAGACTTCAGATTATCTCATCATCATTTAAATAACTTGAACTGAACTTGTTCACAGTGTAGAGACAGTCCAGCACAGGGGAAAAGGAGCCAAGCACTAACAATGCAGGCTGCCTCCCCCTGTGGGCTGCCATAAGTTCTCTTGGCTCCTCATCTTACAGTTGTCTCAAACTGCTTAGATAAATTTCCCATGTAAATTCAGAATAATTACTGTCTGCTACAAGAAAAAGCTGCATTTATGTGAGCAGAAAAAGAGATTACCAGATTCCTAAACAGCACAAACACATAACCTCAGGGACTCAGTTCCTGTAACTGAAACACCAACACCGAACTTGCTCCACAGCACTGCAGTTGCCATTTCTACTTTGTTTGCTCCATCAGCATTTAAAAACATACATGCACAGAAGAGAGAGCATGGATTTTGACATCAGTCAGTCAAGTGAGACTGTCCCCAGCCAGCTGGTCGCTGCTGCTTTGGGGGCACTTGCAAAGAGAATAAGCATGAATGGGAAAAACAGCTAAGAGTGATACGAGAAAGTCATCACCCACCTCCTATTTTTATGGTGTATCTTTAGCACAACATTCTTTGAATGACTTCACGACGCTCTGTGGTAAAGGGAAAGACTAGAGTAGAACTACTGTGGGGAACTTGGAAGGGAAAGGAAATCTTTTCTCCCTACTCACAGCCTGTCATAACAGAGGATGAAGAAAGGATGAGCAATCAAGAAAGGCAGAGAGGGAACATTCAGCAAGGCTGAGAATGGAATAAAACCTTGAAAATCTAATTCAAATGTGCTACTGTAAGCTTTTCCAGCAATGGTGACCAAAAAAGCTTGAAAGAGTTATATTCTGATATATTCAGCTGGAAGCTATTTCAGAAACACAAAGATCTCAACCAACATTAACCACACTGTGCAGGTAAGGACTAATTATCCCTGTTTAACAGACAGAAATAATATGCCTTAAGTCAGGCCACATTTTTGAGGCTGTGGATAAATGGTTACTTTATGCTATATTAAACATAAACCACAGCTAAAAGAGGTGGCCTCACCTACTTTCCAGTCCACTGTCCACGTAAAAAATGATAACTTTGAGAAGATTCAGCTTGCCAACCCAGCCAACTGTCTAACAGTTACTGTGGACAGAGGGAAGGCAGCAGGGAACACAACACACCTCACAGCAGCCAGCAGTTAAATCAGGTTAAACCAATTTGAGATGACAACTTCCACTTTCTCTCCCATCCATTTAACTTCAGCCCAAAGTGGAAAGGAATTGTGCCACTCCTTGTTTCTATTCTGCACTGGGTCCAGTTCAACCTATTGATCCACTGGCAAATCATCTGGTCAATTTGGGGTGAAAGGTTGGTTTTCCAAAAAATGAGAAATTTGAACTAATTCACTCTGGAGCCTGATCTCATTGAGTAAACAGTGAACACACAAGAGATGGGGAAGCTGAAATCACCATTTTTGGCTGCCATCTGAAACTGGATGACACGCAAGGTGAAATTTTACAAACACTGAAACAAGGACACAAAGGTCTCCACAGTTCCCTACTTAGCATTTTAAAATATAATATCCTAACAGTCATGACAACCTGTACTAGCCGGGCTTGTTCTTAAACCTCTGTTAGTTAAGACAGGCTAAAATGAGCAAGAAACTCATTGCCTAAACCCCATCCTGTCATCAGAGCACAGGGAAGCTTCCACAGACAATGCCTCACTTTCAGGCTACTGGAGTAGAAGAGCATCTTCATTAACAGCTTCCGCATCAGACAAAAAGGGACACACAAGATCAGCACACAGAGCAGGAAACTGGGACCAGAGATCCTATTCACTCACACTGATTTTCCACTAGCACAACACAACTACATTCAGAATCTGCTCTGGCTGTCTCCAAAGCTGCAGCAGATCCTGGGTATCACAACTAACATGTAAGTCCGATTCAAACAGATTTGTTTTGTGGCCATGGACAGGCTTTTTCCTCCCTCTAGTTGCAGAGATTAAGGAATTTATCTGTCTAGCTGTCTTAGCAGCAGATCAGAAAACCAACCCTGATCTAACTAGAAGTACATTATTATTGCTTGTTCTACTGCCAGACTTAAGAATTTTAGCCATCAATTCGGCAGTTTCGCAACTTGTTTCATATAATAAATACACTTTGAAGAGGAAGAGGTGAGGAAAAAGGGGTCCAGAGAAATCAAAGCATCATGGTTCCCTGGGAAAGAAAGAACAAGTAGAGAGAGGGAGTTGAAGACATATGAGAAGTTGCCCATTTCTTTCTCTAGAGGCAGAGATGGTGTTGGGGGATCAATTTTAACCAGGAGGGCAGCTGAACACTTGGGATAAGTTGACCTCTCCCAGCGAGGGACAAAGGAGCTAAAGACAGCACAGAGTCCAGCCTTTCCATGGAAATAGAGCAACAAGAAAAGAAGCCTCTCTCTTCATCACACACTGCTCGAGGCAGAGGACTCCCTGTCTGAGTTGCTCAGGACAATGAAGTCCCTGTTTTATGAGGGGTCACAACAGCTAAGGAGCTGAAATAAGTCAGAACCCCATTGTGCAGAGTATTAGTTCTGTTTACAGCCTTCTCGCCCAGCAGCAGGAAGGGCTCAAGAAACCTGAGCCAGAAGAAAGCCAAGGGACCAAATTATTTTACCAGTTCTTCCCCACAACACCATTTCCTGGGCGTAGCTGACCATGAACCATTTCACAGAAAACTTTCAGTCAAGTAAGACCAAAACCCACAGCATATTACTCCCAGACTGAAGGAACTGAGTCAGAAACAGGCAAGCATCCCCCTCAGAAGAGGGACAGACAGCACTGCCCTGCAGAGCACAGCAATCTTCCAAATGTTAGGACAGATGACAGATGGAAACACATGCACCTCCCTCCACACTCCCATGAAAAATCAATGGCAAGATTCCTTCCTTTACAATCAACCTTGAGAGGATTAAGGACTGAAGAGAGGGTGGATTAGAGTTCCTAAAACAGAGGGAAATGACTTTTTAAAGCAAAATCTGTTGTGCCACTGAAACTTCACTCCCAGAATTCTGAAAACACATTGCTAGACAAACCTGCGACAGAAGTGAGCAAGCCCTTCCAGAAGTGAGCAAGCACACCTAAAATAAGGTCACAATCTAGTTTACATGCACAGCCAAAACACTGCCATAAATATGTTCTCATTAAAGAGAAATACCTTAAAAGCTCCACTGAATGTTGTTTTGGTTTTGATTGCACAATCCAGTTTAAAAAAATCTGAAGACTTTAAAAATAAAAATTAAAAAAAAAATAGCAGTAGAGAAACAAGAATTTCAAAGCCATCAAATGAAAGCTTCTAAAAGCAACACCATTTCTGCTTGGAGTAACCAAAAAGTTTCCCAGTAGTGTTTGCAAATAACCCCTTTCAAGAAAAGGCTGTAAAAAACATTCAGAGTCAAAAATCAAACAGTATCTGACTAAAGCAAATGTCAAGCGTCTTTTCTCTTACTCCTCACCACAAATGACATGACACACTACCCAAATTAGGCTTCTTCCTCCACAACCAGCAAATCCTAATGGATCTGTTCCCACATACTACTTAGACAAAGTAGCACCACAGAACCAAGAATAATTTAACATCTAATTCAGTATCTCAGATTGTCTAAACCAAATATGTGTGGTTGGTCGTTTGTGTGCTGGAAGCACAGGCTGTGCTTTGGCAATCCCCTGAGAGGGATGAGAGCCCCAAGTTAGAATTCTCACTCTTTAGGACAAAGTTGTGCTCTCTGTGCCAATTTACAACACTGCAGAGCAGCAAACTCATTCAGCAAACTTCCTGTCAAACTCCAAGCACATCCGCAAAATACACTTCCTTAGAGAGATCCGAGAAAGACAATCTGGACAAGTCTGCTCAGCTGCTCTCCTCCCCCCTTCCCACCGTGGGCTGTTCTAGTTTATATCCAGTCCCAGCACTGGGTGTCCTGGGCCACAGAGGCTCCCCCAGATCAAGGGGGTGCACAGTTCCAGCCTGCAGAAACAGTTTCCCGTGTGAGCTGTGCTCTGTAACATCACTTCTTCAACACTGAGGGGAAAAAAAAAAGGAACAAAGCTCTTTTTCAACTTCAAATGAAACCCCGTGCAAGACAAATCCATTCTCATACGTTTCATAACCTCTCCAGCCCAAGCACGAAACCGAGATACTTCTGAACCACCATTTTACAGTGCACAAGTACACACTGATCAAATCCTCCAACTCTGTCATGAGCAAGAAGATTTTTTTATAAAGGCAGAGTTAAAAACAGGCACACCAATGGGCTCTGTGAGGGGTTCCCTCATGCCCAGCAAAGTCCATCACTCAACAGTCATCTCTGCACCACACAGATTCAGAAGCACAGTGTGGAAACATCTAAGCTGATTTTACTTGACATCAACTCTGAACCTGCAAGGCATATTAGTCCCACTCAATACTACACTGCTTTTGGGCCAAAACTGGTCCTGGAAGCAGTGCAGCTATGTCCACATGGCATTGTGCCTGAACCAACAAGTTCTGCCGGAGCAGCCTGACCCTGGATAGAGCCAGCACAGACGTCTGTATCCACGGCACAGTTAATCCACAACTCAGATAATCCAGCCATAGATAATGAGGAAAGAAAAACAAACAACTCTCACTTCAGTTTGAAAGTCTGACTTATTTCAGGAGAGTTGTATCAGCACATTGTTCCCTTTTGTATGTATCTAAGGTGAAAGGCTTTAGAGAAATAAGTGAGCCATTTGGGGGCTAACAATGATTTGCAGAGAGAAAACAGCTGGTGTGCTTTTCCGTGGTGAATTCTGTACACCAAAGAAAAGCTTAGAGAGCGAAAGGGTCACATTTTTTTTTGTTCAACTGCTTACTGTTAATTAGATCTTGTCCAGCCTGAAAGGCTGCAAAAAAGTTGAGACAGACGCGGTGTAATTAAGACTTGATGAAATCAAGTTGCTGAGACTAAAAGTTCTATTTTCAAAATAGAACACAAAATAGATCACAACTTTAACCTCTGGTAGTGCCAATACATTTAGCACCTCAGAAGAACAAGCCAGACAAACTCAGATATTTTTCACAGTTTCTTTGCAGTTCACCTCTAATCCTCCTACAGAAGGAAGGAACAGTGTGATGAAACCGCAGAAGCCTATTCCAACAAAAACTGACTTCCTGGGAAGTCACACTGCCACTATTCAAGGAATGCAGTAGCTGCAGTGAGTACAGTACAGTTCCCATGGTTCACTGAAGAGCATGCTGATGAGACACTAAACTGGAGACACCAAAGTGGCCCTACACAGTGGTGCTATCTGTATGCTCACCTTGAAGGGCCACTCAGCAAGTCAATACACAGACTGAGTGAATCCTGTTCTGACTAGCAACGCATTCCTGAACACGCTAGGAACATGCACCAAATCTCCAAGAGATAACCAGGCTGAGGGATATGAGAAAAGGTAAACAGAACTGTCTCCACTTAAAGAAACAACTGTGAGAAGAAGCTGAAGTGGAAATTCATTGTTTCCACCACCAACTACTCCACCCGAGCAGAGGGTAAGATTTCACTCCCCAAGGATGAATCCTTCGTGGTGCACCTTTCACCAGGAAGCCACACAGCAGATGGACTCCTTGTCCCTTAAGTTTTATCGTTGGCACAATTCAAAGTCTGCTTTCTGAAGGTGTGACCATCAGCTTTATGCCAGCACTGTAATGTGAGCTGCCAAGTCCAGAAGGAAAAGGAGCAATTTGCTTGGACTATATCTTAACAGAACGTCTGGTTTCTATTTAAGGTAGGATGGAAGTAACGGATCACGGCCCCTCCCCAGTGTCTGATTTAATCAGTTTCATAAGCGGAACTCAGTCACCCTAATGTCTCCCAGAGCACAAGGGATTTTGGCAGATCCACACCCTTTCCGGCTTGGTACCAAAGGAATTCAAACTCTCTAGATCTTTCCCGTGCGACCAGTTGCCTGACATTTCCCCACTACACGTTTTCGGATGGTTGCAGCACACCCGGGAGAGGCAGCGGGAGGACGAGGACGAGCTCTGAGCCCGACTGGGCTCCGCTTACCCCCGAGGGCTCCCCACTCCGTACCCGTGCAAAGTTCTGCTCTCGCCCAAGAGCAGGCTGGAGAGGCTGCAGCAGGGCAGGGAGGAGGTGTCTGTGAAACCCGAGCGCGTTCCGCTCCCCGCCGCTCCGGGCACGGCAGCACTGGGCGCCCTTCCCGGCCGGAGCAGCGTCGGGACAGCCCCCGCCGGCCCTGCCCGCGGTCCTCGGGGCAGCGCAGCCTCGGGGCCCGCGGGCGGAGAGCCGGGATGGCCAGCGCGGTGCGCGGGCAGCGACACGTCCCCGGGCGCCGGCGGGCGCGGCCCGAGCCCCCGAGCGGAGGGGGCGCAGCGTGGCCGGGCGGGCCGCGGCCGC
>JAWWLV010000038.1:3395881-3413541 GCA_035041135.1 Platyrinchus mystaceus | reverse complement strand
CCCGCGCTGCCCCCCCTGCCGGCCGCGGCCGGAGCCGCGGGGCGGGGGCGGCTCGGCGGCCCGGGAACGGCCGCGTTCCCCTTCCCGGGCTCGGCGGGGAAAGCACCCTGGGAAATGCAGCGCTCAGAGCCGCCGCCCACCTGCGGGGCTCCGTCCCCGCGGTGATGCCCGCCCTGCCATCCCGCTCGCCTGCGGGCCCGCGCACGGCCGAGGCTGGCGGTGCCCCGGCAGGAACGCGACCCGAACCTTGCGCTCTTCACTGGAGGAGCAGGACCCTCCCCAGGCGGGGTGGGTGCCGGGTCCGGAGGAGCCCAGAACATGGCAGGGCTGTGCCCCAAAACCTTCAAAGAAATCACCGTTTCTGAACCCCGGCTGATTTACCCCATCCAAGGGAAGCTGGGCAAGAGAAACGTTTCCTGAACGATTTTCTACAAGCTGTGGCCACCATAAAGGAAAGTCACCAACCACTTCTCTTTCACTGTGTTCAAAGAGCATAACTCCTTCCTCCTGGATTTATCATATGATAGTGTATCTTGAATAATTTCCCACTTGCTTTTCCTTTCAAACCTCTATCAAACCACACTCCAAGGCAGCAAAGTCCTTGCCTTGGCCGAGCCACAGCACAGCTCCACCCTCATCAGAGCTAGCGTTTACCATTGCACTCTGGCCAAGTCGACATGGCAGTAAAAGCAGTTGCTCAGCCCAAATGTTCAGCTCCTAATCTGATGAGAGATACACCAAAAACTATCAGTGTGGGAACTGCTAAGGATCCAGGAAACATGACTCTTGTAGCACTTTTCCTTACAAAATTATTACCAAGTCAGAGAATGTTCCCAGAGCTGAACAGCACATGTCCTGTTGTTGAGCTGAGATTACGGGATTTCATTTCCATAAAAACAGAGACCATGAGGTCAGCTATGAGCAATGTCCAATGCTGTATTTTTCACTCTCTAGGCAAAAACACACCCAGTTTCCCTTGCTAGCACAAGTCAGACATCATTATTTCCTGTGTTAAATCATGCTATAATGAGAACTATCACTAGGGGGGCAGGGAAATATCCCCTCCCTCATCCCAGCCAATGCTTACAAATAGTCAATAGCCTCCAGGAAATTCATGCCAGGTTTTACTCCAAATCCAGGACTTGTCAGAAAATTACATTCTCACCTAGATCTAAATACAAGACAAATATAAGCAAAGACTTTCATTGTGTGCTTCACCACTGATGCCAAGGATCCCACCTGACATCCCCATTCCTGGTCTCCCGTAGCAAAATTTAAAACATTATTTGGAGAGACTGTTAAATTTTCTCAAAACCCATCACTGACTGTGCAATGATGACTTCAGGATGAGTCACCCCAGGTGCAGCAACATAAACCACTGCCACTGACTGGTGGCATAGCAGCCCTAAGGTCATCAGAAACATGTCCTTTCTTGGGATCTGTGTGTTTCCTCCAGCAACACGGCAGGCATCTGTCTTGGCTTGTGTGTTACTTTTACCTCTGCATAAATAAAGTGCCCACTGTTCATATTGTAGCCTAGTATGCAATTTTTATCTTCACCTTCCTACCATGTCCTTTGGGAGTCTAGAAGTGAGTGCAAATCAAGAAAGCAGTTTCTGCTGTGTCTCAGGTCTGAAATTAAGCTATCATAGCACTAGTTAGGGTTGTACCTGCAAGAAATGGGTTGTGTCCAAGCTGCTCAGTGTTAAAAACAAAAAAAATAAAAAAAGTCATTGCATATAAAGCTTTGCCTGTGGCTTCCTCACTGCTTTGAAAGGGTTGAGGAAGGTGGGAAGGCAGGGCTGCTACATGAGTGATACTATCCTCTAGTAATACTGCTTTTAAAACCAACCTTGTTCTCACTGCAGTGCTCATAGTCATTTGCTGTTCATAACTGAATTCTTCACACACTAACATTTCTTTCTAAAATTGCCAGTCCCTAACCCTCCTGTGATTGCCTGAGGAGTAGGGGCAGGTTAAAACCCAAGCTGCCAAGACAACTGCTCAGTTGCAGGCGCAAGCTAAACTCAATCAAGCAACATTCACTCTCTCCTTACTTTCCTAACACCCTGGAACTACTGTTTTCTCATCATCTACCTGCTCTCTGCCTCAGACTCTCACTGACTTTGTGAACACCTGCTCAAGCACCATCCTTACACAGCTGGGCAGAAGCACCTGCAGTTCCCAGGTGATTTCCACCTCCAGCAATCTCTATCCCACTGGAGCAGCATACCCAAGGTGTGCCCAGAGGGGTAAGTGATGCTGAGAGCAGCTACATCCCTCCTAACTGGTGTTGGATGGGCAGTACTAGGGAATGAAGGCAGACAGTGCATCAGAGAAATACACGGGCTTTCCTCTTACACTGTTCCCTGTGGCTATAACACATTGTGATTTACCCTTATCTTTCACAGGAGGTGTAACAAGAAGTTATGACCCTCATTTACAGATGGGAAACGGCTGGGAGTCAGAAATGAAGTCAGAAAGTGAGTCAATATTGACAAAATGTTGGACTTCAGGGCTTCCTGTATCCACACAACCCGTGTTCAGGGTACTTCTGGCTCCACACAAGCCGTGTTCAGAGTACTTGCTCAAGGCATCTTTCCCTCTTGTCAAAGCATCAGTTACAAGTTACAGACCAGCTCCCTAGAAGGGTGGTTTAACATCCACACACTTGACACTCAGGCTGCATGGATTAACTGTCCACCTGTCCCCTTCAGGGCTGTAATCTCAGACTGGCTGCCAAACAGAGGAGTGATCCAAGCTCATTTCATAGTACCACTGATGAAAAGCACCATTATTTACAGAAGACAGTGGATGTCAGAGAAGCGATACAAAGCTCCACTTACTTGTAAGGCATGTTCAGAACTTACCTGTGCACTTTCCAGAGAGGGACTTGAAACTGCAGAGTGATGACAGTGCAGTGTGTCTCCTGTGCTGTGCCACATGGATGTAGAGCAAGCGGATGCAGCTCTTTCTTCAGATGAATGCAAGAAAGAAAAATTCAGTCAGAGCTTTAGGCTTGAGGCAGTGGCAGTAAATCACAATGTGCAACTTCCCCATTCAAGGTCCAACTTCACACTTGTTGAAAGGATCTATTGCAGCAAAACAAATTTGGTTTCCGACATAAGGTGTAGGACACAACTTTGCAATGCAGAGTGAAATCACCACACCAGAGCATTATCACAGACAATTCTGGCAGAAGAGATGAGAAACAGTAAAGTGATAAAACCAACACTTATCAACATAGTTTATATGAATCAAGAAATTACACAAAGTCTATGACTCACTGCAAACTATATATGCCCTTGCTATTTGCCAGCGTGGCTTATTCTGCCAAAGGGTAATGGCATCCCTGTGCTTCAGGTTTTGATTTCAAATTGATATTGCTGCCAGTGGAGTGCAAACAGGGGAGGAGGGGGCAAATGCAATTTGTGAGGTTTCATCATCAGTCTTTGGTCACTCTTGTGTGTCTAATACCCCAGCATAACAGAATGTTACAAAAAACACTGTTAAAGAGGGAACACTAATGTTCACTACTAAGTTTTCTACTCTGCCTGGCTATAGTTTAAAGCAGCTGCCCAGATCAGGCTCTTACCAGCAGGGCAGGCGCATCCAGAATGCACACGCGACCATGCAGGGAACATCACAGGAACCTCTCAGCAGCACAAGCTACATCTGATTCATACAAAAGTGATGGACAGCAGCTGCTTCCAGCTCCAGTGGAGACTCGGCCCAGGGAGCTGGTGTGCCATGGTTGTTAAATCTCCCTCCACAGGGTCTGCTTAGGTATTAAATAAGACAACAGCTGCAAATTAGAAATGGATTCAGTTTACTTATATAATAGGATTTTAACACTAAACTCAGCAGCTGTTTTTTCCAGAGTAAAGGTTTGTGATTTCTTTGACAATAAGGAGCCTTTTTCTTTTTTCTTTTTTTTTTTTTTAAGCAAGTGATGCCAATGGATATACATAAAGAAACGCACACAAAATGGAGGTTACAGTACTTTACAGTGAAAGCTATTCCCTAATAGGTTTTGAAGGACTTCTGGAGCCAGTCAAGCACAATTCAGACTTTCACGCCCCTCCAGTTGCTCCAGAAATGCTCCTTCTCCTCCCTGCCTAAGGTATCTTCTGAGAGGCTGAGCTCCTCAAAGGATCCTCCTCAACAAGAGCTACAGGAGAAACGCTTCTCCGGTACCTCAGTCCCTCCACTTCCATTTTCCCTGACCGATTCCTCCTTCAGCAGCTTTGCAAGGAAAAGGCAAGAACACGGCTTTTTCTGCAAAAGTGCCCTCAATTTATTAAACCACGTTTTAGGCACAGGCAACCGCTGGCATCGCTGGGAAAATACAAAGACTTTTCGCTGGTAACCTCTTCATCCTCACATGCACGTAACCTAAGTATGTTAGTAGGGATTTCTCCTCGTTTTCGACTTCTATTTTTCACAAATAAATTCAGTCTCCGTAGAGACTGTCAAAAATTGCCAATGCCGACTATATTTCAAGTCGTCATGGCGGGGTATTGGGAAAAGTTTTCAATTAGCAATAATCGCGCCTCGGATTAACCTCATTGGCTACGATACTGCCACTGCGCAAAGCTGACCTGGCTTTCCTGCCGCCGCCGGCCCTGGCCCTGGGGCCGCCGCCGAGCTCGGGGCGAGCTCCGCCGCCCCTCCTCTCCGCCCCGCAGCCCCCCGGGCAGTGCCCCCCGCCCGCTCCGAGCCCCCCGCGCCCCGCCGGGACCGGAGCGACCCGCTTTTTCCCGTCGGTGCCGAACCCCGGGACGGCCGCGAAGGCTGGTGGGAGAGGAGTATGCAAAGCAGGAGAGACGTCAGAGCGGCAGCTAGGTGCTGAATGACGGGTCTCTGCCGCCCCCGCGTTATCTCCGCGGGATCCCCCCCTGGGCACCGCCGGGGCCGGGCATCCCCAGCCAGCCCGAGGGGCCACAGCCGGCGGGGAGCCCCATTCCATCCCCTTCCCCACGACCTGCTCCCGCCAAAACCGGGGTTTAATTAACTGAGAGCACTTTTAAGTAAAAAGTGCGGTTCTTGCCTTTATCTTTCAATGCTGCTGGAGAAGGAATGGGTCACTGAAAATAAAAGTAGAGGGGAATGAGGCGGTCGAGAAACGTTGCTCCTTCGGGGACCTCATCACCCTAATCACCCCAGCAGACTACACCGCTCACCTATTTTTTTCTCTAATATCTTTCTTTCAACCACGTAACGTACGCCTCGGAAGAGGCCCTCAAAAATTGCCGATGCCGACTATATTTCAAGTCGTCATGGCGGGGTATTGGGAAAAGTTTTCAACTAGCAATAATCGCGCCTCGGATTAACCTCATTGGCTACGATACTGCCACTGCGCAAAGCTACCCACTTCCACCACCCTCCCGGCCCCACGGCCACCGCTCCTCCGGGGAGGTCAGAGCGGCCCCCCGTGCCCCCCGCGTCCCGCCGGCCCGACCCCCCCCGCCCGCAGCCCGCGCTCCGCCGGGGCGGCGGGGATGGACCGGGGGGCGCTGGGGGGATGCCCCGGCGGGCGGTGGGGCGGGCGGGACACGCGGAGGGTGCCGGGAGGGCGCTATGGTAATGAGCGCCAGGGAAAGGGGTGCTCTGAGCCGGGGGCATCGCCCAAAAATCGCCGTGTCGGAGCCGGGGGGATGCCCTCGGGGGACGCCGGGGTGAAACGGGGTCTGCCGGGTGCCACCTGCCCTTTGCACCAAAGCAAAGCACCACCCAAGGGTTTTAAAACACGTTTAAACTATAAAGATAAAAGGCACTAAAAGTGATTTAGACTCACGGGGCTGCCAAAAAGAGTGTTGCGCCCCCACACCTACGGAGGGCCGAGGGGCGGAGGGATGGGCAGGGCAGCGCCGCACAGCGAGTGAGCAGGATGCGCTTATTCCTTGTGATCACAAAATCACACACACTGCTGGGCACAAGCTCGGCTCACCTGGGCTTGGAAATAACTGCAACAGGCAAGAAACCCATTGGATTAGGCAATCCTGCAATGTTTTGAACTGATTATCAAGAGCTTTTTGGCGAATGCATTCGAAAAGCAGCCCAAATTATTAGAAAGAGCCCATTGCCTGTAAGAACATCTATTGTCAAGCTGCTACCATGCAGCAGACTGGCCTTCCTCCTATGTGTTTGTTCCTCAGAAAAATAAGGCTCCTTTGAAACAAAAAAAAACAAACACAAAAAACTCCTTATTGCCAGGCAATTGGTACATTTTATCAGGTGCTTATCGAGACTGAAACTGAGCAGAGAGGCACCAAGGGTTTCTGCCAGGGTGCACCGAGTCGGCAGCAGGCAGGTCGGCACAGCCCTGACTACCGAGCTAGAGGAGATGTCTTTAACATCCCTCAGTTTATTTTTCTTCCATTACTTGTTTAATCACATCATCAGCCTAAAACCTGTTAGTATCACTGAAAAGAAAATACATCTTTTACAGGGACAAGCATTTACAATGCATTTTATCAAAGCTCTGACATGCATCTGTATCAAATCAAATCGGACTTTAGTCTTGTACGTTTCCATGAAGGCTGCCATGGAGTTCTCAGCGTTTTCAGATTGACTCAGATGTTAGGGACACCTTTTTTCTTCCACCCCCCCCCTTCTTTGAAGCATGGGAATTGTAGTCTTTGTGCTTAGGGTTTAATTTCCCCGTGAACTACATTTCCCAGAAAGCTCCTCTCCCGGCGGTCAGCCCATTCCTTCCGCGGTCGGGCACGGCAGCAATGAAAGGTGAGTTTCCAGGCATTATTCACCGTATCCCTCTTATTTCATTAGCCGGGTTTAGTTCGGCTGTTACCCCGCACCCCCACGTTATTACAGCACAAGAGACCGGGTTGACATGGGAGTCCCTCTGGATTTCTGGCCTGTAACCGTTTGTAGAATCCTGTTTATCTTCTACCTTAACCTTGCCTGATCTTTTTCTGTGGAGCATCTTGGCTGTGCTTTAAAAAAACCCTCAAGCCTCAGCTCTCCATAGGTACGTTTAAAGAGTTTCACTTATTATGTACAGTAGTTATTTTTTTAATCTGAGAACGTTGGTTTTTAAAGCAGCTTTGCATTTTCAGGAAATCCTCTGTCCTTTCTCTCCTCCACAGCCCTTCTCTGGTTCATAGCAGCTCTCAAATGTATCTGGGTTTTTTGCTTTCTCTCTCTTGTGGGCCAACCCCTATTACATTTCTATTTCATTTCCTCTCTGAACATTTCCTTCTGAGAGATATTTTGATGATAACAGGCAGGAATGAAGAGTTTCATCAGTTAAAGCAATTTAATTACCATCAAACTGGCTTAACAGCCTTTGGGGAGCATCATGACAGAAGTTATTCTCAGAGCAAATTAGTTTATTGGGAGACTTTGTCCCTTCTAATTAATTCATATGGGAAATTAAAACTCTTCGGAGGGAATGCCCAACACAACTCCTGCTAAACAGTAAAACAAGGCAAAAATCATTGCAAACAGAACCCTCTGCTTAGATTTAAAAAGCAATACAGGCTATGGAGGCAGTCCAGTCTTCCCTGTAGTTCAACTGATGATTATGCAAAGCCTTTAGAACTGGAGATCAACTGAGACAAATCTATTCTTGGCCACTAGCATCAGTTAAATATCATGATACTTACAGCTGAACACCCAAACTTTCAATGTATTTAAATATTGCTTCATTTACTGTAAGAGCTCTGTTTACTATACTTGAGGGGGGCTGGGGGCTTGAGGCAAGGCCATTTAGATGCACCAGGTTATCTGGCCTGTTGTAATCAGCTTTTAGAGATCATGCCCTTTTATTAGTAATTAAAGTTCCTCCTTCATCTCCCACATCCTGTATGAGCCCCCTTGCTGAGGGAGATGGTGGGAGGCAAAAATACCGAACAATCAATTCTCAATACTGTCACTTTCAGACCTTTTTGTACTTTGCATGCAAAACTGCAGAGAGGCCCAGAAAAAATAGTTTCAAAATAGTGAAATGGAGAAAGAACTGCAGACTGCTAGAAAGTCCAAACAAAATCAAAGTCCAAACCAATCCAGTGCTGTCTCAACAGGTCCTACACACAATTCCAGGCTACTTATCAGTGAAGCCATCCTGCCTGTCCCCAGCAGGGAATGCTGTTCCTCCCTTTAAGCAGGGTGTCAGTCCTATTCCTACCTTTCAGGACGTTGTTTCTGCCCCGCACTCATTTGGGTGATCCCTTCTTTCTCAGCCCTGTTTGTTCTGGAGAAGCAAAGCAGTACCCCTTCATCTCTCCACTGACTCTAGAGAGGTGGCACTCACAGAAGAGGAGATGCCAGAGGCATTTAGAGAGTGTCCTAATAATCTTCAGTCCCATTTCAAGGCCTGTTCTGCACCAGACCTTTTGTGGAAAAACAAACAAATAAACAAAAAACAAACCAAAACACACCACAGAGGAATTACTCCAGTCAAGGCCTTTGTCCTGAAAAAAAACCAACATTACAAGGTTGTTTTTCTTTCCCTTCCCACAACACATGTTAAGGATGGGGTAAATAGAAAGGACTGATTTGGAGTAGGCAGAATGTTAAAAAAGATGAGCAAGGTCTCTTCTGGGGAGGAAACAGCCAGCGCCTCTGTGGTGGGGTGCTTGGCCTTCCTGCCATGTCCTGCACATATCTGGGAAAGACTCTGTATGCTCAGGTCTTTCTGGGCTCTTTACAAGCCCTCCTATGCAGCTGTCCTTCACACCAGGATAGAAGAGCAGGAACCCTACAAGTCAGGGCTGTTAACTTTGTCCTTGTACCTTGAGCAGTGCTCAGCGTTGCCATGTGTCAAAGGGATATCTGAGTGCTGTCCTCGGATGGTGGGCTTTAGTTAATGTTTCCAAAATTATTTGTTTCTTTACTATACAGAAAAAAGAGCAAAAAATACATATGAGCATCATTTTCCAGAGAATCCCAAGAAAATGGCATTAAGGTCATGCTCTTTGCTTTCTTTTACATTCCTTGTGTTCTGTTCTTGCCTTTTAGCTGAACATGTTCTCTGCCAGGAAGTTGTCTGGAGTTTTCAGAGCCATCAGATTCCATCATTTCAGATCCCATTCTGTATCTAGAACCTCTCCAGACTTGACTTTTGTGCCAGCCTGTCTTCCCCCAGATCCCGTGGAAGTAGAGGAGCTGCAGCACTTTGTTTCTAACTCCAAGCGGCTGTTTGTAATGACTGGAGCTGGAATCTCGACCGAGTCGGGGATCCCAGATTACCGCTCCGAAGGTGTCGGGCTCTACGCCAGGACAGACAGACGGCCTGTCCAGCACGCCGAGTTCGTTCGCAGCGCCAGTGCCCGGCAGCGCTACTGGGCAAGGAACTTTGTGGGCTGGCCCCAGTTCTCCTCCCACCAGCCAAACACAGCACACCTGGTACTGAGAGACTGGGAGAAGCTGGGGAAGCTGCACTGGCTGGTGACCCAGAATGTGGATGCCCTGCACACCAAGGCCGGGAGCCAGCGCATGACAGAACTGCACGGCTGCACACACAGGTACAGCTGCTGGCACGGGGAGGGTGGGCGGTGCTCCAGCCCCTCCTCTGGGGTGACTGACAGGCTGCTGTGGTGTCACCTGCTGAGAAACGAGGCAAAACGTCCATGCTGTGCTCCTGGGGATGATGTGCTTAAAGGTGGTGCTGGGCTGGGGTGGAGAAAAAGATCACAAACCAGTGCTGTTCACAGCACAGTATTTAAGAAAAATGACCACCACACTGTTTTTTCAGAGCATTATTTGGATCATTTCCCTTGAAGCCTGCATCAATTTCCCCTTTCCTTGGTACAGCAAATGTCCTCTTAGTGAACAGGACAAGGGGATCCTGAGGATACAAGGATTATCCACCAGGGCTAAGCAGAGTGGATAGTGCCAGAATTGCACAGCATGAGTGGACTGGAGAAGGGCCATCACAGCCTGGCTGGGATTACCCAGTTTTCCAGATGAAAAAGCACAGCCTTAAGTGGGAGGAAGGATGCACAGTGTTCAAAGCACTTCCTCTAGAGCATCCCTACAAAGCAACAGTTGGAGGTAGAAAGACAGCTCGTTGACCTGTACTCTTTGGTAAATAAATATGGACAATTATGACAGGCCTCCTAAGGAACAAGTTACAGCCTCCAGATCTTCAGCTGACACGTAACTCTCCATTAAGACTTTGCTCTGAATTTCAGGGTTTTCTGCTTGGCCTGTGGAGACCGAATCTTGCGCTCTGAGCTCCAGGAGCACTTTGAAGCTCTGAATCCTACTTGGAAGGCTGAGGCATTTGGCGTGGCTCCAGACGGGGATGTCTTCCTGACGGATGAGCAGGTGCGCAGTTTCCAAGTCCCAGCCTGCCGTAAATGTGGTGGAATCCTGAAGCCTGACGTGACGTTCTTTGGAGACACGGTGAGCCAGGAAAAAGTGAGTTTTGTGCACCAGCGCCTGGCGGAATCAGACTCCATGCTGGTGGCAGGATCCTCCATGCAGGTAAGTAGTCCACCTCCCACACTGCATTCCTGCTTCCCTGCTACTCTGCCTGCAGCAGTCCTGGGTCCCACAATGTAGGGCTACAAATGGCTTATGGATCAGATCAGCCTTTGCAGAGCTTCTTTGTATTTTATTTTTATTGTGGCTGAAATCTGGCTCCACAGGTGACTTGTTTGGGCTTCCCTGTCACTTCATGCTGCTATAAATAACTCCATTCAGACCTCTGCTGCCTCCTCCATCTCCTGTAGGTTCACAATTGCCCACAAAGCCAAGATAACCTGTCACAATTCAGTCCTCACTTCTTTTTTGCTTGAAATTTTTAGCCTTTGGCAGCTTTTTAGGCCTCACGGCCCGCTGTGTGAAATTTCAGATTTTAGGACCTCTAATTCCTTATTAAATTCTCAAAAAGAGAGCTGAAATACATTTCCTTACTGCTTAGGATTGTCCTTTGTATCACAATGTGTTTTCTCTTTTAGCCTCTTATAGATAAGGTAAGGTAATTAAACAACAGCGGTTTCAAAACCATAGAAGCTTTTGTAATAGGGTTTGTATAAGAAATTTTTTCAGGAACAAGTTCTATTACATTAAAATCCCCTACTCTAACACCTCCCAGAATGAGATAAAACCAAGGCTGCCTGATTGTGATTCTCTTGGCTTCAGGATACTGGAGACAAATTCCTTGAGCTTGCACTTCTTAAGCTTATAATCCTTTGTACAGGAATGATTGAAATGCCTTAGGTCTGTTCTTGTACCACCTAAGCTGGGCCATGTGAGAACCATCAAAGTGCAGCATTTAAGAACCTATGATAACTAATAAAAGCTGCTGCAGAGATTTACTAAAAGACAAGGATGTTTCCCTTCCAGCTGCTATGAAGTTTCAGTTTCTGTGACATTGCAAATCCTTCACTGACAGAGGTTAAAAGCTGTAGTTTTCTGTGCGCTCCTAACGAAAACATTTCCTACCTGAACCCTGTATGTACAGCCTCTTTTCCCACTGCCAGCAGCAACTCTTTTCCTTTCCTTACTCCTTTCTGTAGCTCTTCCCTTGCCTAAGTTGCCAGTAATTTTGTCTTCTGGTATTCCTGCAGGTATACTCTGGTTACAGGTTTGCTCTTGCTGCCCGGGAGAAGAAACTGCCAATTGCAGTCCTTAACATTGGGCCCACCAGGTTAGATCACTTTGCATCCCTAAAACTGAATTCCCGCTGTGGGGAGCTGCTGCCTTTGATTGTTGCACAGGACCCAACCAGCTGAGCTCCAGGAACCATCAGGAGTAAAGTTATTTCTGCAAGGTGAGTACCTTCCCTGGTCAGTCACAGGGTAAGAAGATGGGTTCCTTGGCAAATGCTGACACTGAGATGTGCTGACTAAAAAGATGTTCCCACACTGTGCATCAAAACGTGGCTGGAAATTTTCATCTGTAACAGTTACGCTCTGATGGGCCACGATACTGTTTCCCATGATCGTAAACAAAAAGCATACTGAGTGCTAATGATCCCAGAAAAATGGGCAGGAGTAGCCAGAAGACTCAGCAGTGTTGAATTCCAATCCATTTTTCAGTATGAGAAAACTACAGGGGCTCAGAATCTGTAGTTCCAGAGAACCTGATCACATTGTTGCCTTTGCAACTGACAATTTCAAAGCTGTTCCTGGTTGAATTGGTCCAGCTAATCCTAAGCAGACACTGCCGTTTAAAGTAATCAATTCCATCGATAAAGCAGCTTCTTCCTTCCACTCCTGCAGGAATCATCATCTCAGAAAGGGAAAAACCTCAGTCCAGGAGGCAGCTGTGAGACCGGTGCACGGCCACTGAGGACACCAGGAGAGGGCAGCAAGCCTCGCACGTGTCAGCCTCGCCAGTTGTCTCCACTGAAACCATCGGGAAACAGGATGATGATGAAAAAACACGCTTTTCTGCCTTACCTTGCCGTGGTAAACAGTGCCTTTTCATTCACTGGGACAGGATAATCGGACTGCTGTATCTGAGGACAAAGTACCTTAATTATAATTGTCCCCAGAGGAGAATGAGGGACAGGGATTTGGACTGAGTAACTTGAGGCTACAGCACAGGAGGAAGATGTGGGAAACCCGGGCATCTGCTGGAGGATCCAGTGTCATTAGAAAAAGGAGGCAAGAGGAACTGTAGTTGTCATTTAAAGAAAAGATTTAAAATAGAAGCTGAACAGAAACACTGCTCTTGTAAGAGATTATTTGGAAGCACGGACTACAGGGTAACATCCTCCAGCAAGAAGTCAGCATTTCTCTCAACTATCAGTTGACAAGCTAAACTGAACCTTTTAAAAATTAAATTAAAAAATTAAAGCTATTTGAACCTTTTAAAAATTAAATATTGTTGAAATGCCAGAGGAGTTACTTTAAACTAATCTGACCAGCACTGCTTTCAGGGGGGCTGCTACATTTTCCAGAATGCATTTTCTGAGTATGTTATTTAATTAATGAATAGCTAAGTAGTGAATTAAAATTGTTTACAAGATTGATACTATTTGCATTGTAATTTTCTCTTCCTCCTATGATTTATTTAAGTACACTCTCAATAACCAGTTTAGATCCATTTTTTCCATTGCAAAAATGCAGAATGTAATTACTAGCAGCTGATGAATTAAGAGGGAAATACAATTAAATCTGTACAATAGGTCTCCCTCAGGAGGTAATCTCAAGCTATTAATAGATGCAATTTCCACACTCCTAACAGGAGATCCATCACTACTGGGTAACTATTTTTTGTTGATCCTGAGGGTGGTATTGTAAGCCATAACAAACCACTTATAGAGTAAAATACAGAACCTTGCACAAACTAGAACACTAAATTTTTGACTTGACCTTCTGCATTAATCTACCACTTCCCTTCTGGCTATGAGGGATATTAATTGTTGGGGCTTTACAAATGCCCCCTCCTACTCTGCAAATAACATGTCCTGTACTAATATTTTGACAAGAACTGTAACAAGCAGTTGGAAACAAGGATGACAGAGTCATCTGCTAAAAGGTCAAGTAGCAAAGCAAGGACAACTGAACACGTGATGCAAAGTTCTTTTTTGCTTTGTTGTTGATTCAAATCCATGCCAGGCAGGAGCAAGTAAAGCACAGAAAATAAGGGATACATAGGCACCCAATTTCTGGAGAAGGTAGAGGGCATTAAGATGCTTAATGCATTTCAAGATTTGGCTATTATGGATCAGAGGAGAGACAGCTTCACTTAGAAACCGTGTGAGATCAGTTCAGGACCCCCACCTGCATTCTGCTCTCATTTAATGGAGACCCCACTTTGCAGCGAGTGAGGTGTCTGCTGTTTGGCAGTGAAGAAAGCACACAGATGTCACTCCATATTTATCTGTCTTGTCCACAGTACAGCTGTCCTGCTAACCAAGGCTTTTGCAGAAATCATGGCTAAAGTATAGCAGTCTCCACACACAGGGAATTTATTTGCATAGGTTTTTCCATGTAAAAAGAGACACTGATGCCTCCTTGGCAGAGGAGCTGGGGCTGAGTTTCTCACCATCTGCATCATCTTTTGCCCCACCTTGAAACTCCTGTGACATTGCTGTGTCAAAAACAGAGGCTGCAGGTTTACTGCCAGTAGAGCCAGCATTTTGAGAAGGTGTGAGAGCATTGCCAAGACATCCAAAACAAGAAAACATTTCAAGTGAAGACTTGGATTTAGCTATGTGACAGGTAAGTAAACCTCCCACATCTATCCCTGCCTCCTCTCCAGTTCTGCAGCTGAGCCTGTGGGAGAGGAGTCAGGGTGTCTCTTCAGCATTACTGACAGATGAGTCATATTACCCCGACCCTCTAGGGATTATACTTCTAAGTCCCTAAGACAATAAACAAACATTACAGTAGATTTCTTGTGCATAATATATTACTATATGTTAATGAGCATATCTACAACAAATATATGTGGCTGAGACAAAGGAGTTCCTTTTTTTTTCCTGCTAGGCTGATCTAGTACTACTAAAGTTGACTTCTTTTAGAGCAGGATCACAGCACTACAGCTCTTAACATGTTCCCCAAGACACCACTGAGAAGTTCACTCAACTAAGAAATGCCTCAGAGCGCCTAAAGTTCCTGCACCAAAAGCCAGATCTGCATCACTCTAATGCTGATTGACACCTTCCCCTGTCACTCCTTGGGGGCTGGTTGTGTGGGAAGATGCAATGCGGAGAGATAACAGCTACCAGAAGATAACTAAGTCATTGCAGCCAGCTAGCAAAGACCTATCCTGAGAAGTTTATGTTTCTCAGTTTACTGATGTCATCACCAGCCTGGAGGGAGTTACAGAAACCTCCAGGGCTGAGCACTATAGGATGTGAATTAGCCGTGCTGTGGGAAAACAACAAACTCAGTAACATAACTGACATAGTGTTCAGCTTCATTCTCTCAGACAATGCAGAATTTGCAAGGGAGGAGAGTTTAAAAAGGGGGAGAAATATTGTTCCTGAAAGACTAAAACAAAAGGGCCATAATCTTTGTGCTACTGGTTAAAACTATGGGAAAAGAAGTGTTACAGAGCCTGAGCAGTGTTCTCACAGATCCTTTCTTTCTATGTTGTCTGCTTTAAGTCAGTCTTATCCTCCACATGATTCAACCCTTTCCCACATTTTCTGGCTCACAGTTTTTAGACCAGTCCACCAGTATTTTAGATGCTTGTAGTCATAGCTCTGTCCACCTATGGGTGCCAAATGTACACATCAGACAACAGCACAAGGACAGTTTTTTACCATGAAATTAGCTGAATCAACAGCTTATGCTCTTCCCTTTTTCTTACAGCTGTTCCTCCTGAGGTTTGGGTAGAGGAGCTGAGAGTACCTTATAATGGATTTTTCTGCTGCTCCTCTGAAAGTGAGGTTGGAGTTACCCAAAGCAAATAAAAGCCACTTCCTATTTGGCAAATCTTGTCTCTGTTTCTGGGCAAATTCTCAGAGCAAACTGTAATCCAGCCCAGCAGCCTGAGAGAAGAGGTATTTCACACACTGAACTGCAGGGAGGGCAACACAGACTGCAGATGGCCTGGAGGGCTGGGTGGCTGTGGTGTAAGTGCAGCCTCCCACATCTTACAGTCACATTGCTCCTACTGACACACCTGCTTGTTCATGACTTCTGGAAAACAACCCAAACCCCTGGGCATGGTGAACTTGGGAGGTTCAGGAACCTTGGAGTGAAGGTGACTAAATCTACCTTCTAGAGTGTGCTTCTTCCCTCATGACTGGATGTCACCCTTTCCCAGCCTTTGCAGCAGGAAGGTGAAAGACTGTTCCAGACACCTGCAATTCCGTCCTCTCCCTTCCCACTAAGGAAAGATACCCAAATACCACCTTCTGCACCATTAACTGAACAATGGCAGAGAAGAAAAGCCGAGCCTGAGAGGAAGAGCAACAGTACAAGTGTCTTGTATTGGTCTCAGGCCCAAACAGGAACTGAAACAGGATCATTACCACAAGCATAGTTGTTTGCTCTCCGCATGTCTCACCTCAGCTGGAGCACTTTCCCTTTCATCTCTGCAATGCCCATGCAGTTAAGAGTAATTCAGCTCTCCCTGCAGAGCCTGAAAAATCTTGGCCTAGAAAACAACAATAAAGAAAAGGAAGATTAGAGGCTGAGATTTCACTTCTGCAGTGTGAGCCCACAGAGCTGCTGTCCCTCCAGCATCTCTCGTGCCAGCTGCAGTGCCATGTGGGGCCTCAGAGCTCCCCAGCTTGCTGAGCACAGGGATACCTTGTGTTTCAGGTACTTTCTTTCTGGTTTGGAACAGAAATACAGGCTGTCATGGCAGAAGATCTTCACGCACACACCTTGTACTCCCCATACACTGGCAGTGAGTCAGTTCAAGCAATCACTGGCCCTGCTCTTTCCACAACATTCCTCAAAGCCCTAATTAGCAGAACCCCTTCAGCCTCCCCACCTGTGCCGTTCATTAGGGCCTGACACACTACATTTTGTGGGAAGGTTCCCTATGGATGGAAGATGTTTGAATTTACTGTTAAGTCTTCCACACCACCAAAGCAGCATGGAAATGAGAAGCATGATCAAGGGACTAAACCTAAGTGCAGGCTTATAAAATCTGTACAGAGTAGGATGGATATAAATTGAAATGGAGCCTTCATTTATCCATGGAATGTTAGTGTGCCCCAAATGTTGGATGCCAGGAGTAGATACACTGCTCGCCTCAAATCTAGACAGTTCCTGTTACAGGCCAAATTTATACCAAATGGTTCTGATATGCTTCCAACTGCACCCCAGCAATCTTCTCTGCTTGTGATGATACAGCTCAAAAGTACAGTGTTCCTTCTAGATAGTGATGGTATTTTACTTTTTTTTTCTCTACAACAGGGTTTATCATTTATCACTACAAAGGGATTTCAGTAACATTTACTTAGGAGCTTTACTGTTCTACAAAAAATAATTTCAGAGAATCAGAGCTAGTGTGCGAGCATAGGAAATCTCATCTTGCACTTCCAGCCCTAGGAGTGATTCATCTTGGCCACATCTTGGGAGGACATCCAGGATCCTCAGGATTTCTATGGAGGACCCCAAGTACTCAATGTTTCCAGAAAACTCATGTCTACAAACACCCAAGGCAAAATAAGCAACAAATACTGGTATAAAACTAGGACTCACTGTGCCATAAGATGGAGTATCTGGCTGTCACACACTCCCTTTTTTCTTTCTTAAAAAAAAAAAAAAAAGAAAAAGAAAATGCAATTTACTATCCTATCTTATTATCATCCTAATGCCCTCAAAGATCCAGTGACCTTCACTAGGAAGGCATTGCAAGTACCTTCCAACAACATATCAAAATAGCTTCTTCCTTCTCCATCTGTTTCTAGTTTCTTAGAGCCCTCTCACAGATCAGTTCATTCTGGTGAGGAACAGGAGTGAGTAGCCCCTGCCCCAGGAGCTCACCCACACCTCCCTAAAGCCTCTGCCATAAAACTGGTACCAAGGGCGGGGGCAGCTTTAGCACAGGACCTTGGCAGGGCTGGAAAACTGGAGCAGATACCATCCCTCAGAGGGGCTCCCTGCGTTCCAAGCCAACATTACCTCCTATCCTGCAGCTCCTGACTGGGAACAGCGCAGGGCAGCGGAGGGGCTCCCGTGAGTGACTCAGAGCAGGGAGCGGCCAAGCAGCTCAAGCCCCTCACGCAGCCGTGCCCCAGGGGACAGCCGTGCCCCAGGGGACAGCCGTGC
>JAWWLV010000038.1:3375285-3395781 GCA_035041135.1 Platyrinchus mystaceus | reverse complement strand
CAGCCGTGCCCCAGGGGACAGCCGTGCCCCAGGGGACAGCCGTGCTGTGCCCATTGCGCGGCCAGCCCGACACGCGAGGCTGAGGGCGGGCGGGAAGGACGCCCTGACGAGCCCCGTGAGGGCGGGAGACGTGCTCTGGGGAGCCCCTGGAGTGGGAGGGAGGGCGGGAGAGGTGCCCTGAGGAGCCTCCGTGAGGGTGAGGGCGTGAGGGTCACCCTGAGGAGCCCTGCGAGGGCGGGAGAGGTGCCCTGAGGAGCCTCCGTGAGGGTGTGGGCGTGAGGGTCACCATGAGGAGCCCCGGGAGGGTGCGGGCGTGTGGGAAGGTCGCCCTGAGGAGCCGCGGGGGGGTGAGGGAGGGCGTGAGGGTCACCCTGAGGAGCCCTGCGAGGGCGGGAGAGGTGCCCTGAGGAGCCCCGGGAGGGCAATAGAGAGTAGGAAGGGCGCCCTAAGGCGACCCTGGAAGGAGTGCAGGAGGGTCGCCCTGAGAAGCCCTTGGAGTGTGAGGGAAGTCGGAGGGTCACCCTGAGGAGCCCTGCGAGGGTGGGAGAGATGCCCTGAGGAACCCTTGGAGTGTGAGGGAGGCCGGAGGGTCACGCTGGGGAGCCCTGCGAAGACGAGAGAGGCGCCTCGAGGAGCCCCCGGAAAGGTCGCCCCAGGGAACCGCAACCCCTCCCTCAGCCCGCGGGTACCTGAGGGGCGGGGCGGGGGGCGGGGCTGCACGCGGGACGCACCTGCTCGCTGCCTCGCGCGCCCCGCCCCGCCCCCGCCGCTTCCAAGGGCCAATCAGCGAATGCGGCGCGCGCCACGGCGAGCTGTGGGCAGAGGGGGCGGGGCCTCACTCTCTCCCCTCACGCGTTCTCTCCCCCCCCCCCCGTTCCCTCAGCGCGGCAGGAGGCAGCGGGTCGTTGTAAGGCGTTTATTGAGGTGGTTTTTAAGTCCTGCGGCCGCCCTGAGGGCAGGAGGGAGACTATTTGCAGTATTCCTCTGTGTCCAGCTTCTTGTATTCGGGGTTGTAGGGCGCCTTGGCGAAGCACATGGCAGCGGCGCGGTCGCAGTTGCAGACGAACATGGAGCATTCGTCGTTCTTGTCTGGAGGAGAGAGAAGCGCTCAGACACCGCAGCTCCTTCTCCAGGCACTGCGGTGGCTCAGGCTGGCATTTCTGTTGTCAGGGTGTACCCGTTTCGCTGCTGCCACCGTTTTGGGGTACACAGGATTCTCTCCAGTAACCCTTTGCATCCAAAGCTGTGTGCTCCAGCCCGGCCATGTCCGGCCCCTTCCTCCCTCCCATCCTGCAGTGCTGTTTGCCAGCCCCTCTGTTCCAGAGCCCTATAAAGGCGCCACCATTCATCAGAGGTGTCCAGCAAAAGCCATGTAACACTGCCCAGTTAACACGCTGATGTCTTGGGTACTGCCATTAAAAGGGCTCCCAGAAAAGTACCACAGGGACTCAATCCCCTGAAAAGGAGACAGGCTTCCCTGTGATACCATATATCTTCATAAACTTTAAATTGTGGGCTATATGGAGAATATTCACTCCAGTGCCTCTGTGAGGTGTGCCTTTTCTGACAACCAGCCCCCCTGTCTTCCTGCCACAGAAGTGTGAGTGTAACACAGCCCGGCTCCTTCCAAACAGAGAATGGAGAACATTTGGAGTCATGTTGAAGTGGACGTACTGCTGCATGTAATCTGCCTGTTGGAGCAGCTGAACCGGTAGAACTTAGTGTAGGGGTTGTCCAGGAGGAATCTGCATGCTTCCATTTCCTTTGCCTGTTCGTAGCAGTGATCATGTACTTGGCAGCACCTGGGAAACAAGGAGAAAAAGGTCAGAAACCACCAGAAATGCAAGCTCAGCTGACCTATAACACACACAAATATGCTAGAGTTACTTCAACGAGGCACTGAGCAAAAACCAAAGAGATACCCAGCAACAAGAGAGCAGACACAAAGGGACACGGTTGTGCCAGCTCATGGTCCGAGAGGTGTGTACTTACTGGAGCATCATCTCAGTTGGGCACAGGGAAAGCAAAAGCCAGTGTTTACCCAACACAGCCCCTCAGTGGTGCTGGGAGCTCACAGCCTACACAAAGCATGGTGTCTTGGCTGTCAGACTTGTGTGATCTCTAAACTGCCCAAGCCGTTTCCTGGCATTTTCCAGCTCAGCCCTGCACATGTTGATGGTTGTGCACTGGGCAGAGTGTGCAGAGCTGTGCCCGGGCCGCTGGCACAACACTGCTGGAAAAAATGCTGGAATGAGCGTGCTGTGCTGCCATAGAAAGGAAAAGAGAGTTGCTGGGATTATATTTTATCTTAGTTATCAGGCGTCGAGGTATGATACTGCACATCCTTTTTCTCTTGAATTGATCTGTGAGTGAAAGCTTCATTTACATCAGCTGGAGAGTTTGTGAGCATTTATAAGCAGGGCCAGCTGAGATGAAGCTGGGGCACAGAAAGCACAAGCAAGGAAAGAGGTTTGTAAAAGCAGGGTGCTATAAACCTGTCGAGCTCATCCACTGGAGTCCCGCTGCCTCCCAAGCCGCAGTAGCAGCCGTAGTCGGCGTAGTCCAGCAGCGGGTGGCTGCCTGGCACGGTGCACTTGATCATCCTGCGGAACAGCCACACGGCCCGCGAAGAGAAATCGGCGCTGGCTGCGCCCACTGAGGAGAGACACAGAGGTTAGAGTCGGGCTCACTGTTACCAGTCTGGGGATGAGGGCACCTACGCACCCGACAGCAGGAAAAGCAGGGCCAGGAACTTCATTCTTGCAGGACTTGACAGAGAGACTGGTGATGGAAATTGGTGTCTCCTTATATAAGAAGCTCACCTTGACATGGGTATGAGATAAACCAGCCAGTATTTATGTTACTAAATGTAGACTTCTTCCATCGGAGACTCTGAGTGGGAGGTTGTGGCGTGACCAGTTGAAGGCCAATTGAGTGAAATCTATGGAAGCTGGGAAGGCAAATATTTGCTCTCTAAATTTTTGTGTTTAAATTCTTGTAGTGCTGCTATTAGAAGTCAGCCTGAAAGATGTGGATGTTTTTAAGGCTTCTCTGCTGAAAAATAGTAGCAGTATGGTAGTTAAGTTGGAAATTGCTGGCACACTAATAACCACCTGTCATTAATACCTGAACCCTCTCTTTATAGTATCCCACTTATCATTAATCTTGTGTCTCTCCGTGGATTCTCCTGGCCTAATTCAGAGAATAAGGTTCAAGTTGTCCACTCACCTCAAATAACCATGAGCTGAAACAAAAAAAATTCAAGCTGTTCTTCACTTTGAAACCACAGAGGAGAAGGAGGTACTACTAGGCAAGAAACAGGAGCCAAGTGACTTGGAAAGTGTCTGCATCTGGCTTGAACAAGGAGTAGTGCTTGTTTTTAGGTGACCTTAAGGGATTTACACTGGAAATGAACTGGGCTTAGAAGTGTCAACATACACAGCAGACTTTGTTAACTTAGAGCAGTTTGTCCTTCTCCAATGCAGAACCCAGCTCCAATGCAGCACCAATGCAGAACCCAGTTAGGTCCTTTGGTTCTCAACGCCAAGGGATGAGGCAAGTTGGGAACCTTGAAAGAAATTCAAAAAATGGGTAAGAAAAAGCTTCCTGGAATCAGCCAAGGGTAAGTCCAAAACACTGCACTCTATTTAGACCCTGGAGGCTCTGGCGTTTTCAGGGTGACAGGTTTGGCATTTTTACACACTCAAGATACAGATCCTAGACTTGGTAGTCAGTCTGCATTAATTTCCAAAGCACCAAACAAAGTCCTCAGTTTTTAAGAGCAGAGGAAGAGGCAAAGCCTACCTTTCTGTAACAACCTAATATACCACAGTGCTTATGCAGGAAACTTTGGGCTCCACAACTGTGTCAGTAGGTTCCAGAAGGGGTGATGAGGACATTTTCCTCCTCACAGGGTCTGAACACATGCTAGGGTGCCCACGGTATCCATAGGATGTTGATACATCCATAGTTAAAGCTAGACATGCTGCTGAACAACCAAACCCATTCTGACATTTCTGGCCTCTTTGGGTGCTACAATTCTCTGGGGCTGCCCACTCGTACGTTACTTACAGCAAACATGCTGAGTTGTAGATTGAAGATTTTCAGTGTTCTAACAGAGCACTGGACAAACGTTAAAGGCTGACGTAAAGGACAATCCGTACCGCAGTTAGCTCAGAAACAGTAATTTAATCTTTTGTTCGTAGATCAATCTGCTGACTTTCCCTTCAATATCCACTAAAGTGTTCTCTCTCTCCTCTGATACTTTGATCACCTTTACTCTTTTTTTTAGAATTATTAATTATTTGTTCTCTTATCTATGAAACTCCAGCTCCTTTTTCCTCAGTTCTCGGTATTTGATGTATTACTTACGTTTCCCAGAAAACTTCCAGTAAACCGGCCTCTTCAAGTCATAAATCAAAAATGTCTCATGGTGAATTTCATACGTTCTAATTCAACAAGAGGATCACCAAGTGTGGGAAAGCGAGCGTGTGCACATTACAAGAGTGCCTCGTGAGAAAAGTCCCAGCAGGGTAAAGATTTTTCCACCCATGCTATTTTTGGTGTCGCCCAACCTGTGCTGTATACAAAGCCACTGGTTCTCAGTACACTCATGAGCACATCCCAGCTTACAGCTGGTTCCAACTTACAGACTTGAACCTTAAATTATTTTTAAGACTTCTTTTCCTAGACTTGCTCAGAGTTCCCTGTTTCACACTTAGAATTCTCCTTTCTCTTGTAGCACTGTCTGCTAAGGACTTCCCATCTCCACATTTTACTTTCTCAGATCTAGCTTACTTGCCCCACCATAGTCAGTGAACCCAGAGCATGAGCCAAACTTCCAAGCACCACATTATCTCCTCCTTTTTTTGAACCTATAAATACTTATACAAAACCTCTGTAATGCAGAGTAGAGACACAATCTCTTACTAAATCCAGACCTGCCTCACATTATAAACTGGGCCACTGCCAGTGGGAGCAGAACAGTGAGTCAGAGCCCTGCCTAGGGCTTTTATCCTAATGGCAGGATGCGACTCCAGCCAGGTCCAAGTTCACCTGAAACCTTCCCCATTGGAAAACCCTCCCACCCCCAAATAATGACAGAGGAGGACAGTTTTCAAATAATTTATTAGGAATTTAAAACTGAAATCTGGAAAAAGGGTTACAGGTGTGGAGAGAACAAACATTGGAGTGTAATAACTTACTGGCTTAAAAACACAGCTTTATTTTTCTTTTTAAAAAAATGCCCACCCTGAAACCGGAGCCCCAGCCTCCAGGCAGTGGCAGCAGTGGCCAGAGAGTGACTCACAGCCCAGCAGCAGCACAGCTGGCCCGGGATGTCTGGAGGGGGCACGGAAGCAGTTCAGCGCATATACCAAGAGGGAGGAAAGCGCTGTCCGCAGACCCAAATTTGAAGTATATAGAATAAAAATAAACCCAATAAAATGCAGCTCTTCTTTAATTAGGAAATATTTAAAAAAACAGACATACAGACTCTTGTCTCAGTAACAAAAATTATTGCTTTGTGTTTTCAGTACTGATCTGTTAAGTACCTTCTTACCTAAACAGAACTCTCCAAACGCATCGCCCAGGTCAGGACAAGCTCTGGCAGACAGGGGAGAGATGGAAGAGAAAAGGGTCCTGTGGGTGCCGTGACCCTCCCGGTCCTTTCTTAAATGCCCCTCTCCCTTACAGGGGCTCAGTTTGGGGGAAGAGAGGGAATGATTTTTAAAACTTAAGATGAAGCTGTTATTTCCCTGGGAAAAGAGTTTGGCTGCATCTTAATAAAAGGCTTAATCACCCCCCTTAACAAGGTCTTTGGTTCACTGAAATCCAGACCCAAACCTGCCCCGTGTATTCCTGCTGGAGGCCTCCCCTAGCAGAGTGTTGGTTAGCAGGGGCCTGGACCACACCAGGGGAAGCCCCGGCAGGTTCTGGAGAAGGGACCGGATCACCCCTGCACAGGACAATGGACAAATTCCCACAGTCTTCATAACACAGAGCAAAGCAAACGGGAAGCTGCAATTCTATAATTCATATAATCCCTGAGAAGCCCTTAACCCGCCCCCAAATCACCACCCTAATGCTTTTCTCCCCTGTTAACGAATCCCCATCCCAGCATCCTGCCCTTCAGAGAACGACCACCCAAATCTCCCCCTGGCTGACACCCCTTCCGAAACCCTCGCCTCCGGAGGAGGATCCCCTTTCCCAGGAAATCTTGACGCAAGCGATAATGTCTGGAGAGTGAATTCCTTTCAAAGTAACCAAGACAAGCAACGGCGTCAAAGCCCTTTCCCTAAGCCAGCCCAGAGCCGGCACTACGGAGCCCAGGGATGGAGTCTGTACATCGAGCAACTGGAAGCAGCTTTAACCCGCTCAGCAAAACAGCCGATGGCCGGTACATTTCACCCCCGCCCGCCCCCCCCACCCCCCTTTCATCTCATCAGAGGTCTTAAAATCTTAAATCTTACAGTAAAAGGTGTACAAAAAAAGAACGGAGTCCTGTCAGGATTCTGCTGGAGAGTATTGCTCACGCTGCGGCTCCAAGTCCAGGACCTGGAGCTGCTCCTTGGAGCCAGGCTGCAGGCGGCAGCCAGGTTCAGCTCGCGATATTTACATATTATACAGGAGGAAAAAGAAAACCCCACGTAAAACTAAACCTAGGAAAAAAAAAATCTTTCAGCTGTAAGGATAGTGTTTTTCACTTAGCAAAATATACATTTGTTTTGTTCCATAGCGATGTCCAACGTTTTCGGATCCTTGGAGTTTCACACTTTTCAAAGCCTCACATTTACAAAACAGAAACAATTAAAAACAGTTTCTTTAAAAAAAATAGAAATACAGCAGTTCCTCTCAGCCTTTGCTCTCTGTGTCTCCTTCTTCCCTTCAGAACTGCATTCTTGTTACATACCGTGCTTTAAAAACACTGACGACAACAACAACAGAGTTGAAAATATTCAAAACAGTTTCAAAGCCAAATAAAAATACTCCTCAATGAAACCTACCTAACACAATCACAAAGCCAATTCATAAAATATGTCTACTAGCTCGGGAAAGAGCAAACAACAAAAAGAAGGGGCAGCCCCCCCAAAAAGATAAAAAAATAAAATAAAAAAATAAAACTAACAGCTAATAAAATAAATAAAAGAAGAATCAGTGGGCTGGGGGCAGGGAGGGGGGAAGCGTAAACCGTCGGTGGTTAGTAAGAAAGCGAGATGATCTCCTCGGGTTCAGTCCAGTGTGGTCTGGTCAAAGGGAGAGGTCGGGGCAGGGCGGCAGGAGCCTGGCAGCCAGCCGGCAGTGTGCAGTTTGATTCAAGAGAAAGGTAACCTTGGCTCATCCCCCGAGGCTCACCAGATCCTCCAGCCGCTCGCTGTCCTCGGTTAGGTCACTGGGGAATCTGTGGGACAGCAGGGGAGGGAAGGGACAGGATCTAGACCAACCACAGCTTTTCACATGGTCCCCCATGCACCATGTGGTCTGTCGCACTCCTGAGCCCTGGAAGGGCTGGGACATAGCAAGGTCCAGTCATTTTTCCAGCACCCAACTCAGTGCAGACCCACCAGGCTGCCACAGGCTACTGCCTGGACACTGTTCCCTGCAAGTTTCTGCCCTCCTTTTTTAAAAGCTGGTTGTTGTTTGGTGTTTTTCTTTAATTTTATTTTAAGCCAGCTCACTTCAGTCACATTTGCAAAGCAAACAACAACCACCCACCAGTTCCCTCCCTGGCTCACCTGAGGACCAGAAACAGAACTGATCAGGTTTTCCTTCTACCCTTCTCCCAGGCAGGAGATGAAAAACCTTGCTCCTCAGAGACTGGTCTCAGCAGCAGTTAGAACAACCAGCTGCATGGCAGAGACTTCCCCAGCCACACAGGTGAACCAAGCCTATCTCTCAGGATCACCACTGGGTTGTGACTCTGGACAACCTCTTCCTCTTACTGCCAGTGTTCCATTTCCTTCCTCTTTGTGCCCAGACACAAAGTCACCTCTCCACGACACTCCCAGCCAGGGGAGCGTTAGGTAGGCACCCAACCTCTGGTGCAGAAGAGAGCCCCAGGCTGGCCATGGGATGGGGGCAGGCTGGTGAACCTCACAACAGCATCCACAGCTTCAGCCGAGAGCCCAAGCGCAGGGCCAGCTCAGAACCTCACTCCTCTCTATTTCCCACTCCTGTTCAAAGTTCTCTTACCTCCTGCCTTCTTGGTCCCCAGCTTCAGTGATACCCATTGGTAAAAGCTGTTGCAATCAAGGGACCCTATGAAGAAAGAGTTAAAACCCCACTCTTAAGCAAAAGCAAAGTGAAGGAGAATTACTACCACAACAAATTCAGTCATGGCTCAGATGCCTGGGAAAGCTGGTTTCAGTTGGAGGTGGCAGGTCTAAAGAGCACACCACCCTGCACATCACAGTGTGTCAGGGCCAAGACAGGCTCTTAGAAAGCCTGAGCCAAATCAAAGAAAGGTCTGGAGATCAGGACCTTGAGTGGTGATCAGGAAGACCCAGCAGAGACCAGGGGTGGGGGTTCCAAGTGAGCTGCTGCATTCTGCAGTCGCTGCCTGTGGTCTGGGGCTCAGACAGTGCTGCAGTGGGTGGCATTTCTTAACCAGAAACCAGGCTGTGGGCTGAGTGGGCTGCCCGCTGCTGCTCACCTCCATCACCCCCTGGAGGCACAGCCCCTTGCCCTGGCCATGCCACTCTCCATCTCCCTCCCCCTACAAAGCCGATAGGGAGCACTGAGCCCTAGGGCAGACAGGGAACACTGATCCCAAGGGAGCACTCACCCCTAGGCTGTGCCCAAAGCCGGTGCTGGGGGCTGGACTGGCAGCGCTGATGTAACTGCTGACCCCTGAGTCCTGGTTGGCGGCTCCATAAAGCTCTGCCATCGGCCCGGGGCTGGTGGTACCCAGGAATCCACCGGTGCGACTGGGGGTGGAACCTACAGCAGGCAGCAAAACTACGTAGTGAAGATCCCAAAAATGCAACCCCGTCCCACCCCCCTCCCGTGGCCCCTCGCACAGCTCCATGATGGGACCCCACCCTGGGGAGGGCAGTGGCAGTTACCTGTCCCTCGCACCACGGCCGCCGCAGCCGCCGCTGCCGCCATCGGTCCATACGCAGTGAGGGGGATTGCTGGAAAAGAAGGAACAGGCATCTCAGGGGCACTGTGGCTCCATGGGAAACTCCTCAACAGAAGCCTTCATTTCCCACTGCAAAATACTGGGCCCACATGTACATATGGCCTTAGTGCACCACAGGGGACAACAAAGGATGACAACAGGGAAATGCACAGCCCTGCATTTATCTGTGTCCTTTTGCACAGCCAACGTCCAGGGGAATGCACGAGCCATGCTCTGCCAATCCCACACCCCAGAGCAGCCGAGGGCATGACATGGAAGAGCTGAACCAGAAGTGGGCAATTTCAGATATATCCTGTCACTACTTAGCTTGCAAGATGCAGTTAATCTGAAGCTACAGATCCAAAATTTGGCAGTAAATGTGGAGAAACACAGCAGCTCAGGGACAGCAGCTGAAGCTCAACATCCTGAGGCTCAACTCCTCCTCTGTCTCTTGGTAGTATTCTTGAATAACAGTTTAATAGCCTCTTTCTCCCTGTGTCTCTGCTTAAGATGCACCATCCTCCCCATGCTGAGTTTTGCTCCTGAATTTCTCAAACCCTCATTGTTCATTGTAGAAAAGCAGGAAACATATACCTAGGGAGCAGGAACTAGAAATGGCTTAATTAAAACAGTAAGTCTTAATTTATACGTAGCAGTTCTAATTCCCAACTCTACTGCCACAGGCATCCAGCCCTCAGGGCAGGAGGCATCTAGCCAGTATGTTTCTCTTTGCCCTTAAAATGACTGGGTCAGCATTTCATGCTTGAATGTGAAATTCACTGTGATTCTGTTTAGAGCACCATAAAAAGAGGTCAGAACAAATCAATCGCGTTAAGGCTGAAACCCAGACTAGCTTATGAGGGAATATTTAGTAGCAGGCACCAGCCTGTTTCAAGCAAACGTCATATGAGGCTTCTATCTGGGTTAGCCGCTCATTACAGGCCCTGGGCCAATGTAGGCATGTTGCTGCTTCACATCACCCCCAAAGATGCTGTTCTGGGAAAGAAAGGCTGCTGGCAGCCACCCTCCTGCCCCATCACTGCTGCAAGTCCCTAACTCATGAATGAATGCAGTTTTATTGAGAAAGGAGGAGAGGTCTTCTTAAAATTCCATGGTTTTTTCCAGGAAAAACCCTCCTTGCCTTTGCAATCTTATCTGCTGAGACACCAGGTTTGTATTGCGGTGACAAAGCACCTGCCTGCCACTCCCTGGGTGCCGGAGCAACCATCCCTGCCTGTGCCATCCCCTCCTCTCGGCTCCCCTTGCCAAGCCCATGGAGCACAGCCCGCGTGCGCCGCAGCCACTCCAAGGCACAAGGGCCCTCGAGCTCGCTGGGCCTTTGTGGGAGCGGAGGGGCCCTGCCCTCCACGGGGCCAGCTCCAGCCTATACACGGGAATGGCAGCCCGTGGCCCAGCCAAGCGGCTGCACAGGGCCTGTTTAACAGGAGGTAAGCGTAGCAGGGAGGGAAGAATGCCACGATCCCCAGCTGGTACTTCAGTGAGACACTCGGGACTGTAAGCTAACGTGGCACCCAGCCAGGACACCAGCATTAATAACTTCTTGTTGTACAGAGCCCCGGCCACCGGTGACAGCCAGGCCCCAGGCAGGTCACCTCTGCTAGGAAAAGGCACAGGGCAGCCAGGCGTGGACACAGAGGGGAAAACACTTCTGCCAAATCACCAATGTTCCCCTACAAATTTTATGGGTTTTGATGAAAAACACACATGTAAATAAACAACTGGACCCACATCTCCTTTGTCTGGCAACCAGAAGGCTCAGAGGTGCTTATGCAGCTGCATACATGGTGTCAGGGAGGGGTTTTGTTGAGAGAGAGACAAAATTTAGTCTCCCCTTATCTCCCTCAGGGAAATTTGTTCCTTGGTGGCTGCCAACCTGGGCATCCCCAGGAACCTGAGGATCACACAGTTCTGTGCTACAGAAACTCCCTTTCAAGCCTGTTTGTATTACTAATTTCAGGAGAGCTTCCCAGGAAATTTTCCCACACCCTTTTATGGAGAAATTCAAACCCTGAAACAGGTGGGGGCAAGGAAGCTCTTGGGAGAAGGAACACCTGGGAAATGGGATGGCACACAGGGAGCAGGGTGCTACACAAAGCTGCTTTTCTACAACAAAAACCAAGGACAGGACAGAGCTGGGGAAAACATGGCCGTGGAAGGGAGAGTAGACAGAAGGAACATCATGTAGGGAAAACACACTGCACACAGCCCAGGGGCTGAGGATCCAGGGAGTATTTGCACTGTGAGGACACTGGGAACAGTCCTCTGCTCTCACTTCGTTCCACAGCTCCCTGTGAGCACTGCAGGACTCTGCAGAGTCCCACCACACTCACTTCTACCTGGGAAGCCTGTGTTGGAGTAGCTGGGGAGCTGCCCCACCCAGGGCAAGGAAAGCAATCCCTGCAGCCCCTCCTGCCCAGGGAAACGGAATTGGAATAACTAGGAATAGCCCCCACACCCTCTCCCTTCTCCCAGCACTCCAAATCTCATCCTTGCAGCAGTTCAGATTAAAGTAATTTGTAGACCTGTGACAGTCACCCTGCTCTCTGCAGTTTTCCATATCTGGTTTGCACTCAGCCAGGGGCAAGGAGCTAAAAACAAAGCAAGCAGCAGGAAAGGACCTGCACGGCCCTTTTTACAGGCAATACCCATGGCTCTGATTGCCCCTCCATCTTTCCAGCCCCAGCTTTGGACAGATGAAAGGAAATAAGGAATGCTTCCAGTCTGAACTGCACCAGGCTGTGGAGCAGCAACACTGCTGGAGCAGCCCAAAGCCCCCTTCTCCCCTTCCAGCTTGTGAGTTTAGGAAATGAGCGGGACTGACCTGTGAGCTCGGGGAGGACGGGGGCACTCGGGAGAGGGGTCCGCTCTACACGGAACTCTAAAAATGAAATGCAAGACAGCTTAGGAACTCATCAAACCCCCAGGGAGACCCCGCAGAGACACAGCAGCCGGGCTCTGCTGGGGGAGCAGCCTGCAGCCAGACTGCGACCAGGCCAGTATCTTCTTTAAACTGATTTATAACTGGTGCTGAAAGGTGCTGCACTCCTGCCCTGATGGCTGAAAGGATCCATTTGTCCTTAGAATAAATGTGGCCAGGGCAGGGTGAGTGCAAGTTTCACTGTGCAGCCTCAGGTCTGCCCTGGAGCACTGCTCTGTGACCTGGCCAATCCGACCTCTTGGTAGCAATGCCAGAGGGTGCTCCGTACGTGCCACACTCAGCCTGGCATGGGTTTACAATGAGGCACTTGAAGCCACTACAGCTGGATTCACGGAGAGCTTCCAGACAGCCAGGAGGCAACAGCAACTTTCAGCCATAGTCAGCCTGGGCTTGCCTCAGGCAAAGGGGAAACTTCCCATTCCCAGCCCCTAATATCAAAACTTCATATATCAATCATCACACTGAGGGATGGAGTAAGGAAGGGATGCTCAGAGTTGCCACTTCTCTAAAAAACAGCAATAGGAGTCTATCCATTGAGTGTGCTCTGCCTCGCTCCCCTGCCTGGCAGAGAGCGGGAGGGAGGGGAGGCCCCACAAAGCTCTGAGCAGCTGCAGCACAGCAGGTTCCACCCATTAATCGTGGAGTCCATGTTCTGAGCACATGGCAGGGTTGGGAGCTTGAAACCACCCAGTTTGCGGGGGATCTGCAGCCCCCTGGCCCAGCAGATGCTTTGTGGAGGCTGTGAGTGGTCCAGGTGCTGTTCATAACACAAGTGCAGCGCTGCAGGCGCCTGCGTTTCAGGTGCCCAGGAGTTCCCTGGCACATGGGGTTTAACATTCTGTGCTGCTTTCAGAGTGGTGGCAACTCTGGTAAAGAGAGACAGACACACACAAAGGCGGTGAGACAGGCAGAGCTGCGGGGCCCTTCTGTGTCACAGCAGCAGCCCTACAGAGGAGTTCAGCACAAAGGGCGTTGGAGCAGCCTTGGGCTTTTCCTGCCACTGCAGGGTGAGGATAATCCTAATGAAGGACAGGCTGTTCCCACCTATTCCAGGGCTTCTCCCCTCCCCCTTCCACATCCGTCTCCAATTCAAAGAAAGACCAAACAGGGGAAAGGGTGAAAGGGGCAGAGCCTGGGTCATGGATCATGCCAGGGACTCCTGTCACCTGAAGGCAGAACAAAAAAACAGCAGGGAGCTCCACTCACCAGGGAACTGGTAAGTGTAGCCAGGTGCAATGCCAGTGTAACTTCGACTCGCATAGGTGGCAGCTTGGAAGCCTGGATAACCTGGGGAAGAGAAAAGGGCTCTGTTAGTGCAAGCTGGCAGGGTCCGTGCCCTCAGCAGCTGGCTGCTCACGAGCAGCATGAGCATCCTTTGGCACTAGAAAGCAGAAATAGGAGGAACAGCAGAAACCCCAGGAGAGTGCTGGGCAGAGCACACGACGCGTGCGAGCCTGCAGAGGAGTTTTAGCAGGCCCGTTTAATTTTTCCTCGCTCCAAACATGTAAGGACATGGAGATTTCCTTCTCAAACTCGCAGCTCTGCAGGCTAAGGCTTTGTGATGCATCAGCTGGATTTGCAAATGGGAGATCAGGGAGGAAGGGGCATTTGAACGGCTGAATAGCTCTGAGTCACTTTTGCACCAGAAGTGCTGGGGAATGCAGGCAGAGCATTTCTGCCCAGCTCCAGGCGGGAGGGCAACTCCTGCTGTTCCCGGGGAAGCTGACCACCTATACAGAACAAGCCTCTGAGAACACAGGGCACTGACTCAGAGATGAATATTTGATTTGAGATCTCCAAAGACACGAATATGTGGATTTCCCAGTGACTCAGCTTGGGCCTCGCTGCTTTAAAATTCAGATGGCATAGAAAAGGCAAAACCCGAAACCACAGGCTGGAGATTTATTTTCCTTCAATAAGTCAAGTGAAAACATTGGGGAAAAAAAATGCCCTTTTGGGGGTTTTGTTTCAGTAACTAACTGCTACTCAGCAGGCTCAGCACTGAGAGCCAGGCTGAGTACACCCTGCCCAGCAACACCAGTGATGATCCTGAGCAAACAGTGCTCTTGGGTCAGCTCAGGCCTGGCTCAAATGAATGTGGGAAGAGAGAGAAGCCAGGAATAGCACTCGTGCTGGAAGGATCATGCTGACTTCTCGGATCCAGGCATGAGGGTTTGTAGACCTGGAAGTGCAGGCTACCAATGACTTTTTTAAAATTTTTTAATCTTTTATCTGAACACAATTGCCTTGGAAGTGTTGATAGACATGAAACTCAGCCTGCTTGTCACCAATTTCTCCTTACAAGATAGTCCCACAGTAAATGTATAGCTTTCCTTGAAATACTAGATAATTCCTGTACCTGTGAGGGAAGGAACAGAGTGAGACAAAACTGAACTAGAACTTAAAGAGCATTTTCACATTTAAATGGCAGTGGAGACATTTATACAGACCACTGTTTCAAGCGGAAGTTCAGGGGCTCTTTAATCAACTAATTAATCAGAAAGCCTGCATAAGACTGGGACTAAGATGCCTGGGCACAGATTACTCCACACTCAGCTCAGTGGTTACATCCTATACCACGAGAGGCATTAAGGAATTACAGTCCATGTGCTACGGCACTGCAGGACCCCTGCGGAGCTGCCGAGGAGCAGAGCTGGGCCGGGCCGGGCCGGCTGCGGCAGGGCGGCGGTGACACGTTTGCAGTTTTTCCAGGTGCCACCAGAGGGCAAGTCGCGATCGCAAACAGGTCCCGGCGCCCCCGCAGCGCCCCCGGCCCCGCACGGGGAGCGCTGCCCTTGGCCGCCCCGCCGCTCCCGGAATAAACCGCTAAGCTGCTGCCTGGCACGGCCGGGAGCGGGGGGAGAGCTGGGGAGCTGTCCGGGGGCTTACCCAGCATGCCGATCCCCAGCATGAAGGCATCCATCCCATAAGGCATGACTCGGGACCGCCCTCGTGCCGAGCCCGTTGGGGACATCACCTCCTTCGGCTGAGCTTTTTTACACTCCACCTGCCACAAGAAAGTAAGGATCAGGCTTGGCTGTCCTGGGCACAGGACACTGCCACAGGCACAGGACACTGCCACAGGCACAGGACACTGCCACAGAGCACAGGCAGGCCAGGCAGGGCTGCCTGTCCCAGCTCCAGTCACCATTGTCACCCCGCTCCGGTGCCCTTCCCTGGCATCCCTGTCTCCTACTGCCAACCTTCCCTCACCCTGCAGACACCAGTGAGGAGCTCAAACATTGCTCTTCTCCTCCTGGTGCTGCCCCTGATGTTCTGCCTGGCTCTGCACCAGGGCCTCAAAGCCTGATTTTCATAATTTCTGAATAAAGGTAAAACCTGCCCCCTCCCAGGCCACCATGAAGTTTTGTGTGATTTCAGAATCTCCAAGCACGGCACAATTCCTTGTTACAGTTAGCTCTCTTCCCTGAGAACTCACTACTGTGCTGGTTCACTCCCACATGACAAGTTTCTTTCTCACACTGACTGCTGTGATTTTGGGGAAAAGACTCAATCCAATTCCCCACTACAGAGAAAAATGATTTGGGAGTCAAGTTCCTGACACCCTGCCCCTGTGCCACTGCCCTGCCCTCTTCAGTACCTGTGTCCCTCTTCCCTCAGGTCCTGCCCCAGACACTCACCATCTTGTTGTTGATCTCATGGAAGTGGATTTCACATACTTTTTCCACAATGTCTTCACTTTCAAATGTGACAAACCCAAACCCTGGAGAAAAGGCAAAACTCTTTGATCAGGTCAGAGCTCTCACAGTTTGCACCCGCTACCCACAGCCTTTTATTGGCAGGAGAGAGGGACAGTACAATCAGCCCTTTCTAAAACAGCTGTCACTCATCTTCCCTCTCCAGCAAATCCTGCTTTCATGCACAAGAACAGGACTATCCCCTTATAGATTCTCCTTTCCTCCTCATCCCGTACTTCCTACCCTCTCTGAACCCAACAGCTCTCAAAACCAGATTTGGATGTTTTTTAAACTCCACTATTTGCAAGGCAAAGCACACGGCTGGTAACACGGGGGAGGATCCAGGCAGACGCTCACACAACGAGTCGGTGGGGGAACCAACAGCTGCTTGCCAGGACATCACCATCCTCGCTCAATGCACCCCACCAGCAGCAACACCCTGCAGCTCCCTCAGCAGGCACTGGCCATAAAGCCTCGTGCAAGCAGGCACATCTCAGCAGTGCAGCTGCACAGAGCGAGGCAGACACAGGCACAGAGATTTGCAAAGTTTCACCAAAGTGAGGTTCGTATCTGGGGTAAGGCAGGACAGTGTGTTCCTGGCCCCTGGCCCACGCTCACACCTCCTTTCTCTCACCAACCCCTCTGCTGACAGTTTTGGCAAAGCCCAGCTCGGGTGGGCAGACTGAACTCCTCTCAGCTGACTGCAGCCGTTTCCGGAAAACTGAGGCAGGTGGGAGGATGTCTAAGCTTGCTGTACAAGCAAGCTGGGATTAAGGAGAGCTTTCTGCTTTCCAGAACTGGCCAATTCCATGGTGCTTTAAAATAACTTTTGAAAGCAGATGGGGATTCACTGCCCAGAACCCAACCTTTTCTCCATACTGCCAGAAACGTTTCCCCATGAACTCCTCCGTCAGTCTGTGCCCATGTAGTTTCCCATCATTCACCTCAAGACCCATGAGCAGAGCAGCTCAGGAATTCAAGAGCAAAACCCTGATGCCAAAACCAGTCCTGAGCCCTGTCAGGCCCTCACGAAGCCTGCTGTGCCTTGGGCTGAGCCCCTCACTGCCAACACAGCGGCTGGCAGCTCTCCCTGCTCCTTCCCAAACAACTCTTTAATTGGACCAGTGACTGGGAGGTACCCAGGGTACCTTCCAGCAGGAACAGGGGTTAACACTTCTTCCCCTTTAAGACGAAGCTGGAACAACATCCGAGGCCAGGTAGTCGGAGTAGATTTAATGGCTTGAGAAAAAAGCAAAAACCTGAAGGGCACAGAGAGTGTTCCCTTGCTGCTCTGTGGGCAGAGGTGCTTGGAAGTGCTTCAAACAACACACACGACAGCAGCCAGCATAGGGCTGTTACTGGCACTGGTTGGGAAGAGGCAGTTTGCAGGTTAAGTTGTGGCCAATAAATCTCCAAGCTGGACGCAAGTGTTGAGCCCTGCCATGCCACCAGGTAGTCGGTCTGAGGACTCACCAGGAAGGCAGGAGGCAAGGATGGCCATGGGTGGGCTGGGTCCAGATGGCACAAATAGTACAGCCTTGCTCCCATCCTGTAACCAGACTCCACCAGCAGAACTCGGGTAAGAAAAGGTGACCTGGGAGCACAAGCGGGCTCCGGGCCGAGGAAGGGGCGAGGAGCAGGGACTCTTCAAGCTCTCGTGTCAGCTTTCCAGGAGCTCAGATTACTCATGACAAGGTAAGACACACACTGCAGGCTGGAGCCACGGAGGTGAGCGGGCAGGGGAGGGGGCCATCTCCTCTCACATATCTGCAACTCGGCGAGTTTACAGCACAGGAAACGCACTGGACAAAAGCTCTCTGTGCTGCAAGGGCTGCTGGTAAAGGATGCAGATGCAAAAGAATGGGGTGACTGGAGGCAAGATAAAGAGCAGCTGCGATGTGCATCCCCTGCTGCTGGGATACCGACCCCTCCCTAGGCCAGGCAGGAGGCAGACCCTCTGCAATTCCCTCTCCTAGGGCCAGAAGACTGCTCTCACCTCGATGTCGGTTGGTTGTTTTGTCAAACATCAGCATCGCATCGTCCACCTGCAGAGAGAAGGGCTGCGATCAGATTATTGCTGCTGCCACAAGCGTTCTCCAACACAACTGTGCAGAGCTTCCCAGGCCTCCCCAAACCTGAGGGGATCAAGAGGAGACCTCCTGTCCCCGTAAGGAAACGGTGTGCACACACACAGAGCAGTCACCACAACAGACGCTTCCCTGAGCCACAATCAGCATGGTCCCCCCACCAGCCCGGGGCAGGTGCTGCTGAGCTGAGCCCCCTCGGCCCAGCCCCTGGCAGCAAGCGACCCTGATTGTTTGCCTGCGGCTCCAGCCGGGGGACAAGGAGCAGGGAAGGCATTGTTCCCAAATCCTGGCCTCAAAGGAGAGGAGAATTAAAGGGGGGGAGAGAAGCAAAGCTGGAGAGGGGAGAGGAATAAGGGGCCTCCCAGCGACAGGGGAAGCGGAGGCCTCAGACAACAGAGCCTGCCTGGGAAAGCTGGGAAGCGCCCCCGCCCCCACCCCAGAGGAGCCTTTCCTCTAAGTGAGGTTTCCCACTGCTGGAGGCTGTAATTAGAGCAAATTTACTGCAAGGCCTGAGCAGGGCTGCCTTCCCGGGGGGAGGGGTGGCTGGATCCCATCCCCCAGCCGGCCCGGGGCTTCTCTCCTCCCCGGCGAGCACATCACCGCCTGGTGCCACTTTTCCCCCCATCTTCCCGCGGGTGCTGCCTTGCAGGGCCACATCCAAACCGCTCCGTGGGTCAGGCCGAGCAGGGTTAAAAAATACACTTCAATCCCCTCCGTGTAAGCTCCAGTGTAAACCTGTCCCACTGACCCATCCCTCCTCTCTAATACCACTGCCTTAATCCGATTATGAAACTGGACGTGCAAGTGCTCAGGGGAGGTGGCAGCAGTCTCTGGCCAGCAGCTGCCCTGGCCCTCCTCCTCCTCCTCCATGCGAGACAGCCGCTCCCTGGGCAGCAAGTCCTGCGGGCCCCCAACTCCACAGGATTGCTCCTCCCTTGCCTCCTCCCGGGAAGCATCTGCATCACTGCCTTCTCCAGAACACACACTGGTGAGGGCAGAGCTGCCCCTGCCCTGGCACAGGCAGCCATGAGCTTTGCCTGTGGAGAGCCCACAGCCCTTGTCAGGGAAGGGAGAGGCTCCTACCCTCAGCACCTCAGGACAACATGGGACACCTGGCTCCACCTCAGTTCCAGGGGGATGGAAGGAGCCCTTGCTAACGTTTCCAGTACCATCATAAACAGAGATCATATTTGATGCCCTTGGCCTTGTCTAACACATCCACTCCAGGTGACAACAGACAACCTGGCTCCTGTTCATCTCACACTCTTCCTGTCCTGGCTCAGCCTCCCTCAGCCAAGTTAACTAACACCTGAGAAATGTGCCAGGCATCCAGGCTGGAGACAGGGGGACATGAGACTTCAGACAGATCTGAAACAGCTCCTCAGCAGCTTCCCAAGACACAGCCAGGGAGATGGGCACTGGGGGCAGCTCATCATGCTGCCAGTTCCCCATTCCCCCTTGCTCCTGCACCTGCCCCATTTCCCTTCGTGGGGAAACCTGATGTTTCAAAATAGTACAAGAGGTTTTATTGTCTGGGTTTCTTCATTTTAAAATCTAGATCCATTCCTCCACCCAGTTCACAAAAAGGCTGGGAAAAGAGCTGGCCCCCTCCCCTGTAAACACTGGGAGGAAGCTGTGTCAATGGCACTCTGAGGCACTGCCCCTCCCCGAGACTTCAACTCAGGTAGCCGGAGAACACAAACCCATCACAATGAGAGATGGGCACAAGAAAAAAAAACCTCCCAGTGGTGCTGACTTACTCTGCCTGACCTGCCCTCCCCTCTTCTCAGAGCCTGGGAAGCAGGAGCAATTCCAAGTGGCAAAGCCCAAGTGCACATCCACACAAACCCAAGGCACAGCAATGTCCTGGGCAATGGCCAGGCACTGCTGTGGTGTTCGAGCACTCAAGAGCTGGGAGATGTGTGACCACTTCATTCCAGACCACACACCATACGCAGAGAGAGCTGCAGCCTTCCTCCATCTAATATTCTATGACCTGAGTTTTTTTCCTAAGGTTCTGGTTTGAGATCAGGCTTCTAATAAGCACCCCAAAAAAGTGCTCCCCTTGCAAAAACATATTTACTATAATACATGTGCTCTGAAAGCTGTTTCCTGCTATAAACTACACCTTAGACAGATACCTAGGTGTCTATATATACAGTAACGTGAAATAATCTCACCCTGCTCAACACCAGGGCTTCAGCCCCACGTGTGGCTACCATTGATGGGATAAAACCCACCACGAGCATCTTCATGCCTCCTGCCAGGGGCGGTCTCAGCACAGACCTCTTGCCATAGCAGGGGGGTGGAGGGGCACCCACCACCAAAGCCCCACCTAACACCGAGCCTTACAACCACAACCAGCAGCTATTGTGGCCGTGAACCAACCACCAACACCACCGACACCACCACCACCACCACCACACACTCCCCTCCCTCCCTCCCTCCCACTCTCCCCTTCCCGGCTGGGCCGCGCCGGGCCCCAACAAAGGGCGGCCGCCGGCGGGGCCGTCGCGATGGCAACGCGGCCGCCATGGCAGCTGGGGCCCGGATTAGCAGCTCACAAAGCCGCCCTGCAGCGCTTCGATGCCCCGTGGCCTGTGATGGGGGTGGGGGGGGGGGGCCCCCCCCGGG
>JAWWLV010000038.1:3362670-3375038 GCA_035041135.1 Platyrinchus mystaceus | reverse complement strand
AGGGCACCCAACGGGGGCCGGAGGCCCCCGTTGGGTGCCCTCCCGCACCCCCATCACAGGCGAGTCGTCACTCCTAGGCAAGTGGTGGCAGCGGCACCAAAACCGTCTTGAACTCGAGAGGTGTTTGGACAATGCTCTCAGGATTCTTGGGGTGTCCTGTGCAGGGAGAGGAGTTGGACTCGATGGTCTTTGTGGGGCCCTTCCAACTCGGCGTATTCTGTGACGCTCGGATAGTTCAACACATTCCAGACAGGTTGCTCCGAGCCCCACCCAAACCTGGCCTTGGAGACTTCCAGGGATGGGGCAGCCACAGCTTCTCTGGGCAAATTGTGACGGGGCCTCGCCACCCTCACAGCAAAGAACTTCCTGCTAATATCCAGTCTAAACCTCCTCTCAGTCTGATGGCATTCCCCCTTGTCCTGTCACTATGTGCTCTTGTAAATGAGAGTTCCTGGGAACCTGGTACTCTGAGCCTGAGGAATCAAGACAGGATAATTTGGTGCTCCTTGCTCTCTCCTCTCTAGATCCTAAGTGTTCCCATGCTTCTCCCGGACAGGCAGGAGGAAAGAAGAACAGTTCTTCTCCTGCCAGGTCCTAAAAACTGTGGGGCCACTTGGAAGAAGAGTGAACAGTTACAAAGCCCTTTCCTCAGAGGGTGAGTCCTCCAAGGAAGTGCTTTAAAAGGGCATCCTTAGCAATTCCTTTTCACACAGTCCCAGTCCAATTCCAGAAGTAATACTGAACCCAAATGACTTGGAAAGTCTGTCTGAAAAAATATTTTCTAAGACGAGGACAGCACGACTGAAACTTCAGCACCTCTCACTTAAAGATGCCGTAATGGTAAATGATCCATCCAGCCCTGGCCAAAAGGCCTGGGTTTTTTTAAAAGTTTAATCCCATCCTAATATCTTTCGATCTTCCTGTTTCAGTCCCAGGTGTCTGCAAAGAGGAAGCAAATGGCAGTCTCATGCAGATTTAAGAAAATAATAATTTCCAACACAAGTTCTATGCGAAATGTTGGATGCACATTCAAAAGGGTAGATTTTGAAAGTTGAAAATATTCAAGCAAAGGGTTTGAAGATATGGGCACCTTCCACCTGAACAGCAAAGAAAAATAGCTGGGCTGGTCCTAGAAGGAACCACGGCAACATATTTCAAGAAAAGTCAGGCAGAAGAATACTAATGAGATAGCTTCAGTATGGAAAATACAAACCAAACTACCTAGAAATACAAACCAAACTATCTAGAAATATAAACCAAACTATCTAGAAACCAGCTGCCCATCCTGTCAAGAGAGGGCATTAGCAACTTGAAAGGTTCTCCCAGCTGCCAGGCCGATTGCAGCGAGAAGGATGCATGGACACAGAGCCTGGATCCAGGGAGCAGGTCTGCTGCACCCACACGGCACCACGAGGACCCTCCTGACCCCACTCTGCAGACCTGCTCCCAAAACTCTGGGAATGAGACTCATCCAAGGGAACAGAGCCTGCTCCGTGCCACAGGTGAGCAGCACAGCCTGTCCAGGTGTTCCTGCCCACTCCCACAGGGGCACCTGGCAAATATCAGATGAACCCCAGAAGACCTGAATGACCACTGCTGCTACAGTGTTTCTGGCTATGTGCCTACCAGATGCGGAGCACAGAGAACCCTTTGTTCCAGAGGCATTGTTACCACCGGCCAAACTGCCTCCTGCTGCAAGAGGGGTGATCAGATTCCCCTTCTCCTCCCCTCCCCATCTGTTCACTGCAACCATGTTACGCGTGAGAATTTGCATAAATTGCCCTCTGATCTGTGGAAGAAAATCCAAAATCCAGTTTGGAAATCCACAGCAGGTTGACAAGTAGCTTTGATCCCTGAAATTTCCAGAGAGAGGCAGATTAAGGATTAATTAATTAACATTCTCCCGATCCAAAGTGAGGGAAATCACGCCCACCATAAGCACAGAAACAAGTCTTCCATTACAGACATTCCCCATCAGTATCTGAAGGTTCTCCCATTAGTCAGCAGGGAAACTCACTTCACATACCCAAGTCAACCACACCATTCTTCTGGCATGTGCACATGAATATGCATTTGTGACAGACAAACCCTCATCAGATCCACACCCTTGGATACAGTGGTTTTCTCCTGTCAGGACAGCACCAGAGTCAGCGCCCAAGTGATTCTCAGAACCTCTCAGGCAAAGGGTCCAGAATTTGGACGCAGTATTAGATGGCATCCTAAAGGTCAGAACCCTCCTCAGACCTCAGCAGATCTTTTTTCTTGTTTGCTTCCAGGGTATTTTTAGAGAGCAGATCTCTCTCTGGGCACGAGCTGTCTCACAGAGAGGCTGAGCCCTCACGACAGACTCATCCACATACGCAGATCACCTGCAGGCCCAGGGAGATGCAGACTGGGTTTAAGCACTTTCCAAGCACCCTTAGTGCCACCACTGATTAGTGAGTCATGCAAAGACGTCATTGTGAATGTATTTCCTGCACTGCTGCTTCACGAAATGCAAAAGCACAAAACAAAACCGTGATTTGGGTCCAGGTCCCCATTTCTTCCAGGATCTCTGCACTTCTAGTGTCTGGAAGGATAAACTTCTCTCCTAATGACAAACAAAAGACTGGTTGCACCAAGTTAGAGCAGAGCTCTGCCTTGCCCAACACCTTCCAAGATATCAACCAGCTACAGAAGACTTTGGAAGAACATAAAGACAAAGCAGGGATATTACCATGGACCCCAGAATAGTCCATCATCTTCCAAGCTATTTGTGATCTGGGCATTTCCTGAATTCAAAGGGGTGTCTGTGTATTTAAAAGACATTCCAGGAATCTGCCCAATTATTTTGGAGCCTATGCAAATTTTAGCAACAACATCCTGCAGCAAAGATTTCACAGCTTAGATAAGTTCCATGACAAAAGACCTTATTTGTTCTAAGCCTCCTCCTATCTTTCAATTTATATGACTTTCTCTACCACAAAACTTCATCAGATCAACTCTTGAAACAGAAAGATGATCTGCATTCTTTCAGTTTTGATTTGACACAAATAACCTTGCTTACAAGATCAGAGACCCAACGGCCCAAAGAAATTACTCTGACGGACAATCCTCCCCAAAAATGGTACAGAACAACCTGTTCCCACAGGTTGAAGTAGAAAAGGAGGAAGCTGTGACTTGAACTCCTCTGGCATTCTCATACACGTTGAACCAGACAGAGGACTAGCTGTGCCTGAGGTGGTAGTGCAAGATACCTTCCTCCTCTCTTTCTCTTACAGGTTTCAGTGAGGGTGGTAGCCTGAATCTAGAGAGCCTGTTGAAATACTTCCTTGTGCTGTCTAGAGATCTCCAACACCATCCAACTTAAGCCAAGACACTTAGCTACACATGCTGTGAATGGAAGTCTTTCCAGGACTTCTGTCCTACAGTTGAAAAAATAATCTCCTTTAGAAAGCATGTGGATGGCCTGAGCTTGCATCTCAGAGAGATTTGAGTTTTGGAACCAGAGAAGTGTTTCCTAGAGATCCCACTATGTACAAAGCCCCAGCAGCTGCACCTGACAAACCACAGCCAGCCTGAGATCCCTTCTCAGTCTCTCTTACTGTACTAAAAAAAAAAAACCCTTTGTATTTTCTCCTTCAGGAAAACAGCAGCCCATATTTTTTAGTCACAGTTTTGGAACAGAAAAGAAAGTGAAGTGATCCCTCTTTGAAGCAGAGAAACTCACACTGTATTTGGGATCCTCTTTGAAGCTTCACCTTTTGTGCCTGTTAAAACCAAGTATTTTGATATGAAGAACTGGGGTGCCAGCCTCTCCCTTTCTTCCTTTATCCCTAAGTAATACTCATGGATTTCCTCTTCACACATTTCCACCTTTCTTTTGCCACTTCCATTTTACAAAGCTGAGAGAAGGTTTTAGACACAGCAAGGAAAGAAAACAAAACAAAATAAAAATAGGAGAGCGAGCGGAAATGCCAAAATAGAAAAGTCAGACTTGGGAATTTTGTTTTATGAACCAGAAAACCATTTCCTCTGCAGCCCAACTAACCCCCCTTTTTTTTCCCTGCTAATGGACATATGAGGTGTGCTGCTTCTGACCCGAGATGCACCAACACGAGCTACCTTGGTAGACTTGAGAGCTGCAGTTCACGGATTTGGACTGGAGAGAACATTATGATAATCTAATTTGACCTCATCTGTTCTGCAGGCCATAGCACTTCCTCCTGTAATTCCTTCAGCATGTGCATGCTTTCTGTCTGGGCTAAAATGTATTTTTCAAAGGCATCTATCTAATTTAAAGGCCTTAAGTGGTGGCAAATCTAACACACACTTAGGCTGGTGGCCTGGAGGTTATTTAGAAGATAACCTTCATGCAAAACCTATTCAGCAGGACTCCCCTGCCCTCAGAAGCAGAGGATGATCTCTCCCTGAAGCTGAGACCCAAACTGAGCTTCCCACTGGATTCTCCAAGATGGAGTAAAAATTACAACCCGGTACCTTGAGCTTGAGGAATCAAGACAGGATAATTTGGTGCTCCCTGCTCTCTCCTCTCTAGATCCTAAGTGTTCCCATGCTTCTCCCGGACAGGCAGGAGGAAAGAAGAACAGTTCTTCTCCTGCCAGGTCCTAAAAACTGTGGGGCCACTTGGAAGAAGAGTGAACAGTTACAAAGCCCTTTCCTCAGAGGGTGAGTCCTCCAAGGAAGTGCTTTAAAAGGGCATCCTTAGCAATTCCTTTTCACACAGTCCCAGTCCAATTCCAGAAGTAATACTGAACCCAAATGACTTGGAAAGTCTGTCTGAAAAAATATTTTCTAAGACGAGGACAGCAAGACTGAAATTCAGCACCTCTCACTTAAAGATGCCATAAATTGAGATGAAAACCACAGAGTCAGGTGCCTGGAACACCTCTAAAGAAGGGATCCTAGGAAACCTCTGAAACCTGGGAGGCCCGAAACAGCCACCAACAGAGTCTGTGTATCAAAATCACGTTCTCCATGAGTCACATCTGAAACTGAACACAACAGGCCTTTCTTAGCCCTATAAACCATCAGAGCACATTCAGAGCTCAGAATCCCAGAGCTGAAGGCCACAGAGGCTTTCCTCTGAAACACACTTTCCCACTGATCCTACCCATCAGCCACACCGAGCTATCTACTGGAAAGAATCTCAGGAAACAGTTCTCCTGGCCTTCAGTGAATTATTTGAGGCTTAGTCTGGAAGATGGTTCCAGGCCAGGGACGATGCTTTACACAAGAGCTCTGAGAAGTCTCTCAGCTGAAGTGAACAGATGAGTCAGAAAACTGCCCCAAAAACCACGAGTCAATCTGCCCAGCCCTGACCTCTCCCCACGGACACTCCCCCGAGCCAGGAGTTCAGCTGCACCAGCCTCCTGCACACTGGGAGCACCAGATGTTGGCCGGGATGTTGGTACGAACTGCACCGAGCTGTGCAGAGCTCTCCCTTCTGCCCAGTCCAGAAAACAATCTGACACAACCAGTTCTTGCCAGTCTCTGACGTCAGGACACCTCTCAGCACACCAGTAAACAAGAGGAACGGAACAGCACAACACCCCAAAAAAGAATTGGGAAGCACTGCTCAGAGCAGAGCAGCTCTAACTGCCTGCAAACCAAGTGCCCCGTGACGTGCTTCTGCTTCAAATTAACAGGGATACAGTGAGGTTAAAAGGGGACTGTGCCCAAGACATTTTGTTTTCCTATCAAATACATCCATCAGCAGGGAGGGGGAACTCGCAAGTCAAACACCCTTCAGGTACGTGAACACCACACCACCTTTAGTGGTGGCACCTTCAATGACACCATGTAAAACCTCCTGGGGAGGTTTGAGTTTGTTTATTTCTAATAGAAAATTAAACCACACAGAGCTAACAACTGGCAATCAGGGGACATCTCACCACTTTCTCTTAGGACTGAACAGAAATACAGAGTCCCACTCTGCACACCAGCACATGCAGATTTGACTTCAGAAGCCGATCAAAGGTTCTGAGCAAATACTTCTCCTAAACTTTCTGCCCTAAAGTTTCAACAACATGGCAAAATTGGTAACAAAACTCCCCTTCTTCTCACCAATTAATGTACCTTAATATAACATCACCCTTTTGCAGGATCTTTCAAAAGAAAGTTAAATTAATACCAAAGCCTTTATGCCCACTCTGCAGTTCCTGTGCTACTTCCCTCCATATCCACGATGGTGTCAGCAGCATTCTGGCCATGTTACTGCCCACCAAACTGTGTTTGCCCCCCAGCTGGGCAGGAAGGTCCCAACAGATACAGAATCCAACACTGCCTGCCCCTAAGAGCAAATCCCTGCACATCACCACCAAACAACAGTAAAACAGTCGCAGTGTCCTGCCACAGAGGTGACCGCATTCGGCACTTGGGTACGATGATCCCCTTCAGTTCATAATCCCATTAAAAATATTGGAATCCTTCAGTCTAATACTGTTGAGATCACTCCTGAGGATGCTGACAACCTCCTGATGCAGCTCAAAGGCCAAGATTAAGTCCCCTTCCACCCTCTGATTCGGTCCAGACTCACGGTTTGCACACCTGGATGTCACGGACCACGGCACAAGTGACTTTCAGCCACAGAACTCCACCCTCCCCTGAGCCACCACCTGCCACAGAAGAGCCAGACCAACATAAGGGACAGTCAGAGTGCCAAACTTTCTTTAAATTTCCAAAACTTACACCACCACTTGCCCAAGACTCAGCAGGAGAGGTTTCAGGACCAAAAGGCTTACTTTTAATAAAGGATTATCGAAATAACGATCACAAGAAACTGGCCAAAATCAGAGGTTTGATGCTGCAGCCACTCTGTTAGGAGTGTCTACAAACTTTTCTACAGTGTTTGAACAATCTGCAAATCTGTGAGCCACACGAGGCTTCTGGACAGGGAAAAACTGGAAAACCATTCCCCTTAGCAGAGGTACCAGCAACTCTGGGAACAAGCAGAAACTCTGTTTCAAATCACCACAGGGCAGGAGTCATTGGCTGTAGCCCCTACAAGGACATTACAGCCAGCCATGTCTGTAACTGACCTTCAATCTACTTAACCCTTGCAAAAGACTCACAAGCTCCTAATCCCGCCCCTACAGAAGTTCAGAAAACTCCTTTTGCCCCAGAAGGAACAGCTTTGATCCAACACCACTCAAGAGACTTACCTTCCCGAACTGCTCGAAATATTGTTTCACATCCTCCACAGTAGTGTTCACAGACAGACCACCCACAAATATCTTCTTCGTTCGGGTCACCATCTGGAAAAGGGAAGGACAGGAATTCACCAAATAAACCCAGAGCGAGCAGAGAGTGAGACTCAAAGGCCACTAACTCCCCTCTGCTGCCGGGAAGCGCCAGTCCCTTCGCTGCAGCTGAGCTTCCCCCTTCTCAAAGCCCTCTTGCCAAACACAACTGGCAAATCTGTCCCACACCAGACTGATGCTCTCCCCGTTACACCACCCCACCCTACGTGCCAGCACCCAGCCACCACCTCCTCATCAGCCAGCAAGTTACCAGCCTCTCCCCTCACTAACCTGCCACTGCTCCCTTGGCACTGTGACAGCACCCAAAGGTGTGGGGCACAGCTGTTCCCTCCCCAGCCCTGCCACTCCACACAGCCACCCTGCTCCAGGCGACCCCAGAGTTGCCTGCTCTGCTCCCAGACAGGAGGCCTGCCAGCACAAATAGGCTCTCCAGACTTTACCCTCTCAGCCCACAGACTGCACAGCATCCAGTCTTGAATGGAATAAGCCTCATTTCACACCCATTCCCCAGACACTTAAGTGGAGTCCAGTCAACTCCCAGTTAAACGTCTTTTGCCTATGCAAGACGGCAAAGGGAAGATCCCTCTGCCACTTGTCACTGATGCAGCTGGGACAAGGAAGAAAACTAACTACCCTGAGAGGGGCCATGGCTGCCAGGCTGAGGCACACCGACATCCTTTGAACCGGCTCTCCAGCTGCATCCTCCCCTTAGCTGCTTGGCTACACCCCTGCTCTCAGAGGAACACATGGTCCTAATTACCCCAAGGAGCATAGGGCTAATCCGCAGCAATTCCCTGGCTTGGAGAGCAGCCCGTTCTAACACTAAAGCACCTTCTGTCACCAAACTGCTTAATGGAATTAACCCAATTCCTACCATGTGCTTCCTGGCTCCAGTTACTTGGGATACCTGCTCACCAATTGTTCTCAGTGCCTGAACCCCTTACTCCCCTCCCAGCGCCAGTCTCCTCTTCCCTCCCTGCTTCTTGACACAGCTTCTCCACAGCTCTTTCACCCATAACAGCACTTGGAATAGAGACTCTAAACTTCAAAATTCACATCCAAGAGCCAAGTTAAAGGAAGAGCCAAAGTTTGAAGGCAGTCTCCAGCCTGCTGCTGGCTCCTCAGTTAAAAGTTTCTAAGCTGCACACCTGGAAAAAGTTCCTGCCACTGCACATTTCAATGCCAGAGCCTCCTATAGATAAGGTCCAACACCAAACTCCTTCTGCCTTTTCCAGTGCCGAAGCACACAAGGGCATTTCACAAAGTGAAATCCTTCTCCCTTTCCCTGCCATACACCTATTCATACATAGGTGCACACACACAGCACTCTTCCAACCTGTATCACAGTGCAGCACAGAGCTGTTCTGTACCTCCGAAGGCCTGGAACGTGCAACCTTGGAAAGACTAAGTTCACCCTGGGCAGCATTTAATCCACCAGCTTTAACTAGTGCATCCTAAAGTACAACTGAGGGGCCTCCTGGTTCCTCCAGTGCCGTACAAACCCCCTGGACTGTGCTCCAGGTGAGTCCTGAGCAAACCCCAGCAAGTGACTCTGTTGTGTGCACTGACAGCCTTGCACAGAAGGACAAGATTCACCACCACAAATTTCACCCTTTGGGGTGCAAGGGCTGCCTGCAGTGCTTACCTTGGGCTGTGCTCGGCGGGGGAACGCTACCTTCGGGTCAATCTGAAAGAGATGTGGGGAAGAACAGGTGAACACGCTTTTCCTGCCTATTTACAGGCACAGGGTTTCCTCCATGTGCACAGCTGTCTCTGCCCCCATGGCACCTTGCTAAAAACCCAAGGAACCTATCTAAAGTGCATAAAATTAAGCTGGCTGCAGACATCTTTCCCTCTTGGTAAGGTGTAAGCCAGGGAGACTACAAGTCCCAGCATGCAGTGGTCCATCTCTGCCTGAGCGCTGGCCAGACGCACTGAGTGCCCATCACATGCTGGGATTAACAGGCTAGGCTGAGCCCTCCTGCTCGGCCTGCCCCTGGGTGCCCTGCATCACCAGCCTCATGGTAAGAGTGCTTTCTTTTGCCTTTCTGCTCTTACCCTTCACCCTGCCTACAAGTACAGAGTTCACCTGGGCAGTAACAGGACAGAGAAGAAGCAGCGCACAAAAAGCCCAACATTCCATTCCTTCAAACGCAGGGCGAAGCAGTACAAGAGCAGACAGGATGGCACGAATTAACCCGAGGAGCCCCGGCTGCAGAGGCCGCGGCCGCAGGGAACGTGCTGCCCCTCTCCCCAGGCTGCGCCGCACACAAAGCCGCGATGCCTCCCTCCCTCCCTCCGCAGGCTGAGCCTCCATTGTGCCTGTTCAGCTTCCCTGTAAACCTGCTGCCGGCCGGAGCTGCCGGCCCCGCGCCGCCATCCAGGTGCCGTGTGTTCTGCTGGGCTCAGCACGGATGAGCCCGTGCCCGCGTTGGCCTCACACCATCGACAGCACCACCACAAAAGCTGGGACAACACTAATGCAGCTGCAAGCCAAACACCCACAAAGCCTCCTCTCCTTCTCAGCCACCACCTCTTTCTTTATAGCCTATTTTTACAGCAACTCCTGAAAAGTTACATCACACCGGGGATGATCCAGACCTACAAATCAGCTTACAAAGACCTGTAGTAAAGGCAGGTCTGGCTCATCCCTGCACTTGGACAGGCTGCAGCTGGGAGGGCAGCCTGGAGCGCTGTCCCATCAGCCCGGCAGCTCCAACAGCCCAAAAGGAAGCTGTGTTTCTCCAGCTCCTCTCACTGCTTTGTTCAGCTTTCCAGCCTGGCTGCCCTCCCGTCCCGCATCCTTTCACTTGTCACACAGCCCCGGAGCTTGGCCCCCCTGTGCCCTTCCACCAGCTTCTCTCCCTGCCTTCCCCACCTCCATCCTGACTCACAGCTTACAACATAAATAAACTCAGCACGTAGGTAAACAGAGGCAAAAGTGAAGAGCACAAATAAACTCAAAAATAAACCTCCCTCCCCAAGCTCCAAGCGCCAGCAGATTAGCAAACCCTCTGGTGCCTCCCTGGGGCATCGAAACCGTCCAGTCCCTGCCCTCCCCTCCCCACACACACCACACACCCCCACTGCTTCCTGGCTAGTACAGACACCCACAGCGAATTCTGAGGACAGGGGACGGCAGGAGACCAGGAGGTTGATGGCAGATAATAAGCAAAAACAATAATCTACTGTCTTTTACTTCTCAGCCAGTGTCATTCAGCTCCTGCCAATAAGATGCTTTCATACTCAGCAATGCTAAGCTCAGCCTCATTTTCTCATTACCCTGAGTGTGATCAACTGGGCAGAGATAACGTGTCCTCCTGGCTGGAGAGAGCAGGCAGTCATTTCACAAATTCTTCTGCACAACCAGCTATTGTTGCAGGTAGAGGGAGGCCGGGGTGCCCGACTGCAGGCGCAGCCCTGGGAACATGCGGAGGGGAGCGAGTGCAGTGCTGGATTCAAGTTACTCAAACTGGACTGCTCCTTGGTGGCTCGAGTCTTTCCTAATTAAAGCAAAAGCACTGGTACCTTATTCCCTCATTTCTAGTGTTAAAACAAATAGCTCTGGAGGAGTTGTGTTTCAGTGTCACCCACTGACGTAATGGATCCTTTTTACAAACCTAGATAGAAATCTGCTAAGAGTAAGAGCATTCAGAACTGCTCAGATTGTATCCAAAAAAAAAACCAACCCAGATCAGGCTGCACTGAGTGGAAGCCACCTGAGCTCAAGCCCCTTCACCCCAGAAGGCTTTGGGGATGAGGAATACCACTGATGTCGCAGGTGTACCAGCAGGCCAGCCAGGTCCTCAGTACAGCTCTTCAGGCCACCTACAGCACCGTTTCATAGCTCAGGTCACATAACTCCTGTGTTAACCCAGCTGGTATCGGTGTCCCAAAGCATGGGGAGGGCTGGGAAGCACCCAGGAGACTTCAGGACTGGGTTTGTTCGTTCATCACACCTCCACCACTACCTCTGCCCCACTGGTCTGCGCTGCCTGGGAGCCGCAGATTGTTCCCTCCACCACAAAAGACAAACCCAGCAAAAACTCAGCATTGGCAACAAAGAAACGAAGAGGAGACCCAGCACTGCCAAGTGCTCTTCCCAGAGCATGTAAAGAAGCAGCTCAAGGCAGCAGCCGGCTGCAGCTTTACAAAGTCACACAAATCTTTCACCTTGAGACTGTAAAGCCAATTCTCATACCAAATATTTTCAAAAATAACCCTGTAGCCTGCTTCTATCTAGCTTACAGACAAAGAGGAGTCTGAAAAGGACAAGGTTTTCCTCAAGAATCGGGCCAACTACCCTTTCTGGGGTAGGAAGAATCACAAAACAATGAAGCAACAAGTTGAGCAGACACTGTCTATCAAATGCTGCTTGCCAGAAGACACCAAGCCTCTAGAGAAGGCTGTCCTTACAGGACACCAGGCCTTTTCCTGAAAAGTTTCACAAAACTCTAAATTAAGATTCAGAAGAGTTTCTGTTATTTAACCCACGACTCCCAGCAGTGCCTTTCAGCTCAGCACGGAAAAGGCATATGGAGGCTTCATGCACTACCACAAGACCAACCTCTCGCAAGCCAAAACTCCCCAAAACATCTGACCCAGCTGAAAACCGCACCAAACAAAATGAAAAAGGAAGGGGGAAGAGGATCAAAGTTCCTAACAAAGGAAGGCCCTGGTAAAATTGCCCCCACTCTCCGTGCCGCGCCGGAGGGGCGAGCGGAGCAGATGCAGCAGGGAATTTCAATGGCTGGCCGGTCCCCACGCGCCCTGCGCCATGAGGCCCTTCTGTTCGCCTGCGGAGCCCACCGTCCACCCCTGCCCTGCCCTGCCCTGCCCAGCCCTCCCCACCCTCGTGGGCCACACTGTGGGCTGCAGAGTGGCTTAGCACAGGCAGCAGTGGTGGTTCAGGGAGAAGAATGGAGATTGTGTTTCACCTCACTCCTATCCCCAAAACGGGGAGCCCTGGTGGTCTAGTGGTTAAGGTGCAGCGCTCTCACCGCTGCAACCCCGGTTCGATTCCTGGTCTGGGTTCAGGGACACTCCCCCGGGTAGATGGAGCTCGTCAGCCTCTAAGGCCATCCATCTAAGAGAAGGTCACTCTAA
>JAWWLV010000038.1:3269807-3360362 GCA_035041135.1 Platyrinchus mystaceus | reverse complement strand
AGGGGAGGGCGCGGATCGGCCATGTTGGCAGCGGCACCGCCGCCGCCGCCGCGCCTGCCCGGGCCGGGTGTCCGGGGCCGGGGGCTGCCGCGGCTGGGGCCGGGGGGGGGGCGGTGGGGGCGGTCGGTGGCGGCCGCCGAGGTGATACCAGGGGTCGTGCGGGGAGTCCGGGGAGGCGAGGCCGGGCTGGCTGCCGTCTGTCTCCATTCGGACCTCTTCTCCCTGCGAGGAGCGGCGCCGCACTCCCGGGGCAGATGAGCGCTGGAAAAGGGGCCGGACGGACAGGCCATGCTGCCCCCTCCCCCGACCCCTCTCCGCCGGGCGGGGAGGGAGCGAGGGAGGAGGGCCCGGCGGGCACAACCTGCCCGGCTCCTCCCACCCCCGCCGGCCCGCCGGCCGCCCTGCGCATAAAACCCGCCGGCGGCGCCGGGGCCGAGCGCTGGGAGCCGCGCCCGCACCGCGCCGGGCCGGGGAAGCGCGCTCGATGCCGGACGCGGCGGCGGCGGGAGCAGCCTGGGAGCCCGCGGCCGCTTTGTCCCCGGCCGCGCCGCCCGCACCTGCCCCGGGGCGGCGGACAAAGGGCGGCAGAGCCAGGCCCGGCCCGCCGCGCTCGGGCTCGCCGCAGCGGATCCCGGACACCCCGGCCAGGGTCCCCCCGATGTCTCAGCGCTGCCGAGCGGGCGCTGGCACCGGGCGGGTTAAAGCCGGCGCGGGGACGGCTCAGGACCGGCCCGCCGAGGGCGCTTCCAGGTCGGGACCGAGGCTGCCCTCCTCGCCCCGGGACTCCGGCCGGGCAGGAGGGAGCCGAGGCGCCTTCCCGGAGCCCTGGTGCCTTCGTGACCCGGCAGCCCGCGGCGACCCTGCGGGGGTCAGGGGCTGCTCGGCCCCGCACGGCAGTGCCCGGGCTGCAGGACCCCGGGCAGAGCTGCTGCCGGGCACCGCGGAGCCCCTCGGCATCAGGTACGCACAGCCCGGCCGCTCTCCTATGCCTGCGGCTCACCAGGACGGGGGTCGGGCTGGCCCCCAAGGCACCGCGCAGTTTTCTTGCTCATTTAGGCTGACAGACTCGTGCCGAGCTCTACTGCCACACAAGTTCATCCACATGCTGCTTCTGGAGCAGGTCTGTGTACTCTGCCTCTGCTCTTGGGCAACCTGGCCCGAGTGGCTGGAGAGGCTCAGCGAGGAACAAGTGAAATACCTGTGAAGCTGAAGTCAGAGAAGAGTTGTAATCTCTCCTGACTGCACCATGCATCGCTCTGGGAGAAAGTATTTGTTTGCATCTGTGGCATATTAGAACAGAGCAGTGCCCAAAACCTCTGGTGACAGTGCTGTGAGCCCCTCTCACGGCAAGGGCTTATCACAGGGTCTCAGGCATGTGCCACTGTGCTGCCAAATATTCCCTGCAGGTATCTCTGCCTCCTTCTAGCATGAGTCCCTGTACCCTAGAGTGCTTGGAGTGGGGTACTGACAGCTTAGGTCAGTGCCATCCTCATTTGACCTTTCTTCCCCTTCTCTCATGACTGCTCTTCCACATGCCAATATACCTCATTTCCCTACTGGAGAGGAACCGGAACACCTTTGTTTTAACAATACTTAGCAATGGTATCTTTCATTACATGGGCTCATCCTGAGGCTGCAACTATTGAGTTAAATTCATCCTCTGCCCGCTAGCTCTGCCAAACCACCATTCACCCACTCTGTTTCCTGGGCTGGGGCAGTGACACCATCCTGTCTCCTGGCCCTGTGCTTGGGCACAGCAACACACTCAACACCAGAGACTTGGTAGCTGCCCCTGGGAACTGAGCTACACAGCATCCCAGCTCCTGCTGCCACTGGTCCAGGCTGAGCTGGTTCTCCAAAATAACCCACTCATCATTCCACAGGGCTGAAGTCACCACTTTGGGTGGAGATGCCCTGAGAGGCAGCCGGGCTGGTGCAGCAGGGAAATATAAATAACAACGTGCAGAGGTGGTACTGCAGCTGGCAGTGATGGAAGGGCTGCACGGGCAGTGGAAGCAGCGGTGCTGAGGCAGCATCCCGGCCATCTCCCCTTGCGTGTCCTGGGAAACCTGGACAAAGCTGGGCTGCCAGAAAGCCCTGCTGCTGCCTGCCACGCTGCCCAAGCTTACGGCTGCTGCACTGCCTCCTGGCACCTGCTCTCTCCCATTTGGAGGGCAAATGCTCCAGAGGGGGAACTAATATTTTCAAGTCACCTGGCACAGGTTTTATGCTCCATAATTGTCCAGCCTAGTCACACTACTAATGCTAATTAAACACAAGAAAGAAACAAAAGCCCGGTGTTGGACACACTAAAGGATAACCTCTCTTGGTTTGCTACCAGTGGATTACTATAATTTTAAATGTGTGTTATTTCTAAGACAGTACAAGTAGAGCACTCTGAGGGACACAGCGTTAAAATGCTTCACTGCGTCTTTTTTTTTGCATTATGTTTATTATTTTATTTGCTTTTTCTTCACCACAATAACACTGGGGAAGGGAGAACAGGATCAATGTGAGCTAACATCTCTGAACATCAGAGGAAAAAAATTGAGGCTTCAGGACTATTTGGATGGAGGATGTGGTTGGACTTGCATCACTAGGAATGACACCATACCATGTAACTTATTCCGAGGTTGTTTCCAAAACATACACACACTGTTTTGTATTTCCACCTTAGGACCCCAAAGTGCTTTGTAAGTATCAATTCATTTATCTCTGTAACTCACAAGACAGTGGGTCTTGCAAAATCTGTTGATTAGTGACAGTAGGAAGCTTTCCTCATGGAGAAGTAAATATATAAAACGTTCCAGACCTTATGATTGGAAAGATGATCTGCCGAATATAAAATAATGCAGCATTGTATTCCTGGGGCTGCAGACAGACAGCTGTAGTGCCTCTGTGGCTGCTGCTGAGAGGTTGCCAAACACCAGCGAGATTAACAAAACTGCTCAGTTTTCTTGCTGCTATTCAGTGTCTCGTGTGTGGTAGAGTGACACTATCAAAATCATGTCCACTTCCTGCTGAGGAGGATGATTGGCAAAGCTCTGCCCAGCACCAGTGGCAGACACTGGAGTTATTCATGGAGAGAGGGAGGTTCCAAAAAGTGGAGGTTAGGGGAGGGGCAGGGCAGCAGCCGCCTCCTTTCCTCCCTCATCATATAAGGCTTAAGGAGAGATTGTGTCTTGGAGACCTGTCGGTAGCCAGGAGGTTTTGGCAGCCAGGTACTAGGAGAAGTTTTGCTTTTCATTTAGTTTAGACAGTTGATAAACAATTCTGAACTGGAATTCAAATCATTTTTGTAATACTTGCATTACAGTGCTGACCATGCAAACCTGGACAATATTAACTGTGGCTCCGTAGGCAGCCTGGGGGCAATGCCAGTCTCTGGCAGTGACTTCCTGTGGTGCTCGCGCCTGTTTTGGGAGGGATGCTGACCCTCTGGAAAGGCTGATGGCAAAGCACAAGGCAGCCAGAGTGTCGACCTCGAGGGGAATCCATTGCTCTGCCACCTCCTGCCTGGCAGGAGCTGGCTTGGGGCAAGAGTCAGGCACACAGGGGAAGAGGAGCTATTTGAAAAAATTTAATTGTTTAGATTCCACTCAGGTGGGGGGGAGAGACAGAGTCAGCAACAGGAAGAGAGGAATGACTGCAAAAGTACCAAGGGTTTTTTTTTACTTCATGTAAGAAACTTCACAGAGCAAGATTCACAGGGGGAAAACCACCTACATGGTGCAGAGCATTGAGAACAGGGTGGGAAGCAATACTGGAGAGGAACCGCGCTGCATGCAAGAGAAACATAGATGTGGGTGAATAAAGAGCAGGAGAAATAGGAGTAGGAAGAGTAAATAAAGACAACTGGGATAACTGGAAGAAAGGAGTGAGGGAGGGGAGAGAAGGAGACCACCCCAATTACCACAAAACAGCAAGAGGGATTGGAGCCTTGGGGGAAAAGAAAGGGTAAAGAAAGCTGCAGGGGATGGAAAATAAAACATCAAGAGAACTTGCAGCGTAGTGAATTCAGTGTAGGGATTCAGCATAAAACAGCAAAAAGGCGAGGTCTCTGAAGGACAGTAGGAGATTGCAAGCATCCACCCGCTGCCCTGGAAATGATGGCTAAGGGAAAAATCAGAGAGTCCTTCCTGCTATTCTCCCTCTTTCCAAGTTCTAAAAACCACTACATGGTGTTTATAGTCTCCATGATGCTGTTTAAGTCAGTCCAGCAAATGAGGGAGGAAGCCCTGACTGCCCAACTCCAACACCGGGGCTGCTCCGAGCACTGAAGCACCGCACCAGCCCGGCCCCAGGTGCCACCTCCCTGCAGCAGCCTGCAAAGAATCTCCCCTCTCCAAAGAGGACTTGCAAACATTTTCACTTCTCCTAACACTCCAAAGATTGCATACAAAGTGACAGAAAGCAACAACAAATTTGAAAAATGAGACCTCTCTCCTCTGAGATGCCCTGAAGCTCCACCTTCCCTCTAACCTTTTAGTTCCTATTTGTCCCAGACTTCCATCAGTCACTGCTTTCTGCTCCGTCCTTGCTCCTACCTAACCCCTTCCTGGTCCTCACTGCAGCAACCCATGGAAAGGGGACCTTTCTCAGAGCAGCCACTGTCAAGAAGCTCTTCCCCAGCCCAGAAGCAGAACATTGTCTCCCGCTCTTCCCCTCCTTGCTGGGAAGCTCAGAGCTTCCCATGGTGGGATACAGAGGGACCCATTTCCCTGCCATTAGAGAAGAGAGATGAGAAGAGGTGCAACCAAAATCCTACCAGACGTGGTAGGCTGTTTTAAAGAAGACTGATTAAACTGTTCCTTGTGCTCACTGAAGGTAAGGCAATTAGCTCAGCTGGCACAGAAGGAGATGTTAGATATTAGGAGAAATTATCAACTATAAAGATGGCTAAAGATGGGGGAGATCAGGCAGGAAGGCCAAGGAATCCCCATCCATGAAGATTTTTAAGAACAAATTAAGCAAATGTCAGTTTGGTGATCACATTCTTTTTTGTCCTTGCACGTTACAGAGGTGACCTCTTGGCACCACTCTGAATCCCCAGTTTGCACAGTTTCTTCATCACGTGAGGTGAAAGGACAGAAAGAGTTTGGAGTAAAGGAGGCAAAAGTGAGGGCTTGTCTAATGGAAAGGGGAGTTCTGAGTGTGTTCCAATGGGGGCTGGTGAATAGGAATAACAGAGAAATTTAAAGGCCATGGTCCACATGTCAGGGAAGTAACAGTGCACCAAACACCACCAGGACTGGAGAAGCGGTCTGGGAATGAGTTGGGTGAATAGGGGTAACAGAGAAAGGTCTGGGTCAGGTTTGAGAGCATCAGCCAGTGCAACACAGAGCATCAGTCTGATACCTTAGACTAAAGGGGTTTCTGTATTAACATTTTCTAAAAGTATTAAAGTTCTGAATTAAAAATAAAATCCTGTGTCCTGGGGAGGGGGGTGGGTAACCCCCAGCACACCACCACAGCCAACACAGCTTTTCCAGCCTAATCTGCTGGACCAGGCAGGGCCCAGTGATGCTGCACTATCTGTGGATCTGCACATCCTCTGCAGGTCTGATGCATGTGTGAATTATTAATCTGGGGCTGAAGTCAGCACCATGTCAAGGACCTCTAAAATCTGCCTTAAAGAAGGCAGAGTCCAAGAGAATGGAGGAACAAGGGGAGAACAGGGCTCAGGGGAAGGACTGGATTCCCTGCTGAGACGCTTGCAGGAGGCAGAAAATCTGGGTCCTGGCACTGTCCCAGAGCAGCACTAGAAGGAAGAGACACTCACAGGAGCAAACAGAGAACTTTTGGCTAACACATGAACAGGAGCTAAGCAAGCAGAAGTGTTTCTTCATTCCCTATCTTTCAGGACATAATCGATTTCCTACCTCTGCTATAACAGTTGCACTGGCTTTTAACTCTCCCATTTCTTCAAGACTGATTTTCTAATTTAAGCTGATGGGACTTTTGCTCCTCAAATCCCAACAGCACTTCTCAGAGGATGACATTATAGTACTCTGGTACTATGATGGTGTAAAGCAATTGGCACTAAGTAACTGTTCAATTTAACAGCACTACATTGAGAAGGTTTGCAGATTATTTGGAGGAATGAACAGAAAAGAGCATCTTTGAAACCCAGGGTGCATGCTGGAGCTCCTGAGGTGGGAAAGGTTCAGACCAAGGCAAGTGCACCGGACAGAAATACGCACTGTAAATCTTCCTAAGCAGCTCAGCCTGTCCTGGTTCCTCAAGGTTTTGCCAAGGTATTTTGTTTGTACTTGTCACATGACTTACATCAGGCATCACATCCTAATCAAGACGGACACCAGTGTCTTCCCAGGCAAAGCTCCCATCCTCAGATTGCAGGAGCGGCTTAGCTGCTCTGTGCACGTAACTCCTGCCTGAGCCTCCTCCCTGCTGAAGGGGAAGGGAGGTGAGAGGCTGTCAGGGACCAGGGGCACTTGGACATCTCTGGTTGTTCTTCTGTTTGCTGTAGAACAGTCTACTGGGCACAAACTGGCCCAGTGTGTGTTATACTCAGAGCTGCTTTTCTACAGCAGAACAGACTCTCGGGGCCAGGAGTGGTGTCCTCCAGAAAGGAAGGGCTTCCCCCACCCCAGAGCACAATGTCCTCACTCACTCCTACAGGCTCCTGATCCTCCCAGGCTAGGGAATATGAAATGGGATGGCTGTTACTAAACACTCCAGTTTCAGCAACCTTCACCAGCTTTTAAATGTGTTGAGTTTGGAACTGGAAAAGGCTCAGAATCTGTCCTTTGGTCCCGGGACACAGCGACTGCCCCTGCCCACACACCTAGCGAGCTGACCTCTAACAGAAGACAAGCTCTGATTCTGCACTGCTCATAGTCTAGTGGGAAATACTTTGCTCCTGCTGCTACTTGTCCATTCTTGCCCATCTTTTTCTCACTTTTCACAGCCTTTAAGCATTTATCTTTTCACGCCTTTGCCTGCTCTGGATTTCCCTCAAGGCTGATTTTGCTACATTAGGGTCCTTGTGCCATTTTCTTTTATCTTTTTTTTTTTTGGTCCCAGGTAGAATTTTCCCCACCTACCTCATGCCCATGCAGTTCCATGAGCTGAAGTAAACTGAGCCACTGACCCTTTTCCCAGCAGGAGCAAGAAGTGATTCACAAACTATATTCCTCAGAGCTCCCAGTTGGCTGATGGCCGAGGCAGTGCAACAGCTCAGGGCTAGCTCCCAAAGTAGCTGTCCAAGGCATTATTCAGCACAGGGCTGAGGCACAGGCAACATGGAGATACTCTAACAAAAGCAGGGAGAGCGAGGAGCAGCAGGAAACCTCTCTCGTGGTGGAACTCTTACTAAAAGTAGGAATGAAACAGTAACTTCTACAATCCAAAGTTTCTATCAGATACACGTATCAAAATGGGGAATAGTAACTTTAAAAAACATGCTCAAGGTTCCTACAAAAGTTTAATTAAATGTGTTTAAGATTTTAGTTCCATCTCCCTGCCATATTCCTGATTTATCAATGAGCAGTTCTACTCCCGTTTGCAGGAATGATTGGGGCCTTCCTGGAGACACCAGAAGAGAGGATTCTCATGAGTTACACGTGAAATAGAGGGATCATACTCTGTCTTAAGACATCTTGACTCACTGGACTTGTAATCTGATTACACGGGTGTTTTTGGAAGCCCTGTGCAGTGTGTCCTGCCGTGCTCCAGCCTTTCCCCTCTGGGGGTCACCACGTTTGCTGCTTTACAGACACCCCTGGGGTTTGGAAACTGCCCACTTGTGAGGATGGAAGCAGTGAGGCGTCCTCCAAAACTTCCCACTGATTAAAATTTGAGTCAAAGAGCTGGAGATGCAGTAAACATTCCTCATTCCAAGGAAGGCCTGGGGAAGGTCCCAGCACACAGCATTTTTGGCAAAACAAGCTTGTGGTATCTCAAGGTGTGCACCCAAGATCTGTGTTTATTTGTAGTGGCACAAATGACTGGTCAAAAATGTAATGCTCAGGTAATTTATACCTTCTCTATGCTTTTAGCTGCAATAGCACCTTGGCCTCTGTTTACTGGCACTCTGCTGGACACCCAGAAAGCTGGTAAAAGTGTTTTCCTATCTCAAATGCCATAATGTTCCTGTAACAGAAAGTTTGTGAAAACAAACAAACAAAAACCCACAAACAAAGTTCGTGATTTAAAACAAATCACATTTTGGAGGGTGAATCTGAAAGAGCCTCTCTGGTCTTTGAAGAAACGTGGGAATAAAAGAGGCATTTTCTGGGAGAGCAGCTCCAAGGCCAAACAAGTTTTTGAAGTAGGAAAGCTGCTCTTACACACTTCTGCTGTCAGGCAAACTGTGCTCAAGTGTGTTGGTCATTCTGGAGCCTTGAAAGCAATGCAGCATCTGGTAAGTTCATTCCCAGATGCTGGAAGAACAAGGGATTGTGGGAGGCAGTGTAAGATGGGGAGGGATTTACTGCAGAACAGAGAAAAAGCAAATCAATGAAAGTTTGTTCAGCTTTCCTTCCCTTTTGGTTTGTTTTTAGTGAGCTTCCACCAGGAAAAATTTTGAGATTTTTATGCTTGTGTTGCTTTAAGGACAGGAATGCTGGAAATGGAGGTATTTGATACCTTTGCTGCTAATTACAGTGCAAACTCCCAGTGTCCTGACAATGCCCTTGTCCCTGACCTGGAGGGGCCTCACTGTCTCAGGGTCAGCTGTAATTTAGTTTTAGGTCAGACCTGGGACTCTCCTGCCAAACTAACTGCACTTTGTTTTGAAGTAGAAACCATTTACTAGCAAGTCTGAGACCATCAAACTCATTTCACTAACAAGAAACAGGAACAAAGAGCAGAGCCCCAGAGACAAGGTCAGTGTTGGACACGGGGAGAGCTCAGCTGCGTCACGAAGGCAAGGGCTGTTCTCCCACTGAGCCCAGATCTTCTGCTCTCTTCAATTAAGCTTGTTTATTACAGAAAAGCCTAGAGACCAACTAAGCTAGGCCAGGCCCAGGCCCTAAACAGGCAAACAGCACTGGCAGCCCCCACCTTAGAGTGCTACTACACAGTTGCTGCATTTTGCAGGAGGCTCGAGAGGAGCGAGCTCTTCACTAAAGCTTTTGAGTTGTTTGTGCTGCTCCAACCTCTTCTCACAGATTGGACAGGTGATTTGGGCTGAGAAAATTCTGGTTTACTGCTTGAAAACCAAGGTTTTTCTTCCCTACCTCAAAAAAAACTCCCAAACCCAAAAATGTTTCGAGATCTTCAGAAAGAACATGTTGCAGAAAATAACTCAAAGCTGCAAAGGGAAATACTTTTTTACTCCCTCCAAATAATCAGCACTCCCTAACTCACAGGGAATGAAGTATTTTTTCAAACCAACAGATTTTGATCTGATCTTCTTCCCCCTCACCATAATGATGGACAGAGATTCCACTGTCACCCAGCATTACCCGAAATTAACTTGTCACCTAATGAACGGTTCTGTCCAATTTGTGGGTCAGCACAAGCACCCTGTGCATTTTGCATCTTGTCAGAGTCCCTGCTCTTTTGTGTTTATGTAGACATAGCACTGGATCTGCTAGGGGAAAACCTATTCACAGCAAAATCTTTTTTCATTTCTGCACATCATTGTAACAAGAGGCCAACTTGCACTTACAGGAAAAAAAGCTGGGTGAAAAATGGGTGCCAATTTACTAAATAGCAAAAGTCTCTTGGCATCAAAGGAGTGTTCCATGAATGAGACAGACAAGTATAGATCCAAACATGCTCTTTGGGAATGGTATAACACATTCAGCTCTAGTTGCTGGCCAGAGCTGGGGTTGGTGAGAGGCTGGTTGTGAGAGACCACAGCTATAGCAAGGAACAGGACTGCTGCGGGATGTTCAAGTCTTTCTATTATGAAAGTTGACTAAGAGACTGCAACACACCCTGAGGTGCATTAACACTTGTTCTGAGGTGCATTAACACTTGTTCCCTGCCATGCTGGACAGCTGCAAGGCAGTGTGGTCAGAAGAATTACCAGCCCTACAGACTCTCAGGTGAGTTTAAAATGTAATACCCTCATTGTCGGATACCACAGGTCCCCAACTACCTGCAAACCCAAACTGCTCCTCTCAGCATTGGTGCCTCTGTAAATATCAAACCAGCTTCCAAGAGCCCATCTCAGTTGCCAGAGCTCTTTGTGGGACAGGTCCCAGCTACTCAAGAGCTGGATACCTCCTTCATGGCTCCCGGAGAAACCCACGTGTTCTGGGAGCGATGCAATTGCCATGTACCAGAACAAGGCTCTGGAGCAGAGCAGATAGCTTCCTTGGCAGCTGGCCTGCAGTGCTGGAGCTCGCTCCCAGGAGAGATTAGAGAGAGTAAAAACCTCACTGCCTTCAGAGCAAAGCGCTCAACCTGCTTCTACCAGAGATTTCTCACAAGAGCAAAAAAATCCAAAAGTGTCTCTACAAATAGGAGGCTACAGGAACACCGACCAGTAAGGCATAGGCAGAAGCTCTGAGCAGAGCCTGTTTTACACCTGGAAGATTACCTGACTAACATCTGGACAGAGAATTGCCTCCCTACTTAAAGCCACCCAAACCGCAGATCTGCAGCTGCGAAGCTTTCAAGTAAGGTTTTTAAATTTGGAAGTTGAATAGCATGAAATGTATTCTATTCCCCAGATGACCTTACCCAAGCTCATTTTCAAGGCACAATAGAAGACATGGCTACCCTCAGGTTCCCAGGTAGTGCAATTTATACCCTGAGGCAGATGAAAGTACAAACTACTTGGACTCAGAGTTTGTGTGCTTTTGGACTCCCCTGTTACTTCAGGTGTCATCATATCTGCATAACCCCTACAGTGAAGAGAAAAGGAGAGGGTTTTCACTTGTTTCAAGGAAGGCTGAGCTCTGCCCATAGACAAGGTAATTTTCTGTCTACACACAGAGGACTCCACCCAGAGGAGCAGATTCCCAAGGGCACAGCAGAGCCCCTTTGGAGACAGCTCCCGAGGCTGGAGCTCCTGCAGGGCATGATGCAGGCTCATCCCCAGCCCAGCAGGCTCCTGGGAACAGGGCCATAATGACCATGGACTGCCCAGTCAACCATACAGAGGTCATCTCCCATCCTCTGCTGCACTGCTGCTGAGGAGGGGCTGTGCAAGGTGGAGCACGGAGCTCTGGGCAGGGCTGTGCGGGTGGCAGCCCAGCCTGGGAACTCAGGAGCAGCAAGGAAGGAGAGGATGCTGGAGTGGAAGTGATTTGAATTAGAACAAACTGGCTGCTGAATAGAAGCTTTTATTCCAGCATGGAGAAGGCTTTGTTAGTCAAGCACATGTGATGCACAAAAGCCTCCACTTGAATTCATTGAGTTTTAATTGGTTCTCAGGTGGGGGAGGAGATGGGTGTTAGGAATTAGGGATTCCTTAAAGAGGCAATATCATTAAATCTTAACGCCTCTTCCCTCTCACCCCCGGCTTCGGCTTAGGAGTCTGGCCTCATTCAATTGTCTCATGTTAGAGAATCAGAAAAACTGAGGGAGGGAAAGGGTGGGAGGGGGAGTCACTAATAAAGCCTAAAGGGAGATCAATGAACTAGGAGGGTGAGGGGCAGGAGGAAGACTGAGAAAAGAAAGAGGCTGCTTGGGAGAGGAGGGAGGTCACACGCAGGCAGGGAAGGCAGGAGAACCTCAAAGGGATGAGGGAAAGAGAATGATGCCATTTGAGTCCGCGTTTTCTTTTCTCCCTGCATTCCTTCTTTTATTGAACACAAAACTTCCCTTGGAGATCCTCTAGCTTGGCTCTGTGAGCCTGTGCTCCAAAATAACAGTTGATCACCAGAAGGAAGGAAGCAAATCCTGGGATGGGCATGGAGGGCATGTGCATGGGGAATAATAGCAGTGGGAGAAACCTGCTTGGAAGGACCTCACAGGAGCTGGTGCTTGTTTTGCCAGACACAGCACGTTTCAGACAGAAGTTTTGTTACTAAGAGTCTGCCACAGACATAGCTGAAACAAGGTCCTTGTGAGTGAACAAGGAAGGGAGTCATTGGGAGCTAAGGAGATTTCCCAGTCGGTGTAGTAGGAGGTTCAGCACCCTGCCCAGGGACCCTGGGTACCTGTGAGCCAGACCCTGACAGACAACTGCTCCACTGTGATGTGGAACACACATCTCACAAACGTACAATGATTTCCATCAGACCAGTACATCTAAAGAGAATGAATTAATGTTGGTTTAACTACTACATTTGGAATTTAGATAGGTAAGTGAATGACATACCAAACACACTGCCAGCAAACACCAACTCAAATGCATTTTCTCTGGAGCTCCTGACAGAAAAACACTGCTTCTATATTTAAGTCAGACAGTTTATCCTGTACAAAGGCACACACAGCAGATATTCTTTACAGGAAGCACTGCCTACTGTTTCATTATAATTCTTCATTACAAAATTAGACTGCACAATCTCTGTCTGTAGACACTGTGGCATTAATCTCCCCCAAAACAGGGGCAGTGCACAAAACAGGGGCAGTGCAACTGATTACTACAGAGGAGGTCTCTGACTTCTGTGTGAGGACAGTGTGGGATGTTGAAAACAGCATTCCCATGATGGCTTCTCTGAGAGACTGTCTGATCAGTCACCTACTGTGGTGTGAAACCTGAAGGAAACACAAGATCCTCCACTGACACAGCTGTTCACTGACACGGTAGCTCTCACACACGTGGGTTATTCATGTATTTCAGAGCACAGGAAAAAAAAGAGAGATTGGTGCATTCCCCCACTGAAAGTGTCATAGGACCCAGTTTTCCAAACCTCCTCTTTGAAATAGGAGCCTAAGTGTCATTTAGAAGTGACATATAGACTGCAATCTCATTTGGTCCTTAACTCCAGCTAAAAGCAGACGTGGTCTCCACCTGGCAAAGGCATTCATGAGCAGTGGGCCGCGACAGTGCCTGGCACCAGCTACAGAGAAAGCATTTAACCACACATGGAGAAGCGATAACACCACTTGCTTGATCCCTGATACTGCAAAGTCTACATACAGGCTCTGCCAAGCTGCCCGCTGTCACCACTTGACCAGTGACAACCCACAAAAGCCCTGCCCTACAGGAACAGCAGGGCTTTCCTCCAACAAGGGAGTCTCCCTTGGACAGCTCACATGGGAAAACACCGGCAAAGAGCCCCCCAAATCCTATTAGGGAGACATTCTTTTTCCTTTCCAAGCAATGTTTACTGTGTGCTTCAGTTTGTGTCTTCTCATAGTGCACCTGCATTACAGGTAGCATTGCACATTGCAGATAGATTTATTTAATGTTCTGTCTTAAGAGTTTCAAATAATCCACAGGCATAATTTCAAATTACATCTGACTCACTTGAGGCAACCAACTGCTCTTCATCATCAACGGTAACATTTGTGGGTTCATCTCATTGTGCACAGTTCTAAACACGATCCTTGCCCTGTCAGAAAGTCACATCCCTCTGCACAGGACTGAGCAATTGCACTGCTTCCTACAACCCTACATTCCATGTTAGAGATAGAACAACTCCTGTGTCTATTTTCCCAGTAACAAAATGTAGGAAAAGGCTGTCTTAGTAAGGATGGGCAAAGTCATGCCTCCAACACTGTTCCTTGTATTTATGCTAGACTTGTTGCCCTGGATGCATTTGCCCTCCTCCCAGTAGTTTGCTAGTAATAGGCTTTCCTGTAATTGTTTTCTTCTCTTTCAGATATGTTTAGTGTATACTTCAGTGCTGGAGTATTAATTTTCCCAATTCCACCTTGTTTCTCAGCAGTCCCCTATTTTGTAGCTTCCAACAGGATCAGACCATTTGTGCCTTTGGAAAGAAAAATAACTGGGGGGAAAAAGAAACCCTCTTAGTATGCTCAAATATCTTGTTGCTCTCCTGTGGTTTTCAGTGGATGCCATGGGTGGTTGGGATCCTCTTGCAACATTTTCCCTAGCAAGTCCCATTTCCGCAACCTCTTGGTATGCGACAGCAGGCACTTCTGAACTGCTTCACTACACAAGCCACAGATTTGTCTGTCACAAACAGTGTCAGTTATCACAGCATCAAATTTGCTGTGTGCAGCAGGTCTCCAAGACTGCCATGAATTGAAAATTGTTTTGCTACCTCTTCTCAATGCCTGACGGAACAGGTATCTCAGCAATCAGCAGTGGCTTTGGGGCCAAGTGTGACTGACACATCTGCAGCAGCTATCCAGTTAATTTTATTCCTGGCCTGTTTCGTTACATTAAATCTCACGATGCTCACCATATTTCCTCCTTTCCCAGCAGCAGAGATAGCAAAACCATCCTTTCACCTCCAGAAGCAGTTTAGCTATGGCTGCTCCATCGATTAGACTGGCTTCACCTCACAGGTCCTCCTGCATCCAGGAGATTGCCTCTTGCTTTGCGAGTACTAAAATCACAAAATGAAGCCAATCCTAAGCAAAACTCAGCCCTAACAAGAGATCACTGACAGTTTCAACAGCACCACAACAGATTTATCCTGTGCCAAGCTAGTGGTCATGCACAAGCTTTTACTTTCTGTTATCCTCTGTGAAGGGGCAGATTTGTGTGGCTGCTGACATAGTTTCAAGAACTATAATATGAAGACCACCTACAGCACAGGTCTGCTCAGAGCACTCATACAGAAACATGCCCTACCCTCCTTGGAAATCACTTGTTTCTGCTCCAATGGACAAGCCATTGCAAGGACACTGGGAACACCCATCCTTTGCTCTGCCAATGGCCACATCAGCATCCTGTGCTGAGCCCAAGGGTTTCCTGCAGATTGCAACCTCCTGTGCTTCACCTGAAGCTGCAGCCCCCAGGCAGGTTCCACACACAAGCTCCTGCTCCAACCCATGCCAGGCAGTAGAACCTGCAGGACCAGCCATCAGAGCACTCACAGCTTCTCTGGACCCAAAGGCCACATCCAAATTTGTACCGGAGGAGGCCAGAGCTGCACTGGAGCTCTCTCTGTGTTACAGACAGAATGAGGCTAGGATGACTAATGAGAGAAGCCAGCACTGCAGCAGCTTTCCAGCCCAGTGCCCTCACAGGTTTCTGTGTGAGGTGGTAGCATTTGCACATTTATCAGTGTAATATTGCACACTTACTGTTCCTTAAATTTGCACAAACCCACACCTCCATGCGCCCGCTGGACAGTGGACCTTGCTTGGAAAGATCTTTACAAATGCATATCACTACTGATAACCACACACAAGTTCCTATTGGGAACTTCAGGAGAGAGCTCTGCACTTCAGTATGTTCACTCATTGTACCTAAACATGTTATTTCTCTGAATGATACCAGTGCTCTGTCTCCTGTGTTTTGACAGGTAAGTAGACGAGGGGCACTGTGGCTTTAAGAAGGTCATTTCCACTGTCCTGCCGCTGTAATTAGCCTGCTAAAGAAAGGGCAGAGGCTGGAAATTGGATTGAGCAAACCAGGCTTTAGCCGCAGGATGAAGGCAGAGCCCCAGGATTGTTATGTTAATCACCTGAGCTCAGCAGTCCCTGCCCTTCAAACCAGTACAAACCCAGTAACAAACCCAGACCCCTCAGCAGAGCAAACCCAGGCTACAGCTGCCCCAGGACATCTCCCTCTACCTCCTGGGATGCTGGGACCACCCCTGTGGACAGACGTGGTGGAAGCCGGAGGGGATCCTGTGCCCGGCCACAGCCTCAGCCCATGGTCATACAGCTCCTCTGATCCAGAGCGCCGGGACACAGCTGCCAGTGGGGCAAAGACTAAATGGGGGTCACAGGTGACTCCGTGAGCTGATAGGCCAGGGCTGCTTTACACCAGCTGAGGATCCAGCCCCGGTCATGCTGAGTCAAAAGCATGTCTGAAAGCACAGATTGCTCACTGCTATTTCACTGATGAAAAATAGCATTAAGAACAATAGGCCAGATTCGTACTCAGCTCAATAATGGCTGTAGGCAGCGGGCGGGTTCGGGTGGGTGCCACCCCTCTGCAGAGACAGCACAAGCCCCTCGGTCCCAGGACTGCCAGTCCAATGTCTTCAGCAACCAGAGCCACCCCAAGTTAATTCCAAGGGCAAGTCCTGGGGGTACAACCCCTGGCCTGCCCCTGAACTGTCTTCAGGAGTGCAGCCACACTCTGTGCCGGAGCTGTCACCTGCACCAGACACTGGTGTCACCTCATCAAGAGCCGCTGAACAAGCCAGCAGCTTGGCCCAAGGTGCCCTGTGTGCTGCAGGGACACGTTTGTGGCACAGGCAGTGAGAGCTGGCCACGAATCACTCCCAGTCACAGCCGGCTGCCTGCTGCCTCCTGTTTTGTCCTCGCCACCTCTCTCCTCCACGGGATACAAGGCTGGGGGTTACCTCACCGCACTTTACTAGCTTGTATTCCCTGGAAACATGCCTTTCTGTCTCTTCTCTGCTCAGAAACTTTGGGCTAACAGCCCTCACCACCACCACCCACCTTCTTTTTAAGGCAGCGACCCACGCTGGCCATTGTCCCCTCCTTGTTGCCCCTATTTTCTTAGGGCAAGCTCCCGCCTCTCCCCCTCATCGGGCCAGCTGGGGCTCCGCGTTACCTCCCTTGTTCTTTGGCACATTTTTTCACTGCACCCCATCGCTGCTGGGGAGGGGGAGAGAGAGGAGGAGGATGGGAGGGCAGTGTCTGGCTCCGCATCCAGCGCGCCGGATGGCATGGTTTTGGAGAGGCCTGGCTTAGTGAAGTTATTCAAGCCAACGGCAGCCTGGCAACCGGGCGGCCACAATGGGAGCGCAGGAGGAGGAATGTTTCCACATGCCTGATCAATGGGAGCAAGGGAGACAGCAAAGCAAACAGAAGCTGGGAAAGAGACACAAAGAGAAAGCAGCCTTTTCTCTGCTCAGTTCCTTTCATTTGTCACAGCTCTTTGTGCAGCTGATGACAACGGAGGCCCTTCGGAGGCTAGTTTTAGGGAGTTTGGTTTTTCTAATTAAATAAAATGCCGTGTCCTTTTTATTCACTTGTCACCTTCCCGCTCGCCAGAAAAACCCCAAGAGCAGCCCCGTCAGCACTTGAGCCTCCTGTTCCACGCACCTCCCAGGAGCCCCAAGCACTTCTTTCTCCCTGGGAAGGTGGAAAGGCACAAGCACCCCCTCAAAACAGCTCCGTGCTGCCCTTCCCGAGCACCAGCAGGGCCCTGCTCAGGGGCTGCAGCACAAGCCACCCGTGGCCCCCCGGCTGCTCATTATGGGAATAAAGAGCCCAGCGAAGAACGACTTCTCTGGAGGTGGCGTGGTCCCGCAGCAGCTGCTGACCAGACTAACGGGCAACTTTCTATGGGAACGAGGCAGCATTCAAAACAGGGTTAGAGGAGAGTTGCCTTGGAAACTTGGACCATTTCTGTCAAGGGGCTACGATTTCCCTCGAAAGGTCCCAGACAGGATTTACCTGGGAGCCGACTGTGGGACAGGAACTCCTGCTATCTGCAAAGCAGCTGGGGGATGGAGGCAAAGAAGGGTTTTCAGGACAGAGGCACCAGCGTGCTGGTACTGGGTTGCATGGTGACAAACAACTCCAAATCCAGCCCTGTTGCATAAGCAGTGGTGGGAGCCCAAAGTTGTTTCCTCTAATTACTATGCAAGAGTTCACAGCAACAGGCCTTCTCTTGTGCAGGAGTTTACTGGAAAGGTCCTCCCTGGCTCGAAGGCAACACCAAGCAAAGCAACAGGACAGAGAGTTTGGGGGTAAGCTTTCCTGCATTGAGGCCAGAGCAGAGGTTATTCTGTCTCTTTTTTAAAAAATAAGTCTAGCTGGATGTATGAAGCCCTAAAGACCAGAGAAACTTGGGGCTGCTGAGGAACAGGAAGCAGAACACCACACCTCCACCAAAACACAGGCTTCCCCTCTTGTGAACAAGTCCATCGCCAAGCAGCCAGCGCTGCAGAAGCTCAGCTCCAGCTCCCTGAACATCATGAGTGCAGTTAAAGCACTAGTGATCCTGCATGTGCTTTAGGAGGAGGGAACTTCTGTTCTGAACATGGAATCTCACCAGGTTAGGGTCAGGATGCAATCAAACCATGCAAAGGAGCTCCAGCAACACAAGTCAGTGAATGGCAGCATGAGCTCAAGGATATAGAATGAAACTCAGTCCTAATCATGGATGTAGCCTTGGTTCAGCAGCACAGGAAAACTCCTGCCCACTTCTAACAGCCAAAGACACAGGCTTCTCAGTCCTCATGGGCAGAGGTTCCAGGCTCCCCAAGTGGACAGCAAGTTCTTCTGATACCACCTCTTTCCATTTCCAGGACTTACATTGAGTTTAGGGATAATCCTCGTGGGTTCTCAGCAGTCCTGTGTCTCAGTCAATCAGCAGGGCTAATATTGAACCAGACATTTTGGGAGTCAGGCTCTGAAGTGATCAGAATGTGCAGTTCTACCAGCTTCTGATGTCCCTCCACCTGAACTGCACTTCACACCCTGCATTCTCCCCCTTCCTTTGGGGGTCCAGCCACACCTGTGTTAGCAGGTCAGGTTAAAAGAAGGCCCCTCCAAGCCATTTTTCACAAAAGCTGAATTCCAGCAGTGTTGGGGTTTCCTCTGCCTCACTCTGGAGGCATCAGGGGGGTGACACACTGCCTCAGTTTCACTGCTTTCCCCACCTCCCCATAGTGTCACCTGACATTTTGCTGGATAATAATGTTTGTGAGGTGTTCATTTAACAATGTAATTGCCTCTAAATAATAATAATTACAATTACTAAAAAAGAAGATTCTACCCTACCCCTTAACACCAAGTTGTTTGTTGCCATATAATCAGCAAACTTGCTTTTGGGAAGCATCCCAATTTTCATATCGAGTATATCACTGCCATCCGGTCCTGCCTGGCTCTTCCTCTGCCCCCAGACATGTGCTAAGGGCCTGCAGCTGAATGAAGATCAGGAGCTTCCCCTCCCCAACTTCAGAGAGAAAAAAACACACTCCACAGACATTACCTACTCCTTCAAACTTATTCCAGACTTCCTTGAGCCTTCTTGTAAGGAAGGAGAAATCCACCTTCACTCCTGCTCAAAGGATTGCTTTCATTAAGGCCTCTATAGATTTGCAATGACAACTATTTGACCTGTTTCAAAAATATTCATGAGACTCTCACATTCATTCACTAAGGGCAGACAAGCAAAATCCTCAGCTCACGTTCTCCTGAGGTCTCGGGGTGCTGATGGCAATATACATCCTAATTACAATATATACCATACTGAGAATGAGACCTTGTCAGCTCTGGGGAGGCTTTCCTGGAGTCAAAGAATCTGGAAGTGATTGCGAATATTTCTTAGTAGATCAGAAAAAAAGACTAACCACGTGCAAATATCTTTAAGTAATTGCCCTTTTCCCTGGCCCCAGTAAGAAGCTTCCAAGACAGGCCACAGGGAATATTTGAACTGTACAAGGAAATTTAGACGCTCCCATGGCTTGGGTTGTGCAGAACAGCAAAATGTGCTGCTCCCATGCAGCAAAAACGTAAAATTCTCAGGTATGAAGACTGCCCAGGCAGTCCATTATGGTATTCACTAAGCCCTGAAACAAAAAGATTGCGCTTCTTTACAGACAGTGCACATTGTAACATGCATGGGACAAACCAAGCAGGAAAAGCAGCATTCACTCCCCACAGAATTCTAACCAGCCACTGCAGACTTCCAGAAATGTTGCAGAGTGGTGCAAAATGCAACGCAAGTGGTCCCTTGCGGGGAAGAAAAGCAAAGTGTATTCCTTCCTAACACAGTAACTGCAAGGCAGAGCAGTTCTCACGTAGCTGGTGCTGCTCTTTCACTCCTGCACCTGCTGTGAAAACACCATCCTGGTAAGTACCAGCATTCTACAGCTCCTTGCTCTGCCTCCCTCAACAAGATCCTTCTGTGTTGCCTATGGATTCATCCCAAGATAACATTCTTTGGTAGAAGGACAACCTGCTGATGGACACATGCAATTAGTACCCTGCTGACAGGTGCCCTTTCAGCCTGTCTGTGGCCCCTTTTACTCAGGTAAAGCTGGCACAGTGATTCAGCCACTCATCCTTTGTTACAGCTCTATAAAGTGGAGGAAATAATTCAAAATGTCTTAAAGGGAACCTCAGGGTGGACAGAGAAAACGTGATAGGTATTTCATAACTGAGGGAGAGGCAGCATTTTATCACTGTTGAAACGGCTCCCACTACTGAATCAATAACTGCTTGAGCTTTTTATGATTCTCCTTAGCAAAGGTAATACCACAACAAGGCAAAGAGCTACCACCTGCAAACATACAAACAAGTAAATCTCAGAGGGGAGAAGAGGTGGGGCGGAAAGAGAGCATTTCTGTCACGAAATACTGCATTAATCCCAACTGAAAGGGGAATACTTCCTTTAATAGCCTCCCTTTCAGTCCTGTGACAATGTGACCCTGATGCAGACGGTGCACAGGTGATGCAGAGAGCACACAAAAGGCAATTGGGATGGCGGCACTGTCCCCACAACCCGCTGGTGTCCTGCAGATTACAGAGCACACACCATATCCATGACCAGATTCCTCAGCAGCCCAATTACACAACCCTGCCACAGGGGTCAGCCCCCAGGAAAGGCAATTCCTTCAGGCATATCACATCAGAGCTTTTTGAGATCACTCCCACTTACTCACGTCAGTCCCACTGGCACACAGGCACCACAGCCTTGTACAGTTGCTTTCTGAACAAAACTGGAAGCAGAGTGATCCCATCTCATTCTGGTATGGTGCAAGCAAAACAACTTCACGTGGTTACAGGACAGACTGCAAATGTTTATTATAATGCCCTCTTCCGCCCACAGCCCTACAGCCCTGATGAAAATCAGAGAAACCCATTCCTTTTGGTACAGTCTGTTCTTGGCCACAGCACATGTGGGTGCCAGAGACAAAGCACAGGGCAGATCCAACCCTGTTTACTTCGCCACTTGAGACCCTGACCTTGACCATGCACTTGGCAGAGGATGTTTGTGGTCTTCAGAGGTTGCTCCCCCCAGTGTTTAGGCTTTTCCCCTTCCTCATGGATATGTTACACAAAACACAGCCCGAGGTTACCACAGGTACATAGTTGTGAAAACCAGACATCCTTTCTTTAAAAACCCAGCAGTCTCCCCTTGGCCTGCCACAGCCTGCTCAAACATTCCTCCAAACCCAAGGAAAGTGGCTTTTAACCTGCTCCCACTTACAGAAAAACCTTTACAGGTTTTTCACTAGAAATATGGACCTACACATAGTGACCTTCAGCCTGCTGAAAATACACCACAATTCTGTTGTCAAGCACATAGTAAGAATCCTTACAAGCAGAGAAGGTGTTAAGCTGGGTCAACCAGGACAGCAAGAAAAAATTACAATTCATTGTCTTTACGTAGGGCAGGAATGTTCCTTTGCTCCAGTGAAAAGCTGTAAATTGCAGAGAGCTCAGGCAGGCTGACTCGTGCAGCCCATCCCTCATTTTGCAGTGATCAGCCAGGCTGTGCAGTGCAAGGGAGAAATCTTTTCTGGCTTGCTGTCTGACTTAGCTTGGGGACCAAAGAGTGCTACACATAACCACCACTGGAATTAAAAAGCCATTTGTACAAAACCATCACTAACTTCCTGTAGCCTGCCAAGGTCTGTGACCAGGCACAGAAGTGCCCTCCTAATAGCTCTGCAAATTCCCTCTCAGAGAGACTGTGACAGCTGATCTCCCTTACACCACTTAGCACCTGATGAGCAGCAACTGGGAAGGGGATGCTTACAGGTGGCCACCGTGATGTGCATCTCAATACTGGGGGCTTGCCAGAGGCACAGTCCTGCACAGATCTGGGGGAAGTGGATTTCATTACCCCAGAATTGTGTCAGTGCAGCAGGTCAGCCCTTTGCTGCATCTTCACTCTGTCCTGCTTGCTACAGAAAGTTGGCTCCAACTCCAGGAGCAGCAAAAGCTACTGTCTCATTTCCTCTGTCATCTGTATTGTCTTAGCTTTAAAAGCCATATGAATCCACAGAGATAAATCCACCCACCTCTGCAATTCCGGAAGTGTTTGCATCCTTCTATCATACTAAAACTGCCACGCTAATGGTGCCCAGCAGCAATTCCCCATCCTGCCTCTTGGACATGTCAGAATAGCTCTTAGTGATCTTCTGTCATGCTAGAAGAGTTTGTCAGCTTGTCTCATGCCTTGTCTCACCAGTTCTGGTGATACTGGAGTATCCAAAAGGCATCCCACAACAGCCCAACACAAAAACAACCACAGGGCTGAGTACCGAAACTGGCCACTGTGTCTGCCAGCAGCTCTGAGGAGCTAATTTGAACCAGGCCGAGCTGCATGGACTCAATAATTAAGAAAGAATGTACGTGAAGCCAGTATATTAAGGAGCGAGAATGCACTTCATGTCTAGAGAATTACACCATTGTAATCAGAGGAGAAAAAAAAAATCTGAAGCAAAATCCTTGCATAGACCTTGACTATTCCCTCAGCAGGACAAACCTGATGACTAGTTGTTGTTTACAACGATAAGGTCAGAGGAAAGGCCATTTCCTCTCAACAATTGTCAGAAAGGATTAAAACCTGCATTCAGGCTCTCTTTGAACTAGCAGGTACTCCATTCCCCGATGGTATCAGGATCCATTCAGCGAGGGCTCCGGCAGCCTCCGGGGCATGTCTCCATAATGCCCCCATTGTGGGAGTATGCACAGCGCCACTTCCTGCGGTCACTGCAGCTTTATGAAGCTTCACCCTTGTGGTCCCGTACCCAGGGCAGGAAGCAATCCTGCAATCACGGCTTAATTAGTCATTTCCCAAGTCTGCCTCGGATGAGAGCTGCTGCTGCTTGTCAGCTTCTGGAGAGGGAGGCTGGGAATCAGAAACATCACTACCAGGCTGGGGAAGAAAAGTTGCTTGCAGGGTTTGAGGTGCATTATACTGACCTTGTCAGGCCACGTTCTCCATTTCCACTTTTTTTTTTTTCGAAGTAGAAGGATTTGAGAGGATGAAGGGGCCGTTGCACCTTCTGCAAGTCAAGAAAAAAGCTGATTTATAACAGAAGTGGCTTTATTTTTGTTGATTTGTTGTTATGGGCTGGGCTTTGGTTGGCTATGGTTTTGATTTGGTTTTGTTGTGGTTTTGGTTTTGTTTTTTTTCCCTTGAGAAATAGCATCTTTGACACAAAGCACATACTTCAAGAGAGGTCTGTTCCAGGAATTCCAGTTGCATACTTTTCCTTTGTGGAAGTCAGTACTGAGCCTGAGAGGCTGGATACATGCAGCTACAGCTTTTCCAAGTGAGCTAACTGGAAGAGGTACCTCTTACCATACAGTCACTAATTTGAAAAGAATGAGAGTTACATAGTATTAAAATACTTGTCTAGATAATGAGTGTTTGAGTGTGGAGGAATGCTAAAGGAAAAAATATGTTTGTTTTGAAAAAACATGATGCTTTTTCTGTTTAACAAAATAAATTAGGTATTTCAATGATATCCAAAAGGCCTCTTTTGGCATTTTCAGTGTATTGGGCATTGTTGAGAAGAGCTTTTCAAAATAAATAATTAAAAAAATACAATTATTTAAGAAGTTAGATGAAGCTATATAAAGTAACTTTTTTGACTTTAAAGACACTGAAATCAGATAAAAAACAATGTTCTCAGAGTTTCTTTTTGTAAGAAAGTTTTATTTAAAATTAAATACATTCTGGAATGGAAAAGGTTTTGAAAGCTCAACATTTTCAAGTAAAATGAGAACTTCTCTCTTTCTCTATTCCCAGTTTCCTTTGCTGTAATGAAATAATTAGAGAAGTGGTGTATGTGATAATTTCCTTGTGACAGTGGGACACAGCCCTGCTTTTGATAAGCGTGTGTGAAGCAGGGAAAAAAAATCAAAAGAAACCCCCTAACAGATCAGTGATCCCAATGGGAAATTTACATAAATTTCAAGAAACTGGAATCTACAGAAGATTGATATGAGAAAAACTGACTCTGATGTGGACTAGAATTGGTGAGGGAGTTATAAAATGAATTATTGTAGATATCATGAGAAGTTCCTGGTCTCTCCCCAGATCCAGTGTGTAACTTCTTACAACCTTGTTCAAATCATATATTGTAACTTGCTGGATCAGTGTCTGCACAGGGTTAATGCACACACCTTCCCGCAGCTCGGAGTGCAGGCAAAAAAAAATATGGATTTGCCACAAAAAATTGTGCAAGTATGTCCTCAGAATGGTTTTTCTCCCCCTCTCTTTCTCCCTCTCAGGCCATACTAACCCTGGCAACAGCCAAATCCAGAAGACATGGAGGTGAGATAATGCCACATGAGCATCCTTTCTCCTCAGCCACTCGAGACGAGTGGCATCTTCTCCATGCTCCCTTTGCTCTTCTGTTATGTGATCTTCCTCTTAAGCTGAGGTTTCTTGTGAAGTGTCAAAACACAATAACAAAAATTATTGTTAAGGCTGACACTGATGAGGAAAGGATGCAGGAGAGAGCTGTGAAGAGCTCAGGAACACCTGTGAGTTTATCAGCTCCATCCCCTCACCTGGGGGAACAAAGGCTCAGCATCCAGCATTTCCATAGCACCAACAGCCATCAATAAATCGCTCTCCTAAGAAAGGAACAGATGTGACAAAGATTGTTCCAGGGTCTATAGCAGACCACAGCCAAAGCAGAAGAGTCTAAATGTGCTGGGCTGGGATGGCAAGGGAAGTCACAACTGGGTTCCATCTAGGGGGAATTATTCTTACACTCAATTCATCAATTTACGGGCAAGTGATTCCACAGGCAACATTGACTTGATTAAACAGAGCCATAATGACAGCGACTGTAGGGAAGCATCCAGCCAAGTATGCAAACTAGCCTTCTCAGCCTGGAATAAAAGCTTTCTAACCAATAATTTCATGCTTTTATCTATACGATCATTAATACAGATACCAAACAATGCCAGCTCGACGTGGTGTCAAAGGCTCTGACAACCTCTAATTGATAATAAATAATTCAATTTCTGTCCCAATCCAAAACTGCTGAATCTTGGGACACGTTCCAAATAAATGATTAAAAAGAACTTTGAATGTAATTATATCTAACACAATTGGGGATATTGCCCAGATGAAATTTACAGCAACTATTCAGAGCTGCGAAATTTCAAAGGCACTGGCAACTCCTTATGCCTACTAGAGAATGAAATGTGTTTTACCCAGGCAGTGGCACAGAGTGCATTTTTTATCAACAGCTGTATGCCAGCAACTCACCCAGGCCAACCATCCTTCCCACAGAGGTGCAGTCTTTCCCAAAAACTCTCAAGAAAATTTGGGAACTGGGTTTTGCCACAGTCAAATCTCCACTGTTCTGTACCTGCAGAACTGGATTTTCTTTCTAATATACAGCTGATTTTCCCCTCCCTCAGAATTGCTTACATTACAATTAACAAAAATTTCTTAAGAAATGAACACTCATACTTCCTGGAAGAAACACTCATACTTCCTGGAAGAAAACTAGGGCAAGGTGTTTCAGCAAGGAAAGTGACTTATCAGTACAAACCTGAAGGGATGAATGCAGCATCTCAGAGGCATACCAGTAATTCCCAAACTCCAAAGCCAGAAGGATCTCTGAACACTTACTAGTGAAAACACAGGCTACATATTTTCAGAAACATCCTTACACAAGATCTGACTCCTATTTTTCCCTCTCTTGTGTAAATCCTTGCTGAAATCTTACTTTCTGAATCTGTAAATGAGGGGTGATGACATCAACTGTGATTTATTTGGACGTAAACTGTTTCGAATGCAAATTTTTAATTTTCTTAGGAGAATGGTGTATGCCACTGACCTGAAGAAGTAATGACTTTTAAGAACCTCGTAGATGTGCAGCAGTTATTTTACTGAGCTCATATGGACACAGTAGAAATGCACTTCCCCTGTAAAATCTGTCCCATTTCTTTATTCCCAGTTCCTTCTGGAAAACTCAACATCAGCATCACTGGAATCCCCAGACTCACAAGGCAGTGACAGCAACCAGTGCAAAGATGTGCCAAGAGATCTGTATTGTTTATGTATAAATCTAATGACTCCCTGGACCTACTTAGGCTTATTTCTCAGTCTTTAACATACAACTTGCTATTTATGAAGACACAAAACAACAGAAAAACCCAACAGCTCTTCATTTTTCAACACACTGTTCTGGACACTCATCTGTGTTTACCTGGCAGAGTGGTCAGAGACAGCAGCCAGTCTGAAGCAAAGAGATCACCTGCAATGTCTGCAGGATCATGAGAACATTTGAGAAAATAAAACAGGTCCATAATTTGACTCAACCGCCATGATCAGGTGAGCCAGGCTTGTTTCTTCAAGAAAAATTTCCTTACAGGTGATTCTTTATTGTACATCTTCTTGTATCAGATACATTCTCTGAAGTATCCACTACTGATCTCTGTAATAAAGAAAATGTTATATAAACCTATGCTCCAATCTAGTGGTGACAGGCTAGTAAGAATAATGAAACTTTGCTGCCTTCCTTTAAAAAGGAAGAAAACTTATAAACTACTATTAAAAACTAATATTAGAAATGACTGGATTTTCCTTCACAGCGATATTCAACATAAAGTATAAGTTAAGCTATATAAAGTAAGTTATATAAAGTGTGTGTGTGTAAGTAGGTATAAAAAGGAGAGCAACTAAGAGAAGATTTAAATATCAGAAAATACAAGGATTTCCTTATGCAATCTCAATTGCACACACAAACTAACCAAAGATCTCATATGTCTTCACAGCCTTGGTGATGTTGATGTTATTTTCCAGGATAATGGAACAGTGGAACCCAGGCACAAAATACTGTAATGTCAGAAATCACTCTGGAAGTTGCTGAGAGAACTGGATTGAGCTCTGTGACCCTGTAACATTTTCACTGCCAGGTCACAGGTACAGAGTGTTTGTTCACAGAGTAACTTAACAATCATTAATACCTTGTGGTTAGGCCATATATCTATAGGAAATGTGTTCCTAACACTTTGTTATGCAAAGTTCATTAAACATGAGTTTGCAGCAGAAAGAAGCAGAAATGCAGATGTATTAAAAAGATGTCATCACCTCTTTAAAATGTTTTTGTCTTGTCTGCTGTAAACATCCATATCTACTCCATCTGCAGTGGTACAAAGATGGGAACAGGCTGAGCTTGTAGCAGCAGCCATATTCCAAGGGCTCCAGCCTTCCTGAGCAGACACAGGGTTAGTGCTGCTGAGGTGAACTCAGTTTAATAGGTTGCTACTTACAGGCTTAGACTGATTTACAGGTGTTTGCCCTGAAATATGACCATCCGTGTCATCACTGCTAATCCTCCCCCATCTCTGCAATACTCCCACTTCAACAGACAGCTATTTTCGGAGGAGAAAACCCACATACATACCAAAAACCAAGAGTGCTCTCTAAATCTCCTCCCACAGGAAGGGCAGCCTGACTATCACACACCCGACAAGTTGTCTGGAACAGCACAACACCAAGCCCTCGGTTGCCTCTGTCACGGCGGGTGTCAGCCACCTGCATGTGACAGTAATAACAGGGATGTCACAGGCAGAGCACACACAGACCTCGCATCCTCCTCCCCGGCAGCCTGGTAGAAAACCTCCTGTTGGCAAAGCAAAGCCTGGGAAGCATAGCTGGCTGCTCCCACTGCGTCCAGGAGAGCAGCGTTTCCATCTTTCTCTGCTGAAGACTTTTCCTTTGCTTGCCTCTCAGGCTTCTGATCTCTGGTCTGCAATGGACTGTCCCTCCAGCTTGCAGCCCAGTTTTGGGATCCTGACACACTGCTGGAGACCCAGGCTGACAGATCCAATGGCCAGGGCACTGTGACACCCTGGACCTGGTGAATCAGTTCCTATTCCCTGCACACACTGCTCCAGCACCGTGCTAATGATTTGCAGACGTACATGAGAACAAGGTTCATAGTCTAAGTATACTAAACAAAAAATTATCTTGGGATTGAATGTAAATTTACAAAAGTAGATAACCTTTTTCCCTTAAGTAATATATCATATAGGTACTGACTGTGTTGCATTCATCTGTCTCTAAGCTGAGCTTACAGACTGCTGGGTATGGTTTCTAGACATCTACCACTCACAGCAAACTGCAGCTTCCAGGAGCTCAAGGCCATGCCAAGTCTCACATACTGAGCATAAGATCTGGTATCCTCGCTGCTGTTCTTTGCTCCATACCCACAGAACCTGCATTTTAGCTATTTTGAAGCACAGCAACCCTCCCTGTCACTTCAGGATTTTTACATGGCAGATATATTGGTTTGGCAGGTCATGGAGAGCTTCACAGCTTTGCAGGGCACCCTGAGGGACATGTGTGAGGGACATGGATGAGTGCCTCATCCATGAACCACAGTCAGGAGAACTGGTGTTAGAAGGAAAAGCCTGGTGTTGGGGACCCTTGCCCATCATGTGGCCCAACACATCTGCCTAGTGAGGGAGACACCCAAACCTCTCACAGAGCCCAAACAGTGACCCTGAGATCAGGATCTCAGTCAATTCAGTGTATTCCACAGCTTAGAGAATCAGATGCATAGGCACAATCTCCCACTCTTTACCCTAAAAAGAAGTCCAGGAAGCCCCCAGAAATTTTCAGAGACTTTCCAAGCAGCCAAGCAGAAACCAAACATTAAGCCAAACCACACAAGTTAGAGACAGAGATAAAACTGGATGAGAGTGCACAGGGAATGTGAGTTTCACACCCAACCTAGCAGAGAAAATTCATCTCTGTGCTGCTGTAAAAGAGTCACATTGAAGCTCACAGCACTGCAGGAGCAATCCTGCCCAGATTCCCCTCTTCTTTTCAGTGCTACAGAAGCAATACCTCCAGCAGAAGCTGATGGTGCCTCTAAGTGCTGGCAGTGCAGGGATCCCACTCCCTGCAGCAACAAGTACAAGGGACCCCTCATGTGCTTCATATTTCATCTCCATCCCTCCTATTCTTGGCCTTAAAACTGTGGCAGTATTTTGAGGTATCTGAGTGTGTGCCAGCAGACTGACACTGCCTTTCCATTTCTGTGGATGCTACCACTCTCCAAAAGTCTTCCTTGGGATAGACAGCTGCATGAGTGTATTTCTACCCTATTCAGTTTTCCCAATGGCTTCCTCTTTCTATTCTCTTTCCGTCCCCTCCCAGCTTTTTCCAATATATCTTGCTTCTGTTGTTCCTCTGCTATGTGAGCAGTTCTCTGTCTATTCTTCCTACTTGGTAGTTACTCAGAATCCCAATAATTTAGGTCAAAAAGCCCAGTGAATCCGATGTGGTTTGTTTCACATAAAAAGAGTGAAATTGAAAACCACCTTATTCTTCTCAACTGAAATGCTGCATCCCTATTAATTCAGGTGTATAAATAACACTCTCTAATACTGCATCAAGGGCTCTGCTGTGTGATTAAACCTGCCTCCCTGACCTGTAATCAGAAACTTTGCCTCTGAAAGGCAGTTTGCAGAGAGAAAAGAAGAAAGAAAGAGAGAAGGAACCAGCTCTCAGACCCAACAATTTTGTTCTTAATAAATTATTCAGAGTTTTTGAAAGTTGAGATGGATTTCCATCTGCTAGCATTAAAGACCCAAAGGGAAGAAGAACTGAAGGATTCTCACAGCAGAACACAACAGTACAGAGCATGGGGCTGGAAACCAAAAGCCAGCTGAGAAGTTCACCATGTCCTGTGCCTGTCCCTGCCCTGTTCACTGCTGCCTGTGTACATCTGCACTTCCAGCAGCTCTCAGGGCAGTGCAGTGACCCTCCACCAGAGTCCCACCGAGCTAGAGAGTCATGTGTTTGGGATATAACACTAGAAGAAAACCCCAAATTCCATGAATCTTTTACGAACATCAGCAGAATCAGATAATGAACACGTAAAATAGTGATGGTCATGAGTACAGAAACAATACAGGGATGAGGCTGCACGGTCCCACAGCAGGAACATATAACCTTTCCAAGACATGTAATTTAAAGATGAATTATAAACGATTAAACTGATTTTTTGCTCCAGGGGCAGTTAGTACAGACCATTGTACTGTTAGTGATGGTAGTCACTGTTACCTGCAACTCCAAGGTACATCTGATGTTATAAGGGGAACTTCTTCCTTGGAAGTGTGGAGATAGTAAGTGGGTTTTTTATTCCTGGAATCATAGTAAGAAAAAATCCTTCAGCCAAATGTAGATTAATTTTAATTAAAAAAAACCCAAACACAACACACAAGTAAAGCATTCCAACTTTTGCAGTGGATGTCAGTTATCTACTCTCTTTCCATAAACTGGGGATAGAACAGGCTTTAGAGCACCAGATAACACAGGTGATGAACTGGCCCCAGGATGAGAAGTCTCTGGCCCTGAGTATTTGGCAGCTGTTTCCAGAGTTCTGCTTGACTTCAGATCAGAGAGGTTTTGTCATGAATTCCTCCTCTGGTTACACCTATAATCTTTGTGTTGAGGGTGTGACTGACATCACAGTTTCAGTCTTTTATGTTTTCAGGCTCAAGTTTGCAAGGCCTCACACTAGGGGAATCCAGAGTCTGATAATTTTCTACATAACTGTCTTTGTCTAGGAACTTCACAAGGTTGATCCAGGGTTTCCGGGAAGCCTTATGAACTGAGACACCAGGCTTAAGGAGACTTACAGGAGAGAGGAGAAACCTAACTTTTACACATCAAGGACCCTTTGGTCAAAATACCAGACCTCACTGAATTCTCCAATGCTTCGTATTTTCTACCGTGTTTTTTTAAAAGGCACAATTTTAACACAAAGAACAGGTTAAATATACCAAAATATGAAACTGTCACTAATGGAAATGCCTTCATTCCAGCCTGCCTAAATTCATAAATGTATGAGGTGCAGAGCCATTGAGGATCACAACCCGGGTAGGAGGGTGTGGATCCATGAAACAAAAGAGTCCTTCAAATTCAGTAACAACAACTTTAAGTAATCTTTTGTGTTTGCAATGTGGTAGAGTCCAAGTTTATCACAGAGCTGCCAGAACATAAATCTGATACAAACTACTTTGGATTAGATAGCACAGCAGAAAGAGCTTTACTGGGGTATTGTGACAACTTTCATGAACTTTTTAAAGAAACAGAACATGGAAATACTAGCAGTGCTGTTAAGTTATTGCCTTGTGGGCTTGAACACTCAGGACTAAGAAGGGAAGAAGAAAAAAGCTAACAAATTCAGAAAATAGAGCAGTACTTGAACCTTGTGTTAAGCTGTGTTTGTTTTTCAACTGGACTTTTAAGTCAGTTGTAGTTAAAGCTGAATCCTGTGAATCCACAGTGCTGCACCTTCCTCAAATGCAAGTGTGGGCTCTCCCCCTCCCTGTTTTTACAAATCCTTAGTGGCAACTGTGTCACTTCACCATGCTTGCCTTTGAGGGTCTCTCTCATCTTTCAACATTGGTATGCAGGTACATAAGTAAAAAGAGCTAAAAAGAACTAGGAATACACCAGCTTCCAGGGACTATCTGCATGGTACTTTCACCCACAGGGAGTGCCTGGTAGTTGCTGAGATGCCTCCCCTCTGCACCAGCACAGGGAGGAGCAGGATGTTCAGGGTGAGTACTTGTGTGGCTCTGCTCGGAGCTCTGTCCAGCCCTGGGCTCCACTCGCCTGCTCATCTTACTAACCAGTTTCTCTGGTTTTCAGCAAGTCATATATGGCTAGAATCAGCCCATCTGGCTTGAAACCATCTTTCCCATCTGCTGCCATGGCCCCCCTCGCTCTCAGCAGCCATCAGCAGAGCTGCTCAGAGTGAGGTGGCTGCCCATCCTCTACTTCTTATTTCCTGTGGGCAGTTCCCCACCTACAGCCGTTCCTTTGAAAATTTTGCTCTCTCATGCAGGGATTTATTCCATGTCTCACTCCTCCCCTGCACAAATGCCTCATATGTCACCTTTCCAGGCCTCTCAGCTCCCCCTCCAATGCCTGGGGCATGTGCATGCCCCCGAGCAGGTTGTGTAGGGGTTGCTGTGATCCCGGCATTTTCCTCTCTAGGAATCTCTTATTTTCTCCTACAATAGGATTTTAATGCCCCATCTATCTCCACTGCCCAAATAAATGGGTTCTCTAAATATCACTCTCAGGGTTCCTGTGCACAGTTACAACACTGTTCTAGCAAGGTGACCTCAGCTCCCTCACATCGGGGTTTCTGTGCGTTCCTCATCCTTTTTCTTTCTAACTTTGGATCTCCATTCTCCTCCAGTTCTGCAAAGGTTGCATACAAGCCCGTATTTATCTGCTGACAGATCTTTGAGTGTGCTCACATGATAACTTTTCTAGAGTGATAGACAGAGATGAGATAAAGGTATTGGTATGCAAGAGCTATCATCCAGTTGCTTCATCTACAAATGCAGTGGTATCTGCTTCCCAATTTCCCTTTTTGATTTCCTAGTATTTTCACAAATTAGTGGTGTTGTCTCTCACATGAATAATAGGAAGTGTCCAAAATTTTTGCAGTTGATCAGATGGAGCATTTAGAAGTTGTGCTGTTCCATGAAGTGAGACAAGAAATGATGTCCAGATGAGCACACAGCCTCACAAGTTTAGCCTAAGACATTATGAAAACCAAAGGGAAACATTCATCATTCCAACCTTGAGCTGAATGAACCATAGTGGGATAACCTCCAGTTGATCTTGGGAAAAACAGGGTTTATGTGAGGTTTTCTTGGTGACATCCCAAGTGATTTCCAGATCCCTGAATAAAAGATGGGTCTGATGGCCTGCATGATTCCCAACCTCCAGACTGAAATATGGTACTACTTTGAAAAAAAAAAAAAAAGGAGGAATTGTTCTGCATCTATTAAACACCTTCCCTGTTCCTCAGTACAAATATTTTTCTAGCCCTCAGAACACAGAGAGGGTTCTGAAAATCAAGCTGGGTTTCTGTGGATCAACAGAGGTGCCATTCCTACATCACAGCTTTGCAGATATGATTAAAGCCTGAGGCACAATGCTGTGCTCCATGGGACATATCTGACCCACACGCTGCCTTTTCAACTCTCCTTCTTCTAAATCATGTACATTATGAATGAATAGGAAGAAAACGTGTAAACAAGAACAGAAAAGGTCGTTGCAAGTTCATTAATTCTGATCACTTAATAAGCTGTAAATTGAAGTGCATGAATTCCATTCTCTTGAACACCAGGATAAATTTGAAGAATCTCTATTGACTTAATTTACACTGATATGCATTAGAATAGTTTCTGGCACAGTAAGAATCAAAATAATTATTACAGCCACATTCAGGACCAAGAAGGCACCTAGTTCCCATTTAGTAGCTAAATGAGGCCAGACTTACAAAAGTAAAGAATTCACCAATTAAAAAAATTAATCTTCATTACTTCTTAAAGGTGGTGCAAAGGTATGGCCATGGAGCCTGTGAAATTTAGGGCTGCAGGACTGGCCTGAAGAAGCAGGGTGACACTTTGCACCTACCTGATGAGAACATTGTGCTCTGCAAAAGAGTGACTACTGTCCTCTGTATCTGCTTCTCACAGAAGACAAAGATGAACTGCATACAAGGAGGCAGATCTGTTTGAATAACTTTGTCAGGCCCATATTCAGAGTGGTGCTGATACATTTCAGAGCTCTTTGCTTGCAGGTCCCCTCAGAGGTCATGAGGACTCCAGGAAGATATCTTCCTATGCAAAGACAAACATTGTTTTGGAATTCTTTACTCTGTGGTTTGGATGCTGTCCATAAAATCTTACACTAGCTTTCCTGGAAGATTAAACAATTGGCCACTGCCAGGGACCGAAAGGCATCCCAAACATCTTTATGAATACCTTAAGTTTCTGAAAAAAATTACAAAGGCATTGAGGTGTGAGAAACAACCTGAGAAGCCTAAAAAAAAATTAAAATAAATCACTGAGGCTGCTCGGTTGCAATACCACGACGTTTCCTCTGTCTTCTGCTGCTGCTGGTTTGTCTGCAAGGAAGTCCCAAGAAGGCAGATCTAAAGCGATGCCCTTGAAACATGCAGCTGTGACTGTCCGGGAATGATCCATGACGTGTCTGGCGAGCTCCTCCTGCCGGCTGCTCTCCCGACGGACGGGCTCGTGACGATAGACACAGATTTCGGTTTGGCTTCTCGGGAAGCTGAAGGGAGGCAAAGCTAATGCCACATCTTCCTTACTGTCATAGCAGTAATGCCTCTCATATCACTGCTCACGCCCTCTCAGACAGACGGAGGTGCTGCGGTCCGTGCCAGGAGCTGGGCACAGCAGCAGCTGTGGAGGAGCCTGGGGAGCCAGAGGAGCAAAGGGGTGCAGGGCTGGCAGTGAGGACAGCACGGACAGGACCTCGGTGTAAACGGGCACAGTGACCAAGCAAGAACAGCAGAGAACTCTGGTGAGGGTGACCACATTTAGCCAAGAGCTCAGTGAGCTCAAGTCTGAGGCCAAGCCAGAAAGTCAAGTCAGGATCATCAAGGTCCACAGCCAGGCACAGATAACCCTACAGCTTACCCCAGATGAGGACCAGGGACAAGGGCAGCTCTGTGCCATGGCTCAGAGGCCTCAGAAGGCTTCTCCCAGCTCTTTGGCACACACCTCTTTTCCCAGCACTCTGATCCCAGATTACACTCCACCATATCATGACAGACCTTGAGCACAGGCAGCCAAACCTGTAGGACGGGGAGAAGAGGTTGCAAAGTCAGCTGGTGCACCCAGGGCCCTGTCAACACACTGCCCAGCACAGCCAGTGGAGAGCATAAAAATTAGTGGAAGTGCTGACAAAAGAACCTGAGTACAAACATGCCACACAGGTTGTCAGTGTGAAACATTGGCACGCTGTTTCAGGGTCTGGTCAGGAATAACCTTTGCAGGGCACTGTATGTGTGCTTTTGTTTTGCCAGTCTGTCGGGAAACCCTCCTTTCTAAGCCAGAGTAAACTTAAAACTGCCACTGGGATGTAACAACAAAGACCCTCCAAATTTTTCAACTAAATTTTAAACCAGAAAACCCCCAAATGTACACTAATCCTGGCTTCCCTTAAAAAATAATCCATCCACACCACATACTCCTCTGTGACATTTCAACTGCTCAGTTCTTTGGCGGAGCTACGTCCCAAAAGAAGAAAACAGACGAGACACACTGATACCCATTTCCTACCTCCTCTCTGGTGACATCTGCCACAGCCCTGCACTGGCAGGTCTCACAGGTATGTGTGCCTGCATGGGGAGGTGAAACATCCTGAGGCAACAAAGCCCAAGGGGCAGATAACAACCGTCTCCAAAAAGGGAGCTTGTTGAATCAACAGGGAAAGACTAACCCCTTGGAAAAGGGTATCCCTGATTATCCTATTGAATTACAACAGGAGAAATCAAAGATAGACAGAGAGGGAAAGGGGAAAAACAGGAGGTGAGCATCCCAATAGTGTTCCCAGCTGGACTGACATTGATACACTGCTTAGATAAAGCCAGTCTGCCCTGGAAAGGCTGAGTAGATAAAGTAGAGAGCAATGGTCTGCTGAAAAAAGAACATCTTTTATCAATATTGATTAAAAAAATTCTCCAGATTACGTCAGCTATTTTGGAAAAAAAGTCACCTTTCCAAAGAGCAACCTGTAATTTTGCTGAGGTGGCCAGGGATATTATTGTGTCTCCTTCCATACAGAGCACTGAATGTATACAGGACTGCTGCTAAATGTGGCTTCTCTGCCAAGCAATTGTTTTCCTGTACTTTATGTTTCCAGTGTGAAAACTCTAATGAAACATTTTAAACCAAAGCCGTTTCCTTGGAGCTGCCTCTGACCTTCTTTTCCTTCTCCCTCAGCCAAATCTCCCCGCCAGGATGAATTCAGACCTAATGTCTGCTCCTCCCACCAGGCTTTTGGATATGTGACAATATCCTAGTCACTGGGAGCTGTGCCTGCTGGTGTCCATTGTCTTGTGTCCAGTTTGGGAGAGGGCTTTTAAGGAAAAGCCCAGAATTAAATTCATGAAGAGTCCAATGATTTACTGGAATGACCAACCATGTAGCTACTTTCTGCACGCATTTATCAACAACTTGTGAGTCCTTAGTAATTAACTCACAAGGCTCCAACATAGGAACGGTTCAAGGCTCAAGAAGAGGCTTTTGAAAGTTTAAAAAACAAAACAAATAGACAAAACCAAACTTGAAATAATGGTCCCATCTAAAAATACTGCAGGGCTGTGCATCAGCTAGAGCTGTGGTAGGGGGACTGCCAACCTGTTACATTCCCTAACAGAGTTCCAACAGGCACAGAAAGGGGTTACACGCTGCCCAGACAGAGCTGCTGGCTGGCTCTGTGGAATGCAGCTGTCCCAGCACTTTGGTGACAGCACAGCACAGCCTGATCACAGCCACTGCTGAGTACAGCCAAGGCACTGCATTGTGACACTGAGGTCCCAGTGCAGTGACAGGAGATAATACAGGTGAAAGGAAGGAGCTGCTCATAATGGAAATGCCAGGTGCCTTGGCCAGGTAAAACAAGAGGCTCTGTGGGACAGGGGATACAGACCAACAACCAACAGCCCTGGGGAATCCAACAGTGGTGCTTATGGCGTGATGGCGCACTGCCAGAAGGAAAGAAAGTTACAGGCCTTATTTACAATCAGTCACAATCTGTGGAAACACTACATGTATCATGTGTGCCTCACTTTTTACAATGTCATCTATACTGCCTGCCCTATATATTTTAGGTACATGAACAAATACATACATTGGGAGAAAGTAGAACTTCTTTCTTTGTTAAATCTCCTGTAATCACACTGCAGACAGGGTGCAAAAACCTTTGCAGATATCTATCCAATTCCCACATTAAATCAGTGAGTTACTTGACAAATGCTTTCATTTAAAGACCAGCTACCTGCTAGGAATTCACAACTAGGCTTGAGCCCTTTGTCTTCGAACTCTTAACTTTTCTTCCTCAGCTCCCTGCCCCCCCATCCATCAGTGTTCTGCAATTTGCCAGCCTCCTTTATGTCTCAGTTATGCCTGCACAATGTGAGGCAGGCAGACCCATGTGCCCACAAACAGAAAAGCTCCTCCAGCTCACAATAACTCAGCAGGCTCCTGCGATTTCCAGAGCCTGCATTACTGTGTGTCCATGTCTGCTGTCAAATTACTGCCTGGACACGGGTTCCACAGCTAACCTCAGCCTTACCCCAAACATGAAACTGCCTCTGAGCCCTCAGGAACATTCATCTTCTCCTGCAGCTCTTCCTACACAAAGTGGTGTAAACCTGGCTGATGCTTTTAGGGAATAAAGAACAAGCTCACCCCTCCAAAGAAGTGTTATGGTTTGATGGCCTCTTTCTGCAACCTACTGAGAGTGGCTGTGCTCCATGTCATGCATTTAAAACACATCAAAACAGATTTGAAGGGTGGACAGTTCTCCTGAGGTTTCTAAAGGAAAACAGAGATGAAAGCCACAAAAAACAAATCGTCTGCACATAGCAGAGGTTGAAAAGTAAAATCTAAACATAAGTTCATTTTCCCTTTAGTGTAAGTTCTGGCAGTCCCAGGACTGTTCTAACTTCTAGCTGCTTGGCATGGCTGCGACATCACAGCAGTGAGGGGAAACCCTGAGCACACTTACTACAACCTTAGCTGCCTTTCCTTAAACCCCCCACCCTGCCCTACTCTATCTGAGGCTGTGAAAATACCGTAATACGAAGCTGCTCCTAAAGTTCCTACAAGGGAAACAGTTATTTTCATGTCCTGCCTCACTGTAAATACCTGCACATAGGAAAGATGGCATGCACAGATCACACAAACCTAGAATTGAGGCAAGTCAGAGATGTTACTGACTGTAATTGCTGTTGCCTGTCTCGACCTTCTCCTCGAGGTGTCTCCACCTCCCATTGCAATGTCACAGCTAAAGGAGTTCCCTGGTGGTCTGCAAAGAAGCAAAAGAAGCAAGTGGCTAAGAGAGAACTGACATTGTTTACATAACATTAAAATTAATTCTAAATCAACAATTCAGGGAGAGGAACATTATTGCATAAAAGCAGACTAAAAGAGATTTCACTGATAGACGATGCTAACAGCAACATTTTGTATATATAAACCATTCTGTACACAAAATCATCAAAATGTTTTAGAAAAAAGAATACACTACCTTTTTCCAGTGTTTGGCAGAAAAAGTGAGGCATAGGCATTCATAGGGTTTTGTCAAAGTAACTGACAGTTTAACACCAGAAGGAAGAACAGAATCCAGGCTTTTCAATCCCTTACTCAGTTATGTGCATTATTTTAAAGCAGCCCTTGGATTTACTCATTTTAGTGTAGGTTGGGCAGAAAGGAACACTAAAGCAGAAATATATATGTGTTCTACATCTTAAACCAAGATTTTCCTGGAATGGCAATAAGGATACTCTGCAGCCTAAGGTTTTCTAGGCAGCCATAAAGCCTTCATCCTCTTGACTGTGCTGGTAGCCAGGATAACCCCCAATCCATATTCTGTGACCAATGCATGCTGCAGGAAGGTAAGATAACAAGGCTGTGATAGAACTCCATCAGGGAAGTCCTTTTGGGCCCCATTTCCATCAAGTCATAAAAGGAACAGCCTGGACCCACATGCTCTGCTAAGGCTGCTTCAGGCTTCGGTTCTTCGTTTCACAAGTGGCCCATTTGTTTCCCTCTGACCTCTGCAGACACTTCAGACTGCTGACCCCATCTGCCCATGGCTCCCACCACTGCTGGGCATCCTCAAACAGGTGCTCCCAGACTAAACCCTCTGCCTTCCCAGGCCAGCCAACCGACACAGCTCCAAGAGTCCCAAAGCAGAGCTCCCAGGAGGCTGTTGGTACATGGGTTGGGAATGTTCAGCCCTCAACACATTTATTTTCTGTACAGAAAAGCAGAGGCCAAATGAAAAGGAAGTAAAGACGAAAGGGTGTAAATTTAGCTTTTGTCAGCTGAAGTTAAAAAACACACTTGCCTGTGTGTGTGTGCACTTGACAACACAGATCTCTTTGCTGAAACCACTGACAGCTACACCTCCTGTTAGTGTGCAGGTGTTCAAGAAGGTCCTGCAGTCCCTGTAGACAACTTTTTGGCTGGTGACTGGCCACTCTCATCTCTGCAGTAGACTTCCAGACTCAGTTTTGTGTCCAGGGATGAAAGGTGATAATGCTACTTCAGCAGGGGAATCCCCGTGCTTACATTGCATCCCAGGAAAAAGACACATCCCTCCAGACACACTCATCACCCACCTTTAACCTGGCACTCACAGCCTTATTACCAAGAGGATCACAATCCAAAGACTTCTGCTCTTAAGAGCCCCGTTCTACAGAGAAAGTTACTCTGTTCCACCGCTAAGGACACAAAGGCATTCAGTGGCTGAACTGGGAATTCAGTGCTGGTTTTCAGTCCAAGTTCAGAGTCCTGCTCACTGGACTAATCTCTAGACAACAACATTTTTGTGCTTGGCAAAGAGGTGAAAGCCTTCAAGTCTGAAAGAATACTGAAGTCCTCAGGTGGAGTCACAGATAGATGTACTACTAACTAATATATTTTTCAATAAAAGTGGCATAAAACCAAAGCAGGCTAAGTCAGTTCTTCTGCTGGTCTCCAAAGAACACCCAATTATCAGAGTGAACATAACCATCTTTAATAAGTAAGCTGTTTTGGAAGCTGAACTGTTTGTTCCAAGTGCCACATAGACACCAGCTCTTGCTACTGGCAGAAGAGGCCTGTGAATCAGAGCCTGAAGTCTGATGCAAGAGAAGTTTGGGAGTCTCAAGCTGCTTTACCCAGCAGAGAACAACCCTATTAGTTTGAGAAAGTCCCCTGCCTGCTTTCTCTCTGAGTAATTAAGAGTGAAATCCTCCTCTCAGTGACCCCAATGCTCTCAGCCTAGGCTGATTTACACATGAAAGGAACCCTCTGAGGGGCTCTCTCCCTTTCACATTCACAACCAGGCAGGACCTATAAATAAAACCTTTCTGAAAACAGGAGCTTTCAAAAAGGTCTGTGTATGTGCACAAATGTGTATGAGAGAAAGGCAATGGCTGTGTGCACTCGAGGATGTGTGTTTGCATGCGTATGGGTGAGAAGAATGTGCATTCAGACACCAGCCCCCCTGCAAACAAGTGTCCTCAGAAAAGTATCTGCAGGGATGCAGGAGTGTGCACAGGTAGTGGGAGCACTCACAGGAGCCAGAGGGCATGTCCAGGCTGGCTTCCAGCTAGCACAATTCCAGGGGTTCACCCAAGTCAGCTGAGTCACTCTGGAGTTACACATGGGAAAAAAGGGAGCCATGAAAGCACGATTGTGATGCACTTTCCCTCCACAAAGCAGTAAAGTACCTGCAAAACAAACACCAGTGTTTTGCACTGCTTTGGCTGTAATGTGGGAGGTAACAGAGAATCAGGCCTCAGGGCATGTGTTCCTATGGTTTTGACAGAAGGTGAGATTTTTAAATGGCTGCATCTTCTCAGCTGCCCAGGAGAGAGAGAGAAAAGTGCTGCATTTTCCAAGGCTGTCATTATTCAAAAGTAAATTTTAGTTTTCTGGAACACAAAATCCCTTAAAGTTTGAAAGATAAACACTGAGACTGACACTACGAAAATGAAGGTCAGAAAATCAAAAGAACTGTAACTGCCTTTACATAAGTAGTTATAAACACAGAAATGCCTAGATATGGATCTGTAACTGTCCCTCCCCCACTGTCCTCTTCATCCATGTGGCTGCACAGTCAGGATATCTCCCCTTCCATGAGGCCTAAGGAGGACCCTACACAACTTCCAGGAACCTGGCAGTTAGTGCGACCCTGCCCTAATAAAAACCAGGTGAAAAGAAGCCAACCAGGACAGACCACAGGGCTCCAAAAAGCAGGTTCTGCTCTGTGGGTCTTTGCCCCTGTAAGAGGTGGTTTTTTAAGACCTGGCTACAACGTGATAATTTGAGAACTGCACACGATTCCACTCCACTCCTTCTGACCAGCTGAATCGTTTGCTTTACTGAAACTGTGCCCGTGCCCTGTGCTAACACCAGAAGTCAGGATGTACGTGTGCTAGAACCACTGGAGCTGCTCCACTGCTTGGTGGGAGACTCCGGGGGGCGAGAGAGGGGCAGAAGGGGCGCTGCACCCCACACCCTTCCGACTTCATCCCTGCTAATCGCAGCTCTCGGGTCTCTCCCCTCTCTAATTCTTACACAAACATTTAGAAAAATCAGGCAGAAAAAAAAGGCACAAAGCAGGAGACATAAGGAGTGCAAAGCCTCACAGGAGCGCACAGAGCACAAAATGTCTCTTCTGCCCGTTCAAAAGGCTCTTCCCAGCTCCTTGCACTAGGCAGGAGTGTGTGAGCAGAGATGCAGAGCTCCCCTCCCACTGAGATAGCAGCTAAAGCCCTCCCCCAGTTCCCAGGGTCTTCAAATAGAGATTTGCATAGTAGTTCCAGATCATTCCCCAGAGAAGGGACAATGGCTCTCTCAACGCCCTCTTTCCCCCCTTCCTCCCTCCCAAAGCTGATAAAGCCCTGGTGAAAAGGGGAACAAAGGATTTACAGATGTCAGAATATTGATTTCTGCCGTTCCAGGACTACAGGGAGAAGATGAAGGAAACTTTTGCCCCCAGAAACTCTGTGAAGTTTGAGACACAGGCTCTATCTCTGCAGCACTTCTGTCTATCTCAGCGTTTGTTAAGACAGTATCTGATGGAGGAAACGTTTCTATTCGAGAGGGATGAGCCGAGTCCTGAAAACTTGAAAACGCAGAGGCATAAGATTACAGTCTCCAGTCCCAGAGAGCGCATTTGTTGTTCCCAGACCTGCTGAACGGAGAGGCGCTTCCAGTGAAAGCAGTTTGCCACCAGGCGGGCCGGGCCGGCATTGCTCCGAGCGCCTGGAATCCATCGCATCTCATCTGCGGCTCACGCTGTTATCCGTGCCCTCCTCTCTGCTACCCACCACTTCAGCTGGGAAAAGAAAAAAAAAAGAGAAAATGGAAGGTGAAAAACGAGTCTTTGGAAAGTGGCCTTTGATTCTGAATCGTAGTGGAACCTCCCTATCTCAGAACTCAATACAGAGCCATTACCTGAAAGCAAAAGCATCCTACTTCCACAAACGTTTCTGTGCCCAGTCCATACAAACCCGAGCTTGCTTTTGTGCCACAAACATTCTTTTTTCAGTGTAGTGAGTCAACTTCACCTCTACTGAGCTCCACCTCCACCAGCTCACTGCAATCATTCAAATTTTGCTAAACTGAACAGTGTCATGATCCAAAGTGTCACATGTCACTGCTGCACATCCAGCAGGAGACAGATACTGGGCAGCCAAGTCAGGTTAGGGAATTCTGGCCTGACCTCCACCCATCCCACCACCACACTGAAATTGCTTTCTCTAAGTGTCTGGCTACCAGCACTTTATAGACATATATATATACATATATATTTATTTTCCTTCTCAGGGCTAATTCTGTAGCATTTACGCACTCAAAGGGCTCCCAGGATGCTGGATTTTTTGGAAAAATGTACGTGTTGAAACCTGCTCAAAATGCTGGATTTAGGCCCAGATTTTTAAAGACAGTAAGCTAGTGTCTAAATCAAGCTCAAGGCCCTCAGTTAGGTCAGTTTTGGGAAAACACCCCCTTTCTGAGAGGCAGCAGAACACAGCAGTGAGTACAAGAGAGGGTTCCCATGCTATGGGTCAATAATCCAGACAGAGCTGCAGAGCCAGAGCTGACTTTTCACTCGTTTTCCCCACACCTTTGTAAAAACATGTGCTGTCAGGAGGACTGCAATCATCACAGTGATAATAACCATCACATATTGCACTGTTAAACTTACTTCACACAACCACGTCAAAACATTATTCACAACACTCTTCTTAAAATATCCAGGTTTCCTCAAATACCTGCCTGTCTTCCCTCAGCTAGAAGAAATTATTCACATGGAATCTTTTGTGTCTCCCAGCAGCCACTCCTAATTTACACTAAATTTGAATAAGATGTGAATCAGACCCAGTAGAGTCCTGACACACCTCATACAGAGATTAACTGCAGCTGTTGGAATGATAAAGACTAAGACATAAGACTCAGCCATTTTAAATCAGTGTCAGACTGTAATGAAACTGCCACCACACTCAGGTTCAGGACAGACCAAACCCCATTTTCAGTCGCTCTCCCTGACTCTCTTGCAGCTCCATGGATGGGAGTGCTCACAAAGGGGCATGTGGGGCTGCTGTGCTAAGAGAACTTTTCCTCATCCTAGACAGAAGTTTGCTTGTTTTGCTGATCCTTTGTTTTCTCTCATTTGTAAACATTAGTGTCTGTTGGTTACTTAAATTTTTTTTGCTACACACCAAAGTAGTTTTGTTTACATAGCTCCTGCTACAAGTTTGCTTTAGGATACAGAACTTAATTTTGGTTTCATCGCTGAAAGATTGTACAAAATAATTCTCGGATATTCTGTTCCCTTCAAAAAACCACATGCAAATTCCTTTTAAATTAAGGAAAGGCAAAATCTATACCTCCAATGTGGATTTAGCAAAGCAGCTGTGCACACACATGGCAAGTTGCAGTGGTTTGAGGGCTGTCCTGCACAAAACGTATCATATCAGTGAAGACAGAAGAACAGTTCTGTAGGTACACACAGTGCCACCTGGGAATAACTTCTCCTTTCAGTATGGAAGCAAAACTGTTCTTAAAATGACTTATTAAATAAAATAATATGGAATCAAATTATTGGAAGAGGTAGTAGTAATTTTAAAAAAATATAATAACAAAGAAAGCAAAGCACTTTTAGCAGTTTAACCTGCCAAGATACAGCAAACAACTGTTGTACACCAAGCTGTGTTCCACAACAGCCTTCCAACATCCTGGCCATCTTACCGTTCCCATATGCTGCACAGTAAATTGGACACAAGCCCTGCTCCAAGTGCTAAGGTCTGGTCTGAGAAGCCCCTTCCCAAAAGCCCAGTTTCTCTGCTTTCCCACCGCTACAATCTTTACACTCACTATGGGAATCCTCTCATTTTACTGTGGGGTTTTAAGCGCTGGAAAATGTTCTCTCCGTCTACATGGCTTCTGCCAAAGGTCACCCAGCCAGCCACCAAGCTCCAATGAAGAACTACAATAGGATCTAGATATTTGTAAATTAATTACTATGTCTTTTCCCCTTGAAGTCTTGCGTTTATTCAAGTGATGTTATTAATTCTGTGGAATTATCCCAGGAATAATCAAAAGCACATTAGTGGTAACAGAACTGCCCCATTCCAGGGGCCCTTTGATACCCTCACACCTGGGACATCCCTACAACTTTTCACACTCTAAACTATTTATTGCCCTCTTCAATTACCTGGGGGATCCGTCTCTTCTCCCAGGAAACTCAAGACAAGAGGACACAGTCTCAAACTGTGCCGGGGGAGGATGAGGTTGGACATTAGGGAGAATTTCTTCACCGAAAGGACGATTAGACATTGGAACGGGCTGCACAGGTGGGGTCACCGTCCCTGAGGTGTTAAGACTGGACGTGGCACTGAGTGCCCTGCTCTGGCTGGCACGGTGGTGTTGCGTCGCAGGTTGGACTCGATGACCCAGGATCATTTCCAACCCAAACGATTCCGTCGCTCTGTGTTTCTGCGTCCGAAATGACGCCGTAACTCTGCCACCACCGCCCGTCACCCGCCCCGCCCTCAGCCCCACAATGGCGCCGGCCCCGCCCTCAGGACAGCCCGCCCCAGTGCCGTGCCCGCCTCAAGGTCGGCGGGGCCGGTCCGCGGCCTCGTTCCGGTTCCGGTGCCGGGGAGCGGTCGCGGAGGACATGGCGGCGCTGGCGAGGGTGTCCCGGGGGCTGCTGGGCGCCGCCCGCCCGCGCTCCCCGCCCGCGCGGGGCATGGCGGCCGCGGCACACGAGGGCGGCGGAGGTAACGGGGGCCGTGCGGGGCGAGGGCGGGGCCGGGGCCGCGCTGCCCTTGAGCGGCCGCTGCCCTTCGCCGCGGGAGCGGAGCGGGGCAGGGCGGGCGCTCGGTGTGAGCCCCGCCGAGCGAGGGCGGCCTCGGGAGTGTTCGTTAGCGCCTCGTTAGCGCGTTAATCGCGTTTGAGGCGCTCCGGGGTCGCTAACGCTGACGGCAGCGGTGGTTGTTCTCCCGCCCAGCTAAGCTCTGGAGGATGTTGACCTTCGTGGTGGCGCTGCCCGGAGTGGCCGTGTGTATGTTGAACTGCTACCTGAAGGCGCAGGAAAAGCACGAGAGGCCCGAGTTCGTGCCCTACACCCACCTCCGGATCAGGACCAAGGTACCTCTGCGCTGTTTGAAAGCTCTTTCCCTCGTGGCTGCTGTATCTGAACTCACTGCAGCACCTCTCGCTTTCCCATCATCTCAGCGAGGTGCTGTGCATACACAGCTGCGATCTCACCCCAGAGCTTTGTTTCTGAGGCAGTAAGAGAGTTTCTCACAGCTCTTCCGACACCCGAGTGATCTCCTAATCATGTCCTGCTGAAAAACGTTTCAGTCCTAAAGCTACTGTACTTTAATACACAGGTAAAAGCTAACAGAGGACATCCCAGATTCTCAAAACTGGAGTCTTCATATTTTCCCCCAGGACACAGTGCAGGAGCAAAAGGGTTTGACTGCCTGAGTGTTAATACCTGTTTTTGTGTCTGATAACACCACAGTAGATATTTAAGCAAGAGTAAAGATCTTGCTGTTCAGAGACTGTGGCTCTCAGCTAAAGGAAACAGTTTTCCAACCCTTGCTTCCTACAGCCTGGGAACAGATGCCAGCTTGCTTAATTTACCAGCCTGTCAAGCTGTGTGATCACAAGTCCAACCTGTGACCCAACAACACCTTGTCAGCTAGACCATAGCACTGAGTACTGTGTCCAGTCTATCCTTGGACACATCCAGGCCCAGGAACTCCACCCCTGGGCAGTCTGTCCCAATGTTTAACAACCCTTTCAATGAAGAAATTTCTCCTGATGTCCAGTGTGAACCTCCCGTGGCACAGCTTGGGGCTGTGTCCCCTCATCCTGTCACTGATGTTTGAGTCTGGACTGCTGTTTATTTCTGGCAATGTACAGATTGTTCAGGAGCTGCCACTGGTTTATTTTTTCTCTTCTTTCAACAGCCTTTCCCCTGGGGTGATGGGAACAAGACTCTGTTTCACAACCCCCATGTTAATCCTCTCCCAACCGGTTATGAAGATTAAAGGTCCTGACTACAGCCAGAACTTTGGCTCTCCCCATCTTGAAGCAGCATGTTGAGTGGGAACCATTGTTTCTGGGGTCATAATTTCAGAAGCTCTGCATTTGAGATGAAGCTGAGCGGTGTTAGTGGCTTCTGTGTGTACTTGTGATGAGGTCCTTTAAATAAACAACTCTTAACATGAATTTAGGATTTGACTGGGTTTTTTTAAATCTGAATCCTTAGCAGTTCTTCAGTGTTTGCTTAAAACATGGAGGCTTCCCCTAGGACACAGTATAAGAGGAAAGGGGTTTGACTACTTGAATGTTAATACCTGTTCCTGCGTCTGATAACACAACAGGAACACACTTGGCATGGGACATGACTCAATGTCATGTTCTTCATGTCTGTTTTAACTCATGACTGTAAACCCACAGCCAGAAGAACAGGTATGTAGATTAAAATTCAGTATATACTGAAGCATATTCTCCATAACCAGCTATTGCAATATTTATGCACAGTCATGAAGGTGATTTTTCTCTTGGTCCATTCTGGCAGACGGAGTGGCAGCAAAAGATGTTGAGCTAAGCTCTGTGTGCCTTCACAACATCCCCCTCAGCTCTCAAATTTTCAGGTGTGTTAGTACATACCTTGCTCACATCTCTGCTTTCCATAAAGTTGCAGTCTGGTTGTCACTCACATGGGTGTTGCAAAAGAAAACACAATTTAGGCCCCACTGCACATACTTGTATAATGTGCACTGTGTCATGCAAAAACTGCTTAACCTACAGGGGATTAATGACCTTCCATAGCCAACAGCCTGAGTCTATGCCAGCACATTTTTTTGAAGTTTCTCCTTCCTGCAAGTCAACTGTTTTCCAATTCTTTCTGTAACTTCCCTATTTTTTGCACAGTACAAAACTGAGCTCTTGTCATAGCTGTCGTTTATCCTGTTCTTCCCAAAAGGAACAATGCAGCAGCTGCCTTGGCATCTTGCTGTTGAAAGGAGTGATGGATGGCAAGAGAGTCTCAAGGTGGGTGCTGCAAGGACACCCTTCCCCATGTTTCAGTGCAATTTATTTCATCTGCTTACTAGTAAAACAACTGCTGAGACAAATTTTTCTGTGTTAAAAGCACAGAACAAGGCACTGATGGGCACAGTTGTTTTAAAGCTGACAAAAATCATGCTACATTTTGCCCTACGTGAAAGATCATAGAAAAGCAAACTGGTTGTATGTGTTATTCCTTAAAAAATAAAAACTACCTAACAGTCCCCAAAATGCTATTTATAGATCTTTCCCTTAGCTCAGTTTTTTATTTATACCTGAGTGACCCAGCAGTTTGTCAATAGGTTGTTTTTTCGGTGCTACATTTAACCCCTGTGCTGACACTGTAGGAGCTCCTGTGCACCTGGGAACAGGAGTGTGGTTCACCCAGGTATGTGACTGACAGGCTGCAACAGTTCCTGTTCTTCTGCACAAAGCCCAGATGACTCAGTGTCTGGGCCGGGTTTAAAGTTTGAGAACTGGACCCTTTTAAAGTTTTTTTAAAGTAAACCCTCTGAATAATCCACCAGGTAGTGATTAAAAGCAAAGAGAGTGAAGCTCTTTTTTTTTCCTCACTGTAATTCCAGGATAATTAGGAAGTTGACTTCTCCTTTGTCCCCAGGCCATAACATTCTTTATTCTTTCACCTCTGTTGGTGTAAGGAGAGGGGCCAGCTTTTCCCTGTCCCTGTGTAATGATCATGCCATGGGAATGTGTAATGCTAAAGGAGAGAGAATTCAAGCTCATGGTTGGGTCACTACCTCAGAAAAGGCTCCTCTTCAGCTTCTGAGCACGCCACCTCCATCCCCTCCTAGAGGCCACAATCAGATTCTACTGAACAGTTCTGAATTTCAGCAAAATATAACCTGGTTATATTTATTTTAGCCAAGCTGTTGAAGGCCCATTAGTGCTTTTAGACCATCTCCGTTGCTGACAGGAAATAATGCTTTAGCCCCTCAACATTCAGGATGACATGAAACAAACTTCTTCCACCAAAATTCAGCAGCATAGAGAGGGCACAAAGTAAATCAACCCTCTTCCTATTTTTAAACACTTTCAAGCGTTATATAAATAAGCAAAAGAAACCAATCACAAAGAAATTATCTCGGCTCGCTCCAATCAGCATTCCCCCATTACAGAGTACATTCAATAGGAAGTTAGGTCACATGGATTTTTAAGCTGTTAGGTGCTGAACCACCACCAAAATTCACTGGAAAAGAGGCAGCAGTTACCACATGATCCAGTCTTTTTGGTTTTTCCTTTTAGCTGTTTGTTTTCACAAGCAGAGAAGATTCCTCGCTTCCTAGAAAGCAGTTAACAAAGATCTAAAGGTCTTATCCAGGTGTCATCCAGTGGTACACCTGATGATGGTGCTTAGTCCAAAGGCTCATATCAGTGATTCCACCCAAACAGCCAAGGTCAAGAGGAGTTTTCAGTTTTTCCTTTGCTCGGGCCCATGAACTCCAGGCCCTCGATGGGTATGTCCTTTTCCTTGATTGCTTTCTGAAAAGGAAGAAAAACAAAACCAAAAAATTAAACTTGACATGTATTTATAGTGGTACGTGATGTAATCTTTGGTGAAAACATAGAATCACAGAATCAATGAGGTTGGAAAAGACCTCTGAGATCATCGAGGCCAATCTGTGACTCAACATCACGGTATTAATCAGACCATAGCACTGAGTGTGTCCAGTCTCTCCTTAAACCCCTCCGGAGGCCGGGACTCCACTACCTCCCTGTGCAGACCGTTCCAATGTCTAATCACCCTTTCTGTGAAGAAATTTGAGCTGATGTCCAACCTAATCCTTCCCTGGCACGGTTTAAGACTCATCCTATCACTGCCTGCCTGGGAGAAATGATGCAGAAAAAGTGATCTAGAAAAAAAACCCCAACAGTGAGGCTGGTTTGGATAAAGCTGCAATGTTAAGAATCGATCAAGAATGCACCAAGAATTCGCTGACAGCAAGAATCCTATCACGGAAACGAGCCGCAGCCTTTACACCATCAGGATAAAGATGTTACAACAACAAAAACACAGAGAGAGAACACCCTGTGAAACACTCCACGCCACGACCGACAGGCACGGGGCGATGCCAACCCGGCGGGGCGCGGAGCTGAGGCTGCTCCGGGGTTGGCGGTGAGCGGAGCCGGGGCGGCGGCAGCAGCTCGGGGCGGGGAGCTCGGGGGCAGCTCCGCGGGTGCCTCGGGGGCCGGACCCACCTGCACGCAGAGCTGGTACCGCTTGAAGAGCTGCCCGCAGGGGTCGCCGGCGCTGTCGCCCTTGAGGAACTTCTCGGCGAACCAGCGGTTGAAGCACTGGTCGTACTCGCGCTTGAGCTCCGTGCACGCCTCGCCCACGCTGTTCATGGCGGCGGCCCCGCCGGGCCGGCCCGGGCCGCACCCGGCCGCGCCGCCCCGTGACGCGCGTCCGGCGGGCGCGCGGGGTGACGTCAGGCCCGGGGAGCGGCGGGGAGATGCGGGCGCTGCCGCTGGCGCGGTGGGTCCGAGCGGGGACGGTCCCCGCAGGGAGGGTCCCCGCATGGAGGGTCCCCGCATGGAGGGTCCCCGCATGGACGGTCCCCGCATGGAGGGTCCCCGCACGGACGGTCCCCGCACGGACGGTCCCCGCATGGACGGTCCCCGCACGGACGGTCCCCGCACGGACGGTCCCCGCACGGACGGTCCCCACGCGGGGGCACAGCGGGCACGGCCCGCACCGGCCCCCGCCGCAGGTACCGCAGCGCCCCGCGAGGCGGGAGGGACAAACACTGAGTTAACTTCACTAAATTCCCCGAGCGAGCAACTCAACCCGGCGTGTCCCGGCCGATGTCTGTAGGGGATCGGTTGGGTCTGATGGTGTCAGAGGGCTTTTCCATTCGTAACGGTTCTGCGGTTCTTTGTGAAGTCGGGTTTTGCCGCGGAACGGGTTTTTAGTTAAAAAAAAAAAAAATCCACACTTTTTGTGTCTGGATTTGACAGCAAAAAGTGTCGGTGGAAGTGCTGGACCATCTGGAGCACCTGGCCCTGGTGGATTTCCGTGACGCGGAGGGTGTGGAGCGGCTGCAGAAGGCGATAGAGTTTGCTGATCAGCTTCATGAAGTGAACACTGACGGCGTGGAACCCATGGATTCAGTCCTGGAGGACAGGTGATGGACCACAGCACCCTCCTTTTATCTCTTAATGTACCAAACTGTTTGCTTTTGTGACCTTTTTTCCCTGGGAATCACCCTTTGCTTACAGAAGTGGCCCCTTTGGTTACAGAAATGTCTTATCATGGCTGTGTGTGGGAGAAAGATGCCACTGGCCCATGTGATCCTTACCTGTGACCACAGCAAAGGTGAACTTCAGTTCCTCAGTCTGTCTTGCCGTGATTGGTCTGCACACGCTGCTCCCCAGACATCTGTCAGTGGCATTCTTGGGTGCTTCAAAATGTTCCAGTACTTGTCTCAGTGCTTACTTAGGACCAAAACCAAGTTTAGCAATAAGCTACCCTTCCTACTTCATAAAATAGGCCTAAACACAACTACTGATCTGCATTCTTCAGGTGTCTGTACCTCAGAGAAGATGATGTGACAGAAGGCAACTGCACCAAAGAGCTGCTGGAAAACGCCAGAGAGAAAGTAGAGGAGTATTTTGTAGCTCCACCAGGTATTGACTTGTTTGTAAGAACCTCTTAATCTTGCTTGAATTAACCAGAGGAATATAACCTGCCATAGCTGCATTTACTTTCAGAAATCCTAGCTAATAATAGGGAAGTACTAAAACAGATATAGCCATCTGTGTAAAATTGTGCAATTTATTGGTCCAAAAGCAGACTTTGAAGTTAGTGCACATGCTGAGTGATTCTCTACAGGAAGTCATACAGGGTTTACTTTCCTGACTTGCTCAGGGAATTTAAGCTGCCTGAACATGCTTAGAATAAACCAGAGAAGCACTTTAGTGCCAAGTTGTACAATCCAGAAGGTAACCTACTGCTGGTCTCATAAAACTTCCTTTTTGTTTTCCCTCAGGTAACATCCCTTTACCAAAGCTGGAGGAACGAGACACTTTTCTGCAGGGCTCTCAGTGACAGCCCAGAGCCCAAACACCCTTTACTGTTTTATCTGGGAAATTGAAGTTTTGTGCAGTCACAACTGAAATACCCTGGCCTGTATTTTGGTCAAAAGAAGAGCACTTGCAAGACAACTTACAGAAGAGAGAAGGTGTAAAAGTTTAGTAATGCTACTGAAATACTCAGTGTCTGTTAAGCTGGAAGGCAGGTGACCTTAGTGCTTTTGTTTAGCAAAATAATTTCCTGTTATTTTTGAAGATACCAAATGGCTTAAAGACTTCAAAGAGAACATTAAAAGGTAATGATTAAAAAAAAACAACAAAACAACATTTTTCCTCAACAACTTTGTTGGGGAAACGAGAGGTTGGAAGGCTCTATTTTTGTATTTCCCATCTGTAGCTCAACTCTGGCTCTGACCTGTCAGAAGTAACAAAGTCTGGTGTGGAGGAGGAATCTGTAACAGTGCTGAGTATCTCTGTGACATATGGAAAGAACTCAGGGTTCCATTATTGAAGAAAAGGCACTTTGAGAAGATGAATCAAATATTTTGCTTGTACTGAATTATTTCCATTTTATCTCTGTTCTCCATGTCTGTCTGGGTTACCTTCTATTTCCCACTTTGTATTTTTATCCTCATAAATTAAATAACTGGAATTGTACATAATTTGAGAAAGTACTTTTTAAACACAAAAATATGTGTTCTGAAATAGAAGGTGGTTGTAAAGAATTATCACAGCTCCGAGAACAAAATGAGCCCCCCTGACTCTGACTGGAGAGGCCAGGAGACCATCACAGGAGGAGCTGCTGTGTAACATAACATTGTCACTGTCTCATTCTGGCTGAGGATTCTGAGGCTTCCTCATGGAATCTCCAACACTCGGAAGCAAGATAAGCCAAGGCTCACTGAGAGAAACCAGAGATCTGCTGAAAGCAGAACACTGCAGCAAACTAGAAGCAGATAGTCCAGACCACTCACTTTCAGGCCATGAGTGGCACAGTAAAAGGCTGAAAACCAAACGTTTTTTCCTGGGTGGTGCCTTGTCCACATACAGACTTAATAATCCATAAATATTTATTCCAGTTGTAAATCCATGCATGAAAAGAGATCATATGGAATTGAGAAGTGCTGGAAAAGGCTGAAAAATCACCAGTTCTGAGTCTGCTCTTGTGGCAGCCCGACAGGAGAAGGAAGGTGGCTGTGCAGGCACACGTTTCCCCTGGGGGCAGAAACTCACCTCATGACCTCACAAGTTGATGTCATCCAGCTTACACAGTGCATGTTATGTATCTTTTTGCAGAGAAAAGCCATTACTCCCATTCCATCTCGCTGTACATCTGCATAACAAACCCCACCAGCTCAGTGCTCTGTGTCCCTTCAGCTCCTGCCAGCTGTGGCAGGGGAAGTCCTGAGAAGGGACCTGTGAACTGCATCTTCCACATCCCTGCAAACAGCAGACAATATACATTAGAGATTAATGATACATGTGCCTTGTTTCTTAACATCTCAAAAGTCCACCAAGCATAATACAAGCATCATAATTTGAAAAACACTGAAAAAAAATACTAAGGCCTTTGAATAATACTAGTACTAGGTTGAGCCATTGGTGGCTTCTTCTTAATACCATGTGGTCAAACTGCTTTGCTCTTTGTTTTGTGCCATGTATTTAATGGAACACCTTGGGCTGAGCTGGCTTTGCTGGTGTAAGAAATCACAGCTACTGGGTAGGATCCACTTTCACTCGCTGCCCTCAAAGGTTGCATGTCTGGTAAGCTTTGAACTGTTCTTTTTCTGAAACTGATTTTTCCCCCCCGATTTCTGTCAGGAAGTGAGAGCAAACGCTTGTCCCACTCTTACTTATGCAGTTACTTCATTATTTGTTTAAGCTTCCATAATATACACACAAACACATATTTGCATATGCATAAAATATGTAACTAGTATGATACCTAAATTCTTTCAAGGAATTGAAGTAAAGTCTGTATTTAACCCCACTAATAAAATCCTCTGCAAAGCTGTAATGCTGTATTAGTGTTTTAGTCTTGGGCTTTTCAAGATTTAGACCCTGCAAATGCTGAAGTTCTGCAAATGTACAAGCTCAGCCTAAATGTGATTTAGGACACATATGTAAATCACAACAAGGAAAGACATACTACAATCACGTTAGCAGATAATTCCCAGTTTGAGAAATTCCACCTTGTTGTATCCATTTTGGCCTCCTCCTTCTGACCATCAGAGAGAATGGAGACAATATTACATACATAGAAAAAGGAAGAGGAATTTGAGAGTGAACTGCATGGCTGCAGGAGCTTCCAACCCAAAATAGCATCAGGTAACTATTTAAAAGCAACAACCAAACCAACAACTTGGATAACATGATCCCACATTCCCAATGCTAAACTTAAAACTGCCAGTTCGGTGCTGCTCCCACACACTCCAGTGAGAGAACAGACTGCCTGCTGCTTGTTCCCCACAGCCCAAACTGTATTTAAAGTGGAAAACACACATTTCCTTAATGAAGGGGTTTGCTGCAACTTCACCACTAATGAGGGAATTACAGCCTGGACTCAGACACCTGCAACCACCAAAACAGAAATGCTGGCAGGGGCTGGATGAGCTGCCTGTGGGGCAGAACATGGCAGTGCCTCAACCTGCCCTTGGCAGGTCTGATGTGGTGGGTGCTGAGCCCCCCAGGATGGTGCTGAGCCCCACTGGGCCCTGGTTGCACCCTGAGGGGGAGGCAAGGCACCCATCATGTGCTGGTTCACCTGCTTTCACTGCAGGGCCCCAACCTGCAAGTGAAGCAAATATTTCCTCTGGAGACCATGGAGAGAACTTGACTCAGACCTGCCAAGATTTTTCCACCCCTATAAATCTGTAGATATAAAATTGGATTAGAAGCCCTCGCATATGAATTCCAGGTTTACAAAAAAAAAGTCAATGTGAAGACTTCTTTGGTTTTGCAGAAAGAAGACTGTAGTTGTTTTATTGCTAATAATGATTATTCTATGTTTTGATAGTAACTGGAAGCCCTGGAAAAAAATCCCTATTAATAAAATGGTATGGTGTGCAACAAAGAGCAAACAAATACTTCTCCTGCAAAGTGCTTACAGTCTAACTTCCACCTGCAAGAGGAATCTCGTGATATGCCTTATCCAGTCTCCTTCAGCACCTCCTCTACCCCAGCTATCATCTCCTGAGTGCATTTGTTCTGCCTTCCCCTGCAGCTCTGTCCTGGGGGAAACGATACTTTTATATTCCTGATCAACAAGTAGGGCTCTAATGCCTCTCTTTAAAGCCCTGTATCTTAGGCTTTAATGTTCCTCATTAACGACTTGTATCTCACCCACACTGACATTTCCTGCAGTCGTCATCACATCTGTTCCCTCAGCCAACCATTTCTTAATAAAAGCATAGAGATTTGCCTGCAGCTACCAAACACTAGCGCCTCCTCAGAGACTCATGGGTGTTTCTGAAGTTTAGTGTAAGCCCTGGGAAGATTGTTAAATGGTTCAGTTCTGTCAGCACAAAATTGTCCAGTACTCAAAGAACCACTGCTAGTGCTGCAGATACTAAAGACTGTTCTGTAAATCAGTTACTTGCTGTGGCCCCAAGACCATTCAGAGCTTCTTCACGTTGCTAGCACACAAGCAAAGCTGTGAATTGCATCTCTCCTAATTGGAATGCTAAAACCTGGGAGCCAGAAGTTATTCCTGAGACACTCTAGAGTGACAAAAGTATTACATTATCCAGTTTCAATATTTTTTGGGGGGTATATTTTTCTGAAGTTGTCTCAGAGCTTACAAAAAAAATGGGTTGCAGTTATGCTGCTTTTGCTCTGAATGACACTGAGCCAGTAACTATACTGTACTAATATGAAAAATATTTGCATTTCAGGTGAGGTGGACGACTGTTCTTGAGGGTACAAGGAAATGGAAGTCCTACCAAGCAGTATGTGAAAACCTCTTCTAATTCATCCTGTGCTGTTTGCTATAGACGTGGTTCCTGTTATTAACAGATCACCAGCTCTGGAAGACTCATCAGTGATGTTTTATCTGCTGACAAGAGCAAAAGCAGAAAGTGCCCCAGGGAGAGTGAAACTAACAAAACAGAGCACCCAGGATCTCCCAAAACATCTTGCTTCATTTAAACAAACAACAAAAAAACTCCCAAACCCAACCAAGCAAAACAAAAACCAAATGCAAACAAATAAAATATGGCAAGAGTTGCAAGAAACAGTGAGGTCTGCAAAAGATGTCATAAAAGAGACTTGAGAAGTCTGATAGGTTCGGTTCACTGCAGGAACAAAGTCTGGAGCTGACTTGATCATACTCAGTAAACATAGGTAAGAGATTGCTCTCAGAGGTCACTTAGTCTGAATTGAAAACAGCTGAAAACAGACACATGATTAGGACATGGTCAGAACGGGACAGATGACCAAGAGCCATTTACAAGCTATGGAACTCCTTCCTTTCACAGAGGTGGGCTTTGCTCTTAGTGAAGGGCATATTACTGAAAAAGCTATCCCAGACAATACCCCAGTATTATTTCAGTAATATCCCATTTTACTGAAAGAGCTTTTCCCAACAAGAGCTTGTTTCAAAGGGAAACAAACTCTGTTGCAGAGATTTCTGGGTTAAATTCAGTGTCTCTATGATCCAGGCTGGGGCAAGTAATAAAATGGTTTTGGGGTGCACACATCAACTATGGAAAGGTGCTTTACAGAAGCTGGTGGACACATTACAATGCCTTGGAGGCTGAGGGTACTTCAAGGAACAAGTTTTTTGCACGGAATCACCAGACGATGCCAGACAGAATCACCGAATCAACGAGGTTGGAAAAGACCTCTGAGATCATCGAGTCCAACCTGTGACCCAACACCACCGTGTCAACTAGACCAGGGCGCTCAGTGCCGCGTCCAGTCTTTCCTTGAACCCCTCCAGGCACGGCGACTCCACCACCTCCCTGTGCAGCCCGCTCCAGTGTTTAATCACCCTTTCTGCGAAGAAACGTCCAACCTCGACGTGCTCTGGCGCAGCAGACGAGTAGCACGGGAGGCAGGACTGGAGCCTTTCCGTGCAGAGCCCAAAGCCACGCACCCATCCCGCGGATGCGGCCGTGCGGAGCTGCTCCCGCTCCCGCCGCACCCTGCGGTCGCTATGGGAACCGACGCGGCGCGAGGCATCCCGGGCCGCAAGACAACGCCGGGGTAAAGTCCTGCCGGTCGCCGCGCCGCGGCCAATGGGCGCTCGGGGGCCAGCGGCGATGGCCAATGGGCGCTCGGGGGCCAGCGGCGATGGCCAATGGGCGCTCGGGGGCCGGCGGCGGTCACCAGAGGCTGGCCAATGGGCGCGGAAGGGGCGGGGCCGGGGCGCTCTGAGGCGCGCACGGCCCAGAGCGCAGCGCTGCCTTCTTCGCGCCGGCCCCGCATCGCCCAACGGTGAGCGGCGGGCTGCGGGCTCCCCGGGGACGCTCGGCCACCCCGCTACACCGGCGGCTCCCCCCTGCCCGGGCTCTTCGCCATTCGCCGTCTGCGCTTTCCGCGCACCCCCCGCTCTGCTGGCGGGACCCTTCCCTTGCGGCCGCGCGGGGCTCCGAGCCTTCGGCGGCGGGACCGGGTTTGAGTCGCCTCCCTCGGCGGGGAAGGGCCGTCGGGACCGGGCGATGGAGCGGCCGCGCTGGGCTGGGGAACGGCTGGAGGGCGGCGGGGCTTGTGTGGGTCCGGATAGAGCGGGTCCTGAACGGGACCCGGCATTTCAGCCGCCGCTGCTCGGGCTGTGCCCGACACGGCCGGCAAAGCGCTGCCCGGCCCCGGGAGCTCGCCGGGAGTGACGGTACAGGTGACTCTGGAAGCTGCTCCTGCAACTTTGAATTCGCGTCTTTTTCTCCCAAAGCAGGCAATCATGAGCGATCGGAAGGCAGTGATCAAAAATGCGGACATGTCAGAGGAGATGCAACAGGACTCGGTGGAATGTGCTACTCAGGCTTTGGAGAAATACAACATCGAGAAGGACATCGCTGCTCACATAAAGAAGGTAAATGTTGGTTTGTAATGTGCTCATGAAAAATCAATCAGGGACAAAGCTGCTGGGCAAGTCACTCTAGAGAAACAAGCTCCAGACACACTAGATAATCAAGCTGGACTTTCTCTCGTTATTTCCTTTCCCCACCCTTTATGTGGACCTTTTTAGGTCCTTCTGCATTTCTCTGGTAGTACCTTATGCCTTTTCTGCCACTGTCCCATTGTCCAGGTGAGCAGATTGGCAGCTGACTGTCCCTGTGACTGATGAGCTGGTACAAAACATGGGCTCTATATGGACCCTGTTTGAGGAGGGTAATAAGTGGTGCCGACCGTGTAATAAGTGGTTTTGTTTTTTGCCCTTTCTCCCCACATGTAAGACAAGCTGTTCATGCGAGCACTGAACAGATGGTTCATAGCTTACAGTTTGTCACATTTTTTCTCTTGACTCCTACTGGGAGCCTGACTGAGCTGCAAGTAATTGAAGGGTTTGTTTGAGCAGAACAGCATCTTCTTCCATGTTCTCAGAAAAACCTCTTCAGCTGATAGCTGTTAGGTACTGCACTATATAACCACTGACTGCACGGGATTACTCACAGTACACCTGTACACAGGAGTTTATTTGTAAGTTGTAGCAGGCTCCTAATGACGGAGCATCAGAAGAATATGGTCTCATAACCAGATATCAAGGATGTGGCAGAGAATTTCCCAGCAAGTGTCCTTTCAGCATCCTTATTGTAAACAGCTGAAGAAGTCAAAGTACTGGTTTAATCTGAGGTTCAGAACAAGCAGTGAAGCTCTTAGAAGTTATGGTTTGAGATCATGGCATGACTTCGGGGGAGAAGTTACTTCCCCAAACGTGTTTTAAGCTTATTCCTGCTCTGCTTGGAAGCACTTTTTTTTTTGGTATGACTAAGCAGCAGATGAGTTATAAAGTGACAGATGATCCTTGCTTAGGAGCATATGCTGCTCCTTAATTGCCTCCTTCCAAAAGTGATACTTGTTAACAAGTGACATATCATTACAAAAAAAAACCCCAAGAAAACCTGTTAGACAATATTAGTATAATTACCATGAAAATGCTGACTTTCTAGTTCTCTCTTCTGTAGGAATTTGACAAGAAATACAATCCCACGTGGCACTGCATCGTGGGAAGGAACTTTGGCAGCTACGTGACTCATGAAACCAAGCACTTCATCTACTTCTACCTCGGCCAAGTCGCTATTCTTCTTTTCAAGTCTGGTTAGAACCACGGACTGTTACTGAAACTTGCACCTGGGTATAGGATCTGCACAGGGACTCCCACCTTCAGCCTTCCTGGGGAAACAGGCCTTCACCTCCAGGTCTTTTGTTGTATTGTTAATGGTCAGGGATTTTGCTGTAGCAGCTGGTATTTTCATTGTGGCTATATAAAAAAGCAAAAATGTCTTCCTTGTATTTATTTTCTTTCAAAAGATTGCTTCTTTGCTAATAAAACTGTTGGAACTAGTTTATCCTTTGAGAGTTTTCTTTATCCTCTGCCCTCTTGCATTACCCTCTTTATTGCAGTGTGAATGAAGGATGAACATCCCCACCCCTATTCCCACCCCCCAAATCCATAATTTCTTAGGCAATCTTCTTACAAAAGATTGATTTAAGTGGAAAAGAGTTGATGCAGAGCCCTTTTATTTCCCAAGTCTTTCATTTGCCTTTGAAAGAAGTAAAGGAGTCATGGGAAAACATCCTTAAACTCCACATGACAGAGATAATAACAGCTTCATAAAAATCCATAGTTATTTCATAAATCCAAGTTCTCATGGGTAGATCCTCCTTGAAGCTTAGTAAAAAAAAAAAAGGCATCTTCTTGGAAGACTAGTCAGCCTATTTCTGTGTCCAACACCCAGTGGCAACTGATGTTACTTCACTGGTTAGCACTGCTCAGTTTTGGCCGTGTCCTTTATATTGCACTTGAAGGGAAATGCAAGTGTAAGAAATGCCACAGGATTTGCTCCTTCCACGTGTTTCTTGAAGGAAAAAAGGTAGTTGGTGTTCAGGGTCTGACTGCTGAGCAAGTATCTGCTGCACAAGTTCTTAACACTCCTCTTGAATCCTCATACCGTTAAAATTCCACAGCTTTCACATTCTTCATGAAAATTACATCTCCTGTGTTTTGCTACGTAGTGGACTCACAGTTTGAAACCTGAGTGAATGGCAACAATGCCAAAGTTTAGATTCTCATAATCCACTTTGAAAAAACCTGCATCTTCTATCATTTCCTTCAGCTCCTCCTGAAAAAGAAGTGCCATAATTTTAACAACTTGAAGGCCTGTGAGCCAGTGGCTGCAAGGCTGTGCTGGGATCGTGTTTTGTGTGTGAGTGAGTTCAGGGAAATCCTGTCTCACCTGAGGGGGGAACTGCCGGATGCTCTCCACCAGATACTGGTAGGACTTCCAGTCACCAGCAATGACCTCACCCAGAACAGGGATAACCTGGAAACTGTAGAGATCATAGAGCCTGCACAGACAGACGACAAATGCAAATGAATACAAACAAGTTTAAAAACCAATCCTCTCCAGCACAAGCTGGTCTCTGTACCACTATGCTATGCAGTCTGTATCTGATTTTAAACGTGCACAAAGAAGTGGCCTCAAAGTGTCTCCATCTCTTATTGTGGCTGAGTACAAATAAGAGAGCCTTGTGACATGGCATGAAGTGCCACCATGTTCTTACCTGGAAAGAAGGGGGTTGTTGACATGACTAAATTCAAGGCAGAGAAATCTTCCTCCTGGTTTCAGCACACGATAGGCCTCTTGAAGAGCCTGAGACAAAGCACATGTGATAAGTTTGTTTCTGCCTATTATCATGGCATGTGATATTATGCAACTCTGAGGGAAGTAAAGAGTACCCCGACTGGCAATCTGCAATATTTAATGTGGAGAAGCATCCCAAGACAAGTAAAAATACCCAAACCCAAACATACAACAAATACAAAGAACAAACAGTCTCAATGGTACATAAATAGATTTATACAAGGCTTTGTGTCAAAACTTGATGTTAGGTTGCCAATTTTTCTTTTCCCTACTCCCAGTTGATGAATGTTTGTTGGCAGAGCTCTTGTAATTACAGACCAAACCCAAAAGGGAGAAGGTGACTCACCTACAAGAAACTGAAAAAGAAAAAAGGGCACGATACATTTTTTTTTTTAATCAAAAGAAAAGATTTTACTGAGGCACACCCAAAAGATCAAAGAAGGAATGACACTGGGTTTCGGATGAGCAATGTGTAAGAACAGGAAGGAAGGAGAAGGAAGAAAATCTTTGGCCACTTTGAAAATTCCACCCTATATCCAAAACAAAATACCTAAGAAGAATCAAGAAAAAATTTTCTTTACAACTGTATGCTCCTTCATGCAGGAGCACAGCAGAATTGTGTTCCAGAAGCTCTGCAGGTTGCTTGGCTTCAACTGTCCTGCTCCTAAGGAGCGGGACACAAACAGTACACATACAGGACAGGAGCTCTGCAAAAGAATTGGCAGCTTAGACATGTTTTGTATCAGGTCTCCAGGGAGCTCTGCCACCAGACTCCTGTATCCATGAAGGCAAAGAGCTTGTGCTTTGGAAAGGTGCAGACAAAGTACCAGGAAAAGTCATCCACATTAACTGCCAAGGCATGTGGTTCAAGGTGGTTACATGTTCCACAGAAGGAGCTTTGCCAAGGTTGTAATGCACTCCTCCAAAACACACACAACTAGTCCACCCAGACAGGTGATCTAACCTATCTTCACCCCCACAACAGCATGTCCTTCTCAAAGGACAGATATTGTTTACAACAAAGGGCGCTACTTATCCTAATTAAAATCATACTTGCTCTGCATAGGAAGCTCTACCACCAGCCAGTGTAAAGACACTGAGCAGAAGTGGGCAGAGCAGGTTAGTTAACAGCAGTGGGGGCAGAAGCCAACTGCTTCCCACTCTGGTCTGGAAGCTCTGCTGGCTCAGGCAGAGAAACAGAGAACAGGACTTGTTGGACCCACGGTGGGTGGGATGTAGATCAGGTGCTTCAGAAGGTTTGAGACGTGCACACTGACTGCACTGTGCATGTGTAGATCCAGCCATGCCATAGGTCAAGAGGAGGTGGGGAATGACTGCAGCATCCAGCCCCTTTGCCTTAGGAAGAGATCGTGTGGCTTGTCAAGCTGGAAGGATTGGGTGCAACTGGTATAAATCTATCTTTTTATGGCAAAGGTGGGGCATTTAATTGCATTCTCCATTCAAACAAGTTGCACACCACATGCCACTTCTTTTAAATGTTTCAAGAGTAGACTATGATCTTCCTTTATAAAAAGGAGTTCCTCCTTTTCTTCCTGTGCTGAATAAAAACCCCTCAGATGAATGGTAAGGACCCCACATGAGGATACACTACAGCAACTTACCAAATCAATACGAGTTACATTTCGGATTCCAAAGGCAATTGTGTAAACATCAAACTTATCATCATCAAAGGGCAACTCTTCAGCATTCCCAAGTACCCAGGACAAGCCTGTAGTAAAAGACAAGTTACAGAACTGAACTCAAGACTGCTCCAGAAAGAATAGAACTTACCTATCCTAGAAAAAATTGATTCTTTTAAGGTGATATTTAAAACAAATGTTTCCATTTTGCATTTTTGTTGGAGAAAAGACACCTTGGCCTATACTCAGGAACCTTTCAAGAACCTGTACTATATCACTCACTGTCTTTCAAGACAGAGTAGTTAATTTTGCAGGTGAGCCAAAACATTGTTCTGCATATACATACATGTTGTGCTCACAGTGCCTTAGCATGGAAAAAAAAAAATTCACCTAAACCTTGCATCATAGTGGAAACCATTGTTGGCAGCCATTTGTTTGTAGCAAAGTTGTAAAAAGACAATCTCTGCTTTAAAAGTAACTATCAACAAATATTAATGTCTTGCCCCGCAACAATGGCCAAAACACTCAGAACATTTTGCTAGAAAGCCTCCAGAGACTAAGGAACATGAAAAGCCAAACTCCCTCCAGCAGCACCACCACGATGTGATCCTGTTGCAGCTGTGTTCATTTCCAGCCCCTAAGGAATCCTGTCTATCTTGTCTAACCATGTCTATCTGTGGAGCATGGATGTCCAGTCTAAATAAGACTCCTTAATTTAGAACTAATAGCTCTTAAAGTCACTAGTTTTGGAAGCTCAAATGCAAACCAAAAAAAAGCAATAGAAGAAAACCCAGAAGTCTTCTGCAACAGGAGACATTAAAATTTCAGTTTTACAAAACATATATATTTATAGTTGTAGTAAGTATTGTATGAAAAGAAGCACGCAACATTATTAAAGCAGCAACTATTAGTGTTATTAAAACATGGACAGTTTGAGAAAACACAATATCCTTTAGTTCTTGCATTTTTTATTTGCTACCTTGATTCTTAAAACACACTTTATAAGATCTTTAATCATTCTAGGGCCGAGCTCTTTTGCAGCTCAGTAATGCCAGATTTGTTAGCACAGATGTTAACAGCAGGTTTTGATTATTTAATTTTGAAGGGCAGCTGGGTATCAGACCTCTTGGGCACTTCCATATTTGTTCTGAAAGGTCAAGTGTTATTCAAGAGAATCACTGCACACCTGAAAAACACACTACACACATACTCACTGGAAAAGTGACTCAGCCGTGGCAAACACACAGGCACAGCAACATATACATGGCTGTTTAGGGTATTTGTAATCCTGAAGTGGTGATTACCTGATGCATCAAATTCTTGCTATCAAGGACACTGCTGACACAGTACAAGGCACAACTTACCTTCAGAGTAGCCAAGGTGCTGAGCTTTCTGCTTCCCAACTTTTAACATTTCTCTGTTAATGTCACAGACCACCACCTGGGAATTCCCTAAAGAGTTAAATTTGTCTTCCTGGTAATTCTCAGAAATTTCCTGCCATGACAAATTCTGATGGCTCTTGAGCTTCCTCTGGAGCTGCCACTCTCGTACAGAGCGAACATAATTAATGAATCGAAATGCAATGTCACCTGCAGTTGGTTTAAAAAGAAAGGTTCACATTTTGGAATGTTTTCTGACTCCAGTAAATTGAAACATAAGGCTTTGAACATCAAATAAGTTAATATTTATTCTGAGTCATATAAAGTAATAAAAACAATTCCCCCACACACTGTATACACACAGAGAGTGCGTGTGTATATATATAAAAATACAATGGGAATATATGCAAAACAAAGAATTAGTGACTTTCTACAAATTTAAACAGTTTTCCACCACATATCATGGCAGTACTACAACACTTTCAGACCCCTGGAGCAAGATATTACAAAACACAAAGAAGTTAACTCTTAACCCTTCTCTGGGAGAGTCAAATAGATGCCTCACTGGTTTTAAAGACAGGGAACTAAGGGAGGGAAGGAAAAGAAAGCTGGGCAACTTAATTCTGAGCACTCAAACAGCTGAAAACCAATGTGGCATTGTTATGTGGAAGTCACAAAAATTATTTACCTGTTCCTCCAGCAACATCAAGAAGAAGTGTTCCTGGGGAAGGGTTCATTTTATGTACCAGGATATCCTTCCACACCCGATGAATTCCTAGAGTCATGGAATCATTCATCACATCGTATTTCTTGGCCACGCTTTCAAATACCTGGTAAACTGCAAAAAAAACAAAAAGACATGAGAATGAGATGGGACGCAATTTACTACGCTCGTGTCAGAGTAAACTGGGTCTTTTATTGCCTCGTGGAGGTCTGTCGCCACGTGGAGGTGAAAAAAAAACCAACCTGAAAACTCATCACAAAAAAAAAATAAAATAAAATTTAAAAAAAATAAAACAATCGAACCCTGCTGTGCCCGTTGCCTGACAAAGGTCTCTTTGGAGACGCAGCAGAGGGAAGCAGAGCAGAGGGAAGCACGGAGCAGATGATACCCCCTACAGGGATATCCACAGGGATACTCTTCACGGACACCCCGCTAACGGCGCAGCCCCGAACACACCCCAGCACCCCGGAGACCCATCACCGCTCGGCTGCGGGCCCAGCCCGCCCTCTGCCGCCGCCGCCCTCACTCTTCTCCCTCCTCTCCTCCTCCGTGACGCTCTGGAAGCCGAAGTGCATCTCCGGCCCCGCGGCCAGACCGCGGAGCGCCCGCGGGGCCCCGCGGACACGGGAGAGGAGCGCCCGGCCCCGGTAGAGCCGCACGGCCGCCATGTTCCGCCGGGCCGGGGCGGGACCGCGGCTGCTGCATCCCCGCACCCGGCGTTCCGGGATCCGGCAGCGCCGCGCCCTGCCTACGGGCGGTGTGCCGCGTCCGCCCTCACTGAACCCCCCACGGCACACCGGGTAGTTCGCTGGGAGGGCAAATGTGATGGGGATAAAAAAAAATAAAAAATAAAAACTGAGAAAAGTTGTGGCTGGAGAAGGGAAGGTTGCTGGAGTACTCAGAGCACTTTCCAGTATGGGAAGGGGCCTCCAGGGAAGCCGGAGAGGGACTGGAGTGGGAGGACAAGGGGGAATGGATACAAACTGAAAGAGGGGGAAGTTAAGTTAGATGTTAGTAATTCTGTACTGTGAGGGTGAGAAAACACTGGAACAGGTGGCCCAGAGAAGCTGTTGGTGCCCCATCCCTGGCAGTGTTCAAAGCCAGGCCTTGAGCAATCTGGTCTAATGGGAGGTATCCCGGTCCATGGCAGGGGGGGCTGGGTCTAGGTGATCTTTAAGGTCCATTCCAACAACATTCTGTGAACCCCAAACCCACCACAGCCCTCACGGTGTACTTGAGTAATTTTGCAAATAGCTTCCTTTAACTTTTCTCCTTTTATTTTTTCTTCAGATTTTTTATTTTTTAGTTTCCCAGGTTAAAGTTAAGCCTCGTGGTGAGCAGGAGGAAGGGTTTGTGGGTTCTGATGACCTGCAGGGAGGAGTGGAAGGTGCCTCGATTCCTGTCAGGAGCATTAGGACACATTAGGGACCTTTTCTGTCTTCTTTTTTCTTTTTCCAAAACCTGCCTTGCTTATCACTTTATTTGAATCATCCAGGAATTCTGCCAGCTTTGTAGATACAAAGAAGTTACCTAACCCATTCTCAGGAGAGATGACATCACGCTATTAAAACCAGCCCAGAGACTGCATTCCCTGGGCATGAGCTGGGCTGCCTTGCCAGGACCTCCCTGCCACGTTGGGACTTTTAGCTCTGTCATCAGACCCCACCATGATTTTATATCTTTGCCATATCATATTTTTTAACTCTACACTCTTTGTGTGAGGATGCCCTACAAAGCATCATGTCTGTTTTTCGGGGTTGGTTTTGCTGGGTGTTTTTCTCAGCTACATGGAGAGGTGATCTTTGCTTACCAGAGCCATGGCTGGGAGAGCCTCTCTCATGCTGCAGTCACAGCTGCTGCTGTCCAGCCACGTTCACAGAACCACAGAATGGGTCAGGAAGGAAGGGACCACAGTGGGTGATCTGGTCCCACCTCCCTGCTCAAGCAGGGTGATCCCAGAGCACATGGCACAGGACTGTGCCCAGACAGCCCTGGAATATCTCCACTGAGGGAGACTCCACACCCTCTCTGGGCAACCTGTTCCAGTGCTCAGTCACTGCACAGTAAAAAAGTTCTTCCTCATGTTCAGGTGGAACTTCCTGGGCATCAGTTCCTGCCCATTTCCTCTTGTCCTATATCTGGGCACCACTGAGCAGAGCCTGGTCCATCCTCTTGGCACTCCCCGTTAGATATTTACACACATTAATGAGGCCCCCTCTCAGTTGTCTCAGCCCTTCCTCGTAAGAAGATGCTCCAGTCGCCCAGTCATCCTCGTTGCTGTCCACTGGACCTGTCTCTCTTGTCCCGAGGAGCCCAGAATTGGACACAGCACTTCAGATGTGCTTCCCCAGGGCTGAGCAGAGGGGCAGAATTCCCTCCCTGACCTACTGGCAATGCTCTTCCTAATGCATCGCAGGATTTCGTTGGCCTTCTTGGCCCCCAGGGCACACTGCTGGCTCAGGGACAGCCTGCTGTCCACCAGGACCTCCAGATCCATCTCTGCAGCGCTGCTTTCCAGCCGGTCGGCCCCCAACCTGTACCGGTGCCCGGGGTTATTCCTTCCCCTCCTTCCTTCAGGCAGCTCGGCAGCGAAGAAAGAAACAAGGCGATAGGGAAGGGACTGCGCGCGACCTGAGAGCCACCAGCCCTGGCCTGCCCTGGGCTGCGCTGTCCCGGCGGGGCTCTGGGGCCGACCCAAGGCCGGGCCTAACCCAAACCCAGGCCTAACCCAAACCCAGGCCCTCCGCGCAGCGTCGCGACCGCCCGTTGCCATGGGAACCGGGCGCGGCCGCAAGGCATGCCGGGCTGAAAGAAATTGCTGCGGCAAAACCCTGCGAAACTGCCGTACTGCGGCCAATGAGCGCTCGGAATGCTGGCGGCGGTGACCAATGGCTGGCGGCCCGGTCGGAGGGGGCGGGGCCGGGGGCGCTGTGAGGCGCGGGCGGCGCGCGCGGGTCGGTTAAACAGCGGCGGCGGAGCTGAGTGCGCGTGTCGCTGCTCACCGCGCCGGGCCGCTCCCGCCCCGCCCCGCCCCGCTGCAGCCCCGCGGCGCACACCCGACGGTGAGCGGAGCGGCGTGAGGGCCTCGAGCGCTGGGGAGGGGCCGCTCCCGGGAGGGATCGGGTCCGGCTCGGGCACCGAGTCTGGGATGTCTCTGGGCTGGGCACCCCGGTGGCTCCCCCGTGCTTGAGCTCTTCCCCAGGCCCCGTTTTTCCCGCATCCCAGGCTCTGCCGGCGGGGCCCTTCCTTGGCGGCGGGGCCGGGCTTGGGTTGCCTCCCTCGGCGGGGAAAGGCCGTCGGGACCGGGCGATGGAGCGGCCACGATGGGCTGGGGAACGGCTGGAGCGCGGCTGAGGAGGGTCGGGAGGGCGGCGGGGCTTGTGCGGGTCCGGCTGGAGAGCGGGTGCTGAACGGGACCCGGCATTTCAGCCGCCGCTGCTCGGGCTGTGCCCGACACGGCCGGCAAAGCGCTGCCCGGCCCCGGGAGCTCGCCGGGAGTGACGGTACAGGTGACTCTGGCAGCTGCTCCTGCAACTTTGAATTCTCGTCTTCTTCTCCCAAAGCAGGCAATCATGAGCGATCGGAAGGCAGTGATCAAAAATGCGGACATGTCAGAGGAGATGCAGCAAGATGCTGTGGAATGTGCTACTCAGGCCTTGGAGAAATACAACATCGAGAAGGACATCGCTGCTCACATAAAAAAGGTAAATGTTTCCATGTAATGTGCTCGTGAAATCTCTATGCATATGAAAAATCAATCAGGGAGAATGCTGCTGGGCAAGTCGCTCTAGAGAAACAAGTTCTCGACACACTAGATAATCAAGTTGGACTTTTTCTGTAGGTTGGTGTCCATATGTTCCTTCCCCCCACCCCTGTACGTGGACCTTTCCAGGTCGTGCTTTTCTCTTGCAGTATTTTCTGCTTAGGCCTTTTCTGCCACTGTCCCGTTGTCCACGTGAGCAGAGTGGCAGCTGACTGTCCCTGTGACTGATGAGCTGGTACAAAACACAGGGGCTCTATTGAGCTCTCCTACGGTTTTCCTGAGAGCAAGCCAGTTTTCCTTGGTTTCAGTTGTATTGAACTTAATCCTAAGGATCTGTTTACAGTTCTTGGCAACTGGGTCAAAAATTGCAGGGAAAAGTAGTTTTCTGCAAATCTACTGTAATCACACCTCTTGTTTTTCAGTGATATAAGGAAAAAAGAAAACCACAAAAAAAAAATCCTGGGGGTGTGGATTATCTGTTCTTTGCAACATCTGTGTCATCCTTTATGTAGGATTAACAATACAGGAGAAAGATCTAGTTCAGATTATATTTCCTGCTTCGTCAGCTCGGGGGAACGGAGAAATCAAAGTGCGTCAGTAGAAGTTAAACTGATCTGAGTGGAAGAGTTGTTGAAATGTTAAGGCTTATTGGACTGAAACTGTCTGGAGTGAACTGCTTGGCATTAGAAGCTAAATTTGCTCAAGTCTTAGTCTGCAAGCTGTGAATTTTCACACAGATATGTTGAACTTTTACCAAACGCTGGAAGAGGGCCTCGAGAGCTGGGTCAGGCTGGAAGATAAGGAAGTTATAACTGTCAGCAGAAACCACAACATTGGAGATAGGAAACAGGCTGCCCAGAGACAGTGAAAAGAACCCAGACCTTAATATTATTATTGGTCCAAACTGTTATGTGAAGGGTGGGAAACTGAGATTGGGAGAGTGAATTGCCCGGGGACTTCTGTGTTTGGGGTCCCTCTGTGAAGGCACCCAGCTCGAGCTGTTCTACTCCTGTACCTTACTGGACTTAAAGCCTGAGGCTCTGCTCCGGTGCACCAGGGGTGGAGATACCTTGAAAATACAGGATACCTGGGATGGAGGAGCAGTTCAATTAAGCAGAATGATTACCTCCACTAGACAAATACTCGTTTGCTATGACCACAATACAGAAAGGCATTTTTATCTTCAGATGCAGGAAGTATCTACGAGAGTAGAAAAGAGAGAGTTTAATACTTTTCAGATATTCTTTGTAGCAATTGCTGGGAATTCATACAGGATTTGTTTGAAATGTGTGTAAAGCACAACTTCTTAGACTTGTCGATCATACTGGTGTTACAGAGCATGTGGCAGAGAACTTTCCCTTTAGCACAATGAAGTCTAAATTATGGCTTTGTCTCTGTAGGTACAAAATTAGCAGTGAAGCTTTTACATGAGGGCTGTAGATTCAGATCATGGTATGAATTATGGGGGAAGAAAGACTAATTTCCCTGAACAAAAGTAATGTTTTAAACTTACCTGCTCAGATGAGAAGTTCTGTGGGGTTTTTGTGTGTCTGACTAAGCAGCAGGTGAACAATAAGATGTAAATAAGATAATCCCAGTACTTAAGAGCAGCTGTTCTTCCTCGATTGCCATGGTCAGAAAGTGAATACCTATTAGAAGAGTTCTTGATTTGTAGCGATCTTTTTTTGCAGGAGTTTGACAAGAAATACAATCCCACTTGGCACTGCATTGTGGGAAGGAACTTCGGCAGCTACGTGACTCACGAGACCAAGCACTTCATCTACTTCTACCTCGGCCAAGTTGCTATTCTTCTTTTCAAGTCCGGTTAGAACCATGGACTGTTACTGAAACTTGCATCCAGTTACAGGACTCTCTGACTAGTTACTGCAGCCTTCCTGAGGACACAGGCCTTGATCTTCAAGGGCAATGGCAGGGATTGTTATAGCAGATGATGTTACATCGTGGATATAAAAAGGAAAAGTACCAAAAAGTCTTCCTTGTATTTATTTTTTTTCAGAAGGCTCCTCCTTTGCTAGTAGAGCTGTTGGAGCAGTTTTTCTTTTGAGAGTTCTATAGCCATCTACTGTATTTCCCCATTACTGCTAGTGCTATGCAAGTACTGACAGTGTTTAGTTCTTTATGTTCCAAGCCTCTCTTATTCTTATTTTACTTTTTTAAAATAATTTTCCCCCTCTTGTTTTGCTGGTTGTGCTGCCCCAAAGCCTGAACTGTTTCTTTTCCTGCTGTCTCTGGAGAAGCGCTTTGGAGAATAAAAGACAAGATCTAGTTCAGCCAGGTCGCTGTTTCTGGCTCATTTTTGCTGTCGTTGCGGCGGTGGCGGTGGGTGATTGGGGCCGGGTAAGGAGCGGGTTCTGTGCTCGGTGTGTGGGGCCGCGGCGTCCCGGGTGCCACAGATCCCGAGAACTACGAGTCCCGTGGTGCCTGCGGGCCCGGCTCCATCCGCGTCCGGCCACTGCAGCAGGCGACTCGTCACCATTACCGGGCACAGGCAGTGGTGTCGGGCACGGAGCAGAGCTGCCCCCGGCAGCAGCTGCCGGAGCCCCAGGTAAGAGCCGGGTGGGGGCGGCGGGTCTTGGATGGGGCGGCGGGTCTTGGATGGGCTCGGGTGGGGCGGTCCCGGCTGGAGAGCGGAGGTTTAACATGACCTGGAATTTCAGCCGCCGCTCCTCGGGCTGTGATTCTGGGAGCTGCTCCTGTAACTTGAATCCTCTGCTGCTCGATACAGCCATCCATGGGCAATTAGGCAGCTGTGCTAAAGGATACAGACATGTCCAAGGAGCAGCAGTGTGCTGGGCAATGTGCTATTTTGGCCAGAGAAATAAAATACTGAAACAGAAATCAGAGTACTTATAAAGAGAATGAATGTTTGGTTGTAGTTATCCTTTTGTTGAACATGATCCACACCAGAATTCAAGCGGAGTGGGTGCTGTGACATTTGTAAAAGCTAAATTCCACGGTCACAAGATACTTTGGACTTTTTCTGTGGGCTGGTGTCACCTCTCGAAGAAATCTCTTCCCAAATCCAGAGTATCTGAATGCTGAGCTAAATTCATGAGTAAGGCAATAACCCAAAGCTGCAGAGAGGGTTGCTGTGGTTGGGACTGGGCTCTGTCAGGGACAAGTAGGAGCTACAGCAGCACTTGGCCTGGGTTGAAGCCAGTCTGTCTGTCCTATGGCCAACTCACAGTGACTTGCTGCAGGCAAGGACTGTGGGAAGACGTGTGGAGCCTTGAAGGTAAGCTCAGTGTCCTCTGTGTGTTTCCAGTAACTGCAGTCCTAGCTGACAGCAGCTTATTGAGAAGCAACTCAAAGACTCCTCCCCACATCCAGGGTAGGATCAAAGCTTTTAGTTGGGCTGGAGGTAAGGGAGGGCGCCCACCTGGGCTCTGCTTGTACAGCAAATTGCTCGGCCAGGGAGCACCGGGAGCATTTTAGCGGAGTTCCCTTCCTGTTCATTGCAGCGTCCTCAGTATTACAGCTGTTTTAGGCAGAGCTCAGGCCGCAGCCGGTGTCCCCGGTGTCCCTGGTGGTGTCCCTGGTGGTGTCCCCGGTTACCGCGTCCGCTCGGCCGGCGGCGTCCCCGTCGCCATGGCAACGGGAGGGCGGCACGCCGGGCTCGGTCAACGCCCTGCCCACCAGCCGCTTCTGGCCAATGAGCGCCGGACGTGCTGGTGATGATGGCCAATGGCTGGCGGGCGGCGCGGAGGGGGCGGGGCCGGGACGTGAGGGCAGCTTTGGGCCCTTCCCGCATCCCCGGCTCTGCCCGCAGGACGCTTCCTTGGCGGAGGGGCCGCGCTTGGGTCGCCTCCCTCGGCGGGGAAAGGCCGTCGGGGCCGGACGATGGAGCGGCCGCGCTGGGCTGAGGAAGGGCTGGAGGGCGGCGGGGCTTGTGCGGGTCCGGCTGGAGAGCGGGTGCTGAACGGGACCCGGCATTTCAGCCGCCGCTGCTCGGGCTGTGCCCGACACGGCCGGCAAAGCGCTGCCCGGCCCCGGGACCTCGCCGGTAGTGACGGTACAGGTGACTCTGGCAGCTGCTCCTGCAGCTTGGAAGGCTATTTTTTTATTGCAGGGAGCCATGTGTGATCAGACGGCTGTGATAAAGGATACAGGTGCATCAGAAAGGATGCAGCAAGTTGTTGTGGAGTGTGCCAGTCAGTCTCTGGAGGAGTGCAGTACCGAGCTTAACACTGAAGCTCATTTAAACAGGATGAGTGTTTGTTCATAATGTTTTCCTATTAAACATTATTTTGGACTTCAGGAAAATTTAGCAAAAATGTTGGTGTGCAAGTAGTTTTATAGGACCAGATTCTGTGGACTCTATTTAAGTCCTTTCCTCTTTGTTCCAGAAAGAGCACTTGAATAGTAAAGGTAAGTTCTTAGTGGTCTCTCTTGGAGGATTTTGACAGGGAATATATTTAATGTATTCCTACCTGGCAGTGCACCGTGGGAAGGAATTTTGCAGCTGTGTGACTCAAGACCAGTCACTTCATCCTCTCCTCCCTGTGTCCTTTTCTTCTCAAGGGTGCTCAAAACCATGGACTGTTTCTCAGATTCTCATCTCTTGACTCAGTTGTGTGCTAACAGCACAAAGCCTGGTGCCTTCAGCCTTCCCGAGGAAGCAGACCTTGGCCTCCAAGGGCAGTGGCAGGGATTTCATTGGCATGGTTGTTTTTACTGGGGGGGGAGGAGGGGGCAACTTCCTTGTATTTATTTTCTTCCCACAGCCAGCTTATTTGCAAATAAAAATGTTCTGTTTTGCCTGTAAAAGTTTTGTGGCTCTCTACTCTTTCTAGTAGTACTCGTGCTATTTCCAATTTCCTTGCAAATGTGGATGACCAACTTTGTTAGAAGGGTTTTTTTCTCTCAAATCCAGAAGATCTAAACACTGTCTGTCGTACCCATACTCATAATATTTTCAGTAATTCTAAGAGTAATAGACCTAAACAGGGAACAAACAGGAGTTTAAATAAGGCCTTTCATGAGGCTTTTCTTAAAATAATTTTTAAAGAGGATTTATTGAAATGTGTAAAGCACAAATTCTTAGATTTGTTGATCTGGTGTTACAGGGCATGGGGCAGGGAATTTTTCCTGCAGTAGATGAGCAATGAAATCCAAATTATAGCTTTGTCTCTGTGGGTACAAAACTAGCGTTGAAGCTTTTACTTGAGAGCTGTAGATTCAGATCATGGTATGAATTATGGGGGGAGAGATGTCCTTGTGTGCTCCACCCCTACTGTTTTTGAAGAAACTGGGAACTGCACTCCCAATGAACTTGAAGCTCTCACCCCTAAAATAATGGGAGGGGGTCAGGAGCTGCATTCAAGATCTGTGTTATTTTAAAGTTTTTTAAAAAATGCCTTTAGGATCTCTGTTGCCTCCTGGGATCTTTTCCCCGTTTTGCTTGGAAGGACAAGCTAAAAACTATCGCTTCAATTAGTCACGATGGGGTTCTTTTTTTTTTTTTTTCCCCACTTTTACTGTTATTTGCTGCAGGTCGGCGGCAACGATTTGATATCAGACGATTTCACAGCCTCTCGCGGGGTGCCGGCGGAGGGGTGGGCAGGGCTCGGTGCGCGCGGCCCCCGCGGCTCCCGGCGCCCCGCGCGGCCGAGGACTACGAATCCCGTCGTGCCCGCGGCCCGCCCGGCACCGGCTCCATCCGGGTCCGGCCACTGCTGCGGGCGACTCGTCGCCATTACGGGGCAGCGGCGGCCGAGCCGGGGCCGGTGCGGCGCCGAGCAGCCGGTGGGTGCCGGGGTGGTGCCGACCCCCTCGGGCGGAGGCAGCGCCGGGCCCCGCGGGGCTCCGTGAGCAGCTCGTCCCTTCCCCCCCCCTCCCCTTCGCCCGGAGCCCCGCAGGCCCGGCCCGGCCTCCCGCGGCCTTCCCCGGTTCGAGCGGAGCAGCGAGAAGATGTCGCCATGAAGGAGGCCGAGGCCGCGCTGCGCCGCCCCCGCCGGTCGCCCCCGCGGGCCATGAGCCTGGGCCCCCGCCGGCTCCGCCAGCGCCCGTCGTGCCCCCCCGCCCTGGGCCGCCGCTCGCCCGCCGGGGCGCCCGTTGATGCTGCAGAGCCCGCCCGGCGCCACCCCCGCCACAGCCCCCGCCATGGACAAGAGCAGCCCCTGCGGCTCCGGAGCGCCCGGACCCTCGGCCGGCAGCAAAGGGCAGCAGCCGCGCTCCGCCTCGGCCGGGCCCGCCGCGGGGGAGTCTAAGCCCAAAGGCGGTGAGAGCCGGGAAGGGGCTCCGGGGAGAGGGATGGAAGAGGAGGGAGGGGGTAACCGTGGGGCAGCGGGGGCCCACGGCCTGTGCCGCTGCTGGGTTCGTGGTGAAGCTGAACTTCGCCTCGTCGGGTTGTTTGTCTCTCAGCTGGGTTTTTAATAGGCGGCGTTTCAGGTCACTGCTTGTTTTTGGTTTCTTTTCCTTCCTCTTCCGGCTCTGCTCGCTGTTCGCAGAGCTGGGATTCCCACTCTCCTCTTCCTTTAAGGATTAGTACTTTATCTTCGTTACTATTGGAGTAATCAGCTTTAGAGCTAAAGCTCTGGTTCTATAGTAAGAACATACGCTTGCCAGTGCCTGTGAAGAAACCCTTAACTTTGTTCTGTACTCAGTGTGTTGTTACTCCTCACTAAGGGTCTGATATCCTACACAGCATTCCCCTTACCCTGGTATTTGTGACCTGCTTTGGGGGAGCTCAGAGTTAGGTGTGTTGTTTGCTCATCTGGCATTCAAGCCAAAGTGTTACAGCTGTCATTGCAAACAGCTGGTTCTGCTGACAGAGCAGTTCACCAGGAGCCAGGATGGTTCCTGTCATCTTTCCACGGTAAGACCTAAGCCCACTCTGGTTCTCTATAAACATGTTGGGGAGCAGAGCATTCCTGGCAACCTTGCATTTTTTTTTCCTAAAACTAGAAATGGGGCAGTTGTGATTAAAATTAGTGGTTTTAATCCTGGAATTATGTGAGAGGGTGTCAACAGGTTGCTACAACACTATTGCTGTACTAATTTCCTTCCTCCTCAGTGGTTTGTTTCAGCTGTATTACTTCGCGTCTCTGAGAAAGCAGCAGTGTACCTCAGAGGGTTAACAAAATTAGTATCTTGAAGGTGTTTGTTGACTTCTTTTTGGACCTCCTAAATGTGCTCATGTCATGGGTAACCAAGTATTACCTGCTCTTCACCTCTGTTCCACAGGATTGACAGAAGTGGGACACGGGAAGTGACTCACCCACTGCTCCCCAGGTTGTGGCATAACTGTGCAATTACAGTGAAATTTTAACTTCAAACACATAAAAGTCTTTTTAGGGAGAACTTTTTCTGTCCCTGTCTTGCTAAGAGACACTTCCTCACTACACTTCTTTTGTAGTGATGTGTGGTGCTGTGTGGAGGGTTGTTCACAGAATGCAGACATCCTTCAGGAAGGAGTTAAGATGGCCTGTGCTGTGGCTGGTGTGCCTTCGTGTAGAAGATACAGTGTCTGTACTGAGGAAGGAAGTGGAAGGCCTGTCATTCCAACCCAGAACAAAAATGTTAGTGATTTTTGTGGAGTGTCACGTTTTACAGGCTCGAAACTGCCACTGGTAGAAAAGGAGCAGTGAGGAGAGGAATCTACTCTTCTACTCCAATACTTCTAATTTTCAACCTTTTTAAGACCTTTTTTTAATAAAACAGAGGACAATTTTGTCTTGGCATAATTCTACCTCTGTGATACTTGTTTACTAACTGCAGTGGAGGGCAAAGGGATGAGTTGCTTCCTTTTTGATGCATCAAAGAGGCCTGGCAGAATTAGAATCTCTTTTCATAGGAGTAGATGTTTAGGAAAATCATAACTGGAGGGTACTGAAAACTGAAATGAGGAGATTCCCTTAGTCACATTAGGGCAAACAACTACACAAGATGCAGCTGTGTTAATTGTGTGTTTTGGTAGCTGTTGCACGTGGGACACTGGCACGTCACCATATGGGATTTTTTCCTTGAGTTCATTGTCACTGGACGTGCAGCTGATGTGGTCCACCCAGTTTCTCTCCTCTTTTCAGGAAAGATGTAGGATGTATTCGGACAATCTTGTTTCTCCTCTGAAATATGAAGTATTATTATGGACCGCAGATCTACCCCACATGGTCACTGGGCTGAGTTCACTCAAACTCTTGCCATTTGATGCTTTCCGGAGTTAACCTGCTGTAACTGTCCAGCTGAGGAAGTGGACACTCTTGAAACCTTGTGGCAGCTTCTCCTGCTGTTTCTCTTGCAGCACAGCCGGAAATGGGCTAAATAGAATATTGTATTCTCTTCTACTTGTGCAAGTTGGATTCCACCTATCTTTCACTTTGATCCTAGAGACTAAATTAAATTCTGAAGTTTCCAACAGAAAAGTTTCTTTGGGTTGTATATTCCAACAGGAATCATATTCCATTAGGATGGAATAGAGTGGCTAGGGGAAAATAGGCTTGTTGGGGTTCTCTGCAGTCCTGGAGACCTGATGGACAGCATTAGTTCTCACAAAAGTTCTGGGCCTTATCATACCCAGTGTGAGATGCTTGGCTGGGCTGTGTGAGTGCTTGGTCACCTCTTCCTCACTCTGGGATGTTTGCCTTGGCAGCAGCAATAACTTCAGTGTGTTTTCATGAAACCACCCTGTGGCTTTAGTGTGATCCACCACAAACCCCTTATGCAGTACTGTTGGCTTCAGCACAGCTCAGCAGAAAAGAAGAGATGAAAAAAGATGGAAGGAAACTGCAGTTCTCACCCCAGCAGCAAACCTGTACTGCAGCCCCAGTGCCAAAGTGGTCACCCAGAGCTGCTCCTAGTCCTAGAACTTGATCTCCTCTCTCTGGGTCTTTGGAGATACAGGTCCTCTAACATCAGAAAATACCATGGATGTCAGGACTTGCTCCAAAATGCATGAACAGTTTTGTTATTAGTGTTTTTAAGTTATGTAGACAGTATTTTTTCTAAGTCTTTTGGACTGTGGATGGGTAAATACATCCACATAATCTGTATATATATATAGGTTAGATCCCATGAAAACAGCAAAAGGACAGAGGACCTGAGTGAAGAGTAAGTCCCTCACCAGCACCGTTGCTGTTGCTCATTCCTAATTTGCCAAGAAAAGAAGGAAAAAAGAAACTACCAAATCCAAACTTAAGCTGTTTAAAACTGGGCTCTAACAAGCGATGATGGCAGTGAGAATCCTTTACTTTTCTCCCTGCGTGAGTGCAGCTGTCCTGCCCTGCTCTTTGTGGGAGTGTAGGGATGGATGATACAAAGCAGAGAGCTCCCTGACATGTGAAATGCTGGAAGGGTGGGAAGGAACAGCATTGCTTAGATTCAGGGTGGGGGAAAAGTGTTCCAGTTTACAAATGCATAGTAGTCCAAGCTCTTGGTTGTCTGCTGACCGATTTCAGTGCTACTCTGATGGACCAGACTTTTCCTGAGGATAATTATTCTGGGAGCAGGGAGGAACGAGCAATCCATAAAATCAGATTTGAAGCATTGTGAGACTGGTTGTAAGGTCCTTTTAAAACAGGCACAGGTGGAGAGTCCTTTCCTGTAAAATGTGAGAGTCACTAGTGACTCCCAAAGACTAAGAGTTGTCTTGAAAGAACCTGTAGTATGACAGGAATGTGTGTAAGCCGGCTGACTGACAAATCTGTTGGTGAGTAACTTGATTAAAACTTAAAGCGGTAGGAAATTCTTCTGTCAGCTGCAGGTGCAAGCTGTTCCTTGTTCCTGGCCCTTGTAAAGACCCACTTCAGACTGATTTCTCTTGAGTTGTTTCTTTTCCCCAGTTGAAGATTTTGGAGAAACTGTGAAGTTGACAGACAGTAGGTGTGTAGAGTATTCACTGAAATTGGAGATTTACCAAGGTCACTGAGCTCCTAAGGGGCAAGCTCTGCCCCTGAATAACTGAAGTAATAGTCCAAACCTCTTCAAAATGACTTAATTTTTTTAGCAGAGACTCAGAGGTGTTGATTATTCCTTCTTCCCTCCAAACACTCTCAAAAAACACTCCGAGTAATCATTCAGCCAGACCTGGTCACACCCTCAGTTTCTTGGCAGCTTCTGGTGTGTTTTTTTCCTGATAACGCTCAAACCATGTCTTTTTAGCCTGATGTGCATTAAAGCAGTGCCAGCTATGCAAGCATGTGTTTGAGTTACACAGCTGTGCTTCTGACAAAGTTGATTTAATTCTGAATTAAAGGCTCAGCCCTTTCAATAGCAGAGTAAATGACCAGTTCCTAGCCATGATGACTTGGTCAGTTGTTGTGAAATGACCAGTTCTGATGATAAAGTTTGTCTGCCAAAAATGGCTCTGTCACATCATGTGAAAGTAATGATAGTGTCTTTCTATAGCTGTAGTTGCAGGCAAAGACTGAAATCTGCCAAGTGGAAGAAACAGCAGAGCACCACAAAACCCCATCCACCCACTTTTATTACTTAGTTTTTTCTTAAGAAGTTGGATTGTCAGTAATAGATAATAACACACAACCTTCCAGTCCTCTGCCTGCCCTTTTTGGGGGGTACAAGTGGGAAAGAAAACTTAAAATAACAAAACAAAACAAAAAAAAGATTTTATGTGAGTGACACCGCTCCAGCTGTTTTAAGTGCTTGGATAGATGGGAAGTGGTGCTGGGAAAGGGGAAAACTGGGAGCACTGGCAATGAAACTGCCCATATGGAAACATGATCCTGAACCACAGTAGTGTGTTTGCCTAACACGTAAGGTTTATATTAAGGGGTGGAGAGGACTGCAAAGTGGGAAAAGGGAAACTGGAAGGCTTTTATAAATGCAACTAGATATTGTGTGGGGCCTTGCTGTTTGTGTAATGTTTACTGAGTATCCAGAGTGACTTCAGGGCTGGCTGGTGCGGGTGGGTATCTTGCTGGGCCTGTGGAGTTTTGTTTCTAAGCTTATCAACATACCTCTTCTACAAATAAAACTTAGGGCAGGTGGTGGAAATGCCAGGTTAAGCGACAGGTCAGCAGTCTGTTATGTCCTTGGGCAACTCTGATCTTGTGTTCAGACTTCTAGAAATGCCTTCATAGTATTAACACCCTGTTCTAGCAGTCTAATGTAGCAGCTGTTTTAGACACAGGGAGCCCCTCTCAGGAGCCTGCCTGATTTTTCTGCTCCTGTGAGCTTTATTCCTGCAGTATTTTGCTTCGTGCTTCACCACTGTGTCCTGTATTAGGGTCAGTGGTGTGCTAAGCATGTTTTTGGCAAACAGTTCTGGCTGCATAGGTTGGTGGACTTAGTACTTAGACATTAGGTATGTGCCCTGCAAGGCCACAAAGCATTGAGTTTGTACTTCCAGATCAATTAGCATTTGTTGGCCTCATGACATAGAAGTATATATTTAAAACAGAATTAGATCTGTTGGGGTCTTTTAAGCACAGGGGCAGAACTGAGTGAAAACAGGCAGTGAGAGACTTCAAGAGAAACACAGGCAGTGTATTTATATGTATTTATTTGGATAAAGAAAATTCAACCATTCTGATAAAAGATAAAGCACAGCAAACATATCCTTCTTTTAAACTCTTTGACCAGCTCTTTGGGCAGTGATAGCAATGAAGTGGTTTGGGGTGCTGGGGGGTTTGATGTCCTGATAAACACCAGGGCTCAGGGTAGTGGCTGAGGTGAACTTCTCTCTGAGGTGAAGTTTCAGGGGGTCAACTCTGAGGCTGCTGATCTGATTCTCTTTTTTTTTTTTCCTCTTTCAGATGGAAAGAATGCGAGTGGATCCAAACAGCGTTATAATCGTAAAAGAGAAACTTCATATTCAAAAAATGAGAACTTTTCCAGTCAGTCCCGTCGCTCCAATTCACAGAAAAGCAAAGCTTTTAACAAGATGCCCCCTCAAAGGGGAGGCAGCGGGGGCTGCAAACCTTTTAGCTCTTCTAATGGTGGGAGACGAGATGAGGTGAGAATTGTAATGTCATGCCCCCAGGGCCTTCTTTTTTGGGATGACAGGATCCCTCTGACCTGCCTGGATAGGTCTGCTGTGTTCAGCTCCTGGGCTGGGAAGGGGAAGAGATGCTAACTAACATCCTTGAGATGCCAGAGGGAGTGTGAGCGGAGCAACTTGGCAACAATAGAAGAGGAGTGCTCTCTGCTCTGAGAGACTCAACTGCTCCTCACCAAACTTGTGCTCCAGACCCTTCCCCAGCTCTGTTCCCTTCTCTGGACCTGCTGCAGCACCTCAGTGTCCTTATTTTCATGAGGGGCCCAAAACTGACCCCAGGACTCGAGGTGCAGCCTCACCAGTGCCCAGTACAGGGGGACAATCACTTCCCTGGTCCTGCTGGCCACACTCGTTCTGATACAGGCCAGGATGCCCTTGGCCTACTTGGCCAGCTGGACACACACTGGCTCGAGTTCAGCTGCTTTTGACCAGCATCCACAGGTCCTTTCCTGACAGGCAGCTTTCCAAGCCTGGAGCATTGCATGAGGCTGTTGTGACCCAAGTGCAGGACCCATCACTTGGCCTTGTTGAACCTCAGCCTGTTGATCCAGCCTGTCCAGATCTCTCTGCAGAGCCTTCCTGCTTTCCAGCAGATCATCTCCCACACAAGTTGGTGTTATCTGCAAACTTGATTAGGGTGCCCTCCATCCCCTTGGAGATGGAGATATCATTGATAAAGACATTAAACAGGACTGGCCCCAGCGTTGAGCCCTGGAGAACACCACTAGTGACCACCCCAGCTGGATGTGACTGCATTTCCCACCACTCTGGGCCCGGCCATCCAGCTGGTTTTTTGCCCAGGGAACAGTGCACCTGTCTGAGCCGAGAGCAGCCAGTTTCTCCAGGAGAATGCTATGGGAAACTGTGCCAAAGGCTGTGCTGAAGTCCAGGTAGACAACATCCACAGCTTTGCCCTTGTCCATTAAGTGGGTCACCTTGTCATAGGAGATCAGGTTAGTCAAGCAGGACCTGCCTTTCACAACCTGATCCCCTGGTTGTCCTGTACATTATATGTGATGGCACTCAAGATCATCTGCTTCATAACCTTCCCAGGCATTGAGGTCACACTGATGGGCCTGTAACTCCCTGGATCATCCTTCTGGCCTATCATCCCATTTGCTGACTGTCAGTGAGCTGGGACCGCCCAGTTTGCCAGGACTGCTGGTAAAGGATGGAAAGGGGCTTGGTGAGCCCTCCCACACCCTGCCCTGTAGACCTGTGTGTCTATGGCACAGCAGGTGACCATTTCTCCTTGGATCATGGGGGCTTCATTCTTATCCCTGTCCCTGTCTTCCAGCTCAGGGGGCTGGGAACCCTGCAGAACACCGATCTTGGTATTAAAGGCTGAGACAAAGAAGGCATTCATTACTTCAGCCTTTCCCTCTGTCATTATGTTTCACCCCCCACCATCCAATAAAGGATGGAGATTTTCCTTGGCCCTCTTTTTGTAGCTAATGTATTAATAGAAAAATTTTTTATTGTCTTTTACAGCAGTGGCCAGATACATTTCTAGGGCCCTTCTACTCTTCTCCCTGCACAACTTCATGACATCCTTGTAGTCCTTCTGAGCTGCCTGCCCCTTCTTCCAAAGATCATAAACTCCTTTTTCTTTCCTGGGTTCCAGCTAAAACTCTCTGTTGAGGCTGGTTTTCTTCCCCACTGGCTCGTTTTTTGGCTCATGGGAGCAGCCTGCTCCTCTGCCTTTAGGATTTCTTGAAGAATGTCCAACCTTCCTGGACTCCTTTGCCCTTCAGGACATCCTTCCAAGGGACTCTGTCACCCACTCTCCTAAATAGGCTAAAGCTTGCCCTCTGAAAATTGATTTGTCCAACCACTTCAGTGCACAAATTTACATGAGATGGGGGTACTGGGAAAGTAAATGTGTTTGCCTTGGTGATATCAAGGTGGAGTAAAACCAGACTGAGACTTTTATGTTGATGTGGATCTAAATACTGTAGGCTGTTTGTGGGGTTTAATTGATACTCTGATTTTTCAGTTTTGGTGGATGAGCAGCACTACTTACCTAGACTGCTGACTCAAAACTCACCTTCTGCCTCTGTTGAATTCTCATTCTTTGCTTCATTATGTGAAAACTAACTGAAACAAGTACAACCTGTGCAAACAGTAATCAGACTTGTATTGCTGTCTGTCTAAAGGCATATTGCCTGGATTTGAACAACTTTCTTCTGTTACCTTGACTGGGTTTTGCCAGCTTTCACTTGTCCTTATGTGTTTGTTTTTACACCCTCCTCCTTTTGCTCAGTGTGGGGTAAGACCACTGAGTTCTGACTTTCAGATTCTCCTGCACTTCTAACGCTGCACTACTTGATTTGCAGAACTGGGATGGGAGAAGGTGAGTGAGGGAATGCTGCATGTTCTGTGTGTAATCACTGATGGGTCCTGGGTATCCACCTGTACTGAAGCTTTTGCAGTACATTCTAGCAGGTTCTGACAAATGCTGTTGTCTCTTAGGTAGCAGAGGCTCAACGGGCAGAGTTCAGCCCTGCCCAGTTCTCTGGTCCCAAGAAGATAAATCTGAACCACTTATTGAACTTCACTTTTGAACCCCGTGGCCAAGCAGGACATTTTGATGGGAACGGACATGGCAACTGGGGGAAAAGGAACAAGTGGGGACATAAACCGTTCAACAAGGAGCTTTTCCTACAGGCCAAGTGAGTGGGAGACCAACAGGGCTCTTATACTTCTGCAGAGACACTGAGCTGTAAGGGGTGAACAGCCAGGGAATTGTGTTTGGCTTTGACTACTTGTATTGTCTTTTCCAGGGTGAAATTACCTTGCCAGAGTGTTTTTAGTGGTAATGATTATATTTGAAAGGAATGTTGTTCTTGCCTATTTACAAGGTATCCAGTGGATTGAGTCCTTTAGCTACAAACCAGTTAATTTGCTCTAATTTTCTATCATCACTTTGGAATATGACACTCCATTTTGGAATATCTCTGTAGTTCCCTTATGGGAGACTGTGGGTTTTTTTCCAAAAAATTAATATGTTGAGATGGAAGAGACAGCAGTTGCTGGATGAAAGCTAATTTGAATTTATACGTTCCAGAGAAAATTACTTATTTGGGTCTTAGTTCTTAAGCTGTTGATTATTTTGCAGGTCCCTAAGTATGTAGTATAACCCAAATGATGATCAATATAGTAATCCAGCAGCAGAATTGCTTTTGTCTGGAAATAATGGTTGCTTTCGCTGGAATTTGAAGTGTGTTCAGGACTCCCCTCTCTGATAATGTTAAAGATAAAAAGTATTTTCAGCATTGGTGCTTCTGATTTTTCCATGTTATTTTGTGGCTTATTGTAGTGAAGTCTATTTGCAGGAACCCCAATAGTTCTTGTTTTTGTGACCATATTTTTTCCCCATGTGGATTCCTTGTTTTTTAATAGCTCCCCGATGGAGCTGGCTGTTCCTTACATGTTTCTGGAAAACCACACTGCCTGGCTCATTCTGTAGTTTGTTATGTTGTGTCTAATTGAAATTAGACACATCTGTATTCTGGCAATCTGGTTGTGAATTGAACTCTTGATTTTTGTAGATAGCAGTTACTGACTGCATCCAGCAGTTTTCTGCTGGACAAAGAAGCAGCTCAGAGAATCCTGTAGAATAGTTCTCAAAGAATTTTTAGAAACAACTGAGTGGATCATCTGTCTCTTTGCCTTTCCCCAGCTGCCAGTTTGTTGTCTCTGAAGAACAGGACTACACAGTCCACTTTGCTGATCCAGATACCTTGGTCAACTGGGACTTTGTGGAGCAAGTGGTCAGTTGTGATGGGCTAGATCTTTTTTTTCCTTCTTTTTCTTGAGAAGCTCAACCTGTCTTTAACTGCCTCTTTCCCTCTGTGATGTTACATAAAACTCAGCTGTTTTTGAGTTGAGGCCTTTTCTGTCACTCCCACAATACTGGGAAAGATCTGTCATGGAATATATTATGAAATACTTTCATGACAGGAAAAGAGAAGTGCTAAAATCTATTAGGAAAATTAGCAGCTTCTTCTTGCTTTCGCAGATGGGAGCTCATCAAAAATAGTATCTGACATTCTGTAGACAGAGTCCTTGTGATCGAGATATTAACAGAAAACTTGGGCACGAGTCCATGGAGGAGGACTAGGGTGTAGAATTTTGAAGAATTATTCTGTGCATAGGTGGCCTATCTTGCCTAGCAACAAAATAGAAAATCTCTTTAGAATTGTGGTCAGAAGTTTGGGTTGCCTCAAGCAGAAACTTATATCTGCCAAGACAGTCTGGTGCATGGTGTAGGTGGAGAGGAGGTGGGCTTACTGTTACCTGACACTGCAAGAGAGCTGAAAAATCGAGGTGCTTGCTTGGCAGTTCTGTCTCTGCCACACAGAGATGCTAACAAAGTGTCTGACTAAACCCAGAATGTTCATGGAAGTGGGTAAGTTCAGTCTCGCAGCTGAACAGGGCTGCACAAGTCTGCTTGTGTGAGGCTGCAGAGCTCGTTCGCCATCTCCTCACTGTCTGAATTCGGATGATAAAGATGCTGCTAACTCTTAGAGATGGTGAATACCTCAGGGGAAACATGAGAAGAGTCATTTTTTAATGTCATTAGAGTAGAGATACCAGACGGGTGGCTGGAGGTGTTAATTCAGAGTGTACTAATTCCTTGGTAAACAAGCAGAGCCTAAAGAGCTGGAAGGTAATATGTTAGAGTAGATCTTACAGGTGGCTTATTCTGTATCCCAGAAACTGATTTCTGAATCTAAAACTTGTGCTGTTCTTCTCATGTGCCATTTCAGCGAATCTGTAGCCATGAAGTGCCCTCTTGCCCAATATGTTTGTATCCACCAACCGCAGCCAAGATCACCCGCTGTGGGCACATCTTCTGCTGGGCATGTATCCTTCACTATCTCTCCTTGAGTGAAAAGACCTGGAGTAAGTGTCCTATTTGTTATGGCTCTGTTCACAAGAAGGATCTCAAGAGGTGAGATGATATTTATGAAATGCTGTGTGTCTTTGAAGTTTTATTTTTACACCGCTAACTTCCTCCGTACATTGCAGTGTTGTTGCTATGGAGACACGCCAGTATGCAATCGGTGATACCATTACGATGCAACTTATGAGAAGGGAGAAGGGTGTTCTGATAGCACTGCCCAAGTCTCAGTGGATGAATGTGGTGCAGCCTGTTTACATCAGAGGTGAGTGTATCTCCCAACTGTGACCAGGATTTGTGTAGACACAATTTACCCTGGCAATGCCATGCTGTCCTCCTAAAATAAACCAGATTACAAAACATGGGGTTTAGCAGCTGAAAAGGTTAATGACCACATATTAACAATAAACTGTCTAACTCACACTTCATTCTTTAACTTTAAGGCTTTAACTTGTGTGCTGTTTCCCTTCAAGTGACTGCACTGCAGACTCCTGCCTTCTCAGTCATTGCTGTTGGTTTGGTGTGTTTTGTATCCTACAGTCATTGGTGTGACTCCTGCTGCTTTTATTGGCACTTCAGCGTCCTTAACTTTTTTCCCCCTGGCACCTCATTATACAGCTTAGCAAAAATAACTGTCTCTGTGTCTAAACTATTTCAAGGCTGTAATCTTTAACAAGGTTTTCATCATCTTCACTTATCAACTGAAGTCAGTGAATGATATGGTGAAATAATCAAAATTATTGCAAACCTATTCCAAACATCTGTTGCCTGACATCTTCAGTTTTCTCCAGTCAAGAATGTGACTAACTCATCATCATCTTATCTGTTAGTATCACAAAAATTTGGTGTCTAAACAAATAATTTTACTGAACATTGCTGCTTTGTGGGTTGTCTTGGCTCACTTCATTTTGCAGTCACATTTAGGAAAGGCTGCATGCATTTAAACTCTCTGGAAAAAGTCAAGTCTCCTAAAGTGTGATGGGTATCCAGCATGCAGGCTGTGGGCTTACATGTTTCTCAGCATTTGAAAGTAAAGGTCTTTAAATCCTGTCATAAAACAAACAAAAGAACAAATACAGGATTTGAGATCATTCTAATGCCAGAAAATTCAGCATTAACTTGATGTTCTGCAGACAAGGTTGGACCCTTGGGGAGCAGTGAATATAGGGACTGTATTAATATGTGATGCTGTGGTTGCTGTAAACTCTGTAGTTAGTGCTTCTGTAACAAGGATGACTACCTTTTGCTGAACTTGTAGTTCTTTAGCTTACTATTTCTGCTGTGCTTCTTGTGAAAACCTCATCATAATGCTTTGTATGGATTTTTAATACATATGGGCTTATGAACTAGTTTGAGCCAAGGCAGGGGTCACACTAAAGAAATTTCCAATTGCAGTATTTTTGAGTACATAGAGAAGAGGAAGAAGCTGTAAGACTGCATTGTTTCAGGAAGTTTTGAGCCCTCAAAGGTGATGCTTCCATCACGTAGAAGTTTAGGCTTCATTTTTTTTGACATGTCACAACTGAGTGGCAGATAAACTGCTGTGTGAGGGACACGTGTTTAGCACAGCAGGTATGTGGCACCAGCCTGTGATAGAACGGTAATATGTGGACTGAGTATTGTCTTCCCTGGGGGGATTAATTCTCAAAATTGAGCAGTGACACAACTTCAGAAGTAGCAGCAGCCCAAACTGGTGCCTCTGCATGCAGACACTAATGATTGGTGCTCCTTCTGTTCAGATGACCAGCACAGCCAGTATTCAAAGCTGCTTCTGGCATCCAGGGAGCAGGTCTTGCAGCTGGTGATTCTGGAGGAGAAAGCGGCATTACTGAAACAGTATGAGGAAGAAAAGCACACCCCAGAAGCTTGCTTTATTGAGGCAGCTATCCAGGAGCTGAAGGTAACAACCTCTCTGGAGGCTTTTAGTAACTTTAAGAGCATGCTGAGTGCTGAGCATTCATGCTCTGCTGCACAGATGGTAGTGTTGTGTTAGGCAGACATGGGCAAACCTGTACAATATTCCTTTTCTAAGCCTTCAGGTGTCCTACATGGGTGTTCTTTCCAGTAGAAAGAAGGAGAGGACCTCTCTTTGAGTTACTCTTTATTACAGATGAATTTCTTTGAAAATCTATGAAATCTTGAAGTATAGGACAAGGCTAAAAATAATTGTGGTGGTGGTGGTTTTATGGCTTAAATGGCAAATTGAAACTTGTTCCCTTCGGATGACCTGCAGGAGCGAGAGACGGCACTGTCTGCTGACCAGGATAAAAACAATGGCATTGCTGGAATCAGTGCAGCTGTGGAAGAATTGGTCCTAGAAAGCTCCAAGGCTGCGGAGCCTGCAGTTCCCCAAGAGAAGAAGGTGGGTGACAACTCTGCTCTGGCAGATCCTGTTAATATTTAATTCTACCACTTCACACTGCAGTGTACGGTGAACTCGTGCCAAAGATTTTTGCAGAGATGATAATCTTTGAAGGAGGTAACGTGGTACTAACTGTATCCTCTCTGCTGTGGTAGTGTGGTGTGGAATATCTCTCTGCATTTGATGAGGAGCTTGTGGAGCCTTGCTCTGACCTGGCAAGTTCCTTTCCGCCTCCTGTGGAAGTAGAAGAGGCAGTGCTGGATGAAGAGGAAGTACCCGAGGTGGACACTGTAGGGGAACCTGATACGAACACTACAGAAGAACCAAATCCAGCTGAAACAAGCTACCAAGACTCTAAAGATACAGTTAGCTCTGGACATCTTGGCAACTCTCCTTTTTACTATTTCTATCAAGGTCGGTGCAATGAAATCCTGGAATCACGGGGGCAGAGATGCCTCCTTTGGGATCCTTCTTGAGGAGTGTGTTTGTCCCTTCATTAGATGCAGCTAACCCCTGTGAAATAAAAGTCCCACAGAAACTCGGAAAGGAGCTTTGATTTTATTACTGGAGGGTGCACTGAGGTGGGGAGAAGGGTACTGGAAATGAACAGGCAGAGAAGGAGTGATGATGTCTTACCTTACAGCGGAGGACGGACAGTGCATGTACCTTCACCCAGTGAACGTTCGGTGCCTGGTCCGTGAGTACGGCAGCTTGGAGAAGAGCCCTGAGAAGATAACTGCAGCTGTGGTGGAGATAACTGGCTACTCAATGACAGAGGTAGTTACTCTATCGATATTCTTGTTAATTAGGGACCCGTGTTTTAGCAGATGTAGCTGACAGACTTGTTGCTCTTCGGTGTAATAATAACTATAATGGGTTGGGGTGCTAATCTGTGAAGGGCATCTGTGGAAGGTACAGTGCTTTCGGTTGTTTTTTTGATGAGTAGGCTGCAGTCTTGCTTTTTCTTTTTTCCTAGAAGGTAGCAAGTTCTAGGAGTAAGGGAATTGCAAGCTTAAGATTGGTTTGTTGTTAAAGCTGTTATAAAACAAACAATTTTTTTTCTCATATAAGACAGTAGCTTGAACTAGACAGATTATCATCTTTCTCAACTTGAAGTGTCTGCCTCAGTCTTAAAGAGTTGTTTCTGAGCAGTGGGATGTTATGAAAATAAAGAGGATGGAAAGAAACTTCAGTGTTTTAGACAGGGAGTGAAAGTGCTTAAGGCACTGAAGTTCTGGAAGAGGGGATGGGTCTTGAATTCATTTACCTCAAATAAAGACAACTGTAAGAATTGACACATGCAGTAACAACTATACATAGTTTTTAATTCATCTTTTAAGAAATTATACATTCAGGTAAGAATGGATGCAGAGGTAGTAGGGAATTGTTTTCAAGTTTTTCAGCTATGCAAGGAAAAATAGAAAACTGCTTGATTCAGCCTAGCGAAGTGGTGGTCTTTGGTCCAAGTAATTTAAGTATAAAAGGCAAATTTGGTCCAGCACAAAAATAATTGCATTGTAAGACTGGTATTACAGAATTTTATTCCAGTGATTTGAGTGAGAAGGGAGGAATAACAAGAAAATCAGTAAGCGAGCTGGAGTAGCCACATCCAAATCTGATTGTGGTGTAGTTGGTGGAGGTTTTGGAACATTTGTTTCTGACGCAGGGCATTCTTCACATGTTTGTAGTTTACAAACTAATTGTGTCACTGCTGCTGTTTCTTTCCATTTGATTTGATGGATGGTGTGCATTCCATCTCCATAAGCTGTTCATCACTGTGGCAGCCTCTGGGCCTTGCTGTGATCATGTATTGCTCTCTTTTTACCAGGATATAAGACAACGTCATCGCTACCTCTGTCACTTGCCTCTCACCTGTGAGTTCAGCATTTGTGAACTGGCTCTGAAGCCACCTGTCATCTCTAAGGAGACTTTAGAGTTGTTTTCAGGTTGGTACTACCTTTCTAGTAGCTTCTGCTAAGTATCCATGAGGGTGAAGGGGAAGTCATTCTTACCCCTTAACGGCAGAAAAAAGAACACACATAGCAGCTTTACTCCTCTAGCCCCAACTATCTGATGACTGCTAGACAGACCAACCCCAATTCACTGGTTTATTGACAACAATTAAAAAAAGAATAAAAAAATTCCTGACTGCTTGGAAGAGCATATGTTGTTTGTAAGCGTATTTTGTTACTAATGAGTTGTGACTGAATACGTTGTTGTCAGAGCTGGAGAAAACACTGCCATAGTATTGATATGGGGTTTTGATGTCCACTGTTGTGCATTGCTCGTAGACGACCTTGAAAAGAGGAAGCGCCTGCGGCAGAAGAAAGCTCGCGATGAGCGACGGCGCGAACGCAGAATTGAGATAGAAGAGAACAAGAAACAGGGCAAATGTAAGTCCTGATTGCTCATAACTGGTGGGTTTCCAGTCATATTTAGTTGCTGAGCTGATTTCTTGAGCAGTAAGGATGAACTCTAAGGCCTTTAGTTTGTAGTGTGTACTTAGAGCAAGATTACAAAGTGTTAGAAACACTGTCAGTGTAGTAAAAAACATAAGCTGTTTTAGTCAGGATGTTAAGTGATGTTGTGCAATGGCTGCATACTTACACATTTTGGGAGAGACAGAGGGCATTTGAGGGCACAGCTCTGTCTCCAGGGTGTAGAAATCTCTCAGGATTCTTAGTTTCTGTTTTTATAGTAATCACGATGTAGAGCGAAAAGTGAAGAAGGAAAAAAAGGCCTTGGAACTGCTTCCATCCAGCAGCAGGGCTTGTACTGGTCTCTGAAATAGAGGGTGGAAAGAAAATTGAGTTGGCACCTCCTAGACTCCTGAAACAACTTGCATATTGACAGTCCTCCCCCACATTGTGTAGTGCTTTAATTTAAAACCTCTTTCTAGATCCAGAGGTCCATATTGCTTTAGAGAATCTGCAGCAGTTCCCTGCTTTTACTTCTTGCCCTGGAGAAACTACCAGCATTGATCATCAGAGCTTTTGTCAGTCTCCTCTTGGCAGAAGCCCTGTGTTTCAGACAGGTGAGCATCTGGAAAAACACACCACATCTAGCTCTTGATTATTCTTTTGGGATCCATTGCTCAGGTCTTCAAGCTGAACTTTCTCAACACTGATCAAAGACGGCTTCTTTTCAGAGAAGTTATGGCTGTTCAAGGCCACGTTGGATGGGGCTCTGAGCAACCTGGTCTGGTGAAAGGTGTCTCTGCCCATGGCAGAGGGATTAGAACAAGATGATCTTCAAGTCCCTTCCCACCCAAACCATTCTGTGATTATTTCCTGTGTTGCCTGTGAGATCACACACAAAAGGCTGACATAGCTAAGAAACATCCTGGTCCTTTGTCTGCTTTTTACTGCCTCTACCTCAGTGACTCAGAGATCTGCACTGTAGTTACCCCACCTTTTAAATCTCTGCTGAGACAAATGAAAGGAAAAAAATGCCCCCCAAAGGGAAGAAAAGTGTGTATGCCAGGAAAACACTACTGGCATTTTTTCTTTCTACCCTCTCCATCTTCCCCACCACGTTATACTAAAATAAAATGTAGCTGATGAGTGCTCAGTTAGGTTGTTGTCCAGTGATGCTTTACCACATTTTATCTTGCAGTTCATAAAAAGTATAAAACAGAAACTAATATTAAAAGTTTTTCCCAAAACCAAAACAAAAAACCAACACCCCCCAAAACCAAAAAAAAAACCCAACATCCAAAAATAAGCAAACTAAACCTCAAACAAAAAACCCCACAACCCAACTTAAATTTCCCTTAAATTAAAAGATTGAGGAAATTTGAGAGGTCCTGCTGTGTGACTGATGGATGGAACCAATGAGATAAAAATTGTTAATTACATAAAAC
>JAWWLV010000038.1:3197838-3269707 GCA_035041135.1 Platyrinchus mystaceus | reverse complement strand
TCCCCACCACGTTATACTAAAATAAAATGTAGCTGATGAGTGCTCAGTTAGGTTGTTGTCCAGTGATGCTTTACCACGTTTTATCTTGCAGTTCATAAAAGGTATAAAATAGAAACTAATATTAAAAGTTTTTCCCAAAACCAAAACAAAAAACCAACACCTCCCAAAACCAAAAAAAAAACCCCAACATCCAAAAATAAGCAAACTAAACCTCAAACAAAAAAACCCACAACCCAACTTAAATTTCCCTTAAATTAAAAGGTTGAGGAAATTTGAGAGGTCCTGCTGTGTGACTGATGGATGGAACCAATGAGATAAAAATTGTTAATTACATAAAACTTTATTTCTGTCTCATCCTGGTAAGCAGCATAATGAGTGTCTTTGCCAAGTGCAGCTGGTTTTAATTAATTCTCTGCTCCTTTCTCTGTAGAGTCTATTCCAGCTCCATTGTCACCTGCTGCCAGCCAGGTCAGCCCGTTGCTCTGTGGGAGTTTGGAAGAAGAGTCTCCCTTCCCTTCCTTTGCCCAGGTAAGCTGCGTAGCAGAGTAAATCTTGTCAGAATTACCCATGTCTTTAGTTGAGGATTAATCTGATAATATAATTGCTTCCCCCAGGAAGACAATGTGGGATAAATCTTAGGAAGACATCATAGGGTTTGAGTGACTGTAGGGGTTCCTAAATTTTTTTGCCACTTAGGGGATATGCAGGTTGGTTCTAGTACATGGAGTTTAATCATATCTTACAACTTTTTTGATAGATGTTGAGAGTTGGAAAGGCAAAACCAGAAACGTGGCCTAAACCTGCTCCAAAGACAAGAGGTAAGAGAAAATTTGGTGGTGGTACTTCAGGTTCTCTACAATGCATCTAGATCTGAGAAATCTTGAAGCTTCACAAGAAACATCTGGAGCGTGGAGGGACATTTGCATGGGGGAAGTTTAATGCAGCCTTTGCATCTCTTTCCCTCTTTCAGATGAGAACACTCTGGCACTCCCTGTGCCCGTGGATAGTGATGGAGAAAGTGACAGCTCTGACCGCATCCCTGTGCCCAGCTTCCAGAATTCCTTCAGCCAAGCTATTGAGGCCGCCCTCCTGAAACTGGACAAACCGTCCACGGCTGATCATCTGTCAGGTAAAAGGCAGGGGAAAGGCAGGAAAGATTTCTGAAGTGAAAAAAACGGATTATATCCCCTTCTTCCTCTGGGAGAAGTGAGAGCAGCAATTTTGGGGACCAGAAATTGGCCAGAGAACAGTTCTGAAAATTGTCAGGTTGTGGTTTCTGAACAGCTTGTGTAGGGCTTCTGTCAGCTTAAAGCAGCCTCTTAGTGGGAGCTGAGATCTCCAACTAGCAAAGAATCCTGTTAGGACAGAGATGGCTTTTGACAATCGTGTTTGCCATGTCTTTGCTGGAACTTAAATTCAGCTTATGCATTTTTAAACTAAAAATACCTGAGCTGCTGAACTACTGCTCAAGTTTGACCAAAATGCTGAGGTAACTGCTGGCTGAAATTCCAAGTTAGGGAGTGTGAATCAAATTGAGATGAACTTAAACCTCCAGCAAATTGAGATGGACTTAAACCAGCCTGATGCTGGCTGATAAAACTCATTTATAATGCTCAGTTCTGATGTTTATCTTCGGTTTCTGTTTGGAAACTGCACTGGGTGATGGAGAGAGTTGGATGGGAGGGTCTGGGAGTTTCAGTGGAGTATCAGCTCCAGTTGTGTTTTTTGGACATGGATGGAAGTGATATTTATCAGACAGACAAATTGCTGCATGCATGCAGCCCTGGGATCTGCTGCTGCAACAGCAACTTTGCAATCAGTTATGCTCATTTTAAGTGTGTTTTAGGTGTGATGGAGTCTCCTTTAATTTGTCTGCAGTAATTTTTTTGTTATAATTAAACTACCTGGTGCTCAGTGAGTTGATAGGAAGTGTTGTGGGCCTGTAGAAGCCATGTAGGCTGGGGAAGACCATTTGTGTGATGTTCCTGTTCCATGAGAAGAATGACAGTTTCATTTTAATTCTTCACAGAGGAAAAGGGAGGCAAGAAAAGAAAGAAACAGAAGCAGAAGCTGTTGTTCAGCACCTCTGTTGTTCACACAAAGTGATTCTGCTATTCAAGAGAAGTTTCCTCTCCTGGTTTTCTTTTAATTTTGCTTTGTTTTGCTGCTATAGTTTTAAGTATTTAAATTTGAACAGCCTAAGCTTGTGTTTCCAGAGCTTCTGGGGGCTTCAGAAGGAAACCATGACAATATGTGTTGAAGTAACATGTTTTGATTCCAACTGTTTAATGAGTTTATGCTGAAACAGAGTTTTGGAAGTAACAACCCAGAGACAAATCCACCAAGGCTCCTAATTTCTGAGTCAGTTCTTTGGCCTGATAAACAGTATGAAAGTCTTTACAGCTGTGTAGCACTGCCAAAGTACTGCAATATTACCCAAGAGAAAAGGCAGAGAGCCTTTATTTCCCTATAGTTAATTATTCATGGACATAAGTCCATCTGACTGACAGTGTTGCTGTTTCAGTAAAGCTGTCAAACTGCTCTCTTGAGAAACTGGTTTTGGCTGCACTGGAAACAGGCAAAAGAGCTTACTGGCTTTAGAGTGTTAGCTGCTATATCTGTTCTTTTTCTAAAGAGCAAGAATTCCTCCTGTTCTCCTGGCTTGGAAAGATTTAAAGCTGAAGTGAGTGAGTGTAAAGCAGAACTTGGCTACTTGGTTTTGAAGTGATTCAGTGAATTTGTGTATTTCAAAATGGCACTAGTGGTAGGAGGAACCTCCTAGCTTCTCTCAGTTGCTCAGCTCTGTTTTAATGTGGGTGAGTGAGGCTGCTAAATTTTTTTTTTTATTTTTGTCTTTTGGCAACCCTGAGCTACACATTCTTTGTAACCTGATCATATAGAACAAACTCTCCCCCCTAGGACTTTTGGTAACCACCTAAATGATGGTTTGACACTGGCTGCTCTTGAATTGGAAGAACAACTGATAGCTGAAGTCTGTAGATAACTTTTTATACCCCAGAAATAAACTGGGGTTCTCTTATACTGGGATAAGGGCCTGTATCTTCTTGGTTCTGGGATGTAAATTGATATGTGCTACAAACATGCCTCTTCTGGACCCCTCCCCGCTCTTTCTTTGGGTGGTCACATTCTGCACTGCTTGTGGTTTGATTTGAGCTAATGAGTTAAGTGGTGTGGATTTTGTTGAATAAAATGAACTCTAGGTGTGTGTAATGTACCAGTCAAGGCTAGCAGTTGCAATAAATCATATGCACACGCACCTCAGAGTACTAAACCCTTCCTCCTCAACTGCAGCTGACCTGTCAGACCAGCATTGAGCCCTGGAAAAATTAGTTCACAGATTCAAATTTTACCTTCCTGCTGACAGAATTATTTCCAGAGAGCTGGTATGAAGTACCACTGACCTTACAGTGGGAGCCTGAGCATCTTCTCTTGTCTTTGGCCCCACTTGCACCAGTGGTCTGCCTGCACTTGCACAGGCTTCAGCATGTTCTTTTCCTCACACTGTGATGGATCTGAGCAGGGAAGTGTGTGTCTGAGGCTCCTGGAGTCAGGTATTCCAACACCACTGGCAAGTCATTGGTTGTGTCCCTGATGAAAAAGCTGATGTCAATATATGGATGCTCAATTCCAAAGCAACAGGCTCCACACTCTAGCAGTGCTTCCTGGAGGCACACGTGCCTCATGGGGAGCTGGTACCAAAGAGTGCACGTTACAAACCTCAAGTGGCCGTAAACCAGAAAGAACGGGAGAGAGGGGAGGTAAAGAATACTTCAGCTTCTGCAGGAGGATAGAGGGAACACCTGCAAAACATTCTTTGAAAGTAGCTTGACTTCACGCTTGGTCACAACTAACCACACTTGATGGAAAGACAGTACAGCTTGTCAGGGACTGCAGTGAACTGAGACAAGATGCCTGGAAGTAGTAACACATCTTGCTGTCAGTGCTTTAAATGCATATTGGAAAACAATTGGTGAGGGCAGAGAAAGCAACTAAGCAATTCAAATATGCAGTTAATTGTGTTCACAGTGTGTCATTTTAAGCCATGGAACAGGAGTAACGTAGTGTCTAACCAATATCTGTTGTGTTCTATTATCTCTGCACATTTACAGTCAACTTTTCTTTGCATTGGGAAGAGAGACAGAATAGCTGGAGCTGGTGTGACTCACCTGCACATGTCACAGGCACTAGGACAAGGGAAGTGATGTGGGCAAGGCAGGCTGTCCCTTCTGCAGGGGCAATGTCCACAGGGACAGCGTCTTCAATTGTATCTTGTTTTCCTATGGATTCGAGATAATACCAGCAACGCTACTTTCCTGTAACTGATTGGTGTAAACTTAATAAATATCTAAGCAGTACTTGTACCTGAGTTTTATAATGGGTGGGATGGAGTTGAGCCTTACAGCTCTGCCTTGCATTCCCTGTACTCTCTGCTCCTGTATATACAACTGGTGCTTTGCTGACTCAAAAAACGGATATCATGTGGGTAACAGTGCACTTGAAAGATAAGGTAAAACCCAGTAAGAGGTTAGTGCTTTTTTACTGAAGGAGAATAACTACATTCCTTGTCTGTGCCAACTGCCTAAAGCTCACTTCTACCTCAGCATGATGACCGCGTTGAGCTGCTACACTCCGTAGGAGCCCTGGTGGTCTGGACTCCTGGAGTGAAACAGGCAAGTAACCTACTTAGGGGAAACCATAGTTTATTTTTTAAAAATTTATTTAAGAACACTTGGAATGGGGAATGAAGTACAAATAAGAACAGGTGCTCTTCCTGTGCCCTGCTTTGCTTAACATTGAAGATAACTGGTCACATCTTGATTACACGAGTTCAGGATGGAGGTGAACAGTAACAAGTGACATTCAGTCTGTCTCTGTGCCATCATCATCCTCTTCATCTCCACTCTGAGACTGCTCTTCTGTAAGGGAACAGCTCAACAAGGACTTCTGTATACACTGTCTTTCCTCTGCAATAAAGAGAGCAAGAGAGGGTCATTACTTGGTCTCTTCACATGCACTGGAATATCCTCTAAAGAAAGAAACATTTCTCAGGCCAAGAATTCAGAAGTAACCCAGCATATCCTACAAAATCCCCAGGAGATGAGGCTGCGTTTTAGTGAAGTGGCTGGAGGAACCCACCTTCATTTGTACAGTTTTGCAACAGCATCAGCAGCTGTCTTCTGTTATACTGAATCAAAAATTTCTGACATGTTCTTATGGTACCTGTAGAAGTCACAAGAAAAACATGTAACAGTCTACACAACCAAGTGTTTCAGAGCTGCAGTGTATTTTCCAAAGAGCATTGTATCAAATGGCCCAGGAAACAGTTTTGTTACTGCAAATGCTGAGGAGGGGCTGTAGACTTCATTTCTGCACTGCTGAGTTTAAGTGGTGGAGTAATAATTTCTAACATGCAGTGCCTGTTAGTTCCCCAAGGGATTTAATTTCCAGGGTATAGAAGATACTATACTTTGAAAATATATTTTAAAAAGAAAACAATGTCATCTTGTATTTGCTGGTTTTGTGATAAATGTAACGAAGATTTAAGCAAAATTAACGAGGGTTTCAACAACGACCTGCTGGTGCCCGTTTCTTATTTAGATCTGCTGGCAGCCGTGATGTGACACCCGAGGTCTGTGACACCCGCAGCTGCACGAGGGGGTCCTTGCAGGTACAGCTGATCTCTGTTCTCCCCCCAAGCCCCACGGCCCGTACCCCAGCCCCGGGGCGGCTCCTGACCTCCGACGTGCAGGGTGTTGAGGGCGCAGGGGTAGCGCTGGGCGCGGCTCTCCAGGTAGCGCACGAAGGGCAGGGCCGAGCACAGCAGCCGGTACGAGTCCTTGCGGCACCGCAGCAGCACCGTCCCGGTGTAGGCGTTCAGGTACTTCACTGCGGGGACACGCACGGGTGAGCGCAAGGAGCCCCGGAGCCCCGCGTTCCCGGGGCCGCGCGTCCCGCCCGCACCTGTGAAGGAGATGGAGCAGCAGGCCAGGCCGTAGTCACCGTGCACCCGCGCGATGGCGTCCCTGACGGCGAGGCCCACGGCGCGGTCCTCGATGCACTGGCGGCAGCGCGGGTCGTCCGAGAGCACCTCGCACAGCACGTACCTGCGGACAGCGAGGGGTGAGCGGCACGGGGCGACCCCGCACCCGGCTCGGCCGCCGCCCGCCTCACCTGTTCTTGAACCGAACCATGGCGGCGGCGGCGCGCGGCCCGGACGGACGGCCCGCCCGGCCAATGGGTGAGGCGCCTCTGTCCGCTGTAGCCAATCGTCACCGCGCAGGGGCGGGACCAAGGCGAGGGCGTCCCCCCGCGGCGGTCCCGCCTCCCTCCAGCGGGCGCGCGTGCGCAGGGCTGCTGCGAGCCGCTGGCCCGGCACGGAACGGCGGAATCGCGGAGTCATTAAATTGGAAAAGGTCTCTGAGATCATCGGGTCCAACCTGTGACCCAACACCACCATGACAACTGGACCAGGGCACTCAGTGTCACGTCCAATCTTTCTTTAAACACCTCCAGGGACGATGGCTCCACCAACTCCCTGGGCAGCCCGTTCCAGTGTTTAATTACCCTTTCTGTGAAGAAATTCTTCCTAATGTCGACCTTGAACCTCGCCTGGCGCAGCTTGAGGCCGTGTCCTCTCGTCCTGTCGTTAGTTGCCTGGGAGAAGACCCCAACCCCCATCTGGCTACAACCTCCTTTCAGGGAGTTTAGAGAGTAATGATGTCTCACCTGAGCCTCCCCTTCTCCAGGCTGAAGACCCCCAGCTCCCTCAGCCGCTCCTCATAGGACGTGCACTCCAGACCCTTCTTCTGCTCCGTTGCTCTTCTCTGAACCCGCTCCAGATTTTCAATGTCCTTCCTGAGTTGAGGGGCCCAGAACCGCTCACAGCACTCGCAGTGAGGCCTCACCAGTGCCCAGCACCGAGAGGCGATCCCTACCCGGTCCCCGCTGCCCACCCAGCTCCCGGCACAGCCCTGTCCCGTTATCCCTTTGCCCCCCGGGGCCCCCCGCTCCTGCCCCCGCCCTCCGCCAGGGGGCGCGCGTGGCGCGCGGGCCGCGTGAGGGGGCGGCTGAGGCGCCGCGGCCCCGCCGGGTTCGCTGAGGGTCAAACCTTCGGCTTTAGCCCCTTTCTCCGCCTTGCACCGGCCCGCCCTGGCCGAGCCCGCCTTGTATAGTGCCCCAAAGTGTGAATGATGGAGACGGGACGTCTCGGTGTGACAGGAGTCGCGGGAGGTCCGGTGGAGACGGGCGAAGACGGTCCGGTGCCGGTCACCCCCCGGCTATGGGGTGGCTGCTGTGGGGCCACCACCTGCCCCCAGAGGGCCTTAACAGAGTGTCCAGTTCCTCCCCGGTGCTCCTGGAAGGGCTCTGCTGCCGCAGAAAACTCCAGAGTTTAGCTCCTTGGGCTCCAGGTATGGGGAGTTTGGGGATACGTGCTGACTAATGAAAAGAGCTGAGGGAACTGTGGAACAGAGCTACTTCTTATTTCTGTCGTGGTTTCCAAAGCTGTGGTCTGGGACATGGTCTGAGGAAGCAGGGAATGCTCTTTGCAAAGATCTGGTATGAGAAGAAACTGGGGAGAAGGGAATGGGGGGGATAAAGGAACAGGTGTGAGGTGGGAGAAGAACTTCAGTGATGTCCCTGGAGTCAAGTCACACGGGAGCGCTGAGGCACTATAGATTAAGTGGGAACTCATTGCTAATTCAGAGTGGAAACATCTTCTTTAATGACCTTCATTCCACACAAAGAAAACAGTGATAAACCCAGTGGAAATCCTGTCCTGCATGATAAACTTCTGCCCTCTGAAATAGATGCCTGCTCTGATGCTGTCTCCCTGTGGCTATTAACTCCTCTCTCCTTCACCTGTGATCCCATTTTCATGTTGTGTTTTTTTCTGAGAACTGCAGAATATGAGTTGAGTTGCCTGGGGAGAAAAAAGCACAAAGTCCGGCATGGACTTTCTAAGTGGCCTTTTCTCTTGGGCCATGATCAAAGGGACTGGGGGCAGTTTGTCGGTTTTGAAGCTAATGTAGATAGAAGCATTTTCTCCATGAGAGAACTGCATTGCATTGATCTTTGCCATATTGCTCTGTGTTTTAGTATCCAAAAGGGGATCTAGCTGTTATCTGTTCTATTTGTCAATACAATGAGCTCCTAGGTGATAAGGTAGTCTCACATTTTTGAATAATATCAAAGTCCATGAAGATTCCCATTTATTTTCTTTGTGTGGTGAGGTCTCAGTTTAGCTGACCAGGTATATTTGTCTGCTGCCCCAGTGTTTGTGGTGGCATCCCCCATCCTGCCTTCTGACAGGGCTCGGGTTGCCCTGCGCTGCTCAGGTTGTTTTTATCCATCCCTTCCCTTATTTCCTTCTTTTTGCAGAGGCACGCTGGGCTCTGACAAGCAGAGCATGTGAGTGCACTCTGCCCTGTAATCCAATAGGACATGTGCACTGTGCATGCTACAGGCTGGGCCCTGTGCTTAGCACAGGCCTCTGTTTTCGGTCCAGAAGGCTGATTAGGAGAGACACGGTGCAGAGAGCAGTGTTGTGAGATAGCCTTGTCCTGCCTCATTTCACGTAGGATATTGCCTTTAGTTCCCTGTTGTTGGTTTGGGGGATGCACAGAGCAAACCTGAGCCACCACAGCTCCCTGTGCAGTCACTGCCAGTGTCAGTACAAGGTGCGTGAGTCCAGTCAGACATCGTGGTGTGCTGTCCTGACAGCACAGGACTAAAAAGGTTACAACATCTTCACTTTTTTTTTTCCCCACCTCCTCACACTCATCCTCTGCCAGTTCTGCTGTATTGGTCCAGTGTCAGGGATACAAGAAACTATTGGAAGGGACAGTGAGTTACACAGTCAAGGTGGGAAAGAACTGTCGCCTAAGAAAAAATCCGAGAGACAAAAATCAGAAAATGCTATTTAAATAGAAGTGTGGGTCAAGAGACCTGCCAAGTGAGAGGATGGATGTCTCTCCTGCAGACTTGGAGAGACAATGAGGCCTCAGGATAGCTTATCAAATAGAGATTATGAAGGACAGAGCATGTGAGGACAGGGGGAAATAATGTGCACTGTCTATAGATGTTAGGGACAATTTGTAAAGCAGTTTGAGAACTTTGGATATAAGACTCCCTATCAGAATAAGTGTTCACCAATGACTGCCCAATAAAGTGGTGATGCTGGGGAGGTGCAAGAGGAATACCGAGGTGTTGTTTTGCCAGCTTCTGTTCGTTATGTGTGGTAATGTGCCTGTGGAGGGGCTATTCCCAATCACTCTGGGTTGGCTCTTAGATTTCTCAGTTTTAGATCATGTTTTGACATAATCCTGCAGGCTTGAAGATCTAGACCCTCATTTTGGATTTACATGCCATTCATAATCTCTAGATTGTGGGTTCAATTGCATTTGCATTGTATGGAATTAATTGTGCTAATAATCTGTAATAGACGTAATGCATATATTTTATTGTGTGCAGCCAACTCTTAGAGTTTGTATGTATTTACTATAATTAAAACTATCAGCAAATGTGTCCACTGTAACAAACATATATTAGTGAATCCTTGCACTCTTTTTGGACGGGATGTTTCCATTTTGTGGATGGGGAAACTGAGGTACAGGGAAATTAAACAGTTTCTTCATAGAAAATAATTGTCAGTCTGGAGATGCAGAGCAAGGACATAATGTGAGTAGAGCAAACCTGTGTATTAGCACATACTGTGTTGGAGTATAGGTTGTGCATGTTGCTTGTGCATAAAGTAGCCAAGTAATTACATTCTGAAGTAAAATTAGGATACATTGATACTCCATCCTTGTGATACCATTGTGTGGCCAACACCATGATTTTTGATTCCCCCTGGAAACACAGAACTGAATTTGCCATCAGGTGCAGTATCAGAGTTGGGGGTGACAACTATATTTTTTTCCACTGGATGCACATTGCATCCCCAGATAACCCCACAGCTGAAAATACAAAACAATCTGGCTAAAATTAAAACTGCTTCTTAAATCCTGTCTGATGTTGCCCGAAGCTTTTTGTTCAGTTTATCTTCACAAGGTCACTGAGACAGAAGAGTGCATTCTGTGAGCCTGCTGGCCTGGAGCCTTTTTATGCAGATGCTTTCATTTAACATTTGGGACATTCTCCTTCTCCCTTTGGTCCCTTTTAACTCCCCCATTTTCTATATCTCTCTACTCTGCCCTTTTGAGCTCAGGTTTCCTCGGATCAATACGTGCCGGAATAAAAGCTATCCTTTTTTATCACCTTAACAAGTCAGAGCTTTCTGGACGCCCAAGCTGTCGTGGGTCAGAGGCTGCTGCTCTGTCAGAGCTGCCACATGAGCTGCCACATGTGCTGCCTGCAGCACTGCCCTCATCTTTGCTGTCATCCTGCCACGTGGGGTAATTGTCCTGCAAAGCCATGTGTTTGAAGCAAATTCTGCTTCTGCCTCTTTCAGTGCTTGCAGTGTGATCTTGGACTACTTGTTTAGGATAAAAATATTAAATTCACATTTCTTTCTTTCTTTTTTTTTTTTTAATAGTTAAGAACAGGACATTGCAGTTCAGACTAATAGGGACTGTGTGCTCTGAGAGACATCCCATGAGTTTTAAGGTGAGCTTCCATTAAGATATTGGAAACTGGAAGCCAGTTTAGAAAACTGAAGCCAAATTTTAAGATCTGATAAAGGGCACAAGTGTCTATGAGTTTGTCACGTGCTGTCTGGCATGAAACAAGGATCAGGAGTCTCCTGTGCAGCAAAAACCAGTGTGAGAGAAGAGCAGTACAAAAAAGGTGATGTGCCACGTGAGAAGATGGCCCTAAAATTGTAAACTTCATTTTCTCCAGTTCTACAACAGGAATAATTGCAAATACTTTACTCATAGATGTATGTTAAATTTAGTAAACTGTCCACTTGAATGTTATTATTTATAAAATATAGTAAAACTGCTTCCCTAAATGAGAGCTGTAGGCAGCACACTTCATTTGCAGCAAGCTGCTGCAAGAAGGAAACAGCTGTTTCCAAACTAGTTAATTAAATTTAGACAAGAACTAGAATATTAGTTCAGATAGTTCAGGATTCTTTTCCCTTTCCTGTCTGCATTAGGGAACACAGACTGAACTGCAGGCCACATAAGTTACTAAGTAATCTGCTGTATAAAAACCCCATATTTAATAGCTCCTTAAGAGGGATGTTAAAATGGATTAATTATTCTTTGTTCTGGTTTCTGAAGATAAAGGGTAATTACTATTAATTATGTGTAATTGCAAAATTACTCCTTTACAAAGAACCCAGTAGCATTAGGGGGATTTTAACTTCTTGCTACCTATAGGGAGTCTTACAACATTCCATAATGTTATGGCAAAGGCTGCCATAAACTTAAGAGCGGCCTCAGCAAGTCTTACTCACTTTCCAGCCCACACCTGAAACCAGTATTTTCAGAGATAACAGATCTCAGAGCAGCTACAGAGGCAGGACTGGGTGTTTTGTTCTGTGCTGAATGGCACTTAAGCAGGAGGTACAATTTGTGAGACTTGTCACTGAGGATGCCGTGGGACTTTTCCTCAGTAAATTTCCAGAAACCTGTGGAATAACCACAGTAAAACCAAAGGAAAAGTATTAGAAACCAACAACCACCACCACCAACAAAACAAACCCTTGACTTTGCCTATGTGGGGAAGAAGCTTCTGAAAAAAAGAAGAAACCACCCATGACTCTTTAGTAACCAGTACATCTCCTGTGGGTAAGCACAGACAGCAATGGAGACTGTGTTGAGATATTTGAATTTAGGTGAAAAAGAAAAAAAATTAGAATTTTTATAAGAGCACTTTCAATTACATAAGGTAAGTGGATAGGCTTGCCTGAGACCTGGAATTCCTAACTGCCCCACTGATTTCTGTTGTCAAAATATGTAGGTTCATAACTTCCTTTGATATCAGTATGAGTTGGGCACCTCCCTATGCATAAAAATGGGGCCCTTAAGCTCTCCAGGCCTGAGTGTAACATTGACAAAATGAGGATAATAACATTATCTACTTCAAGGAGTGATACAAATAAATTACTGAGTTATTATGCACTTAAATAATATAATAACTGAGATAATATAAACCTGTGGCATAAACATATCCTACCTGAGTGACCTTCTCCACATATGACTTGGTGTGGAGGCCACTCTGAAACAGAAATGACGTCTCTAGTGTTGCTTGTCTTGCAGATCTTTGCTCTCTGCTTTTCCTTTCCCCTGAATTCCCATGAGCAGATTAAGCCAAGGCCCTATTTTACAGTAAGATGTGTCTGCTTATGTTGCCACACTCTGAAAAATCCTTTCTCTACGCGGCTTTAGGTTTAACTCCAGCAGCCTGGAGCAGCACAGGACCAGAGCCTTCTGCAGAGCACTTGTCTCCCTAATGAGGGAGGCAATGAAAAACATTTTCCAGTGCATCCATCACTCAGCGCTGAGGCGAGTGGACAGGCATCCTGGAGCAGCCTTATATAATCCGTGCCTCTGCCTGGCCCGGCTGGGCAGCGGCAGCGCGTGCAGGGGAGAAGGGGGCTGTGCTGGAGCTGCTCCGTGGGGCACGGCCGGGGCTCCCCTTGGCAGCTGCAGGCTCTCGCTTGTGCTGGTGTCAGCTCAGTGCAGGCAGCGTGTCAGTCACTGCCTCGCTGGGGCACGCGGGGCTCAACTCTGCCTGACCCACTCTGACAGAGACCTCCCCACCCGTCTGTTCTTGCCTAGATCCAATGTTAGCCCAGCACAGCAAGGGAAAGACCTGTGAAAGCAGAGTAGGGGTGCTGTGTGTGTGCAGATTTGAGAGGGGGAGAATCAAGAGCACCTCTATTTCTGTCGTGCCGACTGAGGGTGCTCGCAAAGACCAGTAAATGCAAACAGATTTGCAGAGGCAATAGTTGTTACAGATGAGAGAAGACAAAAAGCACTGGAAGCATCTGACCTATTTTGGGAAGCTTGCTGAGGCTTTTTACTTCTATTTTGTTCAATTTTGTTTTTCCAAAAGATATACTTGCACCTGAGTCAAAGAGAGTAAATATTTATCATTTTTTTTAACTATGTGCACCACAAAGACATAAGCAAACCAAAAAATATCTTGCTGGATTTGTGAGGCTGTTGCCACCAGTCGCCCTGAGGGCACGGGGGTTTGAGCTGCACTTGAGATGCCTTTTGCCTGCTGCTGGTTGGTCCCAAGCTAAAGCTCCTGGTGATGCACATAACAACCTTTTTGCAGTGCTTGATGGCATCTGCCACAGTAAGATGATTTGGGGGCAGTTGACCCAGGGCACATTCCTCAGGCCCCCTCAGGAAAATTCCATAGTGCTCATTCTGGAACTCAAGCAGTTGTTGCTATGTGACCTTCTCTGTTCCTGTTTCATACCTGTGAAGATCATGTTTATCCTGCTGTAACATTAGTGACTTAATTAGAGCTGAATTTGGTCCTACTGTCTCTGAACATGAGCAGCTCCCATCTAGTCATCTAAAGGATCAGATCTGGTTTCTTCTCTCTCTCAGTATTGGTGGCATCTGGTTTCATTTTCCATCTTTCCTGCGGGAGCTCACTTTCCTCCACATTTCAGCATATGCTTGTTGTATGTCAGCACCCCGGGCTACCCATGTGTCCGTGCCAAACCAGGTACCGCTTTTCCAGCCAGCAAGGGACAACATGGTGTAAGGACAGAATGTGAGACATCAGGAACTGGTGGTGTGGACTGTGCATAGCTTAAAACCAGAACCTGCTTGCAGGTCAAGAAACTAGGCTAAGTGTGAGATTATTTTCCCTGTGTGTAGGATGTGAAGAGGTAACAAGATTTTCATCCTGTAGGAGCCTAAGGGATGCCACTGGCAGGGTAAATGCCAGGGTGGGGCACCGCTGATGGAATGACAGGGCTCGCAGGGGACACCACACTCCCAACATCCCAACATGTGCAGGACTGTCTGCATGACATCCCCATTTGTCTCTAAATATGCTGGCATGGGAAATTTTCTACGTGTGCTGGTTTGTCCCCAGGAGCTGAATCAATTCCTTTAACTTGTTCCACCTCTTCCCTTCCCTGTCCCCACCTCAACCACTTGGCCAAACCACAACTCCCTCCACCTTGTTTGTGGCACACAGAGGGACAGCTATTCAATCAATGACGATGAAGTTATTTTTTGTAGGATGTGGGATTTTTAAAAAGTGTACAGTGATGATTTTCAGTGTTTATTAGATTCCTCTAAAAAATACATTTAACTTCAACTCTCAGCATTTTAATGTATATTGCTACATAGATAAACTTATTGCTTGAAAAAGCATGTGTACTTGCTGTTATTTCTCTATTATTATAATGTTACCCAGTATTGTAAAATCAGCATCTATGACTCAGATCACAGACATTAACAAAATTATTTAAAAATAATTTTATTTAATTAATTTACTTAAATTATACATACTGAGCTCTTTTATTTTTGAGACTTGCGGGGTGCAGGTATTTCTCTGTAAGTGTGGGGGCAAGGAACTTCATTTGTCTTTTAATAGTCTCTTAGTGTCAGAGACGAATGGTGTCACCTCATATTGAAGCTCGTTTTTTAATAAAACTGCAGCAGTTTATAACATGGATACAGAGCTCCTGCTCCCATTCACGTTCCCTCCTACTCCACCCCATGTTCACCACAGTGACAAGCACAGGAAACTGAAGGGCACATACTAAATCTCCAGTTCAGTTCTTTAGTGCCTCTCACACATTATAGCTTTAGGGAGCAGGTGATGTTTTGAGGACAGGGTATAAGCAACTTTAGATTAAGTAATGGACTTAATAACTTCCTATCCCAGCAGACTGTCTGTGTGGCTGTCAGTGCTGTGTAGCCGTGTCCCTGATACCCAGTCTGCTGTTTTCTGTATCATTATTCATAAGCTCCCATCCTGAACAGCAATCAAACTCTTCAGGCTGTGCTGTCTGGGGGATTATCACACTCGCGGGGCGGTTAAAGTCACTTTGCCTCGAGTCTTCTGCCTCTGAAAAGTGCCCAAGGCTAATCACTGTGAAATGTGACGCCTGTCATGTCTTCTTGTTCAAGTGTGTGCAGCAGGCCTGTCATTCACTAAAAGCCTTAACATCTGTTATTACACAGTAATCCTCACACATCAGGCTTCCAAATAAGAAACTGGTGGAGTCCAACAAGGTATGGCTCAGCCTTGGTTTGCATAATTCCCAGAATGCAAGGCAACTTGCTCTCCCTTCTGAAATCATTAATAAGCAATAAGAATATTATATAAGCTGGCATCTTTTTTTAAACCATGATAATTTCAAATGCTATTATAATTAGGATGAAGATGAGAGTTTGAGCTGGGGGAGGGAACAGAGAAAGGATTAAGCTGATCTCCACCATGACGTTAGAAGGTGGCTTTGTCTGTAATATCCTAGTTTGGACAATAATGGACACACTTTAGAAACACGAAGAGGCAAATAGACAATTTATTTGAAAGTATTAATCCTTTTCATCCTGAAATGTTATCTCTTGCCTTAAATAGGATCACAGCTTTCCAGTCCACTTATATTCTGACTACTTGACCCTTTAGAAAGGCCTGAAAAGCAAGAAATGTTTGTGTCGTACCCTGGTGACTGTCAGCTCCATAGTGGGTCTCATAAAGTGGACAGAAATGTTCTGTGGCTGGGAATGTCTTTGTCTAAGCCAGAGTGACTGGTAGGTGATTGTGCCTGCAGTGCTATCACATCACAAGAGACGTGGCCTCTCGGGTGGCAGGTCCCGAGCCATGACAGATCAGATGTGATATTTTAATGAAGAAAAGTTTAGTGTCTTGATGGAGCAGGCGGGATTTGCTGGAGAAGGCGAACCAGGCGAAAATATGGTTTATAAATGTAAGTAATAGGGCCGCTTCCTCTGGAATAAGGAAGATTTAAAAAGTCACTTGTCAAAATCATTTCCCTCTAAGGCTGCAACAGCCCTCGGATCTGAGCATGTTCCTGATGTTCCCCCTCACTCACATGCACGAACACGGGGAGGCAGGCGGGAGGAGGCAGCTGCACTGACACACTATGGGGTTTGCAGGAACACGATGGCAATTTAGAAGAGCGATTAAAAGATTGCAAACATTTATTAATAGCTTTGCTGCTGCAGCAGCTCTGCCGGAGAAGCCTTGCTTCCTCAGGGATGCTCTTACCTCCTGCCTGCTCCCTTCCAGAGCTCTAGAAAGTGAAAAGTCAGGTTTGGACTCGGTTTCTGTTTAAAGCCATCAGACTACAGACCACGTTATCTCAGTAGCCAGGAGAGGGGACAGGGTGGACTCGAGTGTGGGAAAGAAACAAGAGAAGGTACACAGAGCAAAAAGAAAGGATTTGTTCTTTCCAGCTATTGCTTGGCCTTTCTTTTCTTCCCTGTGCTGCTCTCCCTTTCTCTCATTGTTCCTCTTTGCCCATTCCTTCTTCTCTCCCTTGGGACAGCATGACTTTTTGTTCAGTGCATTGGCACTACATTCAGATGTGAATCTACAGTGTCCTTTGATACTGTTTAACAAAATCAATGAAAGACAGGTATAAGAGCAGTATTGGAGGGGATCTGCTGAAAGTTCTGCAGAATGATCTAATTTCCTACATGAGCACAATCAGTTCCTTTACAAATCTCATGACTGTGTCCTTGTCTCTTCAGAAACATTGAGGAAAGGGAGAGGTGAAGGTTCAATGAAAAAAAAAAAGGAAAAGAAAAGGAAGGAAAGGGCAATTGGCTGAGCAAAAAAAATCACCTTAATCTTCATGGCTGATCCTGTTGAACAGCAGTAAGCACCGTAAATGAGATGGGCAATTCTGATGTTTGAGTGCACAATATCTGAGACAGTTTTATCCCACAGAGCAGATGATGGTGACTGACTGATACAAGTTTGCAACAGGAGGATATTTATCCTACGCATATGGTGACCTCCCCCGTATTCCTATCCACAGCAGAATAATCGGTTTCTTTCATTTTTTATTTTTTTCAAACTGAGTCCTAAGAGAAATTGAAATGTCTGGACAGCCTAAGAGGAATATATTTTTACTGCCAAGCAACAATGACAGCAGATATAAATGCTTGTGTCCCTGTCACTATCTAAAATCCTGCTGGAGCTGAGATGGATGACAGCACACCCCAACCTTGGCCAACAGCATGGCTGAGGGACTGGATATGCCACTGGGCATCAGCAGCCTTCTACCTGTGCTTAACTTTTTTAGTTCCATTGAGATCATTTTTCTTCTGTTCATACACACAATTTAATCATCCCATTTTTCAATTTAAGAAAAATCTCGCTGCATAATTACTACATCTGTGCTTAATGCAGAAGAATAGGCAGAGGAGAAAACAAAGTTGATCCAGTGGATCAGAAAGGAGAAAAAACATGATGGTGAAAAAATGGAGGAACAAAACTAGGGTTGAATTAGGAGTCCTGCATTATTCTTATCTGAACCTGCTTTGGGTTGATTTGGGTTTTTTTTAACTGCTTCCTCTGTTCCCTAAAGTTTTCAGTTTAAATACTTCCTTGGTCAGTGTTCAATTTGGAACTTGACTACCTGAATTTTTGTGTATTGCAAGGGAATGTGGCTTATGAAAAGCACCTGATTACCTCTGTTCACTTTGTATACCCTGCTCCTTGTTGGAAGCTATACAAGCTGAAAGGTAGCAAAAAACATCCTCCCTTGGGATATTTAAGGAAGGTCTGTATAAATTTCTGGGGAGTTTGGCAGAAAGCCTCCTGGACATTAAAAAGGCCTGCTTTTCTAAGGAATGTATATAATACTTTGAATAACCCTAGTCTAAAAGACAGAACCCACCAATGTCTTTGGGCTAATTGCTCCTTTGCTTTTGTCTTTAGGAGCTGGAATTCCCCATGTTCAGAGCAGACAAAGAAGGACAGCAATGATAATGAAACAAACCTGGATGCTGGAGAAGTACCTGATCTCAGGTGAGAAAGGATGTAGATAGGATCCTACAAACATCTTTTTAACAGAAGGAAGTACTTTTGGAGATGCTTTCCCTCTCATTTCTTATTTGATGGTTGTAAATGGCAGCCCTTTCCAGGTAGCAGCAGCTATATTGCTTCAGCTGCTCTGTGAAAATTCTCATTCTTTCCTAGCAGTAGCTATTGCATTCCCATTGGTTTCAGAATCTTTAATTTCCAAGTTTGCTGTGTGTGACACCAGAGAATTGCTTACAGCCTTCGGACAATTAGGACACCTGTTGGTGGAATTGTTTTATTGGGATTTTTTTCATGTCTGAAAGGTTATTTTGGGATCTTTTTTGGCCTTTACAAATATTTAAAGCAAGAAACTGTATTTCATCAGCATTTCCTTTGCTCCCATCAGGACCTCAGCCCTCACTAAGGCTCTTGCCTCATGTAGACCTCATCTTCCTTTTTTAAACTATTTTCTTGCTCGTTAAAAAAAGTAAATGTATGAGAACCACCATTCTCTTAGTTTTGGAACTGTCACTGTAGCCTTTGCCATTTGCATTTCCTTGCATTATTAGGACAGATGCTCCCTCTGGGTACACTGGACATATCCCTTCAAGTAATTGCAATTGTACTTTGCAAACGAGCAAGGAATTTGCTTTCCTGTGTATTGAGACATCTCTCTGTGTCCTGAATTTTGTACTGGCTGCTTTCTCTGCATCCAAGTGACAAGTAACAGGACTACAGCAATGGATAAAATAACCTGCACTGACCTCAAAGTGTTGAGTTTCTGAATTGATAAATACGTTTATTAGTAAGAATAAAAGAATTCTAGAATGCCAAGAAAGTCCTGAAACTTCCGGAGTTTACCTGTTCTATCCTTCTCCCATCATGAAAGGAAGACAGGGCTCTGACAGCATTACCAAGGCTTTGACCTCTGGGATTTTCCTTCTTAGCCATCACACAACACAGAGCTGGGGGCAGCACTCAGGCACAGCCCAGATACATCCCTGAGACACAATTAACCTGCAGCTGCACAGCCTTTGTGGAGGTTGGATTCCACAGAGAGGCTGAGGAGTGTGGGGATCAATGGCAATGCAGCTAGATCTCTTCTAATGGGAAAACTTAGGGGTGAGAGGAAAGACGGTGACGAGCCTGTTCCTTCTGCACAGTGAAAAGTGGGGAGGTGAGATTCAAGTTGTTACTCACAGATATGGGAACATTGCAAGAGATTGCAATTGCAGTGATTATTCTTTGTATCCTTGTTAGGAGACAGAGAAGGGGTAATGAGGAAGGGGAAGAGAGGTTAGAGGTGGCAGCAGAAAGGAGAATTGTCCTTCTATGAGTGCCAATAAATAACTTCATCAGCACTGAGAAGGTGGTAGAAAGCATGACAGGGGTCTTTTCAAGGTTTAGGTTCTTCTGTGGAATAAGTCCCTTTAGTTTAGGGAAAAAAGTCACCAAAGATAAAATATTCCCCGACATGAATATAGAAACAATGAGGTTGCACATGATGAACTTACAAAATTCTGAAGTAACTCTGCTTTAAAACTCTATCAGAACAAAGTCATTAACTTTTAGCATAATGTACTTTATTGGTTTGATGATGAATTAAAAACTGGAGGGAAAATGAAGAAGCAGCTCCTGTAAAGCTGCATCATCTTCTGCCTCCCTCGAGACAACAGTGCATCACCTCAGCTGGTAGCAAAAAGTCTGCCAAGCTTTGTCATCATTTGCATCATGACCTGAGAGCAAAGGCACCCTCTGCCGTCACACGGGGCAGTGCTGGGCATCACCAGCAGCACTACAGTGGCCACAGAGCCGGGAATATTTGCCTGGTCAGCACCAGCTGGCAAACGGAGGGAAATGAAATATATTGCTGTGTATTCTGTTTGTGTGGATCAGCATCAGCCTTACCGGTCTTCAGTTCAAACAACAGCTATTTGTGAGGTTTGTTTTTCAAGGTTTTGCTTGCAAAGGTTTGACTTCACCTGAAATGCATGATAGTCTTGACTGCCTGTCCTGTTGTCTGGAGCTTGTCTTCTCACACAATGCTCAAGTGAGCCACAGGACACAGCCAGAAAACTTAGTTTATGGAAAACATACCAGAATCACTTGGATCACATTATCTTAAACTCTCCACGTGAACAAAATGTAGCACTAGGAGATTTCCTCGTGTTCTGTCTCCAAATCTTGCTTTCTGCTTTTCTTTGTTTTGTTTGTTTTATTTTGTTTAAGAACAGTAATACTGTCTTCCAGACCCTGCTTGTGTTCTCCTTTGGTGTTGACTTTGTATTTTCTTCCCTACCTGATATTCTTTTCCTTCCTTTTAACCCAGCATTGGTTTAAATTATTTCCCCCACTATAAGTACTCACACCCAATCCCTCCAGTTTCTGATAATCACAGCAAATTGGTATGATTTTCTTGGCTAGAACTTGTTCTTTACTTACTTATGTTGGTGTTTATCCTAAAATTCATTAAACATCTATTTTTATTGTCTTAGGTTTGAGAAAGTACATGTCTCAGGAGAGTTCCGTTTGCCTCTGAATAAAGTCAATGTGAACAAATAATTGCTAGAATGTCTTTACTATTCTTACCTGGTTTCTAAGCAAGTTCAGGAAATCACATCAAGGAACACTCTGCTTTCCTGCAGCAGCAGTAGAAGAGATACAGCTGTCTATCAGCTAGGTGAATTCTCTCACAATGAAACAAGCAAATCTGATTTTCTTGTTAAAATTCTCATGTTATTTCATCGTAGGAAGTACAGAGATGTGCCTGGTAGCACCCCTGGCCCAGAGGTGAGGGTTTGGCAGCTCACCTGGTTGTTGCTGTGCCCATTCGCTGAACAGTGTCACCACATCTTGGTGAGGAGAAGTTCTTTGTAGGCAGAATGAGAGGTTCAGTCCCTGAGATCTGCTCAATGATTTCCATAACAAACCAAGTACTGGGTTAGAAGCTCCAGCTGAACACCAGGGTGGTGAGGATAATGGTGTGGACAAAGGGGCTGAAGTACCAGCGTAGGTTTCTAAACCCTCTTGACAGATTTTACATTGTTCACAAAGTGATGTGACTTTTGGGTGCTTATGAGTAATGGGTAGAGCTGGATTGTTTAGTGTCCCTGTCCCCCAAGGCCACTGCCCTTTGAGAGGGAACAGTGTGTGCCAGTGTGTTTGGCAGCCACGCTCCCAACCTGACGCAGGCATTTTGGGGGGGCATGGAGCTGGCAGAGATGACTCATTCCGCCTCAGTGGCTCATTGAGGAGCTGCAGGGAGAAGCTATTTATAACCAGACCTTTCAGGTTCAGTGCAGCAGCATCTTCAGCAGGAGGGGGGACGGGAATGGGGATGGCACATAAGACTTCCCAGATACAGATCAGCTCCCACCTCAGTATTGCTCCTAGAGCTACTCAGCCACCAGCTGACTTCAGCCAGCATCTTTTCCAAGTCTTTTGTCCAGCTGTCAGGGTGCCCTGGTCCTGGGGTAAGATTCTGCTGATAACTCATCAGCTCCTCAAAGAGCAGGGAGACAACTGTTAATATCATTAGTGTGAACAAAACACAAACTCTTTCTAGTGTAGCTGCTTCGCTGGCACTGGCCGATTCTTTCTGACCCATGGCCGTGGCATTATCACCTTTATCTTTTCTTTGTCTCTGTGTTTATTCCCGAGCTCTTTTCATGGGTGTTTTCAAACAGTCTTTATGCTGCCAGCAAATCCCATTTAAACCTCCCGAGGTTTCTTTTCTATACAAGCTGTCACTATAAAACTGTAGTGGGTTTTCTGATCTTGCTGTGGACTCATTTCATCTTTAGGTGCTTCCATGACTCCACATGTGAAACAGAGATAATGACACCCCCTGTGTTAAGCACAGTGTGGTCTACAGCAATGAAACACCACCTAAGTGGTAGTATTATTACCAGAGAGAGTCACAGTACAATAGGAAAGTGTTTTACACAACAGTAGAGGACAGCATGTGTTAAAGAAAATATTTACTACAAACACACGTCTTTGTATCTAGGTAACTGTAGACTTTATCTTGAAGCATGTTAGCAAACATAAAAGTTATTGAGTTTTCTGTTAAATTAAACTTCTTCAAGTCTGTTCTCTTAACTGCCTTTTGAATTCAAAGCCACAAGGCACAAGGGATCCTGTGTCATGAATGTTTACCTTGTTCTTGTTCTACCTCTGTCCTATTCTTAAACCAATTTGTTGTCTGGAGCTGGGCTGTGGTTGCATTCTGTTGCTTCTTCCCATAGCTTAAATGCTGCATATCTGGCCCTTCATCTTCTCTTTTTCTTCTCTTTATTTCTTTCTTCCTCTCCCTTCTTCATTCAGTAGACAGTTGGCTCAGCAGTGTGCAGCTGGTGCACAGTTTGATGAGTGTAAACACTCAGTGTTAAGGCCATTTGGGAGATCTGTAGGTTTCTTTGGGGGTCTCTCTTTTGGCTGTCCTACATCCCCATGCTATGGACCCAGAGCTTTATTGGCCTGTTTACAGTGGGTTGTGTTTATTGTCTTCATACAGAAGCTGTACTGCAAATAATTCTTGCCTTCAGTTTTGGCAACCAGCTAAAGGGGAGGTCTGCACTGCATAAATCAGTGCTGCAATGATAATTTATTTCTTCAAGTCCAGCTATAAGGCTGGAGGGATATGTGAATGTGGCACATACCTCATAATCTGGGCTGGAAGTGTCTCTGCACAGTAGCCCAAACTCTTCCTATCTGCCATATCATTTTCCTGAATCTCTGTTTGGATTTGGGAAGAGTAGACATCTGGTTTTTATGGTTGCAAATAAACCTCTGAAACATCAACAAAATGTAGTTGGTGCAGAGATATTTGTGTTGATCTTGAGAGAAAGAGACCGTATTTCAGGGACATGAAGTGTTTGGGGTTTTTTTGAGTGGTAAACTAAAATGTGCTTGTAACTTATAAGCAATTATAACTTGAATGTCAACTTTGCTCCTTGTCTCTTTCTTCAGCAAATTTTACACAGTAGATAAAATGGTTTAGAGCTGTTGATTTATCCCTTTGGCACCTCAGGCACCATGAGCACAGTGTATGGAAGTACAGCTGGTTGCCCTGGGTGTCTCATCACCTCCCCTTTGCCTGAGGCCTGCAACATTCCCGAGCAGACCCCTGCAAGGGGATCCCAAGGATGGGCAATATGGCCAGGGAGCACACAAGGAGATTTGTCCAGGTTTGACTTCGTGAACCCAGAACCAAGAGGGTTGGGAGGGGAAACCAAGAGTGTGCAAACATGTCAGAGACTGAAAAGATTTACTTCCCTGCATTTCCAATTGCTTGTTTTCTATCTGGGGAAAATCCCTTTTGACAGCCCAGGCGGTGAGCTTCTAATTCCTGTCTCCGGCTCATTTTTCACTTCAATCCCTCAGCGAACGGATTTTAATGCTTGATGGATTCAAACAAAATTATTTCCGTTCCTGTGGCTTTGCAAAAGCCTCCAGGGTGTGTGTATGTGTGCACAGGGGAGGAGGGACGGGGCTTGTTTTCGTTACACTCCAATAAGCCTCCTCTCCAAGGGAGACCTATTTCATTTCTTCATTTAGGGCTTTCTTGCTGATGATTTCCCCCATGCTGTCCTCCTGGCTCCTGGGTCACAGGAGGACCTGTAAAGCATTTGCTGTTCCAAGGGGTACAGCATGCAATGTTCCAGATCAGTGTTTCTGATGCAAGTGGGGATTCAAATAATATGACCATACTGTGCTTCCAGGAATAGCACTAGACTGGGGGGAATAACTGTGGGAAAACTTTGATACCCCCCTGCTCTTGCTGGGAGCGAGACACCACCACAGGCTGAGAGATGGGGTTGATGACTGAAGCATTGTCTGGGTAATCAGTGTTTAGCATTGACATCTTGTTTGAACATGTGTACAGTTCACCCTACTGCCATTGCAATGGACAAGTGTTGCTTTTTATTACAATTTCCAGCCTCTCCCGCCAGCAGAAATCACTGTAGGGAACTGTGCAGGGGCTCTTCTTGCATAACATTCAGTAATCAGTCAGAATTTCAGCTGTGTCCCTGCTGGGCTTCTTCCACAGAGTTCTTGTGTCCGGGAGGCTAAACACTATTAAAATGTTCAATATCTCACCCTTCTATCCAAGCCAGATCAGCATCATCATCCAAATTAACGAAGCAATTGTTCTATGATACACAGATCTAATAAGGACTTGTAACTAATAAATGCTAAAGATCCTCACTCTCTGAAGGATTTAGAGTGTAGCATAAAGTTGATGATGTCTCTCAACGTATGAGACTACTGTTGTTAGGGTGTGCTAAGCCCACTTGGTGATATCTAGATTGAGTTGTTTCAACTTATTATAACAGCTCCCAAGCTGTCACTTTGTCAGGCAAGGCAAAAATCTTGTTCCTGAACTTGGAAATGTGTTCTGTGTTCCTCTACAGCATATGCCTGTCTTCTAGGACAACCTCCCATGTCCCCAGCCTCCTGTGAATATTTGTTTAGAGCTTTTGATCATCATACATGTGTGTTGTGTCATGTTTGTAAAGCTGGTGGATCTGGAGGCTACAGGGTGTAACTTGTTTGTTCCATTTTATCTGTCTATATTATTTCACAACCCCAGTTCCTCTAACTTCAGGTTTTTTCAGTGTAAGTATTCTAATTCTCATTTTTTTATTTTGTTAAATCTACAGGTGAGAAGCCCTGTTTTATTAGTGTGGTTTTCTAATATGAGAGACTATTATTATTATATCTCATATTTCTAATATGAGAGACTATTGCATCAGAGACTATTAACTTACATTATAAATACTCAAAATTATGCATAAAGTATACATTGAGGTTTCCTTTGTAAATACAGTAATAGCATTTCAGGAATTATTTACCTGGTTAATATGATCTTGAGTGCAATTGTATTTTTATTTCAACTTCATCAATAATCTTCAAGGTTTCAAGCCAGGGCCAGTAAATTGAAGTGTTAATGAACTTTGGAGCTTCATTAATAAAATGATGCAAAGTCTGTTTGGTAGCAGAGGACAGTAATATATGAAGCAATAGATACCATTGGCCTGAAAGCTTCAGCTAATTGTTACAGCAATGGTACAGGCAACTCTCCTTTTACACATCTTTAGACTGTAAAAAATAAATAAATCTAATTGACAGTTTGCAAAGGATCAATAAGAAGTTGAACTAATTGTGAGTAAAAAAGGAGTTCTTAAATTTCTATCTTGTCTTTCTGCTAGAAAATGAGGAGATTTTACTGTGGATGTAGCTGATTAATTAGCCTTGTCCTTTGCCACCAGAGAAAGGAAGTAGACAAATAATTGGAAAATGTGGTTTTTAAATACTCTCGTTTCAGCCAATGTTCTGGATTGCTTCTGTGGTGTTAATAATGTTTATTAATGTTTTGATTGAACATTTTCCTAAGTCACGAGTGTTCCCTGTGCAAAGGCGTGAGTCGTGAATCCAGCTGGATACCCGTTGGATTTACTTGCTGCGAGTCAAATTATTTGATATTAAATACATATTAGCATATGATTGCACCAGTTTTATCAACAGGATTTGCCAGTAAATGATAAATTATTTTAAACCTGGTTTCCACCACGTTGTGGGGGTGAGGTTAATGAAGACTGGAAGTTATTTCTAGTGACAGAATACAGTGTGAGTACCACTGAGAAAGCAGCATGTTGGGTTTTTCCTGCCACTTGTTGTCTCTTTTAGTTGGTGACTCTGAGACTTTCCTTCACTGGGAAGTCTTACAGAGGTGGCTGGTGTCTTTCAGCTGGAAAACCATCATCAAGCTTTTCTTACCACTCTGTATTGTACTAACCTTCCTGCCTGTGCTGCCATTTGCTCCAGTCTAGCACTTGCTGTGCCTTTGGCACTGTAAACAATATCTCAGCCACTACCCTCAATTGTTTTTCAGGATCCTGTTTACTCATATATCTACTCTCTATAATCCTTTAATGGTGACAAGCTTATCAGTGTAATCTTTGAATTTTACCTGGCTATTCCTTGCTCTCTCTGTTGCTTTATTTTTTTAATTGCACACAAGACTGTGTCTAGCGTGGTCCTTCGTGTGCCATTGTCCAATTTAATAAACGTTTCATTTCCTTTCAAGCTGATAGTGTATTCATTTCCCACTGCAACACTGAGCTTTCCCTCATGAACAGTTCACTGGAGGTGGCACTGCAGTGGTATTGCCCATGTTGTGCAAGCTCTGCTGCTGCTTGCAAAATATGCAAAGCTGATCCAGGACATTTCTCACATCTTCCATATGCCAAATATTTTCTTGGTCCATCCTGGTTGTCACAGAGCACATGTGATTCTCCATGATTTGATCTTTGAGCTAAATGTGCTTACATGTCTCAGAATCTCTTGTATGGTGTATTTTGTGTTTTCATTGTGTTTAGATCTGACTTGCATTTAATTCTGGACTGGATGATTGCCAGAGGTTGGTTCTTTGACCTTCCACCAGCCTTGAAAATTTTGAGGAAAACCAATTCTCTATTAAGAGGACACACCTTAATCTGAATTTTCTTAAAAAATCTCAGGAGAGACACCCCTTAGTAATCTTTGAAAAGGTAAGAATCAGCCAGGCACATGCATTTCTTCAGGTCCATTTTCTTTTTTTTTTTTTTTTATATTTGCCTAAAGAAAATAAATCTTTACATTTCATTTTTATGTGAAGTGCAGTATCTCATAATGCATATGGATTTCTAAGGAGTTTTCACTGCCAGAATTGACTGAAACCTCTTAAACATTTCAAATGCATCAAAATTGAGTATTAAGGAAAATAAAGCTTTTGATTGTCTTCCTTTTTACTGGCATACATGGCTTTTAGATAAACACAAATTTCTAGCACATACACATGCAATTTATATTTTCCCAATTGCCTTCTGTATTTCCAGACTTTCAGCTCTTCTGGGCACCTTGGTAGCTTCTTCTTTTCTACTGAAGTTACACTCCTTGGCATCTTTTTATTCCTGATACCATATGGCACTCTTTAATCCCTCTGCACCCAAACTGCTTTCAAAGTTATTCCTTATTAATGACGCATTTCCAGCTGTCTCTGCTTAACCCAGTGAAGGCTTTTGCCTTGTCCCTGTTCCTGAGCCTGGGCAACTGTACAGTTACGGTAGCCAGGGCTGTGGCTTGGGAGGGAACTCACTCCAGGCACAGTCCCTGCAGTAGAAGGGACTGTCTGGGAATGGCACATTGGCAAGGGGGTGAGTCCCCAGGTGTTTCCAAGAGGAGGAGACCTTGTAAGTAAAAAGTCTATTCAAAATGCAGCCAATGCGATTTGCCTGATTACAGTGTATGACAAACTGAGGTTTCTGTAGAGCACAATGAAACCATTGGAGCAATTGTTCCCATGGGAATCCCATCACAGGGAAATGGCCCGGGCACTCGAAGGAAATACCCTGTAGGGCATTTCCTTGAGAGATTGTTTTTGGAAAGAAAGAATCTATCTCCAGAAAATAAATCTAATAAAGCCCAGTTTGTTTGCGTGGCATTGAGCCCTGTAAAGATCCGTGCTAATTCCTCTTGGGCGGTGCTCTGGTGTAAGGAGCTGACATTGCCGCTGAATGACAAAAGCACCGTGTGAGTTCTGTTCTCTCACGCTCTTCCCAGGAAAGCCGGGACAGCCGCAGGGGGGTAAATGAGCAGATGCTTTTCCCCTGGTGTAGGGACACCTGCTGTCAAAGGCACATTGCTGAGCCAGAGAGTCTCTAGCTGCACCCTTAGATTTTTTCTTTTGTTACTAGGTATTGCAATCTCTGCATGAGTCGTTGCTGCTATTATTATTACTGCTACTACTGTTATATTATATTGTTAATAATATTATTGTTAATTAATATTGTTATGTGATGCTGAAGCTCTGTTCCCCTTCTTTCAAGATGCTGTTTCTGCCACAGCCTTTTCTGCCTTTGATCACAGCCAAGAAAATGGCTTTGACATTGTATGTATTCCCCTAGCCCACTGCAAAGTCCTAATCCTTCTAATAGCTGGAGGTTTTCAGTTTAAGTCTTTTATTAATATTCAATCTTAATTGTAAAGCACTTCAGTGATATCCAAAAGCCTGCCTTACATAACAGTCTTATCCACATTTGAGTCCTTCAGAGCTGGAGTGTCAGGAAAAACCTCTGTTTGATCTGCCTAGTCTGTCATTAGTCCTCACGCCTTTAATGCACAAACCCATTAGAAATTAACAATACCTTTCAAACGTCTAAGCTCAGTCAATGTATATTTTTAAATATTTGATATTATTAGAAAGAGTATGATTTGCTGTCATGTTCTTATTTAAGTGGTGTCATGAGCACAGTCTCTATACAGTCTTCTGGGGGTCTTGTTTGCAGCTCTAAATCATCTGGAAAGTGAAAGAAGCTGTAGGAAATTGAGGTAATTAAGATATTTCATAAAGTGCCAGTGTTGATAAGATCTTACTATGCATGAGGTTTTTGTCAGCCAGGTTCGTAGATGAGAGCACCTGGAAACTGGAAACTACTGGTTTCCTCACGGTGGATATGCCAGAAAGTCACTGGAAAGGAAGAAAGGAGAGGTGTTTTTCCTAATCAAAAATAACCCTTTTTGAAATATGGCTTTCGAGATTTTAATTCATTGCAAATAACCGTTCCTTTTCCTCTTACACTGATTCATCTATTTCAGGCAGTTGCCAGCTCTTCCCAGTGTTTATATATTTTGGTAAAGACTAGGAGTGAATCTTCAGTCTAACAAACTGGCATGTTTAGAATATGAACCTTCATGTTTACTTGTCTTAAGGAGAATTTTTTCAGGGGGTTGATTCAGCTCAGACAAATATTGTTCAGACTGCACAAAGACCCAAGTGTAAACTGAGAGCCTTCCCAGTCAACTAATGCAGGAAACACACAATTTTAATACAGTTCAATGTTATTAACAAGCAGATAAAGGAGAGATGTGAACTTGGGCTTCAGACAGCAAATATAAACATCTCCTGAAATCTCAGCCCAGAAGACAAAGGACATAACAGCACATGTCCACAGCCTGCATTTAGAAATCACATCCAGAAGCACATTTCTGTTTCCTCCAGCTTCTGTACATGCTGTGTTAAATGATTTTTATAAGCCCACAACACTTTCTCCTTTGCATCTGAACAGAAGTTCTTAAATCCAAAGACCTGAGAACCCCTTTGGGAAGCAGTTGTTACTGTCTGTGCTTCACATGGAAGGAATTAAGGCATGGGGCAGTAAAGCTGAAATCCCTGTAGGAACTCTTCACTGGGGGAAAGATGTCAGGAGTTAACATTTGTGATTCAAACAAAACTACAGGCAATCAGGGTGGTCATTAACTCTCCTTTCACACCAGTCCCCTGCTCACACACCAGTGTATGCTGCCTGCCCAAAACTGCAAAGCTGATCTTTGCACTGCACAAGATAGAAGGAAATATGAAATAGAAATGCTTTGCTAGATGTTTACCAGGATTCCTTGGAAATCACTAAAAATTTATGTTATTCAATATAACTTGATAATTGTACTAATGAGATGTTGTGAAATCCACTACCAAAACATGACACCCCTTTGAAATGAGGCGTACAAAGCATTTTGCAACTAACTTGTTTGTACAGCTGACAAACTACTTCATCTGAAATTGAAAGGTAATTTAGGCAGTGTTACTACCTAAGCTGTAACTTTGTTCAGGACATCAGGTCTTTTATTAATTTCTTGGGGAAAAAACTAATTAGATCTCCAAGATTAGGAATTCTCAGTACCTCGGTCTAGTTTCTTTTGCCAATGGCACAGGTAGCAGCATCTTGCCCCTCTCTCCCCTTGAACCCGCTGGCTCAGCAGGGAGATGGGCATGTTTGCACATGAGCTGCTTCAGCTGCTGCTTGAACAAGGTGTCCTCCCCCCACTTGCATCCCAGGGCTGTAATTTTTCATCTGAAAGGGACTACTGGCTGCTGATAGAAACCTGACCACATTTTTTAACTCATACAGCTTCTTTTCTGGTTACAAGCCATACGTGCCAAACCCTGTCTCTCCCTGGAGCTGTGTTCTACCAGAACTGTGCTGGTTATGTACCAGTATCAGCGTTCATTAAATAAAATATTTGAGAGAGAGCAGCTCTATGGAGAGAGAACAACTGCTCTGGAGATAATGAGTGATTCAGTCCAGCTGATCCCAAATGAATTTCAGCTCACTGTAGTTATTTCATACTCTTGCCTGTTTGTTGTATAACTGAGTTTATGTTGTATAACTGAGTTGCTTCATGACAGTAGCTCATATTTTAGTTGGTGGCAGTGAAAGGGTCAAAGGATGAAAGCAGCAGCTACTTTTATTCTGATATCCCAGGTGCATCAATAGTGACAGGATAAAATATGAGGGCTGATGTATGATAATATTGATACACTTTAATACTCTTCCCATTGGAAAATAACCCTGTCCCAAAATAAATACAAGAGGTTTCTTTGCCAGGAGACTGGCTGGAGATCAGGCTGCCAGGCAATGAGCAAGCAATAACAATTTATTCAGCCTTGTCCCCCAACCACTTCCAACCCAAACTGCAAGTATCTGGCCTTCAGTGCTGCTCTCTTTCCCTTCCATTCCCTGAACTAATTCTTTAGGCAGTTGATAAATAATCCTTTTTTTTTTTTTTTAACTGGCAAAGATTAAATGTTCCCAGTCAAAAAAATAAAAAAATGCAGGCTTTTTACCTGATAATCAGGGATCCTTTTTAATGCAGCTGAAGAGTCCACCTGTCTCTCTGAAAAGCAGCCATAATCCTGTGGTCCAGATCACATTTCAGAAAGAGATGACTCCATCACATACGTAGTTTATTGTGCTTGTAAAACATCTGCATGGGCTTGTGAAGAGCTTCGCTTTTACCAAGGAGAGCTCAGGTCATCTGAAAGTGGAAAATTGTGAAGTGATTTAATTTTCTTCCTCGTATATTAATTGCTGATCTCAAGCCAAAGACAGGCTGACCAATTGAGCAGTCCTTTGCTATTTAATATTTGGCACGTTTTCATTTTATGCCTCAAGACTGTGTCAAATGGAGAGAAAGACGACTGTCACTGTTAAAACCACATCAGTTTTGCTTCAGTGATTTTCAGAGGTTTGGGGTTTTTTGCCCTAGAACCTGTACTAAGACCTCCCCTTTTAATGTGCTTCCTGCCTGCCTTGTGGTTCACCTCCACTTGCACAGCAGTGCCTTCTACAGAGATGTGACTGTGAGGTTGGTTGTAGTTTGGCAACAGAGATGTCTGATATGAAAGAGGTGACATTTGCCAGCCGTGGGCTCTACAACTGCAAAGCTGAGCCAGCTGTATCAGCTTAATTAATTGCATTTTTAGCTGTTTGAACTGAGACTCAGAAAGGGTGTGTGGGAAGGAGGCAGGGTGAGGAGTAATTCCAGGAAAATTATTTACTTTTGTTATATGCCTGGAGTAGGGAGGCTTGGGTCTCTTTATAGGAGTCTGGCTAAAGTTAGGCCACACATGGTAGCTGAGGGAGCTCAGTCCTATGTGTCCCACTGAGAGCAGAGTTTCTGTTACATCTTGTTTCTTGTCATTTGGTTTAACAAGCTAAGAAAGGGTTGGGGCATCATCTCTGCTCTGACTGGCCTCTCATGTGCCAACAATACGGAACTGTAGAGTCAAGCCCTGGTCTGTGCCCCCACAGAGTATCACAGTGAAAGAGTTTGTCACTTCCCTTTGGAAACAATTCCCTTCCTCCACACTGATGATTGCACTTACCTGTTTTTCCCTCTGCCAGCTTTGTGGGACAGCCTGGCCCTCTGGCCAGTCCTGCATATGTACATTATAATGTGTAGGGAGCTTCACCCTTGTCCTTATACATTTTTCTCGCCCTTACCTCTCTGTCATCTGGCTTTTACACAACTGTGTTTCTCCTGTCATTCAACCATTTCTCTCGTGGACTGTTATTTTTGTTCTAGTGCCCTTCATCCTCCTTTCCCATTCCTGTAGGCTTATTACAGGATCACACTGCAGTCTTTCCACCTTCAATGCCATTTGACCATAGAAGACAGTGACTTCCAATCTGTCTGCCACATCCTGACAAATACAAAGGGAAGTTCTCTTTTTGCAATCAGGATGGAAGTAACCAGAGTGGATTTGAGCACAGGGATTACAGCTGGAACAATAATGCCTTTGTAATACTGTCTGGATTATTCCTCTCCTGTGGAGTAGAACTTGAAGAGGAACACCAAGTCTTCAAACAAACAGAATTTCCAGCTGTCAATGCTTTTGCTTTCTCTGGAGGAGACACAAATACAATATGCTAGAAGACCAACATTTGGCATCTATATGACTATTGAAACATGATGTATTTCTGAAACCCTTTAAAAGCAATGGAGAAATAGTAAGGGAAAAGGGAAGAACATAAATGAGGGCTAGGCAGTCCATCTTGTGCTACAGGACAGATTCCTGATTGGTGTCCTGATTCTCAGCCCAGTCCAGCTTTGACTTTCATTTTCTTTGGCAAATTGTTTGTATGGTATTATACCTACCCAAAATGATTATGTCCTTGCAAATGCAGGTGAAAGAAATAATAGAGACTAAGAAACTACTACCAAGAGAACTGCTGCAAAACATCAGAGACACTTTGTGCCTTCCCATCAACAGCTTGCTGGAGAGTTTTTATTTTATGAGCATTTCACTCTCAAACTCCTTCTCAAGGCCTTTAAACTGAAATGGAAGTACAGTCTCCTGAGTTCAGTGCAGGCAGTGCAGCCCCTGTTTGTTTGAAGAGTATTCCCATTTTTGTCAAAAATTTCCTCTACACAAGTGAAGACAAAAAGAATTGACCAAACCCTTCGCCCCAAAAGGCTTATGCATTTGCTCGTGGGCATGCTTTGTGATAAGCACTCTTAGGGAAAGCCATGATTTTACACTTGCAGGCAGTGCCGTGTTTGTCACTGCACGCTGAAATTGGATCTACCTTCCCTCGCCAGCCTCAGGCTACTCACTTGCTCCAGAATCCCCCAGGTTCAGGGAGGGAAATGCAGCTCCTCTCTGGCTTGGCCTCGAACTGAATCACACGGATAGTTTAACTCAGCTCTGTCTCAGGAAGCAGCAAGTGTGCACGTTACATAATATAATCTTCGTGTCTTGAGGATTCAGGCCTGTCCTCTTTTGTGCTGCCAGATGGAAGAGGAGCCACGATCTCTCTGGAGAGATGTCCCTGCACATCTCATTGCTCAGCCGTGCTGGAATTATGTGCTTCTCTCTGCAGCCGGGCACTGTTATTCCCTGGCATTTGGCTCCAGAATAGCTCTTTAGTATGCAGTGGATGCTACGCAGCCACTGTGATCCCAAGACTAATTTGTCTAGAAAAAGACATACACGAAGAACCTCCAAAAGGAATTTGTGAGAAGGATATAATCCAGATTCTCTGGACAGCCGGGGTTTGTTGCCAGCTGAAACCCAGATACAGGTGTTCTGGACAGCCAGGTTTCTGCTTTGTGTTCTCACTCTGTCCCACTACCCAGTTTTTTCAGCTGCTGCTGCTGTTTTGTTGCTCGATTCTGTAACACGGCCCCTGCCTGCATTGTTATTACCTCTGTTAGTCAAGCCAATCCGTGCCCTGATCCCTGATGTGCTCTCCAAAGTGATGAATCACACCTTCACTAGTGAGTCCCTTCTCACTAATGAGGCATATACTCTCAATTCTGCAGTGCTCAGTTGATTGAGGCATGGAGCTACAACCCACCTGTAGACAGCAATGTCACTACAGTCCTCAGGAACAGCTCAGAAGACCCCAAGGAGGGTGAGGGCAGTGTTAGTCAGACTAGACAAGAATCTTATCTGTGTGGACTTCCTCACAGCAATGCCTCGTCAGCACCAGCTGCAACTCCAAAAACGGCAGCTTCTCTAGAAGCAATGTTACATCCTGATGGAATTAACTTCCCAAGACAGAGAGCTATTGGGAAATGTTCATTTCAGCCTCCTGCTACCTCTGAGCTTCCTGGCAGAAGGACCAATGTAGGAGCCATGGCTCCAGCAAGCAGGTACAGTAGGGAAAGCCAGGGCTTGTGTTCATCCAGCCATGAGTAGTGATTCTGCATTGCTAGTATCGAACAGGAGCAGCCTGTTCTAAAATAAAAACTAGCCCACCACAAAACCCCAAAAAGGTACCTTGGCTATAATTAGGAGCTGAAATGACACTGCTTGAATGGAAAATTGGTGCTTGATAAACGTCCCTTCCATGAACCCCTTCAACAGCCCACTTAGCCACCATGACAGCTGCTGCCAAGCTCCAAAGCAGGGAAGAAGCAGAGGGGCCATCCCCTTCTCCTCTCTGCCATCCTGAGGGTGGATGGAGGGCACCTTGTGCAGGAATTGCTGTGCATCTGGTGCTGATAGCACAGGTGAGGGGATGGAACACGCTGAGCCAGGGCCGCAGCATAACTCTCTTTGCATGGCAGCTCTGCCCTGACCAGCACACATGATTGTAGTGGTGGGGGCACAGCAGCACTGGCTGCAATGGAACCCCAGGCTGAAGAGAAGTTGCACTTGGGTTGTTACAGAGAAGACTGTCATTGCATAGTAACTGCTGTGCATGTGCCAGCAAGAGCAGAGCGAGCATGAGTAAGCTTATTATGCGATAATCACACCTTCATCTTTCTGGGTAGATAAACTGCTGAGGTATCCAAGTCTGGCAGTGAGGCACAGTCACTGTCTGAGGATGAGCAAGAAGCAACCAAGTCCTTTCCTCATTGGAAACATATGTCTGATTTGATGCCATTATCTTTTTCTGGTTTTAAACAGAACATTGTTATTGAACCACCTGGTGCCACTTAATTACCTGTGTTAGATTACAAAGATGTTAGGAATCAGCTTTTTAGGTACAAACTCTTTTATGATGTGCCCTAGCAAAGCCTCTGTGTCCATTTCAAAGGCTGGATCAAAACTTCCCCTTTGGGCTATGTCAGGCAGGCAGTGGCCGAGTGCCCAACCTCCTCTTCTGAACTTTGGGAAATCTGCATCAAGAGTTTGAATCCTTTCAGTTATACTCGTAAGATTATACAGGTGCTGACCTCTAGGGCCAGTGTCACCGCGGTCCCGTGTCGGTAGGCCGAGCATCCAGGTGGGGCAGTCGGGCGGGCCACGACCCCCACAGCGTGCTGGCCGCCGGTGCCGCCGCAGAGGAACCGCCGAGGGGCACACCCGGGGCAGGTGCTCGCCTCCCCGGCTCTGCCCGCGGAGGCACTCAGCTCCTGCCCTGGTAGCTGCGGAAGCCTCGGGGGTCAGGCCTCCCCCACTCTCGCCCCCGGGACACCGCCCCCAACCTCCCCGTCCGCGCCGCCGCCGGGGGCGATGGTCCCGCGGCTCCCGCCCATCGCCGCTCCGGGGGGCTGCGGCCCCGCCGCTCCCCCTCCCCGCCGTGCCCGGGGCCGCCGGGCCCTGCCTGCCCGCCCGCCGCGCTGCGGGAGCGCCGCCCGCCGCCTCCCGCACCCCTCGGCGGCGCCGCTTCGCCTGCGGCGCGCCCCGGCCCGAGCCGGCCCCCGGCGGGGGGAGGCCCCGGCTCACCTGAAGAGGCGGCGGCGGCGCGGGGGGAGCCTCGGCGAGGGGGGGACGGTGCCCGCCAGCCCCTGCCGGAGCGCCCCTGCCGCGGCCTTTGTCTGCGCTGTCACATGGGCCGCGGTGCGGGATTTAAGCGGGTCTCCGCAGGACATGCCGTGAGCGGCGCGCCGCAGCCGTGCCCGCAGCGGCAGCGCTCCGCCCGGCCGGGGATGCGGCTCTAGCGGCCCCGCGATGAGCGGCTCCTCCATGGCGAAGAGCGAGTCCCGCACTTCGCTGCTGAAGGCGACGGGGAGCCGGCGGGCAGCGGGCGGCCAACCCCAGCCCCGCGGCAGCCGCGTCCGGGACGGCAAAGGACAAGGCGGGCAGACGGGGAGGGAGCCGAGCCAGGAGCCGCTCCCCGGGGAGCCCAGTGCCCGCAGGCCGCTCTGCCACCCGGGCGCCCGGGAGGACGGAGCGAGGGGCGCGGGGAAGCTGTCACATGGACGGGGGGAGAGCCAGCCCGAGCCGGCGGAAGGAGGTCCAAGGAGAGGCAGTGGCAAGGAACCGGTGCGGACATCCAGGCAGCACCACCACCTCCCGCCGCACGCCAGCCACGGTCACCCCCAGGACCAGCATCAGCTCTCAGACAGGGATGGGGAGGAGGCAGAGGAGGACTTTTTCTTCAGTCACAAGCAGAGGTCCAGCAGAGAGTCCCTGAAGCTCTCGGAAGGCGCTTCACCTCTGTCCAAATCCAGCAGCAAGTGCTCCACTAAGTCCAGCGGCAGCGATCGGTCGGAGGAAGCGGATCCCCTCATCCAGCAGCTGCACCCCATGCTCAGCTCGGTCTTCGGCCAGGTAAGGGGCAAAGCGCCTCTCGCCCCCCACCCCTCCCTCTCTCTCCCTCCCTCTCTCTCCCTCCCTGCCTTCCCTCCGCGCCCCCCTCCTCCTGCGGCTCACGGACCTTCGGCTCCTCGCCCCGGAGCCCTGCGCAGCCCGCAGCTGTAAATGCACTGCTTCCTGGCCGACCCGGCCGAACTTGTCCCGGCGCTGCGGCACGGCCGGGGCGCTGCGGGGCCGGCCCCGAGGAGGGCTCCGCGCCGGGGACGGGGCGCGGGTCGGAGCCCCCGGCGCCCGCCCGCCCCGCCGGGCGCTGCGGAGGGCGCTCTCGGTGGTGCTGACGGGGGAAGTGCCGGTGCTTTGCCGGTCGCCGGGGGAAGTTGTGGCTCTGCCTGCCGAGGATGAGAGTCAGAGAAGCGGATTTTTAAAATCTATTTACTTATTAGATTCCATCTCTCTGGCTCCCCGCCTTGCTTTGCTGTATTTGTTTACATCTCCTTATGGTACATTTCTGTACAATCAGCATATGAATCATTTCTTATGGCAGAAGCTGTCAGGAGAAGGTAGTGGGGAGAACGACAAAAAAAAAAAGAGAAAAAAATCCTGACCCAATTCCAAAGCCTTCCCAGTCACTATGTTAGGATGGAACAGATGCTTTCGGTGTTTGCAAGCTCTTTTGGTACAAAGCTGTTGCTTTTAGCTGCTTTTGGTAGTGAAATTACCCAACAGGGTTACCCTCTAAAAATGAAAAGGCAGAGGGAGACTGGCTTGAAATTTTCTTTTAGAGACATTTAGGGATGCTACTGGGAGATGTAATCTCCAGGAAGATTAATGTAACTGCAATCTCCCAGAAGCACAATTATGGGTATAAGCCAGTAGCCTGGGCGGCTAAGTTCCAGCCCTGAAAGTGATCAAATAAACCAGAATTATGATTTCTGGGGTTTTTCTGGGGTTTGTTATCGTTGGGTCTTTTTTTTTTTTCTTTTTTTTTTTATAATGTAGGTTTGGGAGGCTTTGCAGGGAGCCCATTCAAACTGAAACCAGTTTTTTATAACTGGTTGGAAGGAGGTGATACACCCGTACGTTTAACCTGGGAGTGTTGTCTTCTTCGGTTCATCTTGACTTCTCTAGATAAAAATCAGAGCACATCTGTTCTCCTCAACAGTTTTCCATCCTCCCTGACACTCTGCTGTTTATGAATGTTATGGTGGTGTTTAACTCAGAACGAGTATTACCCTCCCTGTGCCAATGGTGCACCAGAAGTCTTGATTAAAATCTTGTAGTAGCAATAAGGAAGAGCCTGCTCAGCAGATTGGTGCTCAATCAGGTTACACAAAGCAATATTCCAGCACCGGGCTTTGAAATCCATGGACTCGGCTCTGACTTGTGCTGTGTCTGTAGTTCTGAGGGAAGTGAAGATGTATCTGAGAACAGATTTTAAGTCTATGGAGCTGTATGTCCCCAAAGTGTCGGACATACAAACAAATCCATGCCAGGGCTCCCACTAACAGAAACTCTGGTTTTGGACTCAACCCCTACCTAAACAGTATCTTTACCTGCTCTGCTTCTTGCATTCCAGTGTCAGAAGACATTTCTGTAAACTTAGCAAAATTTAACTGTGGTGTTGAACAATGCCCTTTACAGAAGTGAGACAGATACAATTCTAGTTTTCATTTTTTCTCTGGGTATGTTGCACCAGTGCTTACACACACCAGTGCCTTTCTTTTGGAGTGTAATGTTATTTATTCCCATTTCTCTCTGTATTAATCTCTCACTTGCTTTCTTTGAAGTAACTATGAGTGAATGACCATTTAGTGGAGATTTTAGGACTGACTTTTGGGAGTGGACTCCAGTACATTCCCCTGTACAGGGGACTTGTGGATACAAGATGGGGAACTATAATTTAGGATACACAAAGAGCTGGTTATAGGAAGAGATATGTGAAGCTGCTTTTTTTTTTCTATAGTGATATAAAAATCCTGGGGTGAATAAAGGCCCAAGGATATATGGAAATTCTGTCATGGAATGGAATTATATAAATTTTGTTTCTGTGAATGAAGAAACAAATGTGTAAAAATATGCATGAAGCTTTGAAACAGGCAAGGACTTACACCTGCAGGAGCCCAAGCTGCAGCCTGGGCTGAGGCAGGATCATAGGCACAGAAGTGTCCAGAGTTGCAGTCTGAGGCTGCAGGTGCTGTAAGACCAGTCTGCTCCACATTGTAATTAGAAGACAGCAACAGCTCAGCAGATAATTTATTTAATACAAGAACTTCTCTCCAGCCCACACAGCCCACTGTTAAAACAGCAATTTTGCAGCACATAGGAGAGGAGCACAGTGATGCATATCTGCAGCAGCAGCAGAGCACTGTGGTCCAGCAGCACCGGTATATCTTGTCCCAGCCCTACAGATGTGGAACATCATCCCCCTGTTCCACGGCAGTGCAGGGATGTGGTCGCAGACGCAGACACTACAGTGGTACAATCAGAGACGTGGAAAAGATTGCAGTGATGGCTTCACGGAGATGTCATTGTTGCAGTAACAGCAAAAAGGAGCAGTTTGGGACTACAGGGTTGTGTCTGAGGGAGACAGATTTGTAGCTGTGCAGAAAAAAAGACAGAGTGAAGGCAGAAGCGCCGTGTTTATATAACCAGCACAGCAATATAGTGCACTGTGGGTGTGTACTCCAGGAGAATGCTAAGAAACTGCCAGGATACAGGATGCAGTGATATTTTATTAATTAGGCTTATGCTATATTAGTGCAGTGATGCTCTAATGTAATTAAGCAATAATACTCTTTCAGGATATTTTACCATTTTGCAAATGAGTGGTACATGAATTAACAGAAGTAGGGTAGTGTAATGATGTATTAAGTATAAGCCAGGATGTTATCTCAGTCTAATGACATGTTTGCACGCTGGCTCAGGCAGCAGTTGCAGGAAAGCACTGTGCTGTGGAGTTTATAACCAGGTTAACATGCAGTGCCTGCAGCTCCCAGTGCCTGGAGAACACGGCACTGACAATGCGGTGGTGTGGTAACGCAATCCCGGGGCAGAGCAGAGATGTGATACTGGTGCCATGCGGTAGGAGTTTGGCAGTGCACGGGTGTGATAATTGTGTAGTGTTGTAGCCTGACAGAAGAGTTTAGCAGTCTACTGATGTAGTAATACAATATTGCAGACGAGAGCCATTCTATACAGCAGTGATTGCTTCTGGTGTGATATTAGCAAAGGGCTGCGTGGATCTGACAGCACCATCCCGCTGTACCAGAAGGCAGCGAGTGAGGTGTTACCACCATGCCGCAGTTTTGGAAGCACAGCTGTGACTTAGCACGAGGACAACGCCACTCACCTACCTGGTGACAGAGTGCACTGTGAGTATGGGCTGGCTGTATGTGGGACAGTGGGACAGCAGTGTTTTAAAGTAGCTCTGCAGTGGCAGGAGCTCAGTGCAGTGCGAGAGCAGTGCAGTGACTCACGGGTGTAGTTGGCAAGGGATGTGTGTGTGATAATGCAGCAAAGTGGGAAAGTGGTGAGGAAAGGGAGCGTGGGGAGGATGTTTCATATAATTTTGGCCTGATAGCAGGGTAGTGTTGGAGTGGCCAAGTGATAAAGGAGTGTTGTGGAGCACAAAGGAGCATGCTATCACCCTTGCAGAGCAGAACATCATGAGGGTCTTGTAGTGTCTGTAGCGTGCCTACGGACCACAGTTTAGCAACAGTGCAGTATCAAGCAGTCGCTGTCCATAACAGCAGAGGAGCAGTGATCCTCACAGCTGGGGTGGCGGTGAGGTGGAGCCTGGCAGCAGAACAGTTTATTATTGTACAACCCTAGCAACAGCAGCACAGACACTGGGACAGCAGCGACCGCAGTGCAAGTTTTGTGGCATTCCCGGGGTGATGTGCCCACGATGCAGCGGCAGCCCAGCCCCGGGCTCACCGCACGGCGCTGTGCGGGGACTGCGGCACAGAGACCCGCCGGTTCTCCTCGCTTCATCCCTCCTGTGCCACACCACTGGCTTAGCTGGCACCTTTAAGAAGAGCTTTCTTTGGGCCTTTGCTATGCAATATTAATTTGTAAGCGATCCTGCTGTGTGAGACCTGAACGTTTTCAGAGCCGTTTAACTTTCACACCCTGCCTGACTGTTAAATTTTTCAGTGAAGTGATTCTCCAACAGTTTTCTGTCAATTGCCTCTGGTAGCATGGGGATCAAAGGGGTCAAACAATGGTGTAGAGAATAATGAAATATTTACAGAGTTCTGCTGTTAGCACTGTGGCTAAAGGGGCTTTTGTATTTCTATTTGTACAGGGAGTTTAAAGCCTCTCCTGTCTGCACCATCTCCCATTCCTGCTTTAATGTCAGCGTCCACATTACCATTAAAATAGGGTAGGAATCTTTCCACATTTCCTGTAAAATTTTCCTTTTCTTGTCCTGCTTCATCTTCCTTTACTCTTGAGCTTTAGTTCTTCCTAACTGGCTGTAATGGACATTACAGCAAACCGGGATGACAGAAGTGTCCCCTTTTTGGGGCAGAAGGTGTCCCCAGGCTGCCTGTGTGGAAAGCAGGTGTCAAGAATATTCTCCTCTAACCAGCCGGGAGCAGGTAGGGGAAAGGTGCCTTGTCCAGCCTCTCACCCTTCTGGTCTCCTCATCTGCAGGATGACCTTGTTCCCTCCCGTGGCTTCGGCTTCCGCTGATTCTAACGGGAGTTTTGCCCAAGAGCAGTCACTGCATCAGGACCTCTCTTGGAGCTCCACCCGTGGAAAGCCGGGGAGTCCCGGCCAGCCCCGCCGAGGGAGAGTGGCTCATGGCTCAGTAATGGAAGTTTTCAGCTGCCTCCGTGTATTAGCGAGAGAAGCTGCAGTGTGTTGGGCAGCGCTGGAGCGGTGACACCAGCGATGGAAACTCTCATGTGGGGATGGCAAGGTGAAGGTGAAAGGTCTGGATTTGCAGGTGCTCGTGTGCTGTGTTATAGCTGTAAGGCAGGTGAAGCAGTGGCGTGTCAGGGCTCGTAGCAAACTGAGACAGCCTCTAACAGCTGCTCATTTACACTGTTAAATCAGTACCGTTATGTGGGGTGAACAGATTTCTGGCTCAGCATGACCGACCGCCGTAGTGATGCTGGTCCCGTGGCGCGGTTTTGGCTCGCTGGTTATGGAGAGTGGGTGCACAGGTCAGGCGGCAAAAAAATCCCGGACAAAAGCCGTATCCTGCCCCGACCTTTCCTCCGTGTTTCATGGCACCTCTGAAGACACCTCTGTACCGGCCCCAAAAGGGCCCCTGAAGGGAGAGGGAAGGGTGTCCCCGGGGCCGCAGGGGACACTCCCGTGTCCGGCTGCCCCTCTCGACCGCGGGGCTCCGGCACGGCGGGGCAGCGGCGGCCCCGGCCCGGGCTCCGGCGGCCCCGGGGCGCCCCCGCGCGGCCCTCCCGGCCCGTTCTGGAGCCGCTCCCCGGGCCGCCCGGTGAGTGTCAGAGCCGGGACAGCCCCGTGCTTGCCGTGGTGTAGGCGAGAGCCGGTGTCAGGTGCGTGTCACAGGAGTCCGGGTACCTGCGCGGGGCTCGTGCGGCCTCCATGCCTCCATCCCTGCATGAGTTGCCACAACCCAAGTCCATGCATGTAGCCTGACATAAAAAGCCTTCGTATACGTGTCTTGTCTATGTATACACAGCCTACTCGTGCAGCCTCTGCTAACTCTTCTGCGTGGCTATACAACCACCTCTGTACGCTTATGCATCCCTGTGCTTAAACCATCGACCGGCGTATGCGCACACCCTGCCCGCTGACACCCGCCACACCTTCCCAGGTATGTCTCCTGTTTTCTGTGTGTAACAAACTCGGACACAGAGAAACATTGTTCCACTTGAGCACATCCACTCGGCTCCTGCCGTTCGCAGCTTGGAGGAAAATTTATCACATTTATTGCTTGTGAAGAGCTTGAGGGATGTGAGCCAGACGTACAGAATCACTGAGGGGCAATGGATAAGCCTCCTGCCTGTAGTGGGTCTGCCAGCAAACATTAATCTTTGTCAGTGATTTACTTTTTAAACAAATCTGTTTTAAAAGGCTATAGAAAGACATCAAAATAAAACCAAGCTAAAAGAACATTCATTAAATATTCCGTTCATGAAATATACAGCAGCATGATCTAATGCGCTGAAATATACAAACCTTCTGGTTAGATTCAGCTTATCTTTGAAAAGGAAAAAAGCTTTCCATGATAAATTAATCATCATGTCAATCAGTCCACTGTCCATTCCATCAACCTTTGTCACTTTGATTTTTGTTTTGTGCAATACTGGGTGTCATCACAGTGTCAGGGAAGTTTAGCTTTAGCTTTAGTGGCTGGGCTGCAGGTTTGTCAGCTGAATTAACTGTGGTTCTTTGTGGCATTCCAGCTTCAGTAACTGTTTTTCCCTGACGAGTTCATGAGTGGTATTGATTTCCAATAACAAGCAGCTATATGGTGTGCATCCAGTAAAAGACGCCTCGCTAACTTTGAGCTCCCTTTCAATAATCCTCTGACATTCCTGTGACCTTAGAGAGCAACAGCAGTGCCAATGAACTTGAGTAATCCTCCAATTTCAATCAAACACCCTGCTTAAGGATAAAGACAAAAGCCTGTCCTAGCTTGTATGGTCATATTTAGTTTTTTAGTAGCTTTCTGCACCAGTATAAGACCATGAACTCAACGCTCTCCATGAATGAAATCATTGGCAATATTCTAATATTTTTTCCACCCATTCCTCCCCTAACGTACTTTGCATCTTGCAACCATCTTTGGAAAGAATAAACAGCATTGCTTCATCCCACACAGACGAAAGACATTCTCTGCTCTTGGAAGGAAACAGGCAACCGTGTAACATTGTGAAGCATCATGTCACAACAGCTGAAGGCAGGAAGTAGAAAACTGCCAGCAACCCCCTGTGTTCTGCTGAAATAATGCACAAAGGGTTTAGGTAGTTTGGGACCAACTGTGTTGAGATATAACCAGAAATCTCATCCTGGGATGCGCAGTTTGGTCCTTCTAAAGGTGCTGTCAGATCCTTACTCAAAATGTGAGGTGGATCTCGATTTCACGGTGATGTATCTCACCTAATGCTGCAGGGTTGGTTGGAGTATTTTGTTGGTATTGGCTCCCAGATCTCTGCTCATCTCATGGTCATCCACACTTTCAGTAGCACCTCAGTGTGCCTGCCCAACACTGACCCCCTGTCCCTCTTATCTTGAAAGAGGTAAGGGAGCCAGGCAGAATTACCTGCTTTTGCAGTAGTCCCAGATAGAGTGACACACAATTCTCATATTCTGGAGCAAAGAGAAAGGACCATGTAAGGTTTGCTTTAAACAACCTCTATACTGCATATACGTGACAAATTCTCTCAGCAGCTTCTGAGCTGTCAAGTCTTTTTGTAGCCCATTGATGATCTTCAGGGTCATCAGCAGAAAATATCCACAGCACATTGTGTTCTGGCCAACACATCTCCTGCATAGGGACTTGGAAGCTGGGCTGATGCAAAATACATGGACCAGATCTGCAGGGAAGGTGTCAGGAGAAGGCACGTTCCCATCTATTTTCATCCCATGTAGAATGAAGCCAGCTATTTTACAGACAGAGCTGTTCCAAACAGAAGTTGACAGACAGTCCAGGCTTTGTTACCTTGAGAAGGATGGGAAATATCCTTGGTCTTTTTAATAACCTTTCTGTTGTTTGTGATTGACTATGATCCAATTGCTCTAATGGAGGAGAATATTATGCACAGCATGAGTCAGCAACACTTTCTTCCTGGAACAGCTGACGGCAAAGAAAGTTCCCAAACTCTCTGCAGAAATATTCCTCCCCCTAGATGAGAGTCTGGACTGCATCCACCAATACCTGCTGGTGCCTCCCCTTGAGATGGACCTGTATGTGTCTGGCTGGAATATGGAACCATCCAAGGTTCATTCGAGGTCAGAAGACACAACTCGATGTGCAACAAAAGCACTTGGGAGCTGATGCAGAAGAAGAGAGGGAAGTCAGTCACAGAAGTTTGGAGTGCCAGTGCATGTTCCAGCAATCAGGAGCTTTGAAATGAGGCCCTCAACAGCACTGGCAACAGGAGGATGTTACCTATTCCAAATGCTTAGTCTCATCCGAGGTCAGCCAGTAATCAAGACTGGGTTGTTTCTTGTAAGATACAAATCTACAGCTACCAGCTAAAGGGTGATTGGGAGCAGATTTGAAAGCTACTAATCCATATATGCACTCTCCACTTTGGGATAGGAAAAAAATAGACCAAAAATTCCCACCCTGTTAGAATAAATTAAATAAGGTGGCATATTTTAAAATACTAAACATTTGACACATGCAACAGGCTCTTAGTAGAGCTATGGACTTCAGTGAAAATATGCTAGGAATGAGTTTTTCCTGCTCTATTACATACTCTTCACTACCTATCACCCTGTTGCACTGTTTGTGTTGTGCTGAGAACAACCATCTGAGGTAATGTTCCAGCAAGTGAAGGTTTGTGCACTGGCATCTGAACAGTCTCGCTGTACAAATCTATACTTCCACTGGAACTTTTTGTCAAGCAAAGCTGCAGTTTGATAAGCAATCCCAAGTTTCGTATTGACTTTTATTCTTTCTGTTGTGTCTGTTGGATATTTGCTGCCACTGGATAAAGTTCCTGGCAACTGCCAAGTGATTAGCTGTGGTGGGATCCAACATTTTCCTATGAAATGAGCATTTCTGCCAAAGGTGCCAGCCCAAAGCACAGCACTGCTGCTTTTTAAAGAATCGAGACACATTAAACCACCTAAATCATTCCTTGTTCAATGCCAAGTCGCCCAGCCTTCTTCCTCCCCTCTGCTCAGGTCAGTCACTGAGCCAAATGCTTCTTTCTCGTGAGCTGACACCTCGCTCTGTGCCAAGCTGCATCCCCTGAGGTCTCTGCTCTCCACCTGGGACCTCAGGGGAGAGGAAGGGGTGCACAAACGTCAGTAAGACTCACATTTCACAAAGTTCCTACCGATTTTTAGAAAGTTTACAACAGAGCCCCAGACCTTAAAAGAACAGTGTGATTGCCACAAAGAACAGTGTGGGAAAACCAGTATACATGCATGTGCAGCCCTCCCACACGCATACTGACTACCCCAGATATAGGCATACCCACAGATCAGCACCTACACACAAATGTTTTTGACACACTTATTCTCAGCATCCTGTTCTCCTACAGCAGCCTCAGTTGGAGGAAGGGAGAAAATATGTTCCTTCCAACCTAATCTTCTAATGACCTTTCTGCCAACTCCATTTTCCTGCCTATCTCTAAGCTGCCCGTGCTGGTGATGGGAAGAAGATCCCATTGTAGAGATTGATTTTCCTCTTCAGAGCTCAGCAAGGTCTGTTTGCTAGATTGACATGTCCTGACTAATTGCTCTTAAGAGATTCCAGGTAAATAAGGAGATAAGAAAATTGTTTATGATCCCATCTCTTGGACCCCTTGCAGCTGTACTAGAGTTCCTGCAGAGTTGAAGAGTTGTGCTGCAAAGCTGGTACAAGCGGGCTCCCATTGCCTCTTCCCTTCCTGGATTGCAAAATCCCTGCCAAGCCTGGCAGCAGGTCTCAGCCCTCGCTCTGCCCTGCAGCTGCCTGTAAGTGCAGGGAAGAGAAGCTGGAGCACAGGCATGCGGCAGCATGCCATGGTGGCTGGCTCTGAGTGCTCTGCTGCAAGCTCATATTTAGAGGATGACCATCTCAACTTTTGTTGAGAGGCTTTCAGAGCACTGTGAGACACACTCCACAGCCGTCTTCCAAAGCTGTCCCGCGGCAGTCTGAGGGCTGTGATGGATTCTTCTGGCAGGAGATGTCTGACTCCCTTGCTGCACTCCCTCTCTCTGGGAGAATGGGGGAGATGGGCACTTCTCAATTGCAGGGCGTTCCTGGCCTCCGCGCTGCCTGTCAGGGGGAGATTCATTAGCAGCAGGAAGGCAATTCTCTCTCCTCTCTGCTCTGGAATTGAAGTCGTTTGTCTCGGGAAGGAGCCCAGGCGCCTCACTCGCCGTGTGGCAGCTTCTGCTCAAGGGAGACAAGCACTTCGTCGATAAACAAGGAGCCTGGGGAATGGCTGCAGCTGACAGGGGACATTATTAATGACTGGCACTTTGTCGGAGGGTAGATCAGCCTCCCATTAGCTGCTTTAAGAGGGGAAAGAGAAACAGAGCTAAAGATGGCAGCCTTAGAGGAGCTGGGAGTTTCAGCATCCTGCAAAGTTCCCCGCTGTGAGGTCCCCTGGCTGGCACAGACCCCAAGGAATGACTGTGTATTTCCCCAGCATTAGGAGTCTTCAAGCTGTGACAGCAGCAGACAGGCCCAGCTCAGGAACAGTTTCACTTTCCAGCCTACTGTGGGTGGGCTCTTCTATGGAGGTGTTCCAGAGCAGAGCTTCCCCATCCCCTCTGTCCCTCTCTCAGTCTGCCCTGGATTGAAGGAGTGTCTTCCAGCATCTCCTGCTGCAGCTTCTTGTTTAGGAGCTTCTTTGTGTAGTTCCTACCCAGGCCCTGCAATGAAAAAGGCATTGAGGGCATCTGAGAGGAGGCTGTTCCACTGCCTTCACTCTTGGGAAGTGGTTAGTACAAGGGAGAGCAAGAAACACCATCCCCTGTGGCCATGCACTTCTATCTGTGACTGGAACTGGAGAAGCTGTTGATTTTTGTCATATTGGACTCCTAATATTATCTCCTTAGGTGGAAGAAGCCTCTAAGCTCTAAAGCAACTGTTGATTCACCTCACAATCGTACTTACTCACAGCACCATCAGGGTGGAAGGAGAAATCCCTGCTTTGTTGTGACACTGACAGTTCATCCTTCTCTGTCCTACAGCTCTAGAGCTGCCAGGAGAGTGAGTCTTTGGCTCCTGCACAAAAGCATGTGGTGCAAGTACTCAGCCTGTGGCTTAGGTCTTTGTTGAAGCCTTTGTTTGGAACCACACTCACAAAGAAAGTTGTGAAAGCTCTCAGCTGAACACCTGAGTGTCCAACCAGCCTGCTGCACGACAGGGTGTAAGAGCAGTGTCATCTGGGTCTTCACAGTTCTTGATGGAGGCAGCTTTTCATGCCACGGCTTCTTATCACTGTGGAGCTGCGTCTGTGGCGGCTCCATAGCTTAGGGTGCATTCACTATCCTGTTCAGAGCCAGTTGCTTGAGTGTGATGACGACTTTTCTGTGCAATTTAAATCTCTTTTCAGACTGAATGCTCTTATGCTCAGCCTGAGATTAGAGGAAAATGTACTGGGGACTCATCCCTTTTCTTTTGGAGATTATTCTGTTACCACAACGGGCATAAAGTCCAAAGTTTAGAGCTGGCTCTAGGTTCTTGCTTATTCCAGGATTTGGATGCTTGGAAATAGAATGGATGGATCTGACATCCAAATCCTTTGCTTCACATTATCTAACTTGGGACTGTTCAGATTTAGGATTCGGGTGTGAGCCCATCTTTGGCAGACTTATGCAGGTTAAACTGCCAATTGATTTTTACTTGCAGAAAGCTGGAAAAACTTTACCACGAGACTGGCTCAAGGTCTCTCCCTTGTGGTTAAAAATTACTGTCCTGGGGCTGAGTGTTGTAGGGTCCTGGGACTGCTGTCTCCACACTTGCTTCCACCATGGAGGGAAAAAAATCAGTCACTTCGAGGTCTGCTGGTATTTATAAACTGAAACAAGTCCCACACAGATAAATGGTCCATTTCTGCTCCGAAACGAGCTCTGGACTCTGCTCCAAGCCCCTAAGTGGATTGCCTTCTGGCCAGCCTAGCGCTCTGGTGATTGAAAAGCTGAGAGGAGTTAGGAGGGGGGTGGGTAGGGATGCAATGTTCAGAGGCTGTGTGGACCCAAACTAGCTGGATTCACTGAATTCATCACTGAAATCACTTCTTGCCTTGCCTCTGTTTTAATTCTCTCTGAAACAGCCCTCTCCTATGAGTGAAACAATCTTGCCTGCAGATTGAGGGGGGTGGGAGGGATTTGAACATTAATCTGATGTAGATTATACATCCGCCTCCCTCTCTCTCCCCTTCTCACTCACTCTCTCTCTCCCTCTCTCTCCCTCTCTTTCTGTCTGTTTCTCTCCCCTCCCTCTCCTTCCTGCTTCATCTCTTCAAGAAAGTGAACATAAAGTAAAATACGGAGAGAGAGAGGCAGAGAGAGAAAAAGCTCCCTGAAGAGGGAAAGCCCAGCAGCCAGTAGCTGTTTGGATTTGCCTGGTGCTGCCTTTCTTGCTTTGCTCCCAAGGAATACCTTTAATGGGATCAATTGCTTCAGTTCCTTTATAACCAAGTCCAACGGAAAGGCAGCCTCAACATATTATGGGCAACTGTGTGAAGTCTCCACTGAGAAACCTCTCTAAAAAGGTATGTTCCCTGAATCAAAGTGCATTTCCAGCCCTGCTTCTTGGGATGGGTGACATCATGGGCAGATGGGAATGGGAGGTGGGAAAAACACAGAGGTGTGTACAAAGGCTTCAGCTCCATTCACCAGACTTTTTGTGTAAGAGCTGCTCTTGCGAGTGCAGCCATTAGAGCCCAGGACACCGAGAGCCATAATGTGTGTAAATAAATGTGTTTGTAGGCTTGTGTCCTGCTTGGTGTGTGTGCACAGCTGTCCACTGGGTAGGTGCAAGCATGTGCTTCTCGATGGGCACAGTGTGCTGGCACACTTCTGTACGGGCATCTTGATGCGTGTGCACGTGTGTGAGTTTGTGTGTGCACGTGTGTGAGTGTGTGTGTGCACGTGTGTGAGTTTGTGTGTGTGCACGTGTGTGAGTTTGTGTGTGTGCACGTGTGTGTGTGTGCACGTGTGTGAGTGTGTGTGTGCACGTGTGTGAGTGTGTGTGTGTGCACGTGTGTGAGTGTGTGTGTGTGCACGTGTGTGAGTGTGTGTGTGCACGTGTGTGAGTGTGTGTGTGCACGTGTGTGAGTTTGTGTGTGTGCACGTGTGTGAGTGTGTGTGCACGTGTGTGAGTGTGTGTGTGCACGTGTGTGTGTGTGCACGTGTGTGAGTGTGTGTGCACGTGTGTGAGTGTGTGTGCACGTGCTTCGGCTGAGAGGTACCTGCATGAGCACATGTGTCATGGGCGTAGGGACATGTATCCATGTACGTGTGAAGGGGCACACGTCTGTGCATGTTCTCGTTGGTGTGGAAGAGTGTGCGCACTTCTGAACCCATCTGGAGTGTGTGTGTGTGTGTGTGTGTGTGTGTGTGTGTGTGTCCTCAGCTCTTCACATCTCCACATACACATCCTGAGGGGTGTGAGCAGGCGTGCAGTGTTTGTTGTGAGTGTGTAAGGGGGGATTTGTGTGTATCACACTCGTGCCCCTGCTTGTACGGTGCTCTGTGTGTGTTCACCTGCTAGTGGGTGTCCTCACAGAAGCCTGTGGGGAGTCATGCCCGTGTTCTGTCTATCCATCCTTGTGCATGCACACATCTAGTTTTGTTGGTGTGTGTTTGGGCACAGAAGCATGGTGTTCTCTGTGCTCTGTTGGTCCATGCATCCGTTTGTGCGTGGATATTCTGGGCCCTGGCTGCATGTTCGTGCATCGTATTGAATGTCAGCATGGCCCCTGTGTCTCCATGCTTGGGTCCAGCTGGACTTCATCTGAGAGCTGCCACGTGTATCTGTTAGGCTTCAGCCCGCAGTCTGCTCTGTGCTGAGGTTTTACAATGATCCCAGGACGAATTAGATTCAGGAATGATTCTGCTGGTAGGGACAGGACTGAAATGGGAATGACGTGCCCCAGAAAACTTTCTTGTTTGACTGAGGAAGATCTTACAGCACCATGTACCTGTCAGCCACACAGTTCTCAGCTGCAAATCTAACAGCTCAGCACAAAGCTACACCGTTCACTCCTCATAAATTAAAAAGTTATGCTGAGCATTCAGAATGTTGCAATGAGGAACTGCCTCTGTGGAGACCTTGACGACAGAGAAATCCCATTGCCATCAAGATCCCATCCTGCCACCCAGATCCTGCCACCCAGCAAAGCTCCTCTGGGAGGGAGACGCTGGGGAGAGGACCTCCCTAGCAGAGAGTTTCTTCTGGCTGTACATTTGCCTCTTTTGTGCAGAAACACAATTTGCTTGTTATCTCGACTTCTGTAAACAAAGCCAGTAATGGCACGGCGCTGCTGCGAGGGAGCTGGGATACATGAGGAGGGAATTCATCACCAAGCACTTAGGCAGTGCTGAGACCACTCCCTAGGTCAGGGTGACCTTCAGGAGAGGCAGAGGTAGTTGAGGTTCACCTAGATGTTGCTCATGTGCACAACCAACTTGGTTGCTTGTAGGTCACTTCCAACTTGGAATAAAAGGAGTTGTCTGCAGCTGTGCTCAACATGATCAAGGCAATTCCAATTAAAGTCTGACATGTGGCCAGCGTGCTCGAATCAAAATGGATTCAAGAACTTATAAGCTCCGTGTCATCAGCCTTTTAGGTAATTTATGCTTTTTTTCCTAAAAGACATTTCAAATAATGCAGTTTGTGCTTAGTTACAAGACCTGGGATGCCAGGACTGAAGAGATACAAACTGAATTAGAGAATTTCTCAGATATCACTCCAGTGAGCCATGAATTAAGGCCTCGGGCACTCATCCTGACAGGTCCTGGGACTCTGCTGTTCTTCTGATCACGACACACATGATTATAGTGGAGACTTTGCAAATCAGTCTTTAGCATTACACAACTTCACTTGGCTCTTTTATGATCCTGGTTGTTTTTCTCAGCTTCTGCCCTGGGCAAACTCATTTTGCTGAAATGTTAAAGAGGAGAAACTGTAGACAACATGTGGGAGAGCTGCTCTTGGGTGACAGTCTGAACTTCTGAACACATGATTTCAACCCAAATTTTGGGATTCACTCCCAGGCACCAGCTGGCTTGGTCTGGGCCTGGCTTACACCATGGTACCTTGCTTGTTCAGGTGGCAATGATCAGGCTTTGACTCCATGTCTCTTGTTGTCAGCTTCAGTTTCCCACTGTCACAGTGTCCCCGCAGTGATCCCGACAGCCATCCTGGCTGCCTTTCCCTCCGAGAGACACTGCAGTCGGGACGGAGACCCCTCTTGACTTGCTGCTCTGCAACACCCCTCTGACATGCAGGCAGAAAAATGAAGTGAATCTTGTTGTGCTTCTGCTATGCAGAAATTAAAAGCTTTGGCATCCAAGTCCCTTGCTTTTCCACCCTTCTCCACCACTTTGGCCATCTCTAAATCAGCCTGGTCCCTTCCTGCTCCACAATCTGCTTGTCTGACACAGCCAAGGGCCTGACTCAGCCAGGAAGGGTAGTGGTCCTTCCCTCAGGGAAGGGACAGAGAAAGCCTGATCTCCCCAGTCCTGTTCTTGCATTTTCCTTGTCATCACGCTGCTGTTTCCCCTGTAACGGGCAGCTGACATAGTTTTGCCCTGTACCCATTCCACAGCTCCCTTCCTCACTCTGCTGGGATGTAGGAGGAACGTGGTGGACAGAACTTGTGGGGATACTTGCAGGAGAACCTGTGAGACTGCTGGCAGAGGGAACATCAGATGCCATAAATCCTGCCTGCAGTGGAAGAGCAGGGCAGGGAGCCCTTGTTGGGATCTTGCTGAGCTGTGCATCTTGGCATCCTGGCACTGTGGCAGGTTGTCTGGTCACGATCCTGAGTGGCTCTTGGCAACTGTTTTGTCAAACTGGCAGTCTCTATCTAGACAGAAAAATAATGAGATGGCTATTATGAGGTACGGCTCTGTGGCTTGGTAATAACCTCTACTGCCTGGAAGGGTCGGCAAACAGGGATTTGGGGCTGTGGGCTTTGCATCTTTTGTGTGGCTTCAGTGGAATTAAACACAGAACTGATGTGGGCTATTTAAGTGATTCATATTATTTGGTGTATTAAACTGAAAAATGAGTCAGAAAATAAAGCTGATAATTTTGAAAATACATTGCAGTGATATCACAAAGCTGTGCAGTTCAACACAGATGCCTTGACATTTAGCTGAGCTAGTAATATGCCATTTGTGGATGGATGCTCATCTTTCATTTTTTTAAGGACAAGTGTCCTATGTGTCAGATTTAATCAGAGACAGATTACTTCCTCAACCGTGACTGCAACAAAAACTCTTCTCTGCTTCATCATTTTCTTTCTCCGTGGATTCCTTTTGAGTTGTTTTCGTTTTGATGCTTGATATTCACGTGACATTATACATGAGCAGATTGGTGTAAGACTGTGTACAAAAAGGCAAGCTACAAACCATGCCTGCAATGTAACAGCACATGGCAGACACAGCAAGTAGACACAATAGTCTCAGACAAGTGTGAATGGGGGGGGTGTGTGCGTATCTGGCCTTTTAGCCTGAAAAAGCACCTCAGGCTTTAAGGAAAGGGTTAATAGATACAATGACAATTGACAGAGCTTCTCTGATCACCCCTGGGAACACCGGCTGCAAAAGTAGACTCATTCCTGAAGAGGAATCTGATGTATGATTAATGTTTATTCTGTAAAACCAAGGGTCCTGTGGGTTGTATTGGCTTTTTATAGCTGCATGGGAATATCAGGATAAGAGGTTTTTTGCAGAGCCAGGGAAATGCATTTCTATAAAAGGAAAGCAGTGCCTCCTTATAAAATCCAGTGCTGGATTCTGTTCTGGAGCCCTAGCTTAGCAGGACGTGTGCACTTGGAAAATGTGCAAATGCAAACATACAAAAATATTGTGCCCGTGCCTAATCTCCACCTCGGGAGTGTCACTGATTAGAAGAGGCCAGGGCAGTAAGTGCCTGAGACCCTGAGGATGTAACTAATTAGTAGCAGCACGGAGAGTGTGAGCCTGCAGTTGGCAGAGCCACCTGATGCTGTAAACGGTCCCCTGATAATATGATAAAGCGAGTGATACTGTGTTGCTGAACTGTAAGGTGGAGCCTCCCGCAGTGGCTTTGTGCAGGCTCTGCCTGCTCTCCTGGGGATGCCCCGGCCGGCAGCTCTACCCTGGGCACGGGCTGGCACACGCACTGTTAGGCTGGGCTGCGCTCGTCCTTGGCAGCTCGTTCAAGGCATCGTTAACTCTGGGGCTGATGTGGGAGCGTGGCGCTTTGGGCTGTGTCTGGGTAGATGTGAGCAGTGCTGAGAGTCTGGTGTCATTTCAAAGCGAAATTCTCCCGGTTGGTTGTACTTCTATCAGCTTTTGAAAGTGAACTCCCGGACTTACTGCTTCTGTGCAAATCCTAATAGCCCGGTGGGGGGGGATGCAGTGTGGACCAGACGAAGGAAAGTTAGCAGTAATGTCTCTGCGAGGCGGTTCAGTAAAACTTCAGAGGAACAAGATGGGGAGGTAACATCCTCTGTTGTGTTGTTTGCTTGCTGCTGGTTGGCTGGGAAGATCCGCCATGACGAGAAGACGAGCTATAAGGCTGTCCAGACGAGCGAAGAGGGGTCGTCGGCTTGCGAGTACCAGGGTCCGCTCATGGTGCTGGCCCAGAACTGCGCCGTCATGCACAACCTGCTGGGGCCAGCATGCATCTTCCTGAGGAAGGGCTTCGCAGAAAACAGGCTGCCTGTACGTAAGTTACACCCAGCCGGGCGAGACACGCACAAAGTCACGGGGACGTGAGCCGGGGATGCGGATCCGTCCCCACGCTCCGTCTGCGTGGAGCTCTGAAACCCCCAGCCCTGGGTCTCGAGCGTCCCGGCTCCAGCTCCAAGTGCAAATACAGTCACAGGCAAATGTCTGACCTGAAGGATGTGCAGATAGACCTGTGCCTAAGCATCAAGAAAGGAGGATCTAAAAATGCAGCTATGGAAGATAGATCCAGGCCTACACTCGAGTAGCCATAATCATGTGGACTCAGGAGGAGGTCTTAGGACTTCAGGACTTACATAATCATATGGACTCAGGAAGAGTCCAGTGCTCAAAGCAAGACCTCTCATTCCCAGAGGCTCAGATTAGCATTTAAGGCCTAAATAGCCACTTAAATGCAAATCAGGGCATTCATATTGGGAACAAGCTGTCCATATTTAATACTATCCTATCAGTTCACAGTGAGCACACTAGTACCAGCAGAAATAAGCAGGCATCTGCCTCCTCACAGATACCCAAACACAATCTCTGGTGCACTGTCATACCCAGCCTGACACTGCAGCAATCCCAGCCAATTAACCAAGGAACATCAGGCTGTCCTCATATTTGCAAATAGTGCCAGGCTACCAAATGCTATTACCCTCACACACAGACACACACACACACACACAGAGATAAACAGCAAAACCACGTCTATCCACTCAGTCACACCTATAGTAAGTATGTGTTCATATGCATCTAATGTGTGCATTTATATACAAACAATAAAAATATGTGCTTGTATGTAAATTAAAATGTATACTCCTGGACATGTGAAATATACATAAATACCTCAGTATTGTGTCTTTAGAAGAACTAAAACATATTTTTTCACCCAAACGTTGTACTCCTACAGTAACATGAATTTAAAGACATACAGAAACATATGATTAACATGTCTTTTATGGATATGTAAGAGTGAATATGTGCATTGTCAGATATTCACAGCCTTCCATGTTCCTGTGGTGAAACAAAGCTCACCCCAATTACCTGAGAACCAGAGTTTTCCTGCTTCTGTAAGAAACCTCTGTCTTACTTGTGTGTTGATGTGGTCATTTACAGCTGTAGGAGACAACTAGGTCTTTATTTCTGAAACCTCTTCTTCAACCTAAAACCCAAAAAAGAGTCTTTATGTGTCATTATGGATCAAGAGGCTTTTGTTCTTCCTAACCTTTAGCCACGAAGTGATCACACAGTCCCTATGCCAGGTCACTAAAACACAACACATATTCTCACACAGGCAAACTTGCTGGCATGCACAGAGCTACCTGTCACAGGAGATAGATCCAGCTCCCTAGTGGAAGGCTCACAGCTGGACAGGTATCCATCCTCCTTAGGCCATGGAGGCTCATTGTACCCTAAGAAGTCCCCTAAGTAGGATTAGTGATGTCTCTAAGTACCCTGATGTAGAATAAGTGCATCTGATAAACAGCTGTACTTTTATTGACTCTCTAGATGAACAGGATTTATTGTGCATAGAACAGAAATAAATGAGGGTGAGACCATTACGTATAATGGATTCTCTGGGGGTCACCTCTGCTCATATCTAGGATCTAAACTCTTGGAACAGTTTCATCCCTCTTCCCATATGCTCTCCAAAAGCTTTAGAGTGATTCAGCCCATTTCATCCCAAGCAATTTTACTCCTTTACCATTTTAGGGGATCTTCTTTCACAATGAAAACAGAAAGCTCTTCATGATGTTAGTTATTGCTTGAGTCAGATTTTTGGAGGGACATGAACCCTCCCCCTCCTTCTGCATTCGCAGTCGGTGGCTCTCTGATGGCACAGTCTGCATGTGCACAGATCCGCTCAGAGCCTGCCAACGCAAATGCCTTGGGGTGCAGAATTGGAGCCGGTGCTGAAGCCCCCACTTCTGACATGTGTCAGTCATGTCGGTTGCAACGTGGTCTTCAGTGGGTGAGGAGGAGGATGGTCTTGTGACGACTGTGCTGGAGGAAGGCCCGGGCCCCACCCCAGCCACTCTCACAAGGCAGGCGGCACCGCGGGTGAGTCACGGCACCCTTTGCACTGCGGCGCGGGCGTCACAGCCCTGCACCTGCTGTGTGCCCAGCCACAATATCCAGGGATTAATGGTTGCAGTCTCTGGAATAGAGTGCACAAGGTGTTGGAACAGATCATGGGTGGTTTTCATGCACTGTTTTATCTAAGGCAGGAGGACAATTATGCTTCCTGCATCCGGTCCAAGGAGTTTGAATTGTTTTATTACTTGGTGTTGATGAAAGCAGAACAAATGGGATGACATGTTTGAAAATACCAGATCTGTGAAGGATGAAACAGCAGAGCCAGAGCGCTCCAACAGTTCCATCCAGCACAGAGATGCCTCTGGGAAGGTTATGAGTGGCAAGCTGGTCATTTCTCTGGCACGGCCCCCTTTGCACAGACGTAAACCAGTGTGTGTCCTAGTTTGCTCTGCACGCTGAGCAGCTGCCATTAGAGTTTCCAGGGGAGCCTGTGGTTAAATAGCAAAGGATCATCCTTCTCAAACTGATCAAAGGCACTGTCTCCAGGGATGTATGGTGAGGCTGGAGGACACCTGGAAGGCAAGGAGAAACTCCCCATGGTTAAGGGGGAAAGCCGAGAGTGAGACGACATAAGAAATCGCGTTTCTGTTTCCAAATCCTCAGATGTTTTGGATTTGCCTGGGAGCCATGAGAGGAATTAGAAAGGGCATTTAAACCAGAAAGCAGTGCATTTCCATGCTCATCTTTTCTTCCTGGTGCAGTGTTGGAATTTTCCTATACTCTTTTATATCCTCCCCCTTCTTCCAAGAAATTCAAATTGGATGTTTGAAGTTGCAGTGTTTCCTGAACATGGTGAATCCTTGTCCTGTTTTGTTTGTAGATAACCTTGTTATGTTGTGTGTCTGCTTTCATGCCTGGTTTCAAAATGCTTGGATATGGAGTTGAGGTTGGGAGGAAGGGGGGAGTTCCTACCTTTTTGTGGAGACAGACTGTAGGACATGTCACTGGGACATTGGCTGTAAGAGAGCTCGTGGCTGTCGCTGTCCTGCCAGAAGGACAGAGATCAAGCAGTGATTTGAGCAGATGATGGTATAGACTTGCTGGTTACAGAGACTGCTTCCAGCTGTTTTGATCTGCCTGTGTCAGCGGGAGCTGCAGTGGAAATACAATCAGAGCTCTAGAGGAGATCATAACTGCTGCAGGGACAGTCTCTGCTCCAGAACTTGGTGCTGGGGAACAGTGTAGGAGCTTTGTGGAGGTGCCAATAGTACCAACAGATGGGGAGGCCATGCATATTGCTGTGTTGGCCCAGCTCTCTTCTGTTTTAAGGGAGCACCTGCCATCCCCCTATCCAGCAGAAGAGAGGGAGAGGGGCTTCCACAGGTTAACACCCCTCCCGTTGGGGAGGAGAACTGTGAAGCCTTCCTAGGTAGATGGTATTAAACATGTCATCACCTTCTTGTTTCTTCTCTCACTTTATGGCTTGTCCCAGAACTGTTTGTACCAACAAACAGCTATTTTGAAACTATGTTTGTGACAAACAAATGGCTTTAACATAATATGTTCTCTTTTTGCAGGATAGAGAACTGCGTCCAGAAGAAATTGAAGGTAAAATCTTTTGCTGCTTCTGTGTCCCCTTTCTCCCTGCCCAGTGAAAACCTACTGCCCTTCCAGCTTGGCCCCATGGGGTAAAATAATTTGGGGCAAACCAAGGGAGATGTTTACTGGAATAATTCCTGAAAACCCCAGCAAAAGAAATAATATGTTAAACCAGAAGAGTGCTGACTGTGAAGGAATTTGCATCTATTGCAGCTTCTTCAGGGTGGGAGGAAAAGTAAATAATGGGATATTGGCTATCAGGGAACTGCTGTCTCCCCCAGCTCCCACACAAACTGTTGTAGAGCATGGCACAACTGTCTGACTCCAGGGAAGCTGTTTTACTTGCTAATCCCTACAGTGAGAGGTTTATAATACAGTGCAGGTGTAAAAGTTGGAAAAACTTAGGAATTTCAGCTTCTTTATGAAGCACAGTTTAGCAATGAACCATTTATGACACTTACAGTCCAATCAAGCTTTTCTGTAAGGAATGGGTCAGCAGTGCTGCTGACAGAAGAACTTAACATTGCTCCAGTCATTGCCTCTTTCCAGGGAGATGTGCTGGGAAAATACAGAGTATCTTAGGGAGTCTGGCCTCATAAAGTGCTGTTGATTCTGGGGGGGTTTCTTGGAAAAGGTCTTTCAAGCTGTCACTGACAATATTGTTCTTTTTGGATCCATTCCCACAGAGTTAAGAGAAGCCTTTAAGGAGTTTGATAAAGACAAGGATGGGTTTATTAACTGCAGGGACCTGGGGAACTGCATGCGGACCATGGGCTACATGCCCACTGAGATGGAGCTAATAGAGCTCTCCCAGCAGATCAACATGAACCGTGAGTAATTCCCACCTGGCTGTACCTGCCTGTTGCTGCTGTGCCCTACATCATTGCCTCAGGCTCTCACAATTCCCTGCTGCCTCTTTTCCTTTGGATTTCCCCCCTCCCCGTTCTTTTGGTTCTCATTTTCACTCCCTGTCATCTCCCCTGTTTGTTTGTGGTCCCAGGAAGCCAATGCCTTTGTTTTTGCTTATCAAAGGGACTGTGCTGTATATGGGAACAGTGAGTGGAATGGTTGTCCTTCATGCTCATGGTGTCAGATGTAAAACTGGCCTTGATGCAGGCAGTCAGACACCGGTGCACAGGATCTGTGTGCTGTCGCATTGAAGCTGTTGTCAGATGGTGTCAGAATGAAGGAAGAGCCTGGGAAGGTGAAAATGGTTTGGTCAGATGGATGGTGGATGGCTGTTCACTCTGCAGTGGTTGTTTGTGGATCTGCTGTGTGCCTGGGGATGGGCTGTGAGCGAGCTGTGCTGGTAGTGTCAGATGGGAGCATCTGCTGCAGTCACAGAAAGATGTGACAAACGCATCCAATTCACTGTAACTGTGTTTGTGCCCCTTGTCTTTCACCGTCACTTTTGTCACCTCTCATCTGTGGCAGTGCAGGGTCTCACCCTCAGCGAGGTGGGGAAAAGGATATTTAGTGCATGTTATTTCTGACACGGGAGGATGTTAAAAAGACAAGTTACTTGGTCAAGGGAAGGAAAACAGCTGTGACCTTTGCACCCAGTCACACACAAACGCATCTGATAACCCTGGCACACAAGTGCTTGGGAATTTGAGAGTGTTACTGACAGCTTTCAGATAGGGCGCTGACGAGTAAAAGAACTAATACAATGATTAAACAGTTGGATGTGCTTTAGCTGCTGTAACGGAGCAGGACTCCAGTGCTGCAGGGCACTGCCCGGGCCACGCAGGCACGTCGTGCTGTGCCCTTGCCGTGCCCTTTGGCACAGGCACAGCACAGTGCTGTGTAAGCACTGCAACCATCAAGCCTCTAACACGTAGTGTGTGATGCCACAAGGATGTGACAGTCCATGGCTGCCTAATATGGGATAGCTTGGGCTCATTCTGCCTAGCCCATAATCCAGAAAACACAGTGTAAAACCTCTGCTTTTCCTTCCACTGTCCCATACCCTCTGTGCTTTGCTTCCTGGAGAACTGAGTGCTCTCTGGGGCACACAGAAGTGCAAAGTGAGTGCTGGGCATGGAGTTCTTACAGTCTTTCATCTTGTCCCAAGTGGGTGGCCATGTGGATTTTGAAGATTTTGTTGAGCTGATGGGACCAAAGCTGCTGGCAGAGACTGCAGACATGATTGGTGTAAAAGAGCTCCGCGATGCCTTCAGAGAGGTGAGTGCTCCCTACCGCCTGTCCCCAGAGAGTGAGCAACAGGAGGCAGGAAACAGAGAACACCCACTGGGGAAGAGAAGAGGAGACAGAGAGAGCAGCACAGTGGAAAGACAGAGAAAGAGCCAAGCCAGGCATGGAATAAGGGAGGAGCAGAGAAAGTCACTAAGACAAGGGAACCCTTGAGGCAAAGAAGAGGAAAGCTGGTGCAGACACAGCAGTGAGGGGTTTCTGAGGAGAAAAGTCAGACTGGATCCAAAAGGCACCCAAAGGAGGAAAAGGAGGGACACAGAAGGAATGAAGAAAATATGGGGCACTCAGGAGCAGGACAACACAAAATCCAAACCAGAGCAAGATCCATTTCCATTAACTGTATTTCCCCCACTGGTATTTTTCATGTTCTTGCAGTTTGACACCAATGGTGATGGGGAGATCAGCACCAGTGAGCTGCGAGAAGCCATGAAGAAGCTTCTAGGGCAGCAGGTGGGGCATCGGGATATTGAGGAGATCATCCGAGACGTGGATCTGAACGGAGACGGGCGTGTGGATTTTGAAGGTGAGAAGGGATCAGCGCTCGCTGCCCATCTGCTCTGCTGTGAGGCAGAGTTTCAGCTCAGAGGCTGAAGTAGAAGGGAGGATTTGCATGCTCAGGGCCCAGGTATCAAGTGTGGAGAAAAAAAATCAAACAGGATTTTTTTTTTTTTCTAGCCAGCTGAATTGTTCATTTGTGCACCATCTCTTGCTGCATCTCGGTTTCAGTTGGGTCTCCATAATTCTAGGTTGTTAAGAGATAGAACCTGCCACAGAGAAGCAGATTCTGGTGCACACATGCTGTGGCAGCCTTCCTTTTATGGGGCATTTCTGTTAAGTCTATTGTAAGAGCTGTGAGGTGGCTGGATTGCTTTGGAGAATGCATTGCATCTTCCTTCTCGTCTGGCTCACCTTGTTGTCTGAGAATAGAGATAGGTTTATAGAGAATTTGTTTCTGTGCCTTTATGCCAGAAGATGGTCACGTGCCAGGTGTGCTCACTAAGACAGCAGATATCTTATCTAGAGGTGTCATGTTAAATTCTGGAGATAATTAGTTTCTTCTCACACTTTTCATGCCAGAAAGACGTGGAAAAATAAGAGTGGTTATTAGTACTATCCTAGCCATTAGTCATGGCAGGAGTAATAGTGCTCAGGGTTTTTGGCAAGGAAGCAGTTGATATTAGACAGCTAAGATATAAGAGCTGGAAGGTGTGAGAGCATGGCAGGGTGCTTGTTTCCCTGGTGCAAATCCAGACATCCCTTTGCAATAAGGGTGAAGCACAGGAAATGCAGAATTAAAGTGAAATTGATGTAATTTTTTTGGCTCAGAGGCATTCGTGGGTCTCCTACGTGACAAGGCATCTCAGTCCTCAGGATTACTGAAGCCTCTGAGGGCTTTGAAAATGCTAAAAAACTGGAAGTGTCTCCCTAGAAAGTATCTGGTAGCTGCAGTTGTTCTAATGCAGTGGCTGATTACATGACAGTAGCTCTCCTTGTTTCCCACAGCTAAATTATGTTAGACAGCTAAAATACACAAAATGCTATCCCAGTATCATTTTCTCTGTGAGTTACTGCTTTAGTTGTCAAAGGAAAGCTCCATCAGTGGAAAAGGAGAAGTCAAGGGGGTAATTTCCACTGCCCTCCTCTTTGCAGAGCCATTAGTTCCTCGTCAATTCAAGTGCAGAATGAAAACACATTTATATTTGATGGCATTTACACTCAATTTGAGCAATTGTAATTGACTTCACAAGCTGCAGGGTGGTCAAGAAATTGATCCAGGGCACTCTTACAGTTAACTTGTATCTTTAAAAGAACAAGAAGTCCATCAGAGTAAACTTTTCTCTACAAAAACGCTGGTACCTACCGAAACTCTTGTGCTTTCCCACACTGGTATCTCTGAAGTGGCAAGCTTATTAAGAATTCATACCGTGTTCCCAAGACTGTAAATCAAGGCTCCCTGAAGTTCCAGTGAAGGGAGACAACGCTTGCCATAGTGTCTCACAAAGAGTCGCTTGTGCAAACAAGACTGTACGTGGCTGGGAAGGAGTCCAAGGCAATGAATTGACCTGATAGAGGGATCTTATCACCATGTCTACTGCAGGGATTAAAGCACATTTTGTGTGAGCACTCAGGGCCTGTCACGGAGTGCACAGACCTGCTGGCAGCGTGGGGACTCCTGGTTTCACCCTGGCTGCCTGCTGTCTCCAGGGAACGAGAGCTGGGCTGGGGACTATGGGTGCCTTCTGCTTCAGGGCTGTCTTTGTGTTGTTGGTTGCAGAGTTTGTTCGCATGATGTCCCGTTGAAGACTATTCTCAGCCTAAAGAAGAATCAGCACCTTAGAGAGGGCAGAAGAGGACCGAGATGGAGCATCTAGCCCCGATGTTCCTACCTGAAGGTTTATCGGCTGGCTGCAATTAGGACATTGCAAGATGACCTGCTGCTCCTCCCTCATGGTGGTCCCCATGCCCCTCCAACCTTTCACACTGTGAAAGACTTGCAACTTCCTACAACTGGAACCATTCCTTGGAGATGATTGCAGGAAACTGCAGAGCCAGGACTTGCCATGATGCTTTCATGGGATATTTGCAACTTTAGACTCCTCCTCCCCAGCTTTATTCTCCCACCAGCTGCTGCAAAGCAAAAGCAGGAGAAATCCTCTTGGCATGGTGGACGAGAGCAAAGCCATTGGGACTGGTGGCAGCCTCAGGGCGTGCTCTGCACTTCTTGGTTTCCCTTGGTGAACCGTGTCTGTGTTTGCTGTCTCTGTGTGTGTGTCCATCTGTGTGGAGTTACTTATGCTTCCCCAGCACTTATTTGCATCTCCTATGGTTATGTTTACTAAGAGTAAATTAAATACATGTCTTGTGGGGGGAAAGCGATAAATATGCACGTTGAAATGATGTGGAGCCTGGATGTCCCTGTGAGAGGTGGTGGCTGGGCTGGGGGAGAAGGGCTTGGGCACATGCACACGCCATTGTCTGCACCGGGGTCTGGAGGCCAGTCCTTGCCACAGGAAGGGCAGTCACTGCTGGCCACTAAGCCTGTGTCAGGACTCTGCCCTCCCTCCCACTGTCTCCATGGCCCTGGAGGTGCTTCACAGTGAGGGCAGAGTGGAGGGTCCCTATCCCTGTGTCCCCTCCACTGGCATGGGGGCAGGTGAGAGCCCCTGTGGTACCATGGCAAAGGAGGAATGGGAGAGAGGGCTCAGAGGGGAGCTGGGTGGGAGTGGGATAGGCAGCAATAGCCACCCCCTGACACTTTCAGACCATTTCAGACATGACTGTGAGCATATGTACAATGGGGCCATGCTGCCCTATCTGCTGTCTGTGACTATGACAGCAGCATCCAGGTCCTACCAGCTGCTTCCAGACTAATCAGGTGCTTACCATCCTTCCCATTTCCCCATGATCCTCCCAACCTATCACTCCCTTCCCCTGTTGTGGACGCTGGCAATCCCCTACTCTACCAGACCTATAGTTGTCCCCTTTCTCTATGCAGAGGCTTGCTCAGAAGTTGCCAGCACTAATTTCTGCTTGGCTTCAAAGGGCATCATCATCGCTCTGTTTTCCTCAGTGTGACTGGGAGCTGTTTCCTCTCTGTCTCTTTAATCCAACTGGAAGGTTAAGGACTAATATCTTCCTGCTTCCTCCATCTCAAATCTTTCACTTCCCAGGTTCTCTTTCAAATTCTTGGGGTCCACAAATCCCAAAGGAGAATTTTCTCTTCTGTCTTTCTGTTGCTGTGCCAACCAGCATAGCTGCAGAGATGGCTGATATTCCAGTAATGGAAAAACTGTGTTTCCTCCTATATTTGTGTGTGTGTGTGTGTGTACTTGTGTTTGCACAGTAATGTGCACTGGGAAAAGTTTGTGTGTGTGCAGGTAAAAGCCAGGAGTGCAGGTGGGCACCTGGGAGTGCAGCAGCAGAAGAGTTTGTGTGCAAGTGGGTGTATGCAAACTATGTGTGTGTATCTATGGAGCTGGTCCCATCTTAGAAATATGTGTGTGAGCCAAGAAACTGGAAAATGGATATTTACAGATCTCTACACTTACTGGCACAGCAGCTGTATTGTGATTAGGAGGTGAGAGTGATAAATGGAAGAGAGTGCAGAGTCCTGGTAAGTTATAAATGTGCTTAGGGTAACACTGGGGAGGCAGAGACCTGTGCAGGCTGGTGTCTGCCAGAGGGAATGCTGGTCCACAATCGTGCTTCACTTACAGTGGAGCCTGTTGAGGAAGGAGCTGCTTGTGCATGCAGAGCAGGAGGACAGCTGTGCTGCAGAGCTGTGCCGGCCCCTGGGGACCAGTGACAGCTCGGGACACGTGCTTTGTGCCACAGCCAGCGAGCACAAGCCCAGTGGGCAATCAGAGGCCACAAGTGTGGTGGCTGCCTCTGCCTGCTCCTTCCCAGACCCTGCTCTGACCAGACACGTCTTTTGCCCACAGAGTCAGATGGCAGGACACAGTCTTAATGTATTTAAAATGGTAACCCCATTTCTAGAGGCTGCACTCATCCACAGTGCAGCATCACAGTGGGTGGGGATGTTCTCTGCAAACTACAGCCATTTTCACTCAGGCAGGTCCCTGTGTTTGCACCGTGGCAGAGCTGTGCTTCTCTGCCAGACACCAGCACCAGGGGAAGGGTGGCTGCAGGACACCTTTGTGTCATTGCAGAGGCACTCCTGGAGTCACGGCCACTTCCAAGGAAAGCTGAGTCTGCCAAATCATCTGCAGCTTTGTTCTGCCAGGTCTCACCATGATACAGTGAACAGGTCAGACAGGGCAGGTCTCAAAAGCCTTCATATTTTTTTTCTCCCAGCAGAAGCTCTTGCTGCCAGCCTGATTTTACTTTCACAACAAACCCCAAATACTCCCAGAGAGTTTTACTATTTTCTTGTGCAGACAGGGGCAGAGATTAAAGCTCCAGTCTAAATAATCTAATTCCAGAGATAATCCTTTCACTCTCATCTCCAGTTTAGTATCAGGGAGGCTTCCAGAGAGCTCCACATGGCAGGGCACAGCCAGTCCCCTCTGGGCACCTGAGCCCTGTAGCCCCATGCTGTTCAGGAGGTGGTCCAGGCAGTGGGGCTGGCTCACGATGACTTCTTAGATGCCTCATTAGCCAGGTCTGCTTCTGACACACACGTCTCTGTTGCTCCTTTTGGACATTCCAAATCCTGATCCCATTTTGCAGCAGGAAATGGCTGATACCCAAAACCTGTGCCCCATGTCGCTTGTGAATGATCAGGGCTGTAGGTAGACCAGGCAGGACTGATCCAAGACTGAGTCATTTTGGCACAGCTGCCAGGGGACAGGGAGAGATCAAGGGATTGAGAAGACGACCCTGAGCCTTTCACTTGTAGGTTACTGGTGTAAATCCAGCCTGCATCAAGGGACTGACTGATGGCTCAGTGGATTAGTAACAGGATAGAGCCTTTGACATCTGGGGCACAAGCTGGCATCAAGTTGCTGGTGCCTGCAAGTATCGATTTGGGGCAGCAGTGTAGGACATCACGGGCACAGGCCACACGGCATGTCTGCTGTCCTCTGCCAGGGACCGTGGCCAGCCCATGATCCAGGGCTCCTGCCCCTGGATGAGCACAGTCACTGTCCCTGCTCACTGACTGCTGCTCAGTTAATCCCTCTTGCTTCATGATAGGCTGCTGATTCTTGGGAAATGATCACCCAGGCTAGTTACTAGAAGATGCTCTTCCTGGAGAGGCAGAGGAGGTATTGCAATGCTCAGTGCCTTCCCTCTTAAAAGGCTGAGTCCTCAGGTGGAGGAGAGAGGGGTTTTCCCCTCTGTTCAAGGAGTGCAACTCTTCCTTTTCAAGGTAACTCAACTCTTTTCAAGGAATTGTTGCTGATGTTTGCCTGTGAGATGTGCAGGAGCCCCAGGAGCCCTCAACAAGGTTACCAGGCTTGGCACATGCACACTGGTGACACTCCCAAGGCAGGGGATGAGCAGGGTTAGCTCCCAGCTGCTCTTATACACAACTGGGAGTCTCCCTTCAGCAGAGGGACCTGTCTTGGTCATACCTAAACATTATCTAGTAAATCCCTTCATGTAAGAATTCCTGCTGATGGGCACCTTGTGTCTGGGCTGAGCAGTTTGATGGTGGGTTTGCAATGACACCCCAGTCACTGGCTACGTGGTGCCACTGTGTGTGTGAGACCCCTGAAAGCCCTGCTGAACCGGGGGGCAATGGGGCCACCTGCCTCAGCCCACCTGTGCCACACACAGCACTCAGTGGGACCCCTGCTGCCCTGGAGGGTTTCAGGACTGGAAATATGAGGATTCACACCTTTTGCTGTCTGTAACCTCTGCCCCAGCCATCCCTCCAGCTGCTGCTGATTTATTCCATCCCTCTTCCCACTACACTTTCATAGATCGTGGCAGTCACCTGGTGACACACAAAGTGTTTATGTGCTTTGAAGTTGTGTTCCTGACCCGAGCGCATCGCAGTTTAAGCTGAGATTAGAGAGGATCGTCGGTAATCAGTACAAATGAGCTCTAACGAGGCCTCCCTCGGCCTCACCAACTGGACAGCATTGTCCTGGCCACGGCTGCCTGCACTCCTTTGGTAACGGAACTTGGGGGACACCCAACACAGGTCACAAACACAGCGGGGATATGGCAGATTAGCCTGGATTTTATCAGATGCTGCCAGGGCTGGGATCTGTAGCACTGAGATGATTTGCCAGGAACCAGTGTGAGGTGGCTGAATTTGGAGAGGTGCTAAGCGTGCGTGTTTCACTCTACTTTTCTGGATGCGGTTTCCTAAGGCACCTTGTAGCTTCAGGAACCCCTTCCTGGCTGCAGTGCTGGCATGGGAGCACAGCAGTGCCATGTCTGCCCTGGTCTAGTTACATCACAAGCCCAAGAGCTGATGTGACAGCAGCAGGAACATGCTCTAGGGCACACTCCGGCGTGGGGAGAGCAGGCTGGGGAGCAGGGGGTAGGTGGTTACACCCCCGCTCCCCCCCAAACAGTTCACTTCTCCAAGGCTGTGGCTGGTTAAGAGGCCCCCAAGTGCATTACAAAAAAAACCAACCCGTTTAATTCTCAGTCTGCAGCACCAAGTCTTTATTTCTAAAAGTAAATGCTTTGTAGCAGACTCAAATTAATAAAACATCACTGGGACTCAGGAGCAGCCGCTGCTAATGCAGCCGGTGCCTGGAGCACAGCCCCGAGGCCTCACCGGTGTCTGACGCCTCGAGGAGCACCGCGATCAGACAGAAGGGCAAACACAGAGGCGAACATTGAGTTATTTGCTCCCCCGCCGTGTAGGGACTGAGTTTCGTTCAACCGCCATCTGGGATGTCTCACTCCAGCCCTCCTAAGATAAGACCTTGCCAAGGTCCTCCAGAAAAAAACCATGATCTTACATAAAGCGCAGGCCAGGGAGCAGCCCCGCTGGCCGTGTCATGGTCACCTCCCCGCCTCCCGTTTCAGGGACCGCTTTCCTTCTCATGTAGGTCATTGCGGTCCAAGGTGCTTTCACGCCACCGACCGCCTCGCTCCTTACCGGGCGGGCGGCAGCTGCCTTCCCCCATCCTCCGTGGCAGGGCCGAACGGGAGAGCCGGTGCGTTCTACCGGGGCCGGGAACCAGGCCGGGGGGCTGCTGTTCAGAGCGAAGAGGGCACGGAGCTCCCGGGACGCGGCGGCGGGGCTCCCGCTGCCCCCGCTCCGCTCCCGGCCCCTTCCCCGAGCGCTCCGGGCCCGTTCCACGCCGCCGCCGCGCCGCCCGTTGCCCCGGTAACCCGCTGACCGCGCTTCCCGCCGCCGCCCCGCCGTGCCCCGCGCTCCGCCGCGCTGGAGCCCCGCGATTGGCGGCGCGGAGGGGCGGGCTCTGCCCTGGCGGCCGGCGCTCGGGGCAGCTCGCCGGGCTGTCCCCGCTGCGGACACCGCTGGGAAGCCCCGTCAGTGTCTCCCACTCCGTTCTGCGGAGCCGGTTCCCCCTCGTTCCCGCCCCGCGCGGGCGGTCCCAGCCCCGCGCCCCCGGCCCGCAGGGACCCGCTCCCGCCGCCCGCCCCGCGCCGCTCAGCCCGGCCCGCCCACCGCCACCGCCCATTGGCCCGCCGCCTTATGAATATGTAAATACACACCGGTGGCCGCCCAATGGCAGGCGGGCACTTATTTAATATTCGCGGTGCGGCGCGCGGATTGGCTGGTGCGCGCCCCGCCCCGGCAGCGGGGCTGGCCGCCCCCTGTCGGCGGCAGGAAGGGGCGGGCGCGGCGCTGGTAGCGCGACATGGTGGGCGCCGGTGTGCGCGGGGCGCCGCTGCTGCCGCCCGTGCTGCTGCTGCTGCTGCTACCGCCGCTGCTGCTGCGGGGCGCGGCGGGCGGCATCGCTGACAGCGTCGTCTGGGCCGTCAACGCGGGCGGCGATGCCCACGTGGACGTGAACGGCATCCACTTCCGCAAGGACCCGCTCGAGGGCCGCGTGGGCCGAGGTGAGGGCGGGGGGACGCGCCGGGGGCTCGAGGGGGTTGTCGGTGGGGCTCTCCGCGGGGTCCCGCTCCGCCGGCGCGGTGCGGTCCCGCCGTGCCAGCGGGGTGCGGGACCCGCGTGCTGCCGGCCCGCGGCGGAGCGGGGGGTGTTCCCGCAGCGCGGCGGGGGCTCCGCTCTTGCAGCCGCCCGGGGACGGCGGGGACCCGCCGGAAGCGCCCGCACTTGTCACCCGCGGGACCGCGGCCACCCCCGTCCTCTCGCCGGGCCCAGCCGGGGCCGCATCCCCCGTCCCCGCGGGCCCAGGCCCCTGGAGGCGGCGGGGTGAGCCCTGCGGGATGAGCCCTGCGGGATGGTGTCCTCAGGCTGCGGGGTTGTGTAATGCCGGGGGTGGGGAAGTGGCTCCGCGCGGGCTTGGAGTGGGATTTTGGCTGAAAAGGCTGCCAGCCTGGCTGCGTGCGACCGCCGGGATCCTTCTTTCTCCCGTTTTCCACTGAACAGCCCGGGTTCCACAGCAGGACCTGCCGGTTCGCAGCCAGCCCGCAGCAAGCACCTTGCAGTGAGAACACGCTTTGCCCGCAGCCAGGTCCGTTTCGCTGGCGGTGCGGGCTGGTGGTTGCAGCGTTCTGGTCCTGCTGGGCCCGGGCAGGGGGAACGTGCAGCTGGCTGGTCTGCTCCATGCCCCAGTCCTGGGAGGGTGTTCAAGGGCAGGGATACAAGCAGAGGTAGAGGCAGATGGGATATCTTCACTGTGCCAGTTAGGACAGGATGTAGAAGTGATACTGCGCTTGGGTTACCTTTTCTTACTTCCTTTGAAACCACTCCAGTTGTATGAATCTTGCATGTTTCTGATAATCGGTGCACCAAAACTTAGTTGATTCACAGATGTATAAAAAGTTAGCTGTGCTAAGCTGCTTTGCAGTCATTTCCAGGTGGAGTGTGGAGAAGATGTTGACTTTTGAGTCTAACCTTCACTGTTTCCATTAGGATGGTGAGGATTTTCCTGTGGTGTATGGCTGGAACTGCCATTGCTTACTCTGCATGAGTGCTATCCCAAATGGAGAGCCTTTTGGGCCTAGTGGATACAGAGAAGGTTACATTTAAGTTCTAATGTGGTTTGTTTTTCACACCCATGGAAGCTGGCACCCCAGTTGCACAAGGTGCCCTGACTCCTGTAGGTCAGCTTCCCTTCATAGGCTTCTCACATGTGTGACTTGAACGTCCTTGTGGATTGGAACAATTTATTTCTGAGTTGAGGAGAAAAAAGGGTCTTTCTCAAGCACATTGTGACATGTTCTTCCTTTGGGGAAAGCCTGTGGTGTCTCCTCTGCACAGCAGGCTGTTGCAGTAATTCTCCTTCAGCCAGTGGTGCCAGGCACAGTGAAGACTTTACCCCTTTGAGCTCTCAGCTGCATTTCCCTCAATGGCTTTTTATTGCACCATTGTTCGTTTGCTCTGGGTCCCTCTGTGTTGATAGGCATGTAATGGCTTCAGCAGAAATATATGGCTGACTGGGAGGAAATGACCTAGGGATAGTAATTCTGGGATGTTCTGCCTCTGGGCAAATTAAAACCTTTTTTTTTTTCAAGGCTCAGTTCATCCTCTGTGCCCTGAAGGACTGAATGTGCTGATGGCAGTTACGGAATTAGGCAGGTGTCCGGCGTAGTTGAGCTACAGCTTGATGGGCACTGCTTGCTCCCAGCCTGCTGTAAAACCCAGCTCGCCTCCACAGTTCTGTCAGCAGGGCTCTGACATGCAGGTGACAGGTCTTCCTCTCCAGTTACCTTCTTGGCTATTAAAGGACTTGCTTCCTGTGCAGGCTTTCCTCTAATAGAAACTGACTTCTTGTGGAGTCCTTGGTTCGCTATCATTGTAATCTGTAGCTGACCAGAAATACCTGTGTGGGAGGACAGGTTAAACTTTTCACCTTCTGTATTTCTGGTGATTAGAGTGTTCAGTCCTTGTGCCCAGGTTCCAGTGGTAAAGAGAAGCAGGCGATCGCCTGAACAGCTCTGTGTGAAACAGGAGACTAAGAACTGGCATTAATTTCCTCTCACTCGTTTGCATTGGCTCTGTCTTTGGCAACGTGCTCTGGGTTAGTAGTTTTTGCTTTGTCTTGGCCAATGCAGTGTCTGTTCCCATGGAAATGGGGGTGGAAGTGGTAAGTGTCAGCAGAGAACTTCGTCTGGATCAACTTCTCCTGCCTCGAGTGCCAGTGGGCAGATGGTGTCCACAGTCTTCCCTCCTGCCCCTGCTTTGCTGGGGAGTCATTGGATTTGCAGCTCTGGAGGCATTGCATCAGTTTGCATTTGTACAGTAACCCTAACACAATAAAATGCCAAGTTGAGTTAAAGTCTTCTGGGGGCTGCTCTAAACGTGGTGAAACAATGAGTGAGAAGACACAAATTTTATGATTTGTTATTTTGTCAGTTATTGTCCTGTTTAGGAATGTTGTTTGGGCCCTTCTTGGGGGGCTGTTCAGATGGCTGCAGACAGCACCCATTTCAGCTGGGTGGCTCTGAGAACAGCAGCTGATGGAGCTCTTGGTGCTCTTGAAACCCTTTGTGTATCTTGCTTCCTTCTTTTTGTCTTCAGACTGACAGTATTGTGGGGCTGTGCTGAGAAGAAAGGGTGTTGTAAGATGCCTAATGCTTTTCACACTTCTGCCATCCCCTAGGTTTTCACCTGAGGGGGTTGAGTCTCTAAAACCTGATGCCATCAACTGCTACCTTCAGATCTGTGGTATCAGTGAGTCAAGTCAGTCCCGTGCCCACTGTTTTTGTTTTCTACTCAGAGTTTGGGATTTGAAAATACCATAAAAATATTCTAGGTGTTTTTCCTCTTAGGAACAAGAGCCAATGGCCAAGTCCTTTGGTTTTGTGCACTGTCTGTGAAACAGGCTCTTCTTTCTGAAATGGTGCGAGTGAGTTCACTGTGTCTGGACTGCAGCGGGTCCAGACCTGTTTTCCTACAGGGCTGGGGTTCTGGGGTTTTGCCTCCCTCTGCTGCTGCTCCAGTAGTGCTGCCACCTGGTCAGAGCAAGGAGGGGAGACAGGTCTGACAAGGATGCAAGTGCCACTTGTGGAGTTAAGCACTTTAAAAGTATATAAGGTGTCTCTTCCATGTGCCTCAGAAATTAACCCCTCCTCTCACTCTTTTGTGCTTGAAACCCAGCTTCTGACTACGGGATGAAGCTGCCAATCCTGCGGTCCAACGCGGAAGACCAGATTCTGTACCAGACCGAGCGCTACAATGAGGAAACCTTTGGCTATGAAGTTCCCATCAAAGAGGAGGGTGACTATGTGCTGGTGTTAAAGTTTGCAGAGGTCTACTTTGCACAGTCTCAACAGAAGGTAAGCAACAGCCCCTGTGTGTCTCTGATGCGAGTTTCTGGCTATGGCTGTGTGCACTCAGGTTGCCTCTGCTGCTCTGCATGCTGGAGGAAGGAGTGAAGTAAGGCACTGATGGTTACTTAGATCAAGGGTCCTCGGCGGGCCGGGAACGGCCCGGGGCCATCCTTAATCCGGCCCGCCGCACCCCCTGCCGGGGGTTGGGGGCGGAAACCAAGCAGCCCCGTCCTCCTCCTCCTCCTCCTCCTCTGAGCACGGTGGGCGAGAGGCAGGGGCGTCTCCTCTGCCGGGCAAACAGTGTCGGCAGCCTTTCAACTCGGGCAAATCGCCGGAGCCCCTGTGGCAAAGTCCCTTCAGTCCCTTCTGGCCCCCCCTCCGGACTGCGCGGCCGGGCTGAGGAGGGGGGCG
>JAWWLV010000038.1:3183819-3197738 GCA_035041135.1 Platyrinchus mystaceus | reverse complement strand
GGGACAGGAAACCGGCCCCCGACAGTGTCTGAGGACAGGGAACCGGCCCCCTGTTTGAAAAGTTTGGGGACCCCTGACTTAGATCCTAGAGATCCTAGAGCTCTCAGGGGCTCTGAAACTTTAGGGCTCTCTCCCACATTCCAGCTATACAGTCAAACTGGAAAACTGCATTTCAAAGCATTCGAAAAACCATGTCCAACTAAACATAACTAGCAATAGTTTTATGACCTGTTTAGGCTGTGCTGGCTTTGAAGAGTTTTTTTACCTTTTTCCTGAACACTTGTTCCTGCCATGACAGCATGGTTGTGTTGGAGGAAGTATTGTACAGATTGAAGCAGGGAGGTGATCTGGAACCTACTCAAAACAATTTTTATGAATGAAATAAGACTTGGTACTGGTTCAGTCTGATCCTGAAAGCACAGAATTGAATTCACCCTCTTTATTGCTCTTGTCCACTTTTGAAATACCTCATGTACAGAGGTGGAAACAGAAGCACAGAGAACTCAAAGCCCTGTGATAAATTGGGGTAGGAGTGGTTTGTGTAACAGCCTGTCTTTCTTTCCCCTGACTCCATCAGCTTCTTTAGAGCTGATCTCCTTAAGCGCTGTGCTGCCTTCCTGCCAGAGAGGTATTTCAGGGAACAGAACTGGTGGGGCTGGCTTACAGAATGGATGCAAAGAGCAGCCACAGATTAAACTGAAGGGCTGAGGCATCTTTGGTTCCTCTTCCTTGGTGTGGTTCTGCTGGGATTCCCCAGGTGCTGAGTGAAGTTTGAGTCATTGCAGCCCTGAGGAGGACTTTCACTATGAATTCACAGATGTGGTTAGCAGTTAAACATTTTACCTCCTTCAAACGCTGTGTTCTTCACCAGCTTGTTTCCTCTTCTCTGTTCTGCTGCAGGCTCTTAGTTAGAAATGGCTTCACTCCCTAGGGTGTGGTGTACCACAGCCACCCTGGGGTAGTAGGAGCAGGTCCTCAGACTGGAGGTGGAAAGAAAGTTGTGAAAGAAAAGCATGAATAAACCAGAATAAAATTGTTCTGTCCTCAGTTCAGAACAGCAGATGTAGGGGGTATTTTAAAAGGAGGAGGCAGGTTTCAGGGTATTTGAAAGCAATGTTAATGCTTCAGTGTCTCTACCTGGCTGCTTTGGGCTCTGAATCCTTCCCAGGGGAGTGGGGCAGTGCATGTTACAATGCTTTCAGGTCCTGGGTTCATAACAAGCAGAGACCTTTCCTATTCTGTTCCAGTTTCAGCTGTCACGTGCCCGAATCTGTTCTGACTCTGTCATTTCTTTCACCCTGAAGGTATTTGATGTTCGCTTGAATGGCCACGTGGTGGTGAAAGACTTGGACATTTTTGACAGAGTTGGACACAGCACAGCTCACGATGAGATCATTCCCATGAGTATCAAAAAGGGGAAACTGAGTGTCCAGGGGGAGGTTTCAACGTTCACGGGGAAGCTCCACATTGAGTTTGTAAAGGTAATAAGCTTTCCAGGGCAGAGCCCTGATCTTCCCTTTCCCCTTGTTCCTCAGCTGTGTGGTGCAGCTGTGTGCTGGAGGAGAGATGGTGGCAGATGGGGAGACCATTCCTTGCCTCAGAGCTGCAGCACTGACTGCTGCCTTTGCTTTCTCTAGGGCTACTATGACAATCCAAAAATCTGTGCCCTATACATCCTGCAAGGAACAGTGGAAGGTAAGCACAGTTTTTGAGCCAGAAGGCTCTTCCCCCTTGGAGAGCAGCCTGTTGCTTCTCAGACTATGAGATCATAGCTCTTGCTGACCCACATCTGCCAAAATTGTTTCTCTCTCAGTGAGTTTCCACAGAGTGCAGTTGCGGAGTGAAGTAGGTGTGTAATGTCCTCGTTCTCTTCCAAGTCACAAATGGTGTCATTTTGGAACGAGAAAAATCAGTTTGTTTTGGAACTTCCTGTATAGGGGGGAGAGAAGGGAACACGTCTGGTCAGTCTCAGCTTATAGCTACAGATACATTCCCTCTGGCCTTGGATGTCAGCAGCAGCCCTGCAGACAAGTAATTTACAGAGTTCTTTTAGCTAGTAGTTAAGTGTTTCTTACCTGGAGCTTTGTTTTGCCTTCTCAGCTTGAGGATAAGGCAGTGTTTTCTTCCCAGGTATCAGATCCTCTGGATAGCAATAGGGAGTGCTAGAAAAGTTCTCGTTCTTCCATCACCCTCTTTGTAAGTGTGCTGGACTGAAAGCCCCTCTGGCTCCCAAAAAGGAGGCATTTAGGACCCCTCTCACCAAACCATCACTTTGCTTTACTGTTAGTCAGAGATTTCCAAGTGCTGCTGAAGATTTGCTGAGAACCTTGTGGCCAGGTGGCACTTTGCTGTGTGGGGGACCTGCAGTTCAGGCCCCAAGCTCAGAGGGCTGGATTTGAGTGGAGTAGGACCATGTTGCTCTGGTAGCTCTGGGGTTGGGGGGTGCAATGATGTGGGGTAGGACTGTTCATGGAAAGGGTTTCCCATTTCCTGTTTACACCTGTATCTGCTGGTCCTGCAGGCAGCAGGTGCTTGTCCTTGCTTACATCTCCCTGAGCAGCAGCAGTATCTGACTGTGTGCTCCAAGTGTGCTTTTGTGCATTAACTTCTCTGTGTGACACCTGGATGGGGTGGAAGGATGTAATTTTTTTTGCAGACTGGATCTTTGGATGCTCTTACCTCACGGAGGAAAGAAACAGTGGTGTGATCCTCTGCGAGGGAGGATGTTCCTGTCTTCTGGGGTGTTCTGGTTGTGGTTTCAGTGTGGTGTCAAGTGCCCTCTTGCCTGACCATTCATGTTGGATCAGGGAGAGGGGAAGGAAGGGAGTGTCTCCAGTGATCTCCCAATTCACATCCTGCCTCACTGCAACCTTTTGTCTTGTCCAACAGATGTCCCAAAGCTGCAGCCACACCCCGGTCTGGAGAAAAAGGAGGAGGATGATGACGAAGATGAGTATGACGATGGCTCCAGTGTCAAAAAACAGGCAAATAAGAACCGGGTTCAGTCAGGCCCACGCACACCAAACCCCTATGCCTCGGACAACAGCAGCCTCATGTTTCCTATACTGGTGGCCTTTGGTGTCTTCATTCCTACCCTCTTCTGCCTCTGCCGGTTGTGAGAGCAGGCCCCACAGTGCATCAGCCCAGGGGCTGGGAGGGAAGGAGTTGGACCAAACATGGTTGCTTTCAATTTCTCCATATTGTTCATAATTTAAGAAAAAAAAAAAAAGAAAAAAAAAGATGATTCATTTGGAATGAATAGCAATGAATAGCAGGTCCAGGTAAGAGGGAGCTTACCTTCCCCCTGCCAGCAAGCAGCAAGGCCCTCGCCTTCCCCTTCGCACCATGTGCAGGCTCCAATTCTCCCTGGGGCATCCAAGAGTGAACTGAGTCCTGGCTGGCTGTGTATTGGGCTGTTGAAAGCTGATGTTACCAGTCCTGGGCCACTTCCCACACTGAGGGATAGCAATGTGCTGCGAGATCTCTGCCTTTACTGGGTGGAATACGGTTCCTTAATCAGGGAAGTAGCTCTTAAAACAAGGCCTGGGTACACGTCCAGGAGCGTGGAAGTGTTGTGATGCTGTTGGGTGTCAAACGACTATGGAGGACAGAGCCTGGCTCGGCATCTCCCTCAATGTGTGCGGCACGATGTATGGTACTCGCCTGCATGAAGATCCCAAGACTCCAGCTCTCCACCCAGCCTCCGTGGAGACAGTCCCCTCCAAGGACTGCGAGCTGCGCCAGGAGCAGAGGGATTTATCCGGCCTGATTGCTGCACCAGTTGGGAGAGACTTTCCTAGTTTGGCAGTTGCAATGTGTGTTCCATCGCAGAGGGATTCTGCTGTAGCCCGCGAGAGGCTGACGTTGGCGTCTGATCAGATGCACTTGTTTTCTGTATTGATTATTGATTATGGCTTTTGTTTCCTTTAATATCCTTTTATTTTCGAAGGTTTTGTTTCAAGCCCAGTTCCTTGTTTTGCCCTTTCTAGCAAGTGACCTCTCCTTTGGAAGAAGCTGAAAATCAGATGACCTAGAGAGGAATCTTGTCAGGGACTTGTTCCTTGACCTTCCTACGGGTTAGCTCCCTTCTCCATGGCTCTGAACAATCTGTGCTGTAGGACAGAGCAGAGCAACCTGGTGGATGCTCCCTGTGAGCTCTCATTCCCTGTGTAGGGATCAGCCCTCCCTGCAGCAGTGAGAAGTGGAGCTGGTCAGTGTTTACAGTGAGCTTGGCCTTGTGCATATCCAGGCAGTGTAGCAAAGGGGCAGATGTCCAGCATTTCAGTCCTGGAGAGCAAGGTGGTTTGTTGCCATCCAGAGATCTGAAAGTGAGCAGAACACTGGAGAAAAGGTCACCTGCTTTCCCCAGGGATATTCCTGCAAGAGGCTTTTGTTTCCACATGCAGAGCCTGTGCCTGCGTGACAGAGGCTGAGCAAAGTGAAAGCTGCTGCTGCTCCTGCTGATCCAGAGCTGCAGGCCCTGAGGAGCTGCCTTCCCGTGGTTTTGGCCTCCAGCATGTTGAGCATTTCTGGCTGGCAGGAGGGAGATGTTCTGGGCTGGAACAGGATCTGTCCCAGGCAGAATCAGGTTCTTGTGGTTCAGCTTCGATGCTGCAGAGCTCTGGGCTCACAGAACGCTTTACCTCACGCTCTCTCCATTGTCCTCACAAGTGTTCTGTCTTTCCCCGGAGCAGTGGCACTGAGCAGTGACCTCCATGCTGCTCTGCCTCTCTGGGCCTGCATTTTCCCAGCAGTTGTTCCTGGGTTTGATCCCCTGCAATGGCTCAGCCTTTCTTTGAGCTGAGCAGGGTCAGCAGAATTGCATTGTTTCTGGAAAGGGACCTGGAGGAGCAGCCTTTTCTATCCTGCTGGGCCCAGGCAGCTGAAGCCTTCTCTTCCTCCTTACCCTCAAGCTGTGATAGGAGCTGTCAGCTCAGGGGCTTCAGGCTGGGAGCTGGGGGAGGTGACAAAGTGCTGCTCTCTGCATCAATGCCACTGAGCCTTTTCTGATCACACACATCACTGCTATAGGCCTGACCCTAATTCTGTCTCTGTGAGCTGAAAAGCAAGCAGAATCTTATTTATCTTCTCTCCAACTGCATAAATGTCAACAGCCAGTTTGGGAGAATCAAGAGTCCCTGCCCCAGTAAGAGGGGAAGGCAGGCTTTAAGGAGATCAAATCTTAAAGAACAAACCTTAGGATGAAAAGGTGGCAAGCTTGAAGTGTTCTGCTTCATCTTCTAGCTGCTGTTAAAATCCTAATACTTATAAAACTCATAAAATACGAGCTCTGTTTTGTTTGGTGACAGCGCCTGCAGGGATTCTGCAGCGTTTTTGGGATTGCTCTAACTGGAGCACAGAGACATTTAGATCTTTATCAGCTTTGAGAAGCATGAACTGCGCTGATTTGTTAAGCAAAGAACCCGGAGTTGAAAACAGGCGTCTCTGTAAGGAGCTGCTCTCCTCCAGGCCTTTTGGGTTGCGTTTTATTTGAGCATCCTTGAAGCAAGGAATCACTGTCTTCTTGTGGCTCAGCCAGTAATCTCTGCACCTTGCCTGGCATGGGAAAAGGGGTGTGCATTTAGATGTGCAAAAGTTGAAGACAAGTCTTGTAGGGTAGTTTATCCCAGCCTTTCCTGTCAGCCATGGTGCCATGGGCTGCCCCAAGGCAGAGCTGTGCAGTGTGATGTTGTGTTCTAGTTGCTCAGTTTAAATGAATCTGTCTTATTTGAATAAGAATAGGGAGGAGGAATAGTTCTTGGCTTCAATTTGGTTGTTTTGACTCTGGTTTTATGCATCTTTGTCACTACAAAGCTGGTGTCTGGGTGGTTCCTGACCCTGTTAAGGTGCTATGAGCAGTTTCCTTGTTGATCCATCCCCTCCTGACAGGTTTGCCTTGAAGGAGCCTTCAAACAAAGCGTGTGGGAGCATAGAGGGTGGCCAGTCAGCACCTTGCTGGGAATGGTGTACTCTGGGCTCCCCTTGCCATCTCTGTCTAGTATCTGCAAGCCAGATAAATGTGTCCTGAGCATGGAAAGGAAAAGTTTGGGCTGTCTGTAGCTTTCCGGAATGGGTGTTTGAGGGAGTATCTGAGACACCGTATAAGTGAGGCAGGTTAGAGAGGAGCCTGTTTGTGCTGATTCCTCCCACCAGCAGCAGGCACATGGAGCACAGCAGTGTGGGGAGCTGGGTCAGAACAGACCTGGCTTGATTCATGTTGTGTAGAGAGGGGCAGATAAGGCAATTTTAATAAAGTTTCCACTTAATAAAGGGCAAATGACACCTTTGATCATGTTTTGGGCCTGGATGCAGTCTCAGCATGATGGTTTCAAAGCCTTTTTTAATTGCCCCATCAGCCCCTCCTTTAAGCCAGGCCCTTTTCCCTTTCTGTGAGTGTAACTAAACATCTCTGACCCATTTGAGTGTCCCAGGTGGCAGTGAGCAGAAACCCAAATGAATTCCCTTGTCTTTTTGGTGCCTTTGTCTCAGGCTTTGAATAAAAGTCTATTTGAAGGAGCTTCTTTTTTTTTAAGGAGCTTCTGAGTTTTTTCTTTTTCCCCGAGGGACAGGCATTCCCAGCCCTTGAGATCAGCTGGGGACTGTCTCCCTGTCCCTGGATGCCACCTCTGGAGGTCACAGCTGAAGCTGAGAACTGTGAGCGAATACCTTTGTTTCCAGCCCTTGAGGTCAATGGAAGAAAAGCCTAACAGGGGATAGAAGAACTGGAAGAGCTCCTTCAGGTCCCAGAAATCTCCTGAAGGCAGGATGGAGAACTTCCAGACAGTCTGGTGCCTGTGTGTCTGTGCAGTTCAGAGCTGAGTGAGTCATGGCTGGGTCCTGGTGCTTACAGCTTCTGGGTGCAGAGGGAGACTTGGGGGGTCCTGCACCCCAAATTTACTTGCTGAGGTCTTGCCATATGCTGTTCAGGTCTGAACAGAGAGCAGAGACTTGTGCTTTGTCCCTTGGCCTTCCCTAAGTTGAAATGGGATTGCAACAGCCAGGGAAGTGTCTTGATATGGGAACTCTGGGCTGGACAGGCCTGTTGCTGATGGAAAACAGCAAGAGGAGGGAGAGGACCGTCAGAGCAGGTTCAGCCTTTGTTGTGAGACAGACACTGAGCTGCTGCAAAGTACCAAATGTTTCAGGCTCTGTTGGTGCTCAAATGTGGGAGAGATCCGTCAGCCTCTTGCACTTATGGTAGGAGGGAAATACCCTTGCTGAGAATCCAAGGGGAATGGGAGCTGGGCCAGCACTCAGCTAATTTACCTACTGGCACCTTCTGCATCTCCACAACAAATGCCAAAGCCTAATACAATTCAAGGATGCCATTTTACTGTGGGCCTGGTTCCGCCAGTCTGTCCTCACCGGCTGGTCCCAAACAGGCTCACACGAGTGTTCTCAAACGGCACAAACACACCAGGCTGGAGCTGGGAGGGCTCAGAAATGTGATCACACGACTGGGCCTCCTGTGCTGCACCTCCGCTTCGCGCTGCCCAGCGGGTCTGGGGCACGTGCGCTCATCTTGGATCCAAAGGATTTGTCCCAGGAGTATAGTAGCATTGAAAGGTGCTGGGCTGGATGGGAGAGGTGAAAGCAGGTCCATGTCTTCCGGGACTCTGGCTTGCTCAGAGTTTATTGCTGTATATTAAATACTATTTTTGAAGATTGAGGGGAAGATGAGGGAGGGGGAGGGATGTGACGATGCTGTCTCCAGTCTGATCAGTGGGATTCTACTGCAGGTTATTGATAGGTTTTGATTTTTTGTTTTGTTTCTCCAAAAGTGCTTTATTTAGAAAAAAAAGGAAAAAATTATCAACAAAACGTGCTTTCCTTCCTCCTAGAAACAGTGCTGGCTGATTACAAAATGTGAATAATCTTTTGGAAACATCAGAGGTCTCTGCTAAGGAGTTTGTGTGATGGAGATTTGAAGGTGAGGGGCAAAGTACAGCTTGAACCAGTTTTTAACTGGGGAGAGTGTGAATCCAGGAAATAAAGGATCTCTGCCCTGGAGTAGTTCCCAGTCACATGTAAGGGGAATGTGTTTTCCTGTGCTGCCATGGCTGTTCTGTCACACCGTGGCAGTGCCTGTGCTGGGGTGCTGGAGCAAAGCAGTGGCTGGAAACTTGCTGGCAAGTGAAGGCTTGAATTTTTTGTGGTTTCCTCTGGGGCTTCGTGTCTTCAGAGCTTTTGGTAAAGCAGCCCCAGAGCCTGTGAGAGCAGAGGCAGGATTTGTGCTTGTGGCAGGAGGCAGTAGCCAGGACTGTGAGAGGTGACAGTGGTGTTTGGGTCCCATCAGTGCAGCCCTTTTAGCATTGGCAGATGGTCCCACTGCTCCATGGGATGTGCCTGGCTGGGGATGTGTGGAAGTAACCTATACCCTTGGCATTAAGGACACATCACCAGCTATGTAAAGCTGCAGGTCTAAGAGTTACCTGTAAAGGCTAAAGTAGCATGGAGAGAGATCCCCATCTGTGTCTGTCACCGGGGTTTTAAAGGAGGATTTTTTTATTTTACTGTTCATTGCTTTGTGTTATAACAACTTGCAGTGACATTTTTTTAGTTGTTTTGCAGCGAGCTTGGGCCCGGGGTGAAAAGCACAGATATCTATTTCTGATCGCATCGGCTTTGGAGGGACTAGTTTGGGGGGAAAGATGGGTGTGGGGGTGGGTTATTTTATTTTTGGTACACGGTAGCAGTTTTATTTTTTAATTTCCCCAGGATGTTTGGTTGAGGGACTGTTCTGAAGTCTACTGTCTGGCAGTTTAACCAGCAGTGTGCTAAAGGAAAATAAACAAAATTATATTGTCACTTGGATGAGATGGTACCTCTTTTCTGGTGGTGGGGGCAGAGGAGCCCCCTCTTGTTTTTACACTCAGAGCCTCTCTCTGACACTGCCTCTGGCATAGCTCTGGTGTTGGCACAGCCCTGGTGTTCTCTTGCCAGTAATTTTGGGTGATTAAGTGCAAGTTGAATGGTACAACATCCTGTTAAAAGTGCTGATGCAGACCTTGTTGCTTCCTGCTCAGATCAGGAGCACCAGAGATGTAGTCTGCCTTCTGGGGCTTTGCAGGCTGCCCCCATTTCAGCTTGAAACCACATCAGAGGTGGGTAGGAGGGGCTGGAGCTGGAGCAAAGAGAAGGCAGCACCTTTGTGCTCTAGGTGCCTGATCTTGGGGTACAAGGGGCTCTAGCCCCATGCAGAGCAGCTGCTCTTCCAGGCAGCCTGGGTGTGTCCTTCCCAGGGCACAGGATGGAGGGACCAACCCCATGCAGTGAGGAGGATTTAGGAGCATTGGCTGGGCAGGCTTTTGTGAAATAGATTTCGGTTGGCAGTAGGAGGTGTGTGCTGCTCACAAGCAGCAGCAAACATCACTAACCGCTGTTCTAAATGTGCTCTGGTCATCAGGAGCGTGTTCAGTGTTGGCTGGAGACTGAAAAGAGGATGCAGATGTTTCTTGTTCTCGCCCCAGTTCCCCAAAGGGCTGGAGATGACTCCTAGCAGCTCCTGTGTGCCTACTGGGGGCTGGTGGGCTGCCCCTCTTTGGGAGGAAATGCATCCTTTCCTCCGTGTGATGCTCCTGTGAGTGACTCCAAGTGGGACCTCCCCAGTCCCTCCCACCAGGCTCAGGACACACGTCCGGGATCTGCCGCTGTCACCTCCGGTGCGTGCTCAGCTGGGGGGGGGTGGCAGTGGCACAGCCGGGAGACTGCCTGACCCAGGAGACCCTTCCAGCGGCAGAGGGAGGTGTCACTGCCCCACTCCCCAGGGACAGGGGCTGGGGTGTCCCCAGGCCTTGGAAGCAGGGAGGTGTCACTCCATGGCATCCCTGTCCTGACACCGTGCCGGCTCCCCGAAAAGTGCCCTAAACAGACCGTCCCATAACCACAGCGGGGCTCTCGGGGGACACGCGCTCTCTGTGAGCACCGGCCGTGCTTTCATCACCGGGGTGATGCCGGCGAGGGGTGATGCTCCCCAGATAGGAGCGGGGCGAGGGCTGGCCGCCGGCAGCGGGAGGGGGGCTGCTTTTGTTTGTTTCTTGTGCTTTTCCCCCTCAGGTAACTCCCCGTCCCCTCGGGCCCGTCCCGCTGCCGGGGCTCTCGGGTCACCCATCCGGACGGGCCCCGCTGAGCTTCGGGAGCGGCGTTGCCGGGCAACGGCCCCTCTGCCCCGCCCCGCCCCGCGCTCCCATAGCTACCGAGGCGGGCGGCGGCCATCTTGGCGGCGGCCATGAGCGGCTCCAGGGCGCGGGCGGCGGCGGCGGCGGCGGGGCCGGACAAGAAGCCGCCGCCGGGATCCGCGGGGCCGCTGAGCCGCCTGCGGGGCCGCCGCGGATCGGCCGACGCTGCGCCGCGGCCGCCCTGGACCGAGTCCGAGTTGCTGGCGCTGGAGACCGTCCGGCCTGAGCACGTCCTGGGGCTGTGCCGGGTGACGGAGAGTGAGTGCGGGCCGGGCCCGGCGCGGCGGGGGCTCTGCGGGGGCTCTGCGGGGGCTCTGCGGGACGGGACCCCGGGGCGGGAGCGGCGGGTCCCCCGGGGAGGCGGCGGGCAGGGAGCGCTCGGGCGGCGGCGACCGCAGTGGCGGGGGTGCGCCCGCCGGCAGCTTCCTTACAACTTCAAGAAAGTTTGGGGGCTTTGGGGTTTTTTTGTGGTTTTTTTTTTTTTGGTTTGTTTGTTTTGTCTTTGTTTTCTGCTGGGATGCTGATCTCTGCTTTTCTCTCCCAATTCTTTCCCTTTCTCGCTCCGCTACCTGGCACCTACCGTGCCTTTGTTTCTTCTGTCCTTAACTTTGTCCTGCTTTCATGACGCTTCTGCCAAACAGTGATCCCCTTAACGGGCTGGGGGTAGCAAAAAAGGAAATTCATTTGGTGATAGGGGGTATTTTGAAATGTTACTATATGTTTTCTCTCTCTTCTAGATTATTTATGCAAACCTGAGGACAACATTTACAACATTGACTTCACCAGGTTTAAGATCCGGGACCTTGAAACTGGAACAGTGCTGTTTGAAATTGCAAAGCCATCTGCCTCAGGTACATCATACTAACATTGCAGGGACAGTAGAGACACAGAGAGCTGAGAAGTTGCAATGCAGGACCCATGCAAGCCAAGCAGAAAGGTCCTTTAATATGTCCTGGTGACTAAATTTCTTGCCTTTAAGCATAGGACTGAGCTTATCTCTGCTGAGAAACTTGTTGTAAAAATGTGATTACTGTGAGATGGGGGAGTCCTATCAGCTGCAAATCTTTCCTTTTTTTGGCTTGTTATGGTACAGAGTTGGTTTCATGTGCTTTCATGTGATGGGGTATATCCTGTGAGATCAGCTCTGAAGTCACCAAATCCCAATTGTCACGGCAAATCTTTTAGTTTTTTTACTTAGTGCCAGTATAAGAATCAGGCCAATTGTTAAATGTGTTTGTATTCGGTACCTAAGCAGTAGCCAGCCTGTGCTGATACACCCTCTGGCCATTATCACCTGACATGGACACATGGTATCAGCAGAGTAACTCTGGGCTGGTGTGTTTTCTAGAGCACGAGGAGGAGGATGAGGAGGACAGCAGTGAACTGGACGCGAGTGCAGGTCGCTTTGTTCGGTACCAGTTCACCCCAGCATTCCTCCGGCTTCGGACCGTTGGGGCAACGTGAGTATGGGTTCATGGAAGGAAGGGAGAGTCGGGTGTTTACAAAGTGTCACTTGACAGGTTATAACAAAACTGTGTCAAAGACTAGAGAGAGCCCATCTTACACTACAAATATCGATGGCTCTCTTTCTGGAACGATCTGTTGCACACTTGTGTAGCCTCGGGTCCAAGGCTTTGTTCTTCCCAATAGGAAGAGAGTTAGATCGTCTTCACTGTTTTTTCCTGCTTTCTGCGTGCAGAGTGGAATTCACAGTGGGAGAAAAGCCAGTGTCAAACTTCCGAATGATTGAGAGGCATTACTTCCGAGACCGTTTGCTGAAGAACTTTGACTTTGATTTTGGCTTCTGCATTCCCAGTAGCAGGAACACATGTGAACACATTTATGAATTCCCTCAGCTCTCAGAAGACCTCAGTAAGTACCTCCTTTGTCACGCTGAGTGGTGTTTTGTTTCTGTGCATCTGCTCATTTTCTCCCTCTCTCTACTTGTGAAAGAAGTTGTGACTGGGATGGAGGCAACAGGAACAAACAGATACAGGTTCCTAGTTTAAGCAGTGTGTAATCTTGTCTGAATTACAGATTTGTGCTGCAAAGCCTCCTCCTTTGAAAATGAAAGCCTGAGACAACTTGTGCTAAGTCACAGGCTGCTAGAACTGATCAGAGTCACAGGGCTGACACGCCTGATGCCTTGTAGTGCTTTGGAACAGAACTGAGGGGTGTGTGTTTGAGCCTACTGAGACCTCTGCAAATACACGTTGCATGGGGTATGTTTGACCTCAGGGGGTGGATAGAGCAGGAGCACGTGGGCCCTGCTGTGGCTGCCTGGGTGCAGGAGGAGACACAGGGTTTGTACCCTGCCTGTGTACTTGTGGGGAACGCTCCTTCTGCTCACAGACGTGATCACTGCTCTGCTGCAGTCACGGCTCTGACGGTTTCCAAGGTCCTTTTGAGTGAAATTGCTTGATCCCCCTTTGTTTGCTTTTAACAGCACTTGTCTTGTGATTAGGAAGAAAGGGCAGGCCGGAGCCTTTGAAGTGTGCTCAGCAGCAGTTGGCTTCTCTCCTTTGGGTAGGGCAGAGCATCAGCTGGTAAATGCAGTGCAGTGGCAGAGCCCTTTTTATCCTGACTGTGGCAGGCTGTTGAATGTAATGGAGCTTTCTCTTTACAGTCCGTCTGATGGTTGAAAACCCGTACGAGACACGCTCGGACAGCTTTTACTTTGTGGACAACAAGTTGATAATGCACAACAAGGCCGACTATGCTTACAATGGAGGACAGTAGCCATTCTGTCTGCTGGATGCTGTGATTCCATTAACCATTCCAGATGTGCAGGAGTGGACTGGAGTTGCTGTCTCGTGCAACAAGGCTTCTCACCAAACCTTTTCTACGTGCATGAGGCTGAGGACATGAAGCAAAGGCGAAGGCTCCTGAAGGAAATCTCCCTGCAACACTTCTCTATCCGACACTCAATGTATCCTGTCTCTCCTTCTCTGTTCCTGGCTCTCTTCTGATACTCTGCTTAGGTCGTGGATCAGAGGCACAATTTTTGCTTTTAGTCTTTATAGTTAGGTTGCACTTTTAGTGCTTCTCGTGCTTCACCTCTTGGGTGACTGCCCTCTTGGAGGAGGTCAGATTGTTTGTGTTAAGCTTTTTCTTAGCCGGAAAAATCTTACCCCTTCAAGTAGCCAGTGATGCCTGAAGAGCAGATCTCTTCTCTAGTTGGATAGATCCTCTTTTTAGTGCACAGTGGTTTAGTTTGTAGCAAGGCTGACATTGATTTTTAGGGTGCATCCCAGGATTCTGCAGTGACAAACCGACGGACTAATTCAGGTTCTAAACAGTGCAGGAATCTTCCATCTGCCTCTGGAGGCCTGAGCTGCCCCTGAGAACAGTTTAATCTGTGTTTTGCAAGAGATTTCACTAGAGATACGAGATAGGGGAAAAGGGTTTTATCACTCTGATGGCATTTCTCTTTGAGGCCTTGTGAGCAAATCATGGCGTGTTAGAGCTCAGGGGTCAACCTTAGAACTGAAGTTAATCTCATGATATTTACTATTTCTCCTGCTTCCCTTTGTGTAGGAATTTTGGCTCTTGCTACAGAATGTGTTGCTTTTTAGATGGACAGCACGCTGTCAGCCTGGCTGGAGTGCAGAGGAGTGGGGCTTAGAGGAAAAAGGGAGAATGTGGAAAATCACTTGAAAAATATGTAGGAAGCAGAGTTTCCTAGGCTTCAGTCTATGCTTCTAAACCCAAATGATCTGTCACAGGTGCTGTGAGGAGCAC
>JAWWLV010000038.1:3114891-3181669 GCA_035041135.1 Platyrinchus mystaceus | reverse complement strand
ATATCCAACCTAAACCTCCCCTGGCAGAGCTTAAGCCCATGCCCTCTTGTCCTACTGCTGATTGCCTGGGAGAAGAGGCCAACCCCCACCTGGCTACAACCTCCTCTCAGGTAGTTGTAGATGCTTTAACAATGAGTCAAAGCTACTTATGCCAGTGCATTAGGAAGAAATTCCAATGGGATCACATCCTTGTCAGGTGGACGGTCAGTCCTAGCCGGGTGCTGCAGGCAGGGGTGATGCTCTGAGTCATTTGGAGTTTGAGCAAGGGAAAAGGTATCTGTGCAGACAGCTTCTCTCAGGTTGTGTGCTAAATTGGAAAGAAAAAAACAGTTGGGATCATACTGAGTTCTGCTCTAACAAAAAAAGGGACCAAACCCACAAACTCCTGCTAAGTTTTTCCAGTATTTGTCCTATTAGTACAAGGACCTGTTTTTCATGTCTTTGAGGCAAGGACTTTGGATCCATGCCAGCAAGCTTTCTGGAGAGCTGTTTTCATGACCTGAGTGTGGAATATGTATTGCACCTTGTGAAGGAAGGTCATCTCTTATTGTATGGACTGGACACGGCTGTCCTTGTCCTCTGTTTTTGGTAGGAAGTGTCTTCATTTGTGTGTTTTCCTGAGGATTTTCAATGTCTCTTGCTGCAGAGGAGCAGCAGGCTCCTCTTCAGTTGTTGGGGATGTTTATTCCACTTATCGGAGGGTTCAGAAAGAATGCAACAAATGTTCAGGAGGCAGAAATGAATGAGGAAGGTGGTGGTGAAGCAGTAAGGTCCAAATGTAGCAACTCTACTTCTCAGTTCTGTGTTTCATCACCTCCTCTTCAGCTGTTTCCCCACGTTCTGCCCTCTGCCCTGTCCCACGGAGCTCCTTCGTGCTGCCCAGAGCCTGCCTGGCTGTTGGTGAGACCCTCGGACTCTCCTGTAGCTTTGTGCTGAGGACAAGGCTAAGGGAAGGCAGCACCTCTTCCTCTGCAGCAACGGGAAAACGATCACCAGCAACCCCCCTGTCCTGCCCAGATCTCAGTGCTGTCATAGGACACTTATTTATATCTCTCACAGTGTGGCCTTGGGGCTGCTGGCGCGTGGACTCCTCCGTGCTGTCCCCTCCGGACCCAGGTCCCCGCGGGGTGCCGGGGTGTCCGTGCGGCCCCCGGTGCCGCTGTGTTTGTACAAGCCCTGATTTTGTCACCAGCAATAGGAATAAAGGACGTTCCTCCCGCTGCGGGCCCGCGCTGAGGGCAGAGGGGCGGGGGCTGAGGGGAGGGGCTGGCTCTGCGCCGCCGGGGGGCGCTGCTGCGGCGCATGCGCGGAGCGCGCTCCGTGAGGCGGCGCGATGGCGGCGGCGATGGCGGCCGTGGTGGCCCGCGGCGCAGCGCCCCGGGGTGAGGGTGCCGGGAGCGGCATCGCTCCGCCGCGGCTGCTCGGGGGGGCTGCGGGGCACGCGGGAGGGGCGGGAAGGGGCCGCGGCCTGCGCGGGAGGCGGCGCCCCGGTGCCCTTCAGGCCCTGCCTGAGGCGGGTCCCCTCAGTCCCGGGGGCGGCGCCGCCCTTGAGGGGAGCCCCGGCTGCGGTCCCGGGCAGAGGGGCCCGTGGGTCCCTCAGGGAGAGTCCCTTCTCCTTCTGCCACCCTTGCCCCAGCGGCACCGGCGCTAAGCCCCGTCCCCGTTGCAGCGCTGTCCCTGCGGTGCCGCCGCCTGCACACCGTGTACCAGAGCGCGGAGCTGCCCGAGACGCACCAGATGCTGCGGGAGACCGTGCGGGACTTCGCGGAAAAGGAGCTGATGCCGCTGGCAGCGCAACTGGACAAGGAGCACCGCTTCCCGGCCGAGCAGGTGGGCACAAGGAGCGGGGATGGCACGGCCGGAGCCCCCCCCGCTGCTCTGGGGCAGGACCGTCCGGGCTGAGGCAAAATGTGCGTCCAGCTCCAGCTTAGCGGAAAACTGAAGTTTAGACCGACTTGTGGGAGAGTTCTGTGAGTGTGGAGGTCTTAGAGCCCACAGGACGTTCTGAGCTCATCATCTTTACTTGTGTCTCTCTCTATCTGGCTTTAGTACTGCTGAATTTTCAGTTCTCTTACCTACATAGCTACGGGCTGTAATACAACTGAGTTATAAAATCAATTAAATACTTTTAAAGGCTGCCATTACCATAAAAATGGTTTATAGTGAGGAGGCAGAGATGACCTGAGTGCATTTCATATGGTGGAAAGAAGTGATTAGGAGATAAGAGATGCATGTTGGTCATCCTCTGGGGCTGTGAACAAACTGAGATTCCAGCCAAACCTGTGATTTCTCTTGTGGAAAGACACAGCAGTGTACTTTGTGTGTGTTGAAATATGAACAGATCCTGTTGTGTGAGCCAAGAGGCTCCAAGCAAACAGTTGGAGGCATGTGAGTTTTGTCACACACTTCTTTCTATTAAGGAGTAAGGAAGGTAGCCAGGAAAGTCATACTTACTCGAAGAAAATTACTCTTTTCCTTACTGTTCTCATCTGATAATTTTACATTTGATTTTGAGTCTTTTCACTTGAATGTGGAGGGGAAAACCGAATATGTAAACAGTGATTATACAGCAACACAGAAGGAGTTTCTGTCCTGTTCATCCTCTGCATTGGATGTGAAGGACTGGTGTTCTGGGTGCCCTTACAGGAGGGAAATTATTTGTTTAAAAACTCCTCTTGGTTCCTCTTCAAGCATACAGGGACTAGTAACACTTTATTTTTGCAACATCAGAAGCTTGACACCTTAAATCTGAAAACAAAGGAAAGCTTGTTTTTTCTCTTGTGTGTTGCAAAACATTAACAAGAGACTTAAAGTGAAACTGTGAAGAGTTTATGGTTGCAAAGCCAGGGGTCTAGCTGAGCAATTTGGGGTGGAACAGTGTGGAATGTAACCAACAATTAAATTCTTTGGAAAGCAAAATCTGGCTTTAATGGGAATTTAAAAAATCACCTTCTTGCAAAGTGTTCTGTGGGTCATTCATTCTATAAAATTCTCCCCTTGTGCAGTCCTAGGCTGAAGCTCTGCAGACTCAAAGTTCTGACGATTTTTATCAGTTAGATGTCCCATTGAAATCTTCCTACTGACAGGAGACATGCCAGGGGAGAAGCTTTGGTGGGAGGCTGAGGGAAGTGCTGGTGAGGTTCTGTCTCCTGATTTCACCTTCACAAGGCTCCCTCCTTCCTGATACTGAAGAGACCTCTTTAGCAAGAGCCTAAATAACAGTGACCAAGTACAGCTCCTGCTGAAGTCACCAGGCCCTGGGGACACTTACCAGTCTGTACAGTCAGATTCCCATTTCACCAGGAGTTGTGGCATCTTTTCCTCTGGGTGCAGCCCTCCCATGACCCGTCCTTATGTCCATGTCTCTGTGTGTGTTTTGTGGGACGCTGGTGGTGCAGAGGATCTGACCTCTCCATTCCCTGCGTGCAGGTGAAGAAGATGGGTGGCCTAGGGCTGCTGGCTATGGATGTGCCAGAGAAGTACAAAGGAGCAGGCCTGGACTATCTGGCCTATTCCATTGCCGTGGAGGAGATCAGCAGGGGCTGCGCCTCCACGGGCGTCATCGTCAGCGTCAACAACGTGAGTGGGAGGGACAGGGGTGCAGCCTGGCTGGCACTGGGGGTTACTGATGGAGAGGGGTGTCTGGGAGAAGGGGATCTGTTCCTGTGTGGGTTCTGGTTTGTTGGAGAGCACGTAGGCATGAGGTTGGTTGTACCTTCAGGAGGCACTAACAACACTCAATTATTAAAGTCCCTGTATTTAGGGCCAATACTCAAGTTTGGCTCCGAAGAGCAGAAGCACAAATGGATTGCTCCCTTCACCAGTGGAGAGAAAATTGGATGTTTTGCCCTCAGTGAACCAGGTGATGTGACTGTTACCATCCCTGTTGCTTCTTTCCTGGGTCAGGTTTAGGGTGAACTTTAGGTCTGTGAAATTGTAACAGTTTGTAGAAAGGTGGTTATGTAGAAAGGTGGTTATATAAGTGAAGTCCCAGTGCCCAAGGTGTGAACATCCCATGGTCCCTGCTGAAAATGCTCATCCCCTCAGTGAGCAGAGCTCTGGACACATCTTGGACACACTGACCTTTCTGCTCCCTGTCTGGGTCCTGTGGGAGGGACAGTGGGGACACTGCCACAGTTCAGGAGGTGCCGTGAGCTGAAGGGGGTGTGGGGAGAGGGTGGGTTTGTCCCCCAGGCTGGCACAGGTGGCCTGAGGCTGGTTTGGTGGTGCCTCGCCCAGGGAACGGCAGCGATGCGGGCGCAGCCTCCACAGTGGCGCGGCTGGACGGGGACGAGTGGGTTCTGAACGGCACCAAGGCCTGGATCACCAACGCCTGGGATGCCTCGGCCACCGTGGTGTTTGCCACGACAGACAAATCCCTGAAGCACAAGGTGCGTTCCTTTGCATCATGCAGAAAACAGGGGCGGGAGTGGAGGAGTTGTGAGGGAGAAGCACTTTGCAAAGGTCTGGATACTCTGTTTTTAGGGCCACGCAGGCATCAAGCAGAGGAGGGGCTGATGTGCACTGGCTTTGTTCTGTCTCTGCTCTCCCCTCCCTTCTGCTTACCTGGATGTGTGGTTTATACAAAAAATGGAGGAAGCCTGTGGAGAGCCAGATTAGTGGGAAGGTGGCACCATTCTTAGGAGTTTGGCTTTTGTTGCAGGGCATTAGTGCTTTCCTGGTTCCCATGCCAACGCCTGGGCTGTCACTGGGGAAGAAAGAAGACAAGCTGGGAATCCGAGCCTCTTCCACTGCCAACCTGATATTTGAGGACTGTAGGATACCCAAGGCCAACCTCCTGGGGCAGCCGGGAATGGGCTTCAAAATCGCCATGGTAAGGGAGGGATCAGGACAGAGCTGTAGCCTCCAAGTTTTACCCTTTTGTAAATCATTTCCAGAGTCATGATCACTTCCCTGCGGATTGTTCCCATAAGCTGTTCTGTGTCATGTTAAGCTGTTGACCCCTCTTGCCACCATGGGAGAAATAATTCCCAGAGCTTGATGAATGGTTAATTTACCACACGTCCTTGGCAGCACTTTTATCGTGGCAGTTCTCAGCTAAAGCAATGCTGAAGCCACTGAGGTGCTGTCAGCAGGAGTGGTCTATTCTAATTGTTATCCTTTCCCAGCCCTCTATTGCTCCAGTTTGTACCCACAGATAAAGAAAAAAACATGGTATTTTGCCTAAATACTGTGGCAGAGGGAAGTTGTCCTGGAGGCCCAGGGCAACCTCTGGATAGTGTCTCAAGGTGGATGACAGCTGAGTTATGGCATGTGTGTGACTTCTGAGGAGCCAGGCAGCTGGGAACAGCGTGTTCCCTGCAGTGAGACACTGCCCCTTGGAAGTGGTCACTGCTGTCTCTGTAGGGGCAAAACACCCTTTGTTGTTTTTTGAAATGGTCAAGCTCCCTGGAGCACAGCCCATTCCTTTATGTCCTAAACTAAAAGAACCTGCCAGTCACCAGTCACTTCTGCCCTGGACTAAGAAGATGAAGCCTTTTCTCCCTGTGCTGCAATTTCTTCCTGTGCACAGTGAGTCAGAGCACCAGTTAAAAGCCTAATGGGCAAGTGTTTGAGCTAAGTCAGGTTATTGACTGGATTCACTTCTTAGTTTGAAAAATTCTTTAGTGTGTGTCCTAATGAGGAGGGCAAAGGAGGAAAATTTACCAGATTTCCAGTATTTTTCAGTTAAAGTACACTGAGCTACACAGTGAGCCAAGGGTCTGGCTGAAGGGTTCTTTCCAGCTCCATCCAGAGCAGATGCTTCTTGTTGTGCTGTTTCCCTTATTTTGCACTGGGCTTTTTTTCCCCCCAGCTAATAAGAACCAACACCTCTGCTTTCTGCTCCCCTTCTCTCCACAGTGCCCAGTCCTTGTTACAGCTCTCTATTCCTACATAACTGGGAATATTATGAATCAAGCTGTCTGACCAGAGGGTTCTGAGGCTATAGCAGCTTCCCAGCAACAGATATGTGAATCTAGTATTTTTGATAAAGTATGATTTGACTGAACACATGTATTTTGTGTCTTTCTTAGCAAACTCTGGATGGAGGAAGGATTGGAATTGCCTCGCAGGCTCTTGGAATAGCACAGGCAGCTCTGGACTGTGCTGTGGATTATGCTGAGAAGAGAATGGCTTTTGGGTCACCCATCACAAAGCTCCAGGCAGTGCAGGTACGAGCTGGGCACATGGGGCAGCTCCTCACGGTGCTGGGGGAAAGTCCATGTGTGCTCTGAGGCGTGGTGTGAGGCACACAGTGCACTTTGCACTGCCTGGGATAAACAGGGTAATAATTTCCATTTCCAAGCACTGTTAAAACTGGGTGTTTGGATGGAGGCTCCTTTCCCAGTGGCCCCAGGGGTGGGAGAATTCAGCTGTGTGTCCTTGTGCAGCAGAGTTAGCGTTTGTCGTTGCAGTTCAAGCTGGCAGACATGGCTGTGGCCTTGGAGGGCGCCCGCCTGCTGACCTGGAGAGCTGCTATGCTGAAGGACAACGGGAAGCCCTTCACTAAGGTATTGCCAGCCCTGCACTTGTCCAGCAGTGGCAGCAGGGCACAGGCTCAGGGCCAGGGAGCCCCGCTCTGAGCAGGTCACTGCGCTCAGTGCTGGTTGTAGCCGAGGAGAGGGGTGGCTGCTCCCAGCTGGCACCAACGTCAGGCCTGTCTCTCTGCACAGCTGGGCTGGGAGTGTTCAAGCAGGTGAGGGGCTCCTTTTTGCCACATCTGCATCTTCAGTGATGTTTTCCTTCCCCAAAGGAAGCAGCAATGGCCAAACTGGCTGCATCAGAGGCTGCAACGGCCATCGCTCATCAGGTAACTGCTTCCATTGACACCTCTGATATACACCACGTGGAAAGGGACTTTTGGTTGTCACACAATGCAAGTGCTTTGGGAAGGTGGGATGGAATTTACTTATTTATTTTTTAAACAAACTAGCCAAGCAACTTAACCCCTGTGGCTGAAGCTGAAGCCTTCTTTCTGGGTTGTGGGGAAGTAGGACGGGGGCAGGGGGGCAGGGATTTTTACTGGCCTGTGGCAGCTGTATTGCTTAAGTGATCTGTGCCTGCTGCTGTCCAGGGCAGTGGCAGTTTTGAGCAGGATCAGCAGTGTGGGAGAGCACTGGGGCACCAGTCAGCACCACTACACCCAGAGCAGACCCTGTGTGTCTCCAGTGTCCCCTGTCCTTAATAAAAGCATCTTAGCTGAACATGGATCACTAACAGATACCTCTGAAGCAATTAATTCTGTCTGGGACATCAGTATTGCTCTTACCCAGCTCAAATGCTGTTTATTGCTCTGATTGCAGTCACTCCCCTGGATCCCACCCCTCCCAGTGACACCTGCAGTGGGCTCAGCTCCCATTAAAGTTGCTGTGCTTGTGTTCTGTAGACAACCAGTTCCTTGACCCTGCTTCCTGTCTAACTTGCTGCCCTTGTTTCAGGCCATCCAGATCCTGGGTGGGATGGGCTACGTGACAGAGATGCCGGCGGAGCGGCACTACCGGGATGCCCGGATCACCGAGATCTACGAGGGGACCAGTGAGATCCAGAGACTGGTGATTGCAGGACAGCTGCTCAAGGCCTACCGAGGCTGAGGCAGCCAGAGAGCCACACACTGCCCAAGTGCCTCCTCATGGTGCTCAACAGTGATCAAGTTTTACCCTCTTGAATGAAGCCAATGATGGAGGTTTTCCTCACCAATGAGTAACCAATCCTCAATGTACAATGTACTGACTCTTCCTTGGACACAGTATGGCACACAGAGGCTGGACTGAGGTTTGTAAGCTGGGAGTGCAGGAGGGAGGAGACAACCCGTGCTGGTAGGGCAGTGTGGGACTTTTCCTGGACCGTTGGAGGGGTTGGGTAGTGCTAAAACGGCTTTGCTGTTCAGTGAAGTCAGCAGCTCTCCTTGTGCACTTCCCAGCCACTGCCTGTTCTGGAAGATTTGTCACTACCAGGCACTGGCTAAACAGTGCCAGAGTTAATGCTGAGAGCTGTGACCTCTTCATCCCAATTCAGGCTGCAGGTCACAGTGCCTTGAATTTCAGGTGTGGGATGCAGCTGTTCGTGAGCTCCTAATTGGACACAGGCTGTGTGGAGGTAATGCTGCAGCAGGGCACTTCTTCCCTCTTCCAGCAGGAGAGCAGCCAGACAGGACATGCAGGAATTATATATGCACAGAGAGTCTGAGCACAGGCTGTGGTTACTCTCTGTGGAGATGTGAAAACACAGATCAGAGAGAATCCCCTGAACTGGCCAGCAGAGCCCAGCACCTCCTCACTCTGCTGCTCTGGGATGCAGGATAGAAGCAAAGGGCAAAAAAGCTGCAGTGCCTGAGACTTTTTTTGTAAAAAAAAAAAAAAGGCCAAAGAAACCCCTGCTCCCAAATCTGCTTCTACAATATGAGTAAGAAAGGAAGTGCATGAAGGGGCAGTAACAGCCTTTAATCCCTACGTGGTTTGGGCAACAAGGAGAACAGATGACACACAAACCTTACCAGGAAACTTTAGAAGTAGCACATGTCCTCAATCAGTGATCTTTGTCAAGACATTGCCTTTTAGAAGATTCACCAGCCATAGGAAAAGCTCTAAACTCAGGAAAAGAAGGAGAAGATTAAGACCACAGCCTGGACAGTCCAGTCCAGCCCCTTGTCCAAAGGAGTACAGTAGAGGTAAATGGTTATTTTCCTGTGGTGCCATTTATTTAGACTTGTGTGGAGAGAAGAAGAACAGGATTCTGCCATACGTGAGAGAGCACAGAAGACAAATAAAACCAGACTTTAAAAGGACCACCAGTCCCTCCCCCTTTTTCTTTTAATGCAAATGTGAATTAATTTAGATTATTTTCTTCCAGTCACAAGACACAGAAGCAGAAGCCAGCAGGGCCTGTGTGTACCAGTGAGACCAGCTCTGTGAGGTCAGTCATCCCTCTGCAGGGCGCTGGAGGGCAACAGCGTGTTGGGGCAAGGTCCTCAGGTGCTGAGCTTCTCCTGCTGCTCTCACAAACATAAGGATTGACAGAAACAGAGCCAGGCAGTGCATTCAACAGGAACAGTCCTCTTGGAAAACCATTCCTATGACTGTGATTCTGTTGTACATTATGGAGAGCTTGCAGGAGAGAGACACTTTTGTAGCTTTATTTCAGCCTGTGTCACCATTTTGATTGCTGAAGGCTCACTTCTATGACTGTGGGGGAGGAAGTGTGATATTTAGCACTAATTTCTCCTTGCAGCCACTCAGAACAGGAGCTGCAGGGATGTGAGGACTCTAAAGAATGCAAAGTTCCTGCTTGGTGCTCATCTGCACTGACCTCATGTGCTGAGCTCCAGTGGAATCCTGGTGACCCAGCACAGTCAGTCACACTCCTGTCCCCCCTCTGCCCTGTTCCCCTCTCAGCCAGCTGCTTCTCTCAGATCCCCTTTGCTGGCTATCAGCATTTGCCTCCCTCATTACCAGCTCTAATTGGCTGCAGCTTCTCTCCAGAGCCGAGCAAACGCCCCTGTACACACCCCGTGGTGACAGTGACCACCTCAGCTGCCACAGAACACCTGAGAACCTACAACCTCGATGGACCAAATCCCCTGTGGACAGAGAATAGTGGGGGGGAGCATCAAGTAATGCCCTGTTCTTGGGAGAGCCCTGCTGCTGTGCCTGTGGGCAGAACCTGCTTTTGGGAATGCCTGGATGCAAAAGCTTCCCTGCTGCCACAGGTTCAGAGAGAGCTCAGTGACCTGTGACACTGCACTGTCACAGCAGTGCTTTGGGGTAAACAGCACACTTCCACAAAAGGGCCCAGAGCAAAGCCATGGCTTTTCTCAGAGCAAGATACTACAAGCCTGCTCCTCACTGCTGCTGGCTGAGAGAACTGTGCTGCCCGTGCCTCTGCTCCTCGGGGCTGCTGCAAAGGAACTGCTGAACACGCAAAACACAAACGAGTTCTGCAGCATTAAATGAGCAGCTCTTACCCAGCCACCTCCAGACAGCACCGACCCAGCCAGGTGTGGGCAGGGCTGGGCTCTCCTTGGGGAGAAGGGGCTGTTTGCAGGGGAAGCCACAACTTTGTATCAGTTTACAAACTCGGGAATGGGAAAACCAGGTCATACATAAACTAGAACCAAGTGGAGAAGGAGATAAGCCACTTCTCAAGGACAAAGGTGACACTTTCCAAGGACTGTGGTTTTTGGCCCACAGTGCTCTAAGTGTACATGAAACTGGTTATGAGGCAGATTGCTGGGGATGAAACGGGGGGAGCCCGAACGGAATCCTTTCTGAGGAAACAGTTACAGTAATGATACAGTAAATTTATAGATTTTATATCACATACAAACAGTGCCATTTCTAAGCTGACTTCCCAAAGACACAGCAGAAAATGGACTCCAGAATGTCAGCAGATTTGTACAGTACAATTCTGGTCCATATTCTGACAACTATGCTATAAATACACTCCAGACTATCACTTTTTTGCCAGTCTCATTTTGCATTCCTGCAAGAAAGCATAAGTGAGTCATAAAATTATTACGACAATTCTAACAACTTTTCAGAAGAAAGGGCGGGTAGTTTGGCCATTTCACCTGCAGGACTTTATGTCAAATAGTTTATTAAGGAGTTCAACAGACTGTTAGATGACGGCAGCATCAGCAGTCGTTCCCAACCCCACAGGACAGGAACCCAGGCCCTGTGTGGGCTCCCAAACACCAGAGGACCCAAAGCAGCCTGTATGGTTTGATCCTCAGGCAGAGGCTGGGGAGCCAAGGACAGAAGGTCCATCTGTGCAGGGAGGGCCCAGAGCCAGGTAGGATCCATCTGTGATCTCCCTGAATGCTGAGGTGGGTCTGGGTAGGAGAGCTGTGGGACAAAGCTCTGCAGCTGGAACTCAGAGCCCTGTTAAAGCGCTTTTCCTTAGTTTATGCTTCAGAGAAGCCCTGCAAAGCACCAAAACCCTCTTCCTGCCAGCTGAGGGGGCAGCAGACACCTTTCAGTCCAGTGTGTGCTCCCCCAGGCAGTGCCAGCAGAACCTGTGGGGCAGAGACAGAGGGCTCAGTTACAACACTCTGCTCTCCTGGGGCAGGAGGGCAATACAGCTTAACAAGGAAGGCCAGGGATTTTCTGGAAAGCTGAATTAATTGTCTTTAAGCCTTTATTAATTAGCATTTATCCATTAGCATTTCTAGAGCTTTTTCCAGAATGCTTCTAAGTGTAGAAATTGTTCATAGGGATGCTTTCCAGGCAGGGCCTAAAAATGCCACTGCAAGACAAAGGAAGACCTTGTATTTTAATTGCAAAGGCTGGAGGGAACTGCTGTGAAGCTGATGGCACCTGAGCTGTGCATCGTGGGTGCAAGGGCTGGGCAGATAAAGCAGCAGCAAATTGGATCTGAAGTTGTTATTCCACTGCTTGGAACCTCTGGGCAAAAAAAAGCCACCAAAAAAGTGTCTTTTTTTTCTTTGTCTGACTACCCTCCTGAATATTTTATTCACCTGTGGTTTGAGCGTGTAGCTGAAAACTCGTGCCTTTCTGTTGTCCCTAGCAAGTCTGGGATCTAAGACCTGCTATGGACAGAAAAAACAGGTTTTTAGTTAAAAATAATTTCATTTAAAAGTGACAGGTACCTGACAGTGCACACTGCAGGCACATGCTGGAGGGAATGCTTTCAGCTAAGAGAGACAGAGAGAACTGGGGGGTGGGGGTGGTGTGATAATAAATAAATTAATTAATCAATAAAAAATAAAGTCACAGCATCTCCCCTGACACACCCACCCACGCTTGCTAAATCTTAGGGCTTCCCCAGATGGCTGAGCTGTTTCTTACTGTTTCCTGGGATGTTCCAGCTGGCTTGGAGATGTGTCCCAGCCAGCTCAGACGCACCAGCCCCATCAGGTCCTCTGCCATCAGTGCCAGACCTGCCTGAGAACAGAGGAGGGCATTAATTAGTGCCATTAACTAATGACAGTGCACACTTGTGGCAGGATGCAATTTCCTGCCATGCCCAATATGCTCCTGCTGTTCCCCCCAGCAGGGCAGAGCCTCAGGTGTTTCATCAAACCCTCCTCACCTGCCAGAACAAAACCAGACCCAAACTCCTGTCCCTGCTCAGTCAGAGCCATTCTTGAACATTCCTTCCTCCCCACCGACCAACAATTCTCAGCTTCTGTCAACAAGCCACGAGCTTTTGGGAAGAGCTCCCCAAACCCAGCTTGGCACAGTGCTTTAAAGGAAAAAGTTTAGTTACCTCAGGAAAGCCTTTCAGTCAATAAAATAACAACTGGAACTGCTGGTTTAAAGAAAAAAAGAATAAAATCCACATTTTAACAAGCTACAGGTACAAAGCAGTCAACACACAAACTCCAACCAGTCACAACAGTAAAGGACAGCTTTTCTTTTTTCCTTTTTTTTTCTTGTTTTCTTTAAGGGGCAGGGGCATGGAAAAATACAGCACACTAATGAAACAAAATGCAAAAAATACAAAAAAATAGAAAATAGAAAAAATGTATTTACAAGTGATACATTACTATGATCAGAAAGCACAAAGACAATTGCTGCTATAATACATGCACTGGGTCAAGAAGGAACTACTAAAAACCTTAAAGGGTGCTGTTTGTAAAAAAAAAACAAAATAAAAAAAAGGAGCAAAAAAAAAAAAGACACCCCCACCTCCTCCCCCCTCAGACACACAGGGCTGGGTTTGAACTTTTTCTTCCCTAGTTTGCTACATTGATCAAACCAAATATCCCCTAAAGTCCATGGTACAACCAGTACAAATACTACACTTGGTTTTAAACTGCAGGTTCAGTTGTAGGAGGGGGAAAAAAACAGCAGCTCATTGTAGATCCATATACATAAAGCCAGAGTAACTGCTACATGCTAAAAATTACAGCAAGCCCCTGTCTGCTACACAGCATGATCTTAGCAGGTTTTCCTTTTTATTTATTCATATATATATCTATATGTGTGTATATATATATGTATAAAAATCGTGCCCTTTTTCACTGCAACATGACATCTGGGTGGAAATGTAACTTGTTACAACAAATTTTTATATGTATACTGCAAGAAGTCACTCAATGTCTGTGGATTTAATAAGTAACCTCACACCACAGGAAATATTTAATAAATCAAAAAAACCCAATATTGTGACAGAAGACCTTCTGTCTCAGTTCTCTCAAAACCGAAGTCCCGCAGGAGACTGGTCCCAATGTCCACGAGGGTTCTCTGAAGAAGCTTCAGTTTCTTAACTGTTTTGTGTTTAGTGTTCACAAGTTTTTGAACGACTTCAAGCCGTTTTCAGTTTCAAGTCTGTCTCTTCCCCTCTCACAAAGGTAATAGTCTGGTACTAATCCATCCGAGTGAGGAAAAGAGGAAAGTGGCTGCAGTTGCAAAAGGGTCCCCAATTCCACATCTGCAGGAGATCCGGAGTCACGCGGAGCTCCGGGACCTTCGCTTTTGTTCCTTTCCCTCCCTTAATACAAAGTCCTTTCATACAAGTCCCGTCATCGGTACCTTCCCAAGTACCAGCCAGTCCAGCTTTAGGAGACGACAAAGCCACAAGTTAAAGTGAAAAGGACCAAGGCAGAAGTTCAGGTCACTTCCTGTCCGTTCCATCATACTTCCAGGAAACGGGAGCTGCTGGACTTGGAGTGGAAAGGCTCAGACCACATGCGACGTAGATCGCCCTGGGCAGGGAAACAGCATAAGGACCATTGTCCTCAGAAACTCTGAACTCTGCTTAGAATCAGATTTTAAAATGCACAAAAATGCAAGCATGCCTTAGAGCAAACCTATTCTTCACCTGTTTTGCAAGTTACAACAAAGTCAGTAAAATAAATCCTTTCTCTGTCAGGCCAGAATGACTTATTCTGGCAGCAGATCTACCCAAAAGGAGTTTCTGATGGGAAGGAAATAATGATGCAGGTGGAAAATCCTGCCCCTTCTTATGTTCTGCTTTGCAGAGTGCCAGATGTGTGTTTCAATAGGAATGGTACACTCTCAAATTTCTGTTCAGAACAGGTGACTGGGAACAGGCAAACGAGGCTCTGCCTCTCTGATCTCTGCTCTGCCTTTGTCCATGTGGTATTTCATGGCCAGCTGGACAAGGACAAATTCACTTATTTCATTAAAACAGCATTTAATACTTCATAATTTAGTTAGTTTGTAATTACTGGTACTTCATGTACATAAATTATCTTCTATTTCAGGAACTCCTCTCTCAGTCAGAAATGATGAGCAGTGGTCCCTCAGCTCTGGGCCAGAGCTCTCAGGGACACTCATCATCCTCCTGAGAGCTGCTGCCACTGCAGGGACACTGACCCTGCTGCCAGCTGGCCCAGGGCTTCCTGCTGCCCACGTGCCATCCCCTCTTACCTTTAAATAGGCCATGGTGAGGAGTGGCAATAAAGTGAATGGTACCAAATAGAGCAGGGCAGGCTGGGCTGCCCGGTGAATACGAGAAGCTACTGTTGCAGTCAATAGACCTGCAAGAGAAAAAAGGTACTATAAATATCTCCAAGTTGCACGTGGACCTTCTGAGCACTTCATCCACCACAGCTTCCTTCCCCACCATTTTAAACAGATGGGGAAAAGGCACTTCTGTCTGCTTTGCTCTTCCTGAACGCAACTGAAACAAACCAAACAGTGAAAAACTATTGTGTGAATATTAGGCTGCGTGGGGCCACCGGCTCTGGTTTTGACTCTCAAGACTAAGCCAAGAATAACTCTAACCAAATGCAGCAGAAGGTGAAGGAGAAGCTGATTGCACCACACTGAAGTGCTGCTCACCTCTGGAGACCGTCAGTGTGAGGCCCCAGCCTGAGCAGGGGGAGCTGCGAGGAAGGGCTGCACACACCAGGAATGACATTCCTGGACACCTGCCCAAAGGGAACACTGGGGGAATGATGGGTGAGAGGAAGGCTATGGGTAGGGAATGAATCTTTCCTTTTCATCCTCAGAAGGATTGCAGGAGGTCAGGATATGCACACACATGTCCTGACCCGAGGGAAAAGCCTATTTTATGTTAGAGAGCAGAGGGCTGGCTACAGCAAATTATAACCAGCATTCCATCTGTGACTATTGCTGATTTTCTGTATGTACTACAATGAATAGAATCTAAGAGACCATTAACACCAGAATACAAAAATGCAGAAATTATTTAGATGTAGTATGTACATTTGCACAGCATAATTAATCTGGAAACTCCCATATTTTTCCACAACCCAGGTATGAGCTACGACACTAGTGAAGCAAAGAGTAAGTGCTAACAAAAACACATTGATAATCGCTTTCATCCTCTAAATAAAATACAACAACAACAACAAAATCTTAAAAGGAAGATTGTAGAAGGGTTTTTCTCCCTAGACCATGCCAATAAACCCAAAGAGGAGGATTAAAAAAGAACATAACCAAGCATCCTCTTAAAGCCTCTTTACACTTGCTTTCATCTTCTTTTAACCCTCCTACAATAATCCCACATCTGCCCACTGGGCAGCTCTCCATATCACACTAATTACTCACCTACAAAATAGCCAATAAGTGTGCAGTGAAAGTAGGAGACCTTCTGCATCCGCCCAGAGATGTTCCCTGGTCCTGGGGCACCGCAGGAGTCACTGTTGGCTTGTTTTTTGTAGTTGTCGTAACGCAGGACAAAGCAGAGCAGGAGCCCTGGCATCACAATATCTCCAATCCCCAGCATGGAGAAGTGGCTGCCTGTGGAACTGGGGAGCAACTGGAATTGGGTTCATGCCCAAAACACAAAGTGACAAGCTCTAGACTCGTCCACTTTGGTTCTGAGCTTTGTTTGGCACATCCCCTCTTTCCCCAGCAAACTTGGACGTAGCAGGAGCTAAATGCTGGCTACTGAAGTTTTCCAAAGCGATTTCTCCACCACCTCAGCTCAGCTTTACACAAACCCATTTTGGCAGGGATGACTTTACTCCAAACCAGTTTCCTTCTCCCAGTAGTGTTTAAGCAGCTTTTGCCCTTAACTCACTCAGTGAAACAGATCCATCAGTGCAGTATTTCAGTCCTCTCTCTTCTCAGCGCTGATGGGAGGGACCAGCTGGCCCTTTCATCAGCCTGATTAACACTGACAGACACTGCACCTCCATCCCTGTGCACACAGATCTAACACAGTGCACTACACCCACTTTTGACTTCTCAGACCTTTGGCCTCATTCAGACAAAACAGAAAACTACAGTCTTGCCAGATTCCCAGAAAAGAGCCAGTTGGGAGGTAGATTAAGAGCTAAAATCGTCCATTATCTTAAATCCAAGGTATTTTTCAAGAAAATGAAGGCAAATTGAGTTATCACAAAGATGACAAAGTGAACAGTTTTGTTTTTATCATTGCAGACAATTAACTTCTCATCTCTGTAATTTCAGCATCCCCATATATGTAAAGAAACAGGAGTAAATACACCAACACAACCCACTGCCTGCTGCTGCTGCTGCACAGAGCTGCCCCAGGAGGCCTGCACGTGTCTGGTTACAGACCTGAGCCAGCAAGGAAACCCTGCAGCAGGGAGGTGTGGAACCATCTCCCCCCCAGCACAGCTCTTGCCCAGTAAGGTGCCCTTGTTTAGAGCAGTTTCTAATCCTTCCCAATTGCCTGCAATTATTCAGGGAACAAAGATGATAATTTCCAACAGAATTAGTTCTACTAAGTACAGGGAAGGAAAATGTTTCTCAGACAATACGTAAAAGAGCCACTGATTTTACCTTGGGAATACAAGTTTACCAGGCAGCGACAGTCGGGGAACATCCCTGCCCACATTTGGTCCCAGGTGAAGTTTCCGGGATAACACGTCCAGGGGATTATCAGCTGGTTGTGTGGCCACTTTCACCATAACATTGCTGTTAAAGATGTAGGCAGAAAAAAAGACCTGTGGAACAAGGAAATCAGAAATTACAAACTGCAATTCCACAGCAACTCAAAGCTGCATCTATTTTTGCTTTGCTTATTCAAGAAAAGAAAGGATATTGTTCAAATTTTCCATATATTCACATATGTGTTGTATGATGATAAAAGGCAAAAGCATTTCAAAAATTCAGAAAGCTTTTTACACTATTAATCCTCAAGGATGACTGGAATATACTTTCTGATATCAAGGCACTGATTAGTATCTTGAGATCCTTTGCAAAGGATCTGTCTGGACTACAAGCAGGTGGTGCCAGATGACCAAGGCAGGGAAAAGGATGCTGAAAACAGGAGAAAGTTGGGGAGCAGAGGTGAGCACAGTGCTCACTCACAAATGGGACGAGGCAAGCCTGGTCTCCAACAGGCTCCTACACTACAGTCCATCCCACTGGAAAGTGCTGGGCTGCCAGAGCTGTCAACGAGCACTGCCTGGATCAGCGCTCGGTGTTATGCAAAGGTGAAACAAAACCCTTTTGCTGTTACAAAGCACATTCTGTCATGTTTCTTGTTGAAGTGTGCTAAGATTCTATGCCAACCTTCCTGGCTACAAATCCATTTGCATTCTTGTTTTGCAGATTTCTCCACTAATCAGAAGCTGGCATGTTTGTCCTGTGTAGGGCTTTGTGTGGACTTGGAAATGCTTGTTCTGATCTTCAGATCAGCTTCCAAAATTCCAGGTCCAATTCCTTTTTTTAAATAATATGCAAAAGTTGAAATATTCTCATCATATTTCTGCTTTTGCCAACTAATTAGCAAGGAAATGATTCTGTCTCCTGCTGTAGAATTCAGCACCTCGGAATGGAGCAATGAAGCCGATGATCCGGCTCTGCCAGATTTCATCAACTTCATACCAGCACAACTGATGTAAAACTGGCCCAAGGCCGATTACAAATCCAAAGGATAAAAACAGTTTTAGTGAAACCAAACCAAAGACTTACCCAAAAGACATCATAAATTAGTAACCCAGAGAGCAGCAAGCAGGAAACCTTCAGGCTCGGCAGCCGAACAAAGGCTATCATTGCAACACACAGGCCCATAGCCAGAGCTACAAAATGCAAGACATCATTAGTTCATTAAAAAGAGCAAAACAAACGAAAAAACACCAACCCCAAGCCAGTATCTCCCCCCCAAAACCCCGAGGAAGCCTCTGTTTGCACCTGTGCAGCTCTGCATGCATTAGATGAGTGTCCGCTATTTCCAGACAGTGAAATTCTTGTTACCAAGGTTAAGAAAAGTCAAAATACATTCAGTAGCCAACTGCAAACGTGTCCCCATGGAAGCAGAGATCCCTCTGCAGGCACAGCCAGCCGTTCCACTCAACTTCCACCACCCACCACAAAGAAATGTTCCGTGCCCTGTGTCCCGGAGCCTCCATCTCCCCTCTACAACCCTGACTACCCGCTTCAAAACAGAAGCAACAAGACAACCTTGAATTCTTTGTGCTCTGAACCTAAACCTCTACTTTTATATTATTAAGAGGTTTTCTAGTAAATGCCCAAAATAAATAAAATCCTTGACTCTTAATTCAGAAATAGCACAGTGACGTGACATGTTAGAACTTGGTCTGACAAAAACCCCTCAAACCAACCTTCTGCTTGGGCAAGATTGTGCAAGAACACCAGGAAACATCATCATTTAGATATCCAGGGATTTCCCAAGAACCTGTGTGAAAGCCTAGCTACTAAGAGGGGAAAAAATATGGGTCTTTTCCTAACCCCTCTCCCAAGGGTGAGTTTCCAGCCAGGTCAATGAGCTGAATGACACGAGGCAGCTCAGATGTTCGTTTTGTTCCAAGGGGAATTTTGTCAGGGTAGAAAGGCAAGATGTTGAACTAAAACAAAAATCCCAGTCTTTACTTTTGTGCCATTTCGTGCTTCTTAAAGCCCAGCCTCAGCTACCAAAGATACTCCACTGACATTTGAATACATTTCAACTGGTTACAAGTAAATCCCTACAGAGATACTTACAATGAAAAAAAAAATAAAAAAACCTTAAAAAGCAAATCAGTTTTCATCTGTGATATCAGCCTATTTACAAGGAATAGTGAAGCCCTGTTGGGACCAGATTACACTCAATCATGCAGGCATTTGTCAACAAAACATCTTTGTCTAACATGACACAGAATTTGTAAGCAGTTACAATCCCATTTTGGCCAAGTGGAAGTGCAGGGAGAGCTGATCCATTACATACATGCCCACCAGTGGGACAGCTGGACTTGGCCAAAATGTACAGGCTGACCTTTGGATTCTCACACTGTAATTATGGGCTGTGAAACCACCTCACACTTGCATTTCACCTGAGAGCTGGGGAGTCCTTCCATGAAAACCACTAAGGAAACACATCCATATGGATTCAAGGGAAAAAGGTGCTCCCAGTCCCCTGCCATCCTGGGTGCCTGCAGTGCCAAAGGCTGCATCCCAGCACCTCTGCCAAACCCACCTGATCTGAGAGCTCCCACAACACCCACTGTCACAGCTGCCAGTTTGAATGGAGGAGTGGGATTAATCACATAAAAACATACCCTAAATCACTGCACAACTGAAACCAGCTACAAAATGTAAGCAAGTTACTGAGGTTTAAAGAATTTGACACAGCAAAGCAGCAAGAAAAAGAACTGCATTCAGTAATTCAATATAGCCCTCAGTTACAGACTTCCTGTGGCAGAAGAGCAAATACAAGGGTACAGTCTGTCTTAAAGAGGTTTCTCTAAAGCCAATGTTAATAATAGCTCAAGCAAGCCTGTATTTAGGAGAGGATTTCCAGGTTATAATTAACCAGAAGTTGAAATATTTTAACCAGTGAGAAGTTTTATCTATGTTCACACACTCCATTTCTCTATCACTGAAATGAACACAAGCACAAAGCACTTTCATCAAACTAAGCAAATACTGGGTAGAAAAGGAGAAGGAAAAAAAGCCTTCAGCTGACAGTGAAATACACATTGTAATAATTACACAGTTTTGCAACTGCTTTAGGAAATACTGGTAAATCTAAAGAACAAGGGAAGCAAGAATGCCTGGGAGCAAGTGAGAGGAATATGGGCCAAAGAGCAGCCAAACCACCAACGGGCTTCTCTAAATGGAGGGCAGCTCCCTTTGCCAATGGAAGAGTCCAGAAACCATGAGAGAAACAAATCCCTGTCCAAGCTGGTATGGACAAACAAATAAGGCAGATCTTCACTGAAATATACTCCAAATGATAAAAAAAAAATAGAGACAAAGAGGAGAGAACAGAGAGAGAGGCAGAGTGGCCACACAAAGAGCAGCTCTGGTTTGGAAGTGCTGGGCACTGGCTTAACAAAGCTGAGCAAGAAAGAATTAGCTGGAAGAGTTAACATTCAATTAACAGAACTAATTAAATCCAGAGTCCCTGCAAGCACATTCCTTATGGAACAGGGATATTCTGAGGATTAAGAATATTCTTGCCTGTGTGATTAGACTCTGGCAGCTCCCCTGCCCTCCTGCACCCAGAGCAATGACAGCCCCAGACGCTGCTGCTGTGGGGTCTGGTTTACAAAGTACAGTGTGAGCTGGGGAGGATTTAACTTCCCCCACAGGTCACAGTGACCTTTGAAGGACACAGGTACTAAGGTTCTGATCTGACCAAAGTGTATTTTAAAGGGAGGGAGTAAGAACACAGGCCCTGGATCTGCTGCAGCAGTTCCCGGGGTATCTGTGCCTGTGCAGTTCACTCTGTAACAACAGACGTTCCATCCAGCCACAGCATTCCCACTGTGCATCTCCTGCTCTGCCCACTATTTAGGAAAGCCTTTACCCAGGCTTTACCAGGGGATGGTGACCATCCTTGGGGATTCTGTCATCAAACAATCTGCTCTGAGAAATGAGCATTTCAAGACCTATAAATGTGCATCATCACGTGCCAGAACAACCCCAGAGACAACATCTGCTCACTACCCTGTAACACATCCCTGCCCCCAGAAGCCATTCAACCAAGGGCTGTGCTGGCAGGGGCACGGTGGGCTTTGGGCAGTGAAGGCTGTTCCGGCAGGAACCGCCACACCGTGATTTTGTGAGCTGCGTTTTCCTCAGCTCTCGAGCAGCAAAGCTCTGTCACACAGGGAGAACCAACTGCACAGCCACACAGCCAGAACTCAGGAGCAACACCCGTCCCGCTCCTCCCGGGCTGGCTCACAACATCTGGTCCATCCTCTGCCAAACAGAGGATCCTCCCGGGCCCTGCACAACCAGCAGCTGCAGGCACTGCCCAGGGACGGGAGTGCTGCACTGGGATCCGTGTGCTGACTGCCCTCAGGAGACAGGAGTCACTGGGTCACAGCAGAGCAGAGGTAAAGGCAGAGGTGATGGGATCCCACAGCCCAAGGAGTAAAGCTGCAGAGTCTGTTTCCCTGATAAAGGCCAATAAATGCTGTTCCCTGTTCAATGTCACTGGCAAACACTGATTTAATTGGATTTGAACAAATGACAGGAGGATCACCTACATAGTTCAAGCTGCCTTCATATAAATTACATAAAATACTTCAAAGTGAGACAGCAGCAACACAATTCAGTAAATCATAATCAACCTCCAAGAGAAATAAAAGCCAGGAACCACTGCAGCAGCAGCTCAGAGCTCTGCAGATCAATTACCTCGAAGCCCACGATGTCAGACTGAAGCACTCACAAAAATAACTATTTTTAACTAAACGCTTCTGCTGATATCTCAGTGTAGACAACTCTTCAGACTCTGCCAAAATCCACACTTGACATTCCATTTGGCTTTGCAGCTACTGCAGATCAAAAGTCACCCTTGATTTCACGGTGGGCCACTCTGCTTATCACAAAACAAACTTGGTCTGCATTTTTTTCATTTGGTACTTTAAAAGGTATTTCCCTTCCATACAACAGGTGGGGCTTTTAAAGCAGCAAAAAGCATGAATGGAGCATAGTGCCTTTGTACAAAAGAAACAATGAAGGTGCAAGGAGAGGCTTCCGTGCTAAGGACTTGCCTCTGCTGCTGCCTCATTCGGGAGGAGCTGGAAGCCAATGGGATGAATGTTTTCTATTGTAATGAACAATTCCAAGGGCAGGTGATGTTGTTCTGGCAATTTTTCTTCAAGCAATCACAACCTCAGGGTGCCATTACAGGATGTCCTAAGCCAGTTCAGCTGCCTAACACTGCTGAGCAGCAGAGGTGCTGCTCCTGCCTACCCCTTTGCCATCAAATCCACACCATCCCCTCAGACCCCATCGTGCTGCCACGTACCTTTTGCCAAATTTAGCACATACCTGACTGCACAATAACCCAATTCATCTCATTGCAGCAGCACAAAAACAGCCTGGCAGAACCCGAGCACGCTGCCATTGTAGGGAGCTCAATCAGCTCACCATGTGATTGAGTGAGTGCCAGAGCCAGCACAAGAGATGTGGAAGGCAGGAGGGGAGGAGGAAAGCTCCTTTTCGGAACAATACGCTGGGAATTCAGTTCAACCAGCACGAAAAAACCCCAATAACTCACACCTCCAAGCCAACTGGCCGCCTGCCAGCTGCACCATCTCACCACCCATGGCAAGCAGCACAAAGATCAAAGACAGGCAGTTCCTGTGAGCTGCCTCACAACAAATTATTTGATCATCTGAACCAATAAACAACAAGATGCACAGCAAAAATGAACCAGATTGCAAAGATTAAGCCACTGTCTCCACACATCTTTAACTCCATCTGGCAATTCACCCCATACCACACAGGGGTGGAATCTTTCCTGAGTGTTTTGGCACTTCCTTGGAAGCTTTTACAAACCAGAAAAACAGGTGTCCCAAGCACTCCCCTGGCATGTTCCTGGCTGTTTCCAGGGACTCTGCTCCATAACTCAGCAAGCCATTAATATCAGCAAATTTCACCCATCATCACCAGGTGACTGATGTGTCAGAACAGGCACAAAACAGCAGTAAAACCCCTTAATTCCCATACTCACCATCCATAAGGAGCCAGTGGCCAGTCAGGACCCAGATAAGGACAAGCATCACAGACAGAGAAAACGAGAGCAACTCAGCAGCAGTGAAACGCCCACAGCAGCCAAAGGAAATCCTGGGAACAACACAAACATCAGCCACAGGACTTTGTGTTTCCATTTAAAGAGCAGAAAATGGACACTTGGAACAAGGCTCAACTGCTGATGAAAGATGCCAAGAACAACTGAAGGGAAGTTCCTCTGCCACAAGTAGGTACCAAAACAGCAACAAAATAAAAGCTTTCCTCACATTCAAAATAGTGTGTATAAAGCATGAGCTGCAGAGATGGAAAAAGCCCTGTAAATCTTGGCACCTCTCTTGAAATTCTTACCATGCTATTTTCCTAGCACCACCTAAGATAGTGCTTTTAGCAACATGAACTCCAGTCACAAGGTTAAAAAGTAAAATGAGTTTCAAAACAACTGTAATTTTCACTGATGTAACTACAGTCCCCAGAAGAGGCAGCATTAAAATCCAGAGTCCAGTGTCAACAAACATTAAAATCCAATACCCAAATGCCAAACTCTGAAATCTCAGCCAAAATAAGCCAAACTAACTAAAAACCACTGTTGGGAAATCGAGTCCCCTGCAATGGTATCACGTTTCCCAGGCTGACAAGGGCCAATGACTTGCAGAAAATTGTGCTTCCTACTTTCAAAGTGGAAGCACAGTGTTGGCACAAAAACCAGGCTCAAACATCAGCTCTGAAGTTAATGCTCATTAGAGAATTCTCTTTAAAAGTAAAAAACACAACACACAAGCAGAGGAGCAAAGGATTGCTCAGGTCCTTACTTGTTTTGAGGTGAGCAAGGCCGTGTTAAGTACTGGCACATCGGGAGCAGAAGGAAAGCAAAAGCTATTGTTGCAAGGACTACAAAAAGAAGAAAAGGTAATGTTAGGACATCCAGATCTGATTTCTACAGTACACAAACAGGCTCCTCCAAGTGGAAAAAGCTCTTGCAACAATGTCCTATTATCATATGCTCAGTGTTATTACAGCAAGAGCAGCTCAAGGCTCCGAGGTTTTCTGCAGAGCAGTGGCTTTCAGACTTCAATGAAATAAAGGCTCTCAAAGGAATTCAATGCCCCATTCCCAAACCTTAAAAAAAGTCTTAAATCTATTCATGATCGTGTCAGCAAGAAAAACAGTTTTCACATATTCTGAGAATCGGAAAAAATCTTACTACAAACTGGTTGTGAGATTCTTTGAAAATTCTTCAACATACAACACAAACTCTGCATAATAAAGGATTTTTTTCCCACTTTTTAACTCAGATAGTAATTTTTCCCCCATCTCACTCAAACTTTTTTATTCATAACTGAACAAGTTATAGGCAGTAGCTGGTAACTTCACTTTTTTAAAACACAAAGTGCTTTAAGTTTTTGAAACAGGACGATAAAAATACATAAATATCCAAACAGACTATTTCCATAAACATTTTCTTTTTCAGGCAGGATACTCATCCCACCCACACATTTGTAAAAGCATTTAGTAACTGCTGGTATTTATAATCATTTTTCCTTCCATTTTTTTTTTAAAGGGCTGTTTAAAAGGCTGGAACTCAAGGGCGTGGAGACACAGACATGTCAGCAGCACATCCCAAACTGCTGCAGAAAGAACACACTGACGTGAAAATGGAAGGCACTTGAAACCTTCTGCATCCTGCAAATAAGATCTTTGTGCTGTCCTCTACTTATTCCTTAAAAACTGGGAGGTTGCTGCTGGTTTTTAAAGGGGATTTTTTTTCTCTTCTCAATGAAGATGATGAGGAGTCAAACACTCTCTTTAGAGCACAGTTTCAGCCAACTGGAGAAAAGGAATTGGTTTGGCCAAACCACATCTTTCCTTTCAGGTGGGAGGAAGATTTAAAACAAAGCAGAAAAAGGAGAGATCAAATAATCTAAAAAGAAAATTTAAGAAGTGTCTGCATGCAAACAGCACCAGGAAAACTCACAGTTCTGTCAGTGTTTCTGAGAGGGGACAAAAAGCAGAATGAGTAGGGAAAGAATGAAGAGTGTGGCAACTCTGCACACGCTGACACAGCACAACCTGAGCTTCAGGGCACAGAGGGACCAAGTGCCACAGCCCCAGGTGCCCAACTCCAGCAGGGTCCCCATCCTGCTGAGCAGCCTCTAAGGGCACTTCACATTCCAGAGGTTCTGGGCTTAATGACACTCCCAGGGCAAAGCACAAAAGTACCATAAAACCAGGTTCAAGAACAAAATTACCCAGGAGCACTGATCTCAATCCTCTGAACCTGCAACGAGCCCCACCTGATCCTCCAGTGACACACACAGATGTTAAAAACGAATTTACAAATGTCAAGGTCATTCTGGAAATAAATGGACCAAGAACCCTGACAAAACTTATCTTTTGACATAGATCTTCCCTTATAATATCTTGTGTATTTGTGTGTAAATTCCCCTAATATCCAGCATGCGGTAGAATTCACCTGAAGTGTTTTTTTTTAATAGGGTAGAAGATGTGTGTCATAGGTCAAAGCTATAAAAGCAGAATTCAACAAGGCCTCTGCAGGGGGTAGAATTAGTCTCAAGGCTGGAGATTCAGACTCCACCCATTAACATCAGCCCTGTTTTGGAGGCTGGAGAGGATGCACAGCTCTGGAGTTAATCATAAGGAAAGCCTGCAATGAAAAGATGTGATGTGGGAGAGGATGAAAGGTATTTAGGGGTTTGAAAAGCTTCACAGGCTCAGTATGTGGACTGAGTACAAGTTTTAGAAGTTGCTGCACATCTGGGGCAGTACAAGAATGTTGCTATTCTCAACAGTAGCTGGTCTCTTCAAAAACTGCAAAAAGATCAAAAGGCCAAAATTTTCCAGAAAGAGAAGCCCTGATATTTATTTAAATGACAAAATGTAACCAGTAAACAGGAGTGGAGGATTTGCAATTTTTTTGCAGACAACAGTTTCAATTTTGTTCTAAATTCAAGCAGTGCAAAAGACTCAAATGCCCGTGAGACCACAAGTACTCTTGAAACAGAAAAACTGCATGAAAGCAAAATTAAACTAGGAAAAGAAATCTCTGGGCAGGATCCCCAGAGTTATTTCCCATAAAGTACCTGAATTATGAAATACCACATACAGTTCTGAGCACCAATTTATAAACAAGTGAACTTCATGCAAAATAATACATCTGGCATCTTTAAAGCTCTGGCAATTTATGGTTCAGTAGGTTTAGCAAATCTCTAAGTGGAAAATACTTCTCAAATAATACTTGTCACTTTATTTATAGTTACAGAGACATGAAAATACAACTGTGAAATCTGATGATTTTTTTTTAATGTACTGTAGCAAGTACTATAATTCTTATCAACAAAATTTAATGGCATCAATACTTTCAGTTTTATTCCAATTCTTAGAGAGAGAAAAAAAACCTTAGTCACCTGCTGTGCATATTGTAAAGACAACTTGAACTGAGTCAAAGAAGAAGAACATAACTAGGAGGGACACGGAGGCTCCGATGGGCAGGAACAGCGCCTGGGTGGAGTCAATGGTTTGAATACCTGCAAGAGAGAGAAGGGACACTTAACTCTCACACACACTGACAGCTGACCCTCAGCAGCTCCAGGGAGGGCTCTGACAGCACATTCCACTTCACTCAGATCCTGGAGCTCGGTCACAGCCCGGCCCGGGGGTCAGTGCAGACACACCCGGCGGGGCGTGCGCAGTGACTGCCCTGCCCGGCACAGCCGAGAACTGGAAGCTGATGGAAAATGAATGAATTTCACTTGTGCCATGGGGAGAATGAATAACAAGTTATGAAAGTTAACATTACTTAGGGGTTAGGATACAGCAGTTACACGTTTGCTTCACTTCACACTGAGACACAAACATGTGGGGCAGAGCACAGGAAAGGTTTATTGAACCCCTCAGCAGCAGGTGAAGAGCCTGACCCGTGTCAGGCTGACCCAGCTCATGCCAAGGGGGCCACAGCTTCAAACTCCACCTGGGTGAAGGCCACCAGGCACTTAAATTGCATCACAGGCTGCAGTCACCAGATAACATCAAGCCTCACAATAACAGGCAGTTTCCAAACCCCACATTTACTTGTTTGTGAAACCCCCAGCTCAGAGCAGAGCTCTATAATCCCTTTCTGCTAAAAACCACCACGAACTCAGGCTCACATTTTATAGCTGGCAGCAATTTTAAACAGTGCACACATACTGAAGTATTTTATTATTTCCTCCACCTCAACCCTGCAGTGTGACCACTGGGGATGTTAATAATGGGACAGGACATTTTTTACTGCATTTTACCATGAGTTTTTAGAATTACTAACAAAATTGAGAAGCCCACCTATCCCCACATAGTCCAACAATTAACCAATCTCTGTAGCTGTATTTATATTTGATCTCCAGAGGAGAAAGAAGCCATAAGCAATAACCCAATTAAAAATATAAGACAGTCATTCTTGTGGAGCACTAAAATAATAGGTAACATCTGAAGTAGTCACTTAATAAGTGACCAGTGAAAAGTAATACAATACTCAGACCTAGAAGAGATATAAAACCAGCTGAACATCTCTGTGTTATCCCAAAATAACACTCCTGTATGAAGGGGGTTTTAAGGATCTTAAGGATAAGCTTTTAGGTTGTCAAGAGGAATATAGGGACATAACCACACAGGAAAATATACACACATATTTGCTTATGTGTGTGTGTGTTTCTGTGTAAGAATGTGTCTTTAAATAACGGGTTACCTGCACAACTCAGTTACTGATGCATCTGACTATGCTGAAAAACCTCAAACTCCCATGAAACACGCTCACAACAACCTGTCATAAATATCCAACCATTTTCTTAACAGAGAAGCTAAACAATGAGCAGGGAAGTCCTGACACCTGCACTGTACACTCATTTATTAGTTCATGACACTATCTATTATTCTTAAACATAAGCAGCACAGTAATTTTAAAAATAAAAATAAAAATAAAATCCCCAGTCCCTTGGGATTTCTGGGTTGCTGAAGTCTGGTACAGAAAGGTACAGTGCAATACAGCCAGTGCAGTGATGACAGTGTGAGGACACAGACATCCTAATCTGTGACTTAGATCTGGTTCTCCTGCTCTGAGAAAGCACATTTATTCACATGCCCTTCATCTTCCCAAGGGAAAAACTGAACACAACAAAGCCCCAGAAATGACACACTACACACCACCTTGGCATCTGGGAATTAGTGCCTGCAGCATTAAATGTCAGGGCTCTTCATTTCATTTCTGATCATTCTGACAGCTAATCCCCTTAATGTGCTTATTCCCCAGCCCCAGACTGTCTTCCCTTACTGCCCAGATGCCAAAAGCCTCAACTGTTCACTGCTGAATCACCAAGCACAGCAACCTCTTTGGTCTGTGCTGCCAACAGAAGTGTCTGACAACTATGTAAATTCCAAGAGTCTATTTTAAAAAAGACAAAAAAAAAGCAAGAGACACATACAACATATGTTATTTAATTTATAATTTTAAAGCTGTATTTCTTACTCGAAACAAAACAAGCTTGGCATTCAGGGTTTCATGCACAGAGCTTTCGCTTATCTCACTCCTGCCTTCTATACTTGAGGAAAATATTTCTATCTAGAGCCTGTTCTCAGAAGATGGCCATATAAATTGTTTTAAGTTAAAATCAGGTGTGAATTTACAGCAAAGTGTGCTCCACTCCAACTGTTCACTTTTATATTTTTACCTGCAGAACAGTGCATCTCCAGTGGCCAAGCTGCCTGCAACCTATTTATAGCTCACAGAGGAACAGTCACCCTGCAGGAGCCGACATGTTAATCCCACTCTGAATAGACAGTGCAGACACGTATTTTGTTCTCCTTTACAAATGAGTTGCCCCAAGCCCTGTGAACTCTCTTGTGTAGTTTCTCCACTGATAAGGCTGAATCATCCTCAGGGACTGTCAGAGCACCCCACGGCCTCTCCCTGCCCTGGACTGGCCAACACGTCACAGCCATGAACTCCAGACAGAAAGGAATCACAGTCCCTGCTCACTCTGGGGTGGCTTTTGCAAAGTAAAGCTGCTTCCATTTCCGCTAGAACATGGCAAACTGTGCACACGCAATTCTTATGCATTATGGAAATGCTGATGTTTAAAAAGAGGCTTCCACGGGCACGGACCAGACACAGAGAGCAGTGAGAGGGCACAGCAAGGTGGGAAATGCCCAGAGATCCCCTGGATCAGGGGAATCTGCAATGCAGCAGCTGGAACACGTGGCCAGGGGGAGTGGAAGGTGCAGGACACAAGTGAGGGAAGGAAGCCAAGGAGCAAAGCTGACCCTTACTGTTATTGGTGCTGTTGCCATTGAAGGACCCAGCGGCGCTGCTGTTGTCTTTCTCTTTGTCTTGATTCTCAAAGTCCATGTTCAGGGACCTGCAGGAGCAAAGCAAATGGAACAGAGCAGATTTAAACTCCTGTTTAGGCTCATTCCTATTCTGCCACAGCACCCTCTCCCTGAAAAAGCCCTGCAATGCTGGTTATGAGAAACACCACCAAACACCCTGGGAAATTAAAATAACTAAAATGCTTAGTTACAGATGAGGCACCAGATCCCAGGTTCTGACAGTGAGACCTTTCAGCAGTGCCTGCACTGGGGAGAGTTAAATATCTTTGCTGTGCTTTGCTGTTACCTGCATTTCTGGGAAGTGTAGAACATGATGGAAGCACAGTAAACATTTCAATTCTCTGGTGAATTTGAATTCTTTCCAAGTTCTCATTTGGTTCCTTTTCATTCAAATTTAACTATTGGTTTCATTTTTAAGACAATAATGTTGCCTCTCTCTAAATATTGCTAAGAATGATGACCCAAACTAGCTTACAAGTAATTGTCTGCTTCTGAATGTGAAGTCTTACTTCATTGAAAAAACTTCAGCAAAGCCTAAATTTTACATACACCCAGAACAGATGCCTAGAGGAAGCTCTGAATAAATAGCACAAATTGACATAATTTAATTAATCCACAGGAGCTGACAACACTCCCCTGTGTACCCAGCTCAGCTGTTACTGAGTCATCTTTTCATTTTGATATACACACTTCTAAAAAGTTCCAAAATAACACACTACTCTACTCCTTTTGCCACAGTCCTTCACTTTGATACAACTTTTAAGTTACATTCTAACAGATTTGGTATGACTTTCTGAAACGGGGGAATTTCACTTAAGGTCTGTTTGTTTGACCAGCAATACTTTTTATCACTAAATTCCATGCATTTTTAATAAAGATTCCAGCAATCAAGTTTACCATGATAGTTTCTCATTCAGATGCATGTATGTTATCCATGATTTAGCTACATATTGATTTATTCAAATAAACTACAGAGAAGCACCAGAAGCACTGGTCCTGTCTTAAGTCTGCAGCAGCATCCAAATATTTCAATGAAACTTTCAGGTCAACAGGCATTAACTCCTTTTCAAGTTTAGCTGTAACTGTGCTATGCTAAGTAAACAAATTCTACTAATTTATCAGACAAGTAATAAATGCACCAGGATCTTCTAAACAGGTCCAGAGGCATCAGAGTTATTCCCTTTCAGTGCATTGATCCCCCACTGCAATGCACAGGTGAGCGAGTCCTGCTGCAGTCCCAGAGCCAAAATTAAGCACATCCAGGTCTGCAGGACCACGACAGGTGGGGTGTAATAAAGACAGAGGGGCTGAGCAGCTTCACTGCATAAAACAAAACCAAGAAATAGGCTCTTCTTTGTTTCCTTTGCTTCTATTAAGCAAGTGCTCCCCAACAGTGACAGGAGATTTAAGCAGCTTTTGGGCTCAGGCTGGATATGGGGAAGCTTCCACCTCAGACATACAGTACTTGTACACAGATGATGGATCACCACCCAAAGAGTTATCAAACATACAAAGAGGCAATGGAGAACACTAAAATTCTGACAAATTAATCTGTTGTTCTGAGCTTGTTCTTCTAAAGACCTCTCTGCTCTGCCTCTTGTTTGGAGTGCCTCCATCCCTCATTCACACTCCCTTTTCCCCCATTATCCATTGTGGCTTCATAATTTTCCTCTCAAGCTCTAAAAATCTGGGAGGAGGCTGACAGCCCTTCAGGCCTTGCTCCAAGATTCAGGCAAACAAGATCATTCTTTTCTCAGTGCAGTGTTCTGCTCCCCTCTGAATTAGCACAGTTTAGCAAGAACTTCACACCATCATTCTCCCAGTGGCACCAGGCAACTCATAATTTAAGGGATTGCTATCAGCAGAGAAAACTGGAAATAAAAACTATTAGATGTACTGCTCATAAACAACCTCAGCCCCTCTCCTTTCACTGCAATGGTGTCAGCAATTATTATTACCTAAAACATCCCTGCCTCAAAAGTAAGCATAAATTAGGAAATTACTTTCACTTAGCAACACAGCTGCTGATCCCAGCCAACTCTTGAATAATCTCCAACTGTTTTATGATTTGGCTCTTCCCTCTGCTACAAATTATCACTAACATAATAAAAAAACCTGAGAAGTGATTGCCAGAACACCCTCCAAGAAAGCTAAAAATTATACTGTAAAAAAATATTCTCCAAACTACTGGACTGAAGACAAACGGCAAGTTGGGAAACATCTGCTGTTTTGTTCAAGTTTCTCCTGAGCTTCCAAAGGGAATGTTGGACCAGCACCTCCCATGGGGCACTGAATTGCTCCGTTGTTCCGTCCCCACAGCTCCAGCTGGGAGGATCTCCAGCAGTGTTTCAAAGCAGGCAGGAGTCCCTCCCACAGGGAACTGCTCCGGAGGGTCACACCGAGGCCAAAGGGATGAGTAAGCTGCTGGCACATCACTGTCCTGGAAGTTGAGATGCAGCCATGGATCACTTCCACTGCAGCCATGCCTCAGGGAGCCCCGCAGGAGACGTTTGTATGGAACAATGGAGGGAACGGGAAAGTAACGATGTATCTGCAGAGGTGCCCGCAGACACAACACAGGGAGAAATCCCTGCTCATGAGGACAGTCACCGTCTGACAGCCCTGGGACTGTGGGAATGCCAAGCTGTAAAGCCAACCAGAAGCACTCCATGTTCACATAGACTCTAAGTTCACCGTGTGAGCTGCTTTCTATTTACAAATGCTTGGGATACCCAAAGCCTGGAGATGGAAAACTCCGGTTTCACCCCATACTTTGGTCTGGTTTAAAAGCAGGTACTTGGACAGGTACATTCTGGGTTAAATCTGGCTTTACATAAGCTGAGACACCATGTCTGGGGAAGTGATAGGATAGAAAAAGATTTAGCTGTTACCTGCCTGCAAAGTAACCCCAACACTGAAGTCCCAGAGAAGCATTTGGACAAGAATAGGTGTCTGCCCTGCCCTAGGAAACAACCTGTTTCAAGCTGAGCTCACCTCTTTAAAAATCCATAACTAACACAGATACTTGCACGCTCCAGTTTACAGCTTGCAAGGGTTTAAGGGATTAGACTTGCCCCTTTGGCAGTCAGAAATAAAAGTATGTCAAGTTCAAGGACTGAGAGACAGTCAGGGTGTACATGGGAGAGACGTTCCAAAGGGCTGGAAGCTAAAACTGCTGACCCGGCACAAACGTTGGAGGGCAATGCTCGTTCATCCACAGTAAGAGAAGGGGAACTCAGCTCTACCAACTGCACTTCATTCCAAGTGTGGGCTTTACCCAGGATTTATTAGACATTCTTCTGGGTATACTGAGGGTTTGGGATATTTTGCTTTGTTTTGGTTTTGGACAAATGCTGCTTGTGTGAATTAGGACACCGGACCAAGGCTTTCCTTCACTGCCCCGAAACTTCCTGCACCGGATTAGATCCACCACGTACATGGATTTTATCCTAATGACTCACCCACCCAATTCTTTCTGATCCTATTACAGCACTTCTGTCTCAGTCACTTGCCAGCAATACCACAATAACTCTACCTGCTTCTTTCCAACTGAAAATCAGAAACCAAACCCGCTTTTTGCCACACAGAGGTTAACTAAGGAGTGCTATTTTCTTTTTGGCTTGTGACAGCTCCTTTAAAGACAAAGCACTCAAATCTAGATGAAGACATCACTGCTGTCATATGAGAGCAAGCATCCTAAACTGTGACTTCCATCTTTCCAGCAAGACATTTTTCTAAGAAAACTCACCCCCTTCGGCAGAAATTTTTATTTTACTTCTTTAGGAATTTCCAATTGAATATAATTTTGTAGCCTACTACCACTCTTTAATTTCTTAAATAACTTGATTGTATCTTTGTTAACACCACTGTAACATTTTCTGTATAAAGCTGCTCTTCACTGACCGAGCAGAACTGGAGCTTGTCCAAGTCTCCATCAGAACTGTGGGTTTTAGCTCAAACAACTTCTAAAGGAACTGGTACAGGAAATTAGTTAGGAAGGCAATTTTACACATATGGGACCCCATCTTGATCTACAATAGGTTGCATCTTGGGGTTTTCAGGATACATGCAAAGAAGTGGCCTGGAACAGGACATTTCCTCAAGGGATTCGTATCCATCCCCATTGCACCACTTCATCTGCAAAGCCGGACTGCTCTGAAGGTCACAGTCCTTGTGTGTGAGTAGCTCTAAATGTAAAGCACAGGGCAGGATGGTAAAAGAGCATGTGTAGATACAAATAAGATGGCAAACAGCAGGGGAATATTTTTAAGAGCAAGAAGCTCCAGGAAGGACAAGCAACTGAAGTTCAAGCACTCCTGCTGGTTTATATTGCATTATGTTCTCATAATTGAATTTTAATAAATAATATGGCTTCTTGCAGCCAGATGCACAGTTCCTTTTCCCACAACTGCATAAATTCCAATAGTTAATAATTTAATTAGTCCCACAACTATATGCTAATCTGACTCAAAACACGACAAAACCCCTAAACAAATACAACCTTTTATTACTTTTTTGTTCTGATCACCTCTAGGTTTTGTTTTCCTAATGCTTTCTGTTTTAATTCCACCAGCAGTGCTGTTACCTAATGCTTGCTATCAACAACACACAGCTCTGGCAAAAAAATTGGCTCTTTCATTACATGACTTTATTAACTTATGATGGTGACATAAAACCTCTTCTCCTGACAGCTGCAACTCCCATCACATGCGTGACCCCACCTATCATTGACTTCAGGAGCACTCCCAGCAGGTCAGAGACTGCACTCAGTGGATGGCCTTTTATCACACACTTGGAGAAATTAAGCACTGCTCTTCAAGGAGCAGAAAGAAAAACATGCTGTATCTATGTTTTAAAAAAATAATACTTTCATGTTGTGATTATTTATTTTTTTAATATGTCAGGATGAGCCTCATTCCTCAGGTGCCACTACAGCGCAACAAATGGGATAATACAACATGCAAGTCTAAAGGGACAACTGTGTTTTCTCTAAACTATACTCGAGTCTACTAAAATGAGGCAGATTTGATTTTTGAAGATTCAAACCGCAGCAGTTCTCAGATGCTCTGCTGGAATTCAGCAGTGCAGTGTTTCCCCATTCCTGTGTTTAGCTGATCCCCACTCTAGAGCCAACAGCAGTGGGACCTGTGAATCCCTGTGTGACAGGACTTGTTTGCAATCCCATGAGGACACACTCCATCAGCCAACACTGAACCAGAGATAAAATTCTGCTATCAATACCATTCCCTTCTATCTCTTTCAACAATCCTTTAATACTCTCTAAAATACAACTTTACAGAGCTGTCTTCAAGGACTGACTTTTCAGTTATCTCATATGAGTCTGTACCAGCTCGCTACTATTTCTTCCTTTTCCATTTCCTTTCCTGAAGCAAAACCATTTCATTTACATCCCAGCCATCAGTGTGACAAGGGTACAATGAAACAAAAGGCATAAACTGTATTCAGTCTCTTGCAATATTTTTATTTGAAAAGTAAAAATTCTGCAGAACCTTAAGGAAAAATCTTACCTGAAACTGCCGTAGACTATGAGGAGAATAGAAATCAGGAAGGTAGACACTTGACTGGAATCCACAAGGGAATATGCCCTGGAATAAGGAAAAAGAAGGCAGGTGTGTCATCATTGAGTGTCCATTTCTCCAGTGCCATTTGCTAATTCTTTTTCTTATACTACAAATAGAGAGCAGGATGACAAATCTTTATGGCAGCTCTCTCTGAAGTTCTCGTTTTATTAAGGAACATAAAACCTGTACCTTGTAAATTAATTTTTATATTCCAGACTGCAGCATGCAAACCTTGTACAAGCACCAAAGGGCAGTCAAAAGCCTTGTGGTAACTTATTCTGAACTCACCGGATTCAGATTTTCTCCCTGAAACTCATTAAAATTGCTTCAGTTACAACTATCGCAGGCCTGTAACAGTAAAAAACAGTAACCTGTTTTCCACAAGGCTTCTTACATCTCAGCTGACAATGGTGAAGTGACAATATGGCAGCTGAGGCTCACTTAGGCAGGGAGAAAAAAAACAAAGTAGCCCCCAAAAAGCAAAGCCCAAACGTCACAACGCACACAATTGCTGCCCTATTGCACCTTGCAGACCACTCGATAGGGGATTACTGAGGGGCAGGAGGCCTAAAAAAGGCCTAAAAAGCAGCTTTCTCTGGGCTAATTTCCCGACCCAACACACTGTGGGGAAAGCATGGAAACAGGAATAGTAATACAGCATAGGGTCACCGTGCTGGGAGGGCACAGTGGGCAGGGAGGGGCTCTGCAGCCACTCCACAACTCCCAACAGGTTATCCACAACCTGTGCTAAAGTCATGGAAAAGAGCAAGAACAATGCCCAGCAGTAAGTGCATTAGCCTTATCCTACAAAAACGATAACTAAACATTTCTGGAAACCAACCAAAAAGCCTAATTTCAACAAGACTATGGATATGGAACAAAGATAATTGAATTACATGATTGTTCCAAATTAAGTATCACTGAGCAAATAAAAACTGAAGATACCAGACAGTTACAGAATCACTCATCCCATTCCCAATTTAAAAGCAATTTAGAGAAAATTACCAAACCACTAGACACACAGTTTAAAATACTTTCTTTTAATACATAAACACAAATGTGAATCTTCTACTGCAGAAATTCAATATTAAACATCACTTGCAAACAGCCTCTTTTAGATGAAATTATATATTTGTGAATGAAGCTTTTAAGAAATTAGAAACTATTTTGGCTAATTACCATAAATAACTTCAACATAACCCCACACTAAAAGTGAAAAACAGAGATCTTATTTGCTCAGAATGCTGGTCAACACAAAAACAATCTTAACCTTTATATATTTAAGTTTTTTGGTCATATTTGACCTTTAGTTCCCGGGCTGTGGAACAGAGGCCTTAAGAGGACCCACGAAGATCAAGATACTGAATTGCAAATAAATGCAACATGGAACTCAGCACTTACAATCAGTGCATATACAAAAATTCAGGTTCTACACAACATAGTTTACAGCATATTGTTTTTATCCAGTGGTTACAGCCAAGCTCACACCAAAAAGGAACAGCTTAAGGATAATTACACTTGTTTTAAGTCCCTCACCCAACCCTGTGCAAAGGTAAAGTGAAGCTTTGTATTCTGTTTGGGGTTGAGAGTAAATAGTGGAATTCCACTACTAAAAGAATATTCGGAAACTCCACATTTATGAGAAAAGCAAAATGACTGAGTGAAATTTCAACTGGTATCAAACATACCCAAGGTTGTGCACTGAACTTCATTAACTGATGTTCATAAAATTGTATCTTCACAAATTGGAAAGAACTTTTGAGATGAACAATGTTTTCCATGTAATTCATCGTTCAGTGACAACTTTGGAGGTTAGGACAATTAATGTGCCATTTCACCATAATTACTAAACATTAGTCAAAACAAGGCTGTGTTAGAAAGATTCACAAAACAGATAAAATATGGATGACACCCAGATCAGGCCTGTGCATAATCCATTAAGTTTTGTATTAGAGACTGAGAGCGCTTTGGTACAATGAAAGAAGCTGAACAAATGCAACCCCATCTGAAGCACCGACCCAGCACAGCCCAGCCTGACAGGCTGCAGTGGGGAGCACGATGCTGTGCAAGGGGGAAATGGGAATTACAGTCCATCCATCCAGCACAAGAGAAGTGCAATGTTGCAATAAAAAACTCATCACAGCCCAGTGGCATTTCCTGACTTCTCTCCGCAGAGATCTGTGCCAGGACATCCTAAAAACTCGCTGTTGCTATCACAGTTATGGGCTGGGAAAACTCATCCTCGCTGGTACTGCAGCAAACAGGGCCAGGGAGGTACAGTCACACTTTCCTTCTTCCTGAGGCAGCTGGAAAAAGAACAAGGCAAAACACACACTGTAGGACAGGCTGAGCCAAGGGAGCAGCTCGGGCACGTCCAGATTCCAGCCAAAGTTTCCAACACAAGTAACCCACAAACAAACTCCAGGAATAATTCTACAGTGCGGAAGTGAAGCTCATTGTAATAAAACCCTGCAACTTTTTAACATCTACTTTCCCTGCATTATATAAGGTAATGCACAAAACCCGAAACCAGAACTGCTTCCTAAAATCCTAACCACTGACTGGATGGACAGGTCATTAAGAGACTAAAAATCCTGGATCCCAAATAAACACTTCCTAACACATTAATCTAGGCTAGAGGTAATAAGCAAATGACTATTACACAAAAGAATCAAAAAGTAAGATTACTTCCAAGTTTTTAATGTTATTCAAAATGTCAATGATCTGCAAATCCATTTGTAATTCTAACTAGAATTTAAATGACCTCCTACAAGTCCAACAGATTCCATATGCATAGAACTGCAAGTTCATATACTCTCACAGACAAACAAGGCATCAGGGCCACGTTCTTCTCAAATGGGATCAGTCAAAACCAAACCAAACCCCCACACTACTGATGTTTTTCAGAAGTTGCGGTAGACTTTGCGCAGTCGCATTTAACCAGCCTCCCACTGCACATAGAGAAACAAAATCAGCTTCCTTCTAACAAAGTATTCCTGTAAAACTGTTCAATCTTGGAACAAGTCATGGAAACTTGTGCACAAGAAACGCCTGTAGCAAGCCTGTGCATAGCTGTCCCTTGACTTAAATACTGATTTTAAATGCAATTCTTAGTACTTACTACATGACAATCCACAAAGAGAAGATCATTATTCTTCACTCTCAATCCAAAAATGAATACTGGGTAAGGCCATGCTAAAGGTGCCTTTGAAGACACTCCAGTCAGGTGTGTGCCATGTTACAAGAACATCTACCAGCCCATTTCTGAACTCCAGTACATACCCAGAGCACTGCTCAAAATGCCAAGTCAACACTGGCTTTCCCAGGGAAGCACATTTTTTGGGGATTCTTATGCTACCACGCCTGAAATTCAACATCCATGTAAGGCAGTTGGTTTAGAAGTTATTTAACCAGACTATCAGATTCGTGCTCGGTCAAGTAATAACTAACTAATTACTAGACCCACGTATTTTATAAAACCAAGCACTCTGCTGCCTTAAGTCCCTTTTCTCAGCCAGCCACTGAGAGGTGACTTCCCAAACGCTTCCTCCAGTTAAGATCTCACTCTGAACCTCCATCTTTAGGAGGCAAAGATCGATTGTAACAAATTCTCTGCCATGAGGCATCTATTTCTGGCAGCTCCACGGGCAAGTGCTCCGAGCACAGGCTGGGAAGGCATGCCAGGGCAGAGACACAGCGAGCACTGTTCCAGAACATATTCTGTGAGTCTGCCCTACAGCCATACAGTGCCAGTATTGTCTGCACAACAATCCAAGCAGCGAGCTCTCCAGCCTGGCACAGACTGCTCCATAGACCTTTACCTACAGAACAATTCCAGGGATGCTCAGCCGTTGGGACACACCACCACTTCCAAACAGTAGCCGTGCAAAACACACCACGCCAGTTACAGCTGGCGTTCCAAGCAGCACTCTCCCCTCTTCTGGGAAAACATGAATAACTTCTGTATTCCCAAGGGAACAGAGACCCCCTTCATTCCCAGCTAGAGAAGATGGGAACCAGCTAATGGAAGTTGCCACAATAACAGCAACAGTGCCACATGAGAGACACCTGCAAGCTCTTTTTCTCTGCATCAGCAGCTGCAGGTCCAGCTCTTTTCCCCCGTCCTCCCAGGTCCAAGCTCACCTGTCTTTGGGAACATTCATCCTACAAGGTCTCTCTGCCCACTGTTCTCCTAGTCTGTAATTCCTTTTTAATTTCTCTGGGTTTGTTTTTTCTTTTGCACTTCCACTCAAGAAAATCCGTCAGTCAATGCAAGCACCAGTTCTGATGTTTCAGATAAGCACTTTCTGAGTAACAGACCTTCCAAACCAGCAGAACCACCCTCAGGCAAAGCCTGGTACTTCTTTCTGCCCTCCCTGTTGAGCAGTAAGTATCTGCAACTTGCTTTGTTCAGTGAAGACCCAGAGAAAGTGTCTCTAGCTGACAGTGCAGAGTTTTACCCTCAACACAACCTGCTTGTCATGGGCCAGGCTGAACTGACCACAAGCCCAAACACTGCCATAACAAAAGCAACTTCTCATCTTTTCCAGACACGTGCTCTTCTTCATACCATGCCAGCATAACCATCTGCAAAACCACACACAAAACCAGACTGGGGAACCTGTCTGCCTGAATAATGATGAAGAGTGAATGGGAAACTTTCTCAGGAGATGTAGATTCCCCATCTGGCCCATTTCTGAACATAAATTCAAAGAGGAAAGACTGTTCAGTGGCAACATTGTCTTAAGTACCCCCAAATTATTGCCAAGACAACAGGGAAGCTTTATGTAATTAGACTGAAAACCTCTTTCTGTTTGCACAAGACACCCTCAATGTTCCAGGAGCAAACATTACTCCCCTGACTTCCAGGTGAGAGGAATGACTGTGAGGAATTCTGCTGAGGGGGAATGGGAAGCCTGTGCCCTGAAGTTTCCATTGCAATGCAAGCTAAAGGCCTTGGACATGGATCATGCTCATACAAAAGCTGCTGTACCAGCAGCAGGACAAACTTTCCCTGCATTTACTGTAAATATACAAGAATGCAAACAATAAATCACATTGAGTTTAAAAGTGCAGCAGATGAACGCAGTCCACTAAAGCTCACATGAAGAAAGAAGATTGCATTTCATCACTTATTTTCCTTTATCAGTGATCATAATATCCAAGCGTTTACAAGATTAAGGAAAATAAGACCATAAAAGGAAGGTGAGCACACTAAATAGGCTGGAGTAAGAAGGGATTAAAATAGAAGAGCTTTTGCTTTGTTTAACAAGACCAAATCTACAACTTGCAAACATCTATCAGAGAATCACAGAAATTCACCCTGATGGGAATGTAAGGAGATCATTTAATACACTGATCTTACTCTGGGGAGTGACAATCAATCAGTCATGACAGGTGTTTACCTCATCTGTTGTTTTAAAACACTCACTGGTGAAATTAGGAGACTTTCCTGCCATATAATGTAAGTCTTTGTGACTACAATTTTAGTCCACAATGTTTCTCCTATACAGAAAGTCCTTCAAAACTCATGGGGAGCTTGTCATAACCAGCCTCATCTGGGATAAAATGGATCCATACACGAGTTCACTTGCATACTTCAGTTTCTGAAAGATGTGGCTGCTTGAGAAGTGACCACACAGAACTTCAAACACTCTTCAGCCCACATTAAAAGCCATGGCTATTTATTCAATCAGTCTGGTGCTCTTCACCTGCACTTCAAATATCACTCAAATGTCCACTGTGTCCTCCCAAGGAGGACATAATATATAATACAAGAATATAATCCATGCCCATCAAAACATCCATACCAATTCTCCCTGAAAGAAAACTCCTCACAGGTAGTAGCAGCATTGGAAGGGTGATGATGGAGCTTCTCCCTCCCTGCCCTGTTACCACGGATTTTGAGAACTCTCTGAATGCACACCTTCAGTGTGAGGGTCCCCTCTCAGCAGACGGTCTGTTCTTTTAGATAAAAACAAAGAAAAAAACAATAAAACAAAAAACCCCCACACCAACAAAACCCAAACAATCAACTTCTGCTGGAAATCTGGTGTTAAATGTCCAACTCAAGGATGGACAAGGTCCCCACTTCCCCCCCTCCTCCAAGCGTTTTATGTATTTCAAAAGCTTTTTCATGTGTTTACTACGTCAGTGATTGCTACAGCAATAGAAAGAACAAAGTCAAGAAATACCAGTTGGTAAACTCAAGGCAAGTTGAAGAGTATTTTGCACTTCCCCTGTTCCACCCCAGGTTTTTTGAGCAATCAACTCTACGTAGAAAGCATTAACCCTCACAGTGCTGCAGGGACCCCAGGCACGTGTTTTCTTTTCCTCACCAGGATGTGCCGCTCAGGAGGGAAATACTGTCCTGAATCTGTGTGTCTTGTACATTTTCCAAACATTCTGCTATTTTATTCCTCCAAAGAAGTGTGAGGTAACTCAGTGATCAGGCCAACATCCTGCTAAGAGCAGTTCATCATGTCTCTGCTGCGAGCCACCACTGCAGAATTATTCATGAGGATGAACAAATCAAACCCAAGGACTCCAGAGCACGGCCCTGGGGCACAGGGGAGAAGAGCACTCCATGGACACAGATCAATTCCAGCTAATTGCACAAATATTCATTTTGGTTGGAGGGTGGACTCCCTCCACAGGTAAAACCAATACTACTTTTTTCCTTCACTGGACTCCAGGTCAAGGGTAGAACTAAAAAGCCTCTTTCAATGCCTTGAGTGTGCAAGATATACACATATTTAAGAGCCTCCATTAGGCTTGCTGCCAAACCAAAGTTAAATCTGAGTGTAGCATTTAAAGGTATAATTTGAAGCGTGAAGTCATGGTACCCACAGCTGTAAACATATCTCAACACTGTTCCATTCTTTAGGGTGATTCATAGGAAAAACAAGCAAATTGCTATGGTTTCCCTCACGTTACAGGAATAGCTTGTTGTCTAAAGAACGTTTACAGTTTCATCTCATTGTCACGTGAAGATAAGGTCTGGTGAGTCTGAGTAACTTATGGAAACATGGATCATTGTAGGAAAAAAAAGCTTTAAACAAGTCTAAAGTGAAACAAAACAAAAAAAAGAGAAATAGGAGTAATTTGAGATGTTCCACTAAAACCAAACTTTCCTACAGACTTGGTTAGGGCTCAGGCAGGCATTTCAATTGGTAATCAGAGAACAAGTCTGCTGTTTATTGGGCAGAGAACTCACAACATTTTCACACTATTCCATACCATATATATATATATATATATATATTCTTTTTTTTCTACATATACGATTTTATACCCCAATTCCCTCTTCTACCCTTTCCAGAAAGCTGCTTTCCCAAAATTCTCCCTGCAAACCCAAATTCTAAGCTCCCAACGAAACTGCGAAGAGCAAACCCTCCTCTGAGCTCACTTTGTGATGAAATTGGAGTGTGTTTCCAGGGAGGCAACAGGAGACACAATCTTGAAAAAAAAAATTGTATTTTCTGTTAAAAACATTATTGGAGCTCCTCTCTTGGTTCACCCAACTGTTTGCCAGCACAACAAAGAATTACACGTTTCACAGTGTTTAAGAATTACAGCCACTGGCAGATTTCCCAATTTCATGCTCAGCTTGGAGCACTCATTTCCTCACAGGAATGGGGGCACAACTTCCAGTCCCTGCACAGAAGCATAAGAATACTTTGCTTGCTCAAAGGAGCATTATTCCAAATCAACACTGGGGAGTGTCCACGTACCTCAAAGGTTATTTTCAGCTCCTGACCTCCCCACTGCTCCATTGAAACCACACTAAACTAAAAGGGTATTTGGGAGCAAAATTTGCAATCAGTGGTTCATGGAGAAAAATAAGTGGTACTGGACACACATATCTGAGTATTAAGTAGCCTGAACCAAAATAAATATCCCAAACCCTATTGATTATCTTTGGCATTGCTGTCCCGGCAAATAATGCCTTTATTATTTCATACTCAGTGGGAGCCTGGATGCATAATTTTCATCTCTTACCTACTCACAAAAGAAATTACTGTTTTGAGGTTTGTTCTGCTATTGAGGAGGGTTGGTTGGTTGATTTGTGTTGGGAGTTTTGCTCTAAACCACACAAATGAAAAAAGACCTGGGAACTGCCCTTTCTTTCTTTTTTTCTTCCTCAAAGAAAGAAACAACAAGATGTCATGAAAAGCAGGAGATGCTTTTACTGCCAAATATATGTCACCACCAGCCAAGAATCCTCACCAGAAGCAGATTTTGAAACTGTATCACAAGTATTTGTGACTGCAAACATTTATTTTTGTTTTTTGAAAATGTGAACATCCATGCAATGATGTCTGCAATAGGGGATCCCCATGGAAGAAGACATATCATTTCAATGAGTTAAACTAACAAGAATATGTGGAAAAACACATTTGATATCAAAACACAGACTGAGTGAATGTTTTCCTCAATTTCTGTATTTAGTTGTGCCATGTTTATTTTAATTGAGCAGTTTCAGATCAGCCAACTTCTTCCAGAACACTGGCATCCTACTACAGACCAGCCCCAGCAAACTGCTGAGCCAAGGCACAGCCCTGGTCTTATTTTCTAAAAACAATTATTACTTTTATCCCTTTTTGACAATTAAATCTGAAGGACTCCAGCCTGTGACAGGATTTGCCTGTGTTGGTTTGAAAATCAAAAGCTTGAAGCAAGAAAGTCTCACACTGTAAATTGTATCCCACTTCACCTCTGACTTCAGCAGCATTAACAGAGCTCTGCCAACAAAACCTCCTTTTCCAGACACCTGCCATTACAATTACCTTGGGTTTTGCTTGTAAAACTTTTATTATTCATGGGCAGGAAAAGAAGAAAGAAGTGGAAAAATTGGCCCAGCCCCGTTTTTGTGCGGGGAGGTTTCATCCCGGCCAGCAGCGGCACCAGCGGTACGTGTCAGAAAGGACAGAGGGAGTCAACACGTGGCCAGGGACAAGGTGGGACTAAAACCCTGCCAGGAGCAGCTTACACTTCGATCTGGTTAAGCACACTGTAATACACACACCTGTGGTCCGAGCTTTGCAGGAGTTTGTGCAGATTAAACAAAACTAACCTTCCTGTTTTCCTGTAACTAAAACCTTCCGTGCAGAAGGAAGCGCCGCTTCAGTTAATTTTCAAAACGCACCATAGGTATCGTAGTTGTTGCAACAGATGACAGCATTTTACAATATTTTGTGCTGTTTCAGTCCTTTCCCATTGGTTTTCACAGTAAATTCCGTGGCTGCAGCATGCAGCAGTATCCATAGAAAACTGCAATCAAGTTCTCTGTTCCCACAAGCCCTTTGAGCACCTGCACCTTTATAACCTACAGTTCTGCAACACCTTTGCTCCCACTACAGAACAACACCTTGAGGCACGGGCCATCCAACAAAAAAACTGTTTCTTAAGAACGAGAAAAAGACATAAAACTCGTTTGCTGAACTAATTAAAGAAATTGCATTGCCTGTAACCGCCTTCACAGTTTATCAGTTTATAATAAAGACTTCAGTGTACTGCAGGGGATACGTTCAAGCTTTGCTGTAGCACCACAAAAACTGCCCAACAACAGCATGAACACAGTGTTTTTGTGGAAGAATTGAAATCAGCAAATGTCAGAACAAGATGGAAATACGTAATTATGAAAATGTACATAAACACATGTATGAGCCATCTGACTGAGCAAGGCTGCAGCTCAGCAGGAACAAACTGACCACACAGGAAGACTCTCCTCGTGTGGAGAACTGTTTCCACGTTCCACAGATAATCAAAAGGACAACTGGAAGGAGGGAGAAGAAAGGAGGTCAAACCTGTTACGCACAATCCTCTCTCCCCAGGGCCACAAGTACATTGCTTTGGGTAAATTCTCAGGTTCCAACAGGCCAGTGAACTCTGCAAAAGTCAGGCCAACATTTAGGCTACGCCAAAGACTTGCTGAAACAGCTCTTCTATCTAAATTGCCACTTTCAACTGTATGGATTTTCAAAAAATAGGCCTTTTTACATCAGAAAAAAGGCAAATCAAGGGTGTGGTTACTGTAATTTCAGTCTACAAAGTACCACTGTGCAAAGTGCCTACAGTTCTATGCTCAAGAGCCTCCTCATGATCCAAACAACCCCGTGCTCTCAGGAAGGGCCCTCTGGAAATGCCCGTGGTTATCCCTGGTGCAGGAAAGCTTTCTGCAATTTTGATGGCTAAGACCCTTTTGGATTATTAAGGTATCAATTTATCCCCCAGTTATTTGTGCAACCCAGAGTTCTCAATCCCCTGGCAGCACAGCTCTGCATTAGACATAAGGCTGCTCAGTGCTGGCTTTTCATTTTATGGAGTTACAGGAAAAAGATAAAAACTTCCCCAAAATCTTCACCTTCAGCTCCCATATACATTTTGATCTCTGTAAGTGTTTTTATTTGTCACAGAAAAGCTCATTAACCGTGACCATAATCATATAAAACAGGAGGACAATCTGTGTTTTGTCACACTCTCTTACACACACACACACGCTAAATTACATTTTCACTAAAAGAGAGAAAAAGCAACTAATTCTAAACAAAAGAAACTCAAACAAAACACTCAAACCCAACCTTCTCTACCAGATATTCCCAGACCACCAAAATAAGCTCATAAAACTGGACACAATGGATTAGCCTTACCTTTGAGTACTTTAAAACTGTGACACTCTAACTTTTTCTAGGAAAGTGGAGGATTATAAGACTTCAGCTCTACACTTGTTCACCTCAGGAACTACAAAGAGCTTCTCAGGTCTGTCGTACACCAAAAGCTCTACAGTAATATCAGATTACTTTGGCACACACACGAAGTCAAACACAAACTGAATCAATATATTCTCTAAACACACAAATATGATCAAAAGGCATATTGATATAAGCAGAATTATCCACCATTATTCCTGATAATACAAGAAAAAAGTGCTGGTGAGGGAAAAATAAGCTTCAAGTGAGTTAAGGAACTACCAGCATTGAATCCAGAAAATGTAAGGCATGTTTAATTTCTTCATTGTAGCAGAAGCAATGACTGAAAAAGCCACCCCTTCTACTTTGCTATGTAAGTGAAAAGCAAGGAGCTTAAAAAGAAACAAAACCCAACAAACCCCAAAAAACCAAACCTTCCATGCAGTTAAAAAGAAAAGCTTGAAGTAAAATCTCACACCTGTAATATTGTAATGATAATATTCCATGTTTCCAGCACTTCATTTGTAGGAATAATGCACTGATGTTTACTAAACCAGAAATACAATTCGAAAATAATAATAAAGAAAAATCAAACAGCAACATAATTTGCTGTTTGAAAAGCAAATGCAAGGCAACTTCTTTACAAAGAATAAACAGGCAAAAAACCCTCAAGCATCACTAGGATCTACATTACCACTGTGTCAAACAGCAGCTTTTCACCACTGAATGGACCCACCCAGAGAGAAGGCACAAAGCTGTATTTGAGCACACCACGATTCCCATGATTAGCTCAGTTACAACCGAGGCAGTAAAGGGGGGAAATTAAGTTTAAAACTGGGATTTTCTTTCTGTTCTGCTGCAACTTACACCCCCAAGCACAGGACACACTCCACAGAGTCTCTTAATCCATGGGAAGGAAAGGTTATTTTACTCAGTGTAGAAAGCAAACCCAAACAAGTAGATCAGGGAGTGAGGTGTATTCATTACAGGAGGGAAATTCCTGAGCATAAAGCACCAAAATGACACTCCACACAAACAGAGCCAATCAGTGCAGGCTGTTCCCAGGGTACCTGTGCCAAAGGTTGGTGACTCAGGGTAGCACAAAGCTTGGCAACAGAACTCCAGCTTCAATTGTTAGCATGGCACTAAATGCATACAAACACACTCTAATGCAATTATCTTGTTAAAATTGCATATGATTTAGTACAGAAGTCAATTAAGGTTTTACATTATGGGCATTATGATTTCCCCATACTACTGAGCCTACTAATACCAGTATTTTGGAGACACTTCTGTAATCACATTTGTTTTCCTGAGGTGTTCATTTCTCTTCCTTTAATCATCCTAAGAGCACACAGTGCATCCAGGACAGGAAGGAGAGAGGAGCCTGTCACTGGGATGAGTGCAGAGAAGAGCTTCTAAGATGACCAGGAGAGATAAGAAGTGAGTTTATTTAGCCTAGAAAAATACACAGTAAGGGGAGAAGCCAGCTCACAGGCAAAATGAAACACCACATGAGGGAACTCTGAGATTAATATGACCTATAGTTGTGTTGCTAACAATAGGGGAATTCATAATCTTTCCAAACACCAAATAAACTAATCCAGTCAATTTTTTCCGTCTCAAATCCAATTTCATTTTAAGATTAACATCTCCACAGTCACAAAAAAAGACTATTGATAACACAAGAGGTGGCAGTTCTTCCTTTTTCATGCACTGTGCTTTTGGGGGGAACCAAAACCCAAAGAACACAAAGCCCAAATGGACCAAGTCCAAATGTATTATCCAGTATGCTTTATTTTATTCCTGAGAAACAAGAAAAAGAACATGTCCTACTGCTCTTTTGTACTCACTTATTCCAGATGAGGTTTAATGAAATGATAATGTTCAGACAGATTATTAGAGGCATCTCACATGCTGAGCTGAGCCTCCAAATGTTGAAATGCTTATTAACAGCAAATTTTCTTAACAGCAGTTGTGATGCCTTCAACATTGCATCACATAAACCTTTTGGACAAACTGAATTATATGAGTCTTCATGTAAAACCAAGTGAAATTTATATATGACCAGCATCAAATTACAGCCACTTGAAAATTCAGCTACTTTTATCAGGAGAAATTGTCGTTTCACTCTGTACCTTTTTACTTCTACAGACACAGAACTGAAATGTACCCCCGAAATCCAGCATCAGACAACACAGAGGGTGGTCTGTAATATTTTGCAAGCCCAGGGGTAACCAGGTTCAAAAGCTACCAGAAATCCCAAACAAAACTGAAAGATTATTTTGACTTAATTGGCATGAAGATAACATTACCCAGGAAAGCAAGTTCTCTCCTGCTTCAGTTTATCCACTGACTTGCACTAGTCATCCTAAACACACAAGTGACACTCCAAGGCAAAAGGATCCAAGTTGTTCCATTCTTTTCCCACCCCCCCTTAGTGTAACACTCCTTTTATTCATTAATTCAAACTGTACTCATGTAATGGGTGTCCCAGGCCAGACAAACTGCAGCACAGCAGAGCAGAGATCCACTTCTAGAAGAAGGTTTTACTTCAGTATTCATGAAATGCTACGGCAGAGTCAGATCAGATCTCCCCAGCACAGCCCTAACCCAGACAGAAAGCCAGGCCAGCCCTGCAGGAGCAGCCACATCACATTTTTCAGGTGTTACTAAAAATCCTGACAATTCCAGGCACACGAATGGAAAGCAAAAACACATAAATGCAGGGCAGGTTAACTCCTGTTCTTCCCCTCTTTAACAGAACTGCTTTGAGAAGTGTGAACTGACACCTCTGTGTGAATCCTGAAGCCCACTGAAACAAGGGGCTCCAATTTTCACATTAATTAAAACAGCTTCCCTGAGGATTAGGGAATTAGTAGCCTTTAGGAAAAGCACAGAAGTGGTGGGCTCCGTAGGGATGTCCATGAAGGAGCATGCTCAGCACGACTCAGTGCATGCCTGGCATCCAGGAGCCATTCGAAGGCAAACACGGTGTGGTTTGGAAGACACAGGGCTCGGCTTTCCAGGAAACTCCACGTGCTGGAAGCCTCAATGCTGATCCTTCACCATCTGTTTCAATTCACATTTTCATGTAACGTATGTAGCAAATAATGAAATACAGATCAAAGTGAGTGACCAGATTTAAGCATTCCAGGTAAACAACACAACTTTCAACTCAGAACAGCCCCCTGCCATCACCCTGCAAACAAGTGAAATCAGACTGTATCTGTGGGGAGGAGCAACCTCATCACACCAGCAATCACACAGCTGGAGAGGCAGGAGCTTTTCGATACATAAATACAAGAGGTTTTGATGTCCTCCAGGAGCACATAAAACACCCACACATCAGTTAGTGACAAAAATTGCCTCTCACCAGAAGTGTATTTACTATCATATCAACAATATTAGAAAACTGGGATAGTAACAAAATAACGTTTGAAAACCTGAAGTTTTCCTGCTTAAGGGAAAAAAAACCCCAATGTATAGAGCTGAAGATGCTCAAAATGTATTAAGAAAATGAAAAGTGGATGTCACAGTTCCCTAAGCAGCACTGGAAATGGCGAAGGGGGAAGATTCCCCTGAGCTGCAAATGCAATGTTTCAGCAATCAGTGCTGCTGAAATTTGGATTTTCATAATATGTTACCATATTTGCATAAGACTTTTAATCTAGTCATTCAAGTGAGGCAACCAGGACACATTTTAAAAGCTCTATTCTGTATAATTAAGGGTGTAAGACAACTCATAAAACAGAAATCTGCCTCTCTATGAAGTTATTAAAGTTAAACACATTTAATTCATTGAAGTTCTCACCTTTATTGAGGTTTTTTCCCCATACACACACAATGTATATGGGAATGCCTTAGAACCACACATACAATCTTTAGTTTTCTATCCCAAATCCTATATTGCACCTGTAGAACTTCTTTATTTTCTGAATCCAGAAAACTCTTTAACAATGATAGAGAACAATTTTTTCCAATCAACCAACCTCAATCAAAAATCTCTTTTTTTTTTTTCCCCCCAGCCAGAATGCAAATACTTGGAGTCTTAGAAACATTACAAATGTGTTCCTCATGTCCCCCATAACAATTCCTGGGCTCAGTTTCATCCCTGTTCTGGATCTGAAGTCTCAAAGCCACCTACAAAAATACTACAGAGCTAAATCCTCCCAATATCCTTCTGTAATCCCCAGAGGTACCTTAAGCACCAGAACAGTCTGAAAACACCCTGACACACTGTTGGGCTGCATTTATATTTCTGCTGATATTTCTTGCTCAGTAAAAAAAAAAAAAAAAAAAGATTTTGTAGTGAACATCCAGATGTTTAACCTTCCTAAAAATAACTGAGTTCACCCTTGGAACACTTGTAATTCCAGAGCACCCTTCAGGCAAAAGCACTCACATCAGAACCAGAAGAGCACAAACTCAACTCCAGCGAAAGTTAAACTCAGGAAAATGTAGTAGCAAGATGACAAAGCTGACTCAAACATTAGAATTTTTGATTGACTGTTAGTTCAAGTCACCTACTAAATTTAGACACAATTCACATTGAGTTTGTCACTTTGCTTTGATTCCTGTACCTAAAAAATATATGCTATTTTGAGTGCATGATAACATTAAAATGCCATTTAACTTTCACAACATTACTTGGATTTGAATGCACAGAGTGATGAACAAAGTAAACCCAGTAATTTAAAAATATCACTTAATTATCCTTACTATTTTATTTGAAAACTGCTTTTGTGTAAGAAGTAAAGCACCATGAGAGTGTAGCTGACATAAAGCTGTTTTTAAAACACAATGTCATTACTGTTTGGCATTTGGGGGACATTTAAGATTTTATTCATGAGCAACTGCAACTTATGTTGCACAGGATTAAGCACAACAACAATAACAACAAAAAAATCACAACAGCACAAAATTCCAAACATTTTTCCTGCCTGTTTTGTTTTCTATATTTTAATTTTATGAGAGTTCTAATTCGGTCGTTTTCCTCTAATCTCTCCTGAAATTCCTGCACCAGTACAACCCTTGGAAAGCACATTTTCAACCCCACACTAATTGTAAACTAAACACCCAGAGCCAGACTCACACACACACACTTCAGGTGAGGGCTCTCGGGTGGCTGAGGCTGCAGGAGGTGCCGAGGCTGCACTTGTGTGACTCAGAGCAGTCTCAGTCAGCAACCAGTACCTGCTGGAACCTCAGGGGGTAATGGGAACATTTCCCTGCTTTTTGAGCCGCTGTGCTCTCTACAAACGTGTTTGGGATGTTCAGTCAGACGCTGTTGGAGCCCTGTAGAAGGGCACGTTTCTACTCAGGGTCTACTTTGCAGGTGTCCCCTGGTCTCTCCATTCACTTCAGGTATTTATGCAGTCCTAAATCTGAACATTAAAACCAAGCTGATGTGAATAATCACCCCATAATTTCTGAAGCATATATAAGTAAGAATTCAATTAATCTATGTAAGTTTTGTATATTATTTTCTTTCTCTCATTAATAACCTACTGTGAAGGCAAGAAACATGGGAATTAACACTAGTATGATTTTAGAAAAACTACCAACAAAACATGCAAGCAATCCACAAGAGTTTTCACTCAATTTAGTCCATGAAAAAGTCTTCATTCTTTCTCTTTCAGTAGTTCTCACTTATTATGTTCACCTAAGCAACCCCATGGGAAACCACAGACATTACTAAATATTAGAAACTCTGTGGAAGGCAAATGCTGGATTTGACCAGGAATGTGATGACAAAGAGTTTGCTCCAGGCTTCTTTCATGTTTTAGAAAGCCAGTTTGCTTTCAGTTCCTTTTAGGGGGAGAATGACATAGATTCCAGAGGCGTAGTCAGCTATATGAAATCTTGTTTCACAAAACAAAATATGAACCACAATGTCCAGTCTCCTGGGAATGGAGGAGGATAAATATCTAATCACAAAGGAAAACATATTTTATTAAGAAGGTAGACCAGAAAAACATTCTCTTTTAACATCAGGCATTTCATTTTCTGCAGTAAGTGCGCAATGGCAGCCCTGCCCAGTTCCAGACAGTGCAGCACGAACTAGCCATGATGTCACTGGTAAGGCTGATGATTTTCATCATTTTGTGTTAAGCAAGATTTACTAATAACTTTCTCTGAAGACAGAAGAGAATATAGAAATTATCCACCAGAATTCAGACAACATGGAATTTAATTCGTATTACTTTTAACAGCAGGAAAAGAAAAGAGGCAGAAGTAGCATATCTGGCTTGGGATAAGCAGTCACAACAGACCACAGAATTATTAGTTCTGGAGTCTCCACTATTAGATGTGGACAACAAAGACACCATCAGTTTGCTTCAGTGTTGATACTTCTCTGATGTTTAACACATACCTGAATTAATTCTCCTAATTTCTCTTTGAACTCCAACTGACACCAGAACAGTCTGCTGGATTTATTACCCACTTCCCAGATTCTGCAATGGCTTCCCGTTCTTTTCAGTTACAGAAATGTCTCTTTTTGGTTTTGAGACTTGCATAAGAAAGTCTGTTCAGCATGAAACTGCCAGTCATCGGTTATTTAGGGAACTCTGGGCCTTCCTGGTTTCAGGCCTCAGCACTTAACAGAAGGGTCTCTCTGAATGCATTTCTCTCCAGTGGAACACAAATCTAGTTCAGGGCACAATGCTGCTCCCAGCCATGTGCCTCCATATGCACCAGACAAAACACTCTGAAATATGTCTCTCTTCCCTTCTACCTGCAGTAGATACCATGAATCAGAAGGTCATACATTTTCATTTGTAAACTGTGAGCTACCTCAGCAGTAACTGTTCTATAAATTCATAAGACAAATATATTGTCAGCATGAGATGGCTGTAATCCTTCCCTGCCCATCTTTCTGTGCAATTCTAACAGTGTCTTAATTAGCAGCATGAATTATTTGCCATGGTAATAGGGAGATATTCAAAGCATAGAATGATGATTTCCCTGAAAGTTCAAACAAGACAGTGGTTGGAGATGCACCTCCCGAGACATCATTAGCAAAACACAAATAAAATATAAGCATCTCTACCACATCCAAGCCCAGCCTATTGCACAAGTGAAATATTTCTTTACAAAACCCAACACAGCTGCATGAACATGGAGATGATCCTCACGGTGAGCTGTGAGAAATGTGAGCAACTCAGCCTGGAAATGTCCAAGGAAATCCCTGTTAGTCCCTAACAATGTTCAGATTGTCACAGGCAAGTTGGAGCAAAACAGCAGTGACTGTAGCACTTGATTAGAGAGTCCTGATGCCACAGCATAAGCCATCAGTAGAAATTATTTTCTTTCCAGAGGTTAAACAATTATGAATTCCTAAAACAAACAAACAGCCCAAGCAAATGCCCCAAGTATAGAAGCTCTTCCACCACAGCACACACAGCTCACAACTGCCATGTGGGCTGCAGAGATGGAATATGGAAATCACACCTGGTACAGAACTCAGCCCTTGTCAGTAAGCAAAGCAGAAAACTGATGACCCCAGCACTGAACTCTGCTGAGATTCTGGACTTTCAGTTCTCTCCTGATGTCATGAAAACAACATGGATCTTAAATCCAACCAACACAGCTACATACAGGGTTTCTCAGCCGTTCCCTTCACATTTTCTATTTAGGAGAGTGTAACTGTCCAGCAGGGAAGGCAGAGCTTGGCTGGCAGCAGGGAGGGTCTGCTGCTGATCTAAATCAGAGCAGCACCTGAAGAGGAACTGAGAACAACCCCACTACCACACAGAAAACAGAAACACAACACACTCCTTGAACCTCACCCGGCACACCTTCACGTTCATGGGTTCTTTCCTCTTGGAAAGAGAAGAGCCCACCTCAGTTCAGTAAATTCTCTTATTGCAAAATCAAAAGCCAGTTCTGGTACATTTATATCATCATAAAACAACTGGAAGGAAAATGACTTTAGGGATGAAAATTGCAAATGGCATTACAGAGTTGTGCGGGATTTTTATTACCATATGGCCTTATGTTCCACATTTGTATCAGAAATGGGTGGGTGGGGTATCTTTAAGTTTAGTAACACCAGATTAAAAAAAAAAGAAAAAAAAAAGCCTAGTTACAACATGCTAAAAATTTAACTGAGGACCTCCCTCACGATGAAGAAAACATCCACTCAGTGTTGATTTCTAAAAATACCTCAACATATTATATACCCAAGATGCTTTTAGTTACAAAACAGATACGACTCAAAGCAACTTTTGATTCCAAATAAGAGCACTATGAACTTCTCTTTGTTGGGCATTTTGCAAAGTTACAGTCCTCAGGTGTCCACAACTTTAAGAAAATCTAAATACTTGCTTGGTTTTAGAGTGTTGAAATGCTTGCATGGAAAAACTACAGGACATCCCTCCCCTGATAAGGCACCATCCTTGCTAAGATCTGTGAATTCACACCATTCCTACAACTATTTTTAAATTATTTCCTTTGTTCCTCTCTCTGTGCAAATTGCCAGTAAAAGAATTAACAGCCACAATGCAATATAAGTTGGATCTCTTCAGATGATTTGGGCATTATTCAGTGTCTAGAGGGGTCAGGAGATTTTGTTATCTCGCTTCAACAAATTTTGAAATACTATGGCACTGCAGCCATTCCAAATTAATCATACAGACCCTATTAATAGATTGTCATGGAGTCCTAGAATCCTGCTCTTCCAAAGCTCTCCATTTCCTCTGCAGTACCAAGATACAGGATATTCAACAGCAAGTTTCCTAACAGCACTGAAAAATTCCATTACAAAAAACTCCCAACAGTTTAACCACAAACAGGGAATTCAATGCCATTATTAGGAACAAAGGATAACAAATTTTCACACTTTACCATAATAAAAAGAAACCATATTAGTGTTTTCCAGAACTGGAGCAATAATGTGTGCGAACAGGGTTCCAGACAATTGAGTCTTTAACGTAAGAAAACACAGCCTGTCTTCTAATAATGCAATTCAGCCTCGTCCCAGACACTGTCAGTCATCCAAGCCCAGAAAAGGCATTTTTCTGAATAAGGTTGTTGGAGATAAATACTCTGCACAATGAATTGCTCAACTCCACCTTCCTCTTCTTGCTCCTCTTACAACCACATTCCCCAAGAGTCAGAATCCGCTGCAGATCCAGGGCTAAGAGTTCATCTAAAGTGCAACTGAGCCAAGACCCATCATCCTGGGCATATTTATCATCAACATTCCATCACAGGCAGAATATTAGGGTTGTCATGGTGCCAGCAAGCAGTCAAAAAAGGACAATGACAAAAGAAAACACATTAATTATGTGGCAGAAAGAGACGACTCTCGGGACGTGCAGGGACATTCCTGTACGTCCCTTGGCCTGCACATTTCTGCCAAGCGCTCGGGCCGTCCCTCAGCCCAGCACACATTTTTCCCAGCCACGGTGGTCAGATGGTGTGTCCATCTGACATCTGCCAAGGTGTCTGAGCTGTGGGAGCTGCAGTCACTGCTCTGTTTGCTGCACCAAGGGCTGGCCGGGCAGCTGAGACACACGGATAATCCAGCGCGAGAGACAGGACAGGCTGTGATGCCTCTGAGCACCCAGTGAACGACTTCACCTTGAACACCTTATTGTAAAGCACTGTAAGACAAATGTGTCATTATTCTGGCAGCTTTGCTGGGACAGGAAACAACACACTGTGAAAAACGACTACTTAAATATTTAAGACAATAAATCTTAACAAACCTGGAATCTTATGGGATGCAGAGAGGAGAGCAACAGACTAAATGAAAATAATTCAGACTGAAGTCCATATCTCCACCTGAAGCAACACAGAAAAAATACAGCAGGTTTCCTAACAAGCACACAGAGGAATACCACTACTTGATGCTATATTTGATCTCCTCCAGAATCCAAAATCAGAATTAGCTGATCCTCTCCCAGGTATACAGTTTCACATATATACACATGGATTATACTGGAGAGTTCATCTTGAGTGCCTAACCTCCTCTCAGAGTATTACCCAAAAACATTCTGCACATATTCCTGCTTAACTTCCTTCCCTTGTGGCCAGCTCCATCTTCATCCCCAGGCTCTCACTCTAGCCCTGCTCCTTGTCTTGCAGGGGCATCCCAAGACTCTAATCAGAGAGCAAACTGTCCCTGACCACCACCAAGGCTGTGCCCAGTTCTGGACTTGGTCACTGCCAACACACCTACACCCAACAGCAGAGACATTCTCCCACTAACCTGGTTGTAACTATCTGGAGTACGACACTCACTGCAGTGAAGGACTAACAGAAGAAGGGTTTATTCACATTCATAAGGTTTCTTTCTGTAAGTGATAGAACTGGTCATGCAGAGCAGAACTGACATCAGAACATGCTGCAAATCCCACCTCCTTGGTAAGTCACTGTCTCCTCATAAAGGAAACGTAACAACTGAAGCAAAAACGGTGGTTCAGAGTGAGAAAGTGCAAGAGTACTCATACTAGAACCACACAAGTGGTTTATCTGGGAGATAAAGGTGTTTTTGGCAATGAGTGCTACAGAAAAGCTTAATATGCAGGCACTACTGGGAAGAATGAATTAAATTAAATGCTAGAATAGGTCCCAGGAAGACACCCTAGCAAAGACCCAGGGCTCTATCCTCCCAGCAACTAGGGATCATCACTTTGCAGTTTACACAGATTCAAAAACGCAGCTGCCCAAAACTACATTCACCTAAGACTTAATGTTCAAAGACACCTGAAGCCCTCTCAGGTGTGGAGGATATTGATCTCAGTGCTGCATTGATTCCTAGACAGAACAGTTTTCCATCCCAATATAAAAATATTTTTTCATATTTTTAAGTTCCACAGCAATTCCTGTACTTAACTTAAAAATACACAGAATACCTTGATATTCTCTAATAATCTTTTTAAGATACCAGAATGTACTGCGCTCTCTAATAAGAAAAAGGTTGCTCATTTTTATCACAGAAGTCAGAAAAGAGGATGTTATCTCACCTATATTGACTCTACTGTTGACTTAAAAAACCAAAACAAAACCACACCTCATACCTCTGACACTTAAGCTGGTATTTATTGATTACATGCTTAGAAATCCAAACTCTTTTTAGTAATGCATTCAGAAGTCAGATCAAAAAATAAAACTAACAACTAATAGTTTAATCAAAGCATTTAACCATCAGGCCTTACAATCAACAAGCCAGAACCAAAGTCAAATTAGTCAATATGACCTTGTCATACAGAGAGAGCAGCTCTGGGTGCTATTGATGAGTTGATTCGCCCACACAGTACAGGATTATAAACCCCATCACGACCTGCCTGGATAGAATTAAACGCTATTCCGTAAAAATTCCATAAAAGAACGATTAAACTCCATCAGCAGCAACTATGAATCTTCAGTGACAGCGCTGAAAGTGCATTCCTGGATGAGTCAAAGCTATAGAGTAGCCAGTCTGTCTGGCCAGATTTAAGCAGCTTTCATCGTGCCGGGCCTGCATTAAGACAAATTAACGCTGTCAGATGATGGCTGGTGAGATCCTGACATGAACACGACTGCTCACAACGGCACCACGTGAACAGGGGATTCAGCTGGCACAAGAATACAGCACAGACCATCAAAACAGGCCCCCTGATTTTGCCACCTCCAACTAAGAGAGGCGAACTCAGACAAAAAAATGTCTTGACAGCAGCAAACGTGGTCACTTCCCTGACAAAGTGTGTGCAGGAGACCAGACTGGCAGGGCCTGATCTCTGCCTCAAAACCTGGGTGCAAGGGAAACACAGACCTTTAACACACCTGAGCATCAGCCTTAGGGCAGCTGGGTCAGGTCCAGGAGCAAAAAACAGGCAGCAGAACAGACGGACGGTGTTTTTAACAAACTTGCCCAAACAACTAAAAAGCTTTGTGACAACAACAAGAAGCAGGAACGTTCTTTAGAGAGGGCACTTTGGGAATTTTAAGAAACTTTTTCCAGTAAAGCCTCCTGCAGAGAAGTATTTCTGGTTTATGACAGACTTTTTTCATCTTTTGCTTTAGCTTTAAGGTAGCTCTTTTTTATGTTCCATCTGCAAAAACATAAAAAAAAAATTAAGGTAGCGAGCTGGAAAACTAACATTGGGGTTCTTCTAAGGCACTTAAGTATGATAAAGAGGTTCTTTCTGTTCTGTACCATCTGTAAATGCTTACAGCTGTATCTGCTTTAGAAGCAGTCAAGTTAGCAGAAAATTAAAAAAAAAAAAAAGCCCAGCTCTTTGCTATTTAGCTTGAAAGTTCCCTTTTTCATGAGGAATAAAAAAGCACTCTTTAAACTATTTTCAACATAAAGCTTAATTAGATTCTACTCTTCATCTTCAAAACCCTGCAGAGATAATAATGTTCCCCATGAGAGCTTTTAGCCCTTTGTGGTAACTTCTTGGCACAGCTATTCCAGTGAAGGTACAGGATCAGCCACCTCAAGGAGGGTTCAGAGAGCAGATAATCTTTCCTCCAGCACACAGACCATCAATCTGAACTTCTAAAAAGGACCAGAATGACCTTGTGCCATCAAACCTAGAAAGCAAGACACAGACACACCTCACCTCACCAGTGTGCAACACAGGCTACAGAATCCATATCATCCAGCTCTGTTTGCTCCCTTTGCCTCCTGCTATTTCACCAACCTCACCTTTAGCTAACACTCACCTGGAAAAGGGACTTCCCATTGACTAAATAAGTCAAAGTCACGCTACACCTATTTTATCTTGCCAAATGGGTCTGACACAGATGATGGTGAGACAAATCACCACTGTAACCTTGAAAGTAGTACATTTACACCACTAAAACATTCCTTTGTAGAACAACTTTATCACTGAGCTTTGGTCTCATACATCCGACGTATCCGTACCAGCAGCTGGTTGATCATAATTACAGCGATAATCCAGAATTCACTGTTGAATTTCTACCCACTACAAAAACTTCCAATTAAATTTAAATCAAGTTTTAAACCTATCCAATAGAAGAAGGGGTGTCAGATGGCCAGGAGCCACAGACACCAGAAGTAACACTGAGCAGAACTGTAACTCAGCTGTTGGGTTCACCTCTGTCCTGCAGAGCTCAAACATTTTGTAATTCTGGTTCTTGTCCAAGCTGTGTATCTCAAGTGGAGTAAGCTGAGCTTATTATTCCAAGTGATGACTGAAATTAAAATAAATCCTGTATATACATTTGCTACTTGCTTAACACATGCAGAGAAACCCCTGCAAAACTGGCTGTGCATCACTGCTGCACAGAAAGGTGCACCGATCTACATGCTGAGATCACTTGATTTTTTGTACCACCTGAACCCACAGTGCCCCATGAATCCATGTCTGCAGTGGTTTTCTCCATTTGCAGTACTACTGTCATGAGAAAACGCTGTAAGCAGAGTTCCCAGACTTCTGTGATTCAGTGAAACACTCCCAATTCTTCACATTTTTATTGATCTGTGTAAACTTCTGAAAAACTTCAAATATACTTAAAATTATGTATCATTGCAAATTTACTAGGAATTATCTTCTGTCTAGTTATGTGATGAACAAAAGGACTTTTCAGAGGCACTTCTGCCCAAACCCAGCAGAGTTCACAGGAAGGAAGCAGCAAATCTGGACTCTCGAGACAGAAAGTGGCCGGCCCAGAAGCACAGTGTGGGCAGAACTGAGGACTGGAGGGTGCTGGGCTTTAAAAGCCAGTAGTTAATGCTGCGCAGAACTCTTTTTTTTTTTCTTTCAGCAGATGAACTGAAGATTAATCTAGATCCCAGCCTACTCCTGCAGGTGAGCTTGCCAGCTCATGCCTAAAGTTACAGATTGTGTGTGTGAACAGAGGGTGGAACTCCCTGTCCGCTCCTGCTTCCCCCACAGGACCTCTGCTGTGGAGGCTCCTGGAGGAAGGATGGCAGGGAATCATTTCACAGCCTTCAGCTACAGCCCCACTGCACGGGAAGACTTTCCTGGGTCAACAGTCTGTGAACCAGCTACAGGAAGTAAAGGGAGAGCAGCCAGACCTGAGAGACACGGAAGGAGAGAAGAAATGAGAGTCAAACGGTGTCATTTTCCTTTCAGATTCCACTGGGCAGGGAAAACGCTGCCATGAATAAACTGAGAGACATGATTTTATCTCTCCAGCTTCTACACGGGCAACTTCAGTAATAAGGGAGGCATCTTAAACACAACATTGTGCACTGGAGAATGATTTTCTTACTGCATTCTCCTCTACTTCAGGACACTGGCTGGGATGATTTTAAAGAACCTCCTTTCTGACATTCTGAAAGAAAAAAAAAAAATCACTTAATCCTTGCACCCAACACAAGTGAATGCAAGGACAGTCTCATTTCATGGATTTATTATTCTGAATCCTTGTTGCTGTAGGATATTAACAATGTTCTGGTTTAATTGGTTAGTTATCAGTTACACAGTATCCTTCCAAAAATCCAGAACATTCTTTCTGACTGCCTTGTCTATATGATACCACTTAATATGACACACAGATATGGAGGCTCTCCAAGGGAATCTGGGACCTGAGGCTCAGATCTGGCCCTGAAAAGAAATACTCAACAGAATCTAATACTGAAGATGACAGCACCACAGCCACACAATTAATGAGCTCTGGGACAATGTCATCATGGTGGATCCGGTGGACAGAGAGACACTTAATGCATCCTGAGAGCTGAGTTTCTGTTGGGATGGAAAAGAGGGGAGAACCCTGGTCTGGCAGAGCCGAGTATTTCAGGCACAGACACCAAAAGATGCAGAAGGAGAGATCATCACCATCAGCATCCTTGGAAGAATTAGAGAGAACGGGGCTCAGCAAGTGTTGCGATGACACGTATGCTCCATTAATCTTATTAAATCATCACCTTTCACAGTGGGGCTGATTGCCTGGATCCTGCCCAGCTCACACACCAGCTTGTGCTTCACTCAACACCCATCACAGGCTGAACTTTCAAATTATAATTCTAATCAGTGACACCAAAGCAATGTAGCATCAAAAAGAAAATGTGCACAATTATTTTTCTCTACCAATTTCAGCCTCAGTTCTTCCTGTAAACTTTACTCATACGTCACCAGAATTAAATGACATGGTTTGAGTAAATGACTTTTGTCAATTATTTGCTTTTAGAGTGTATTACAGTGCTTAGAGTCATCATAAAATGTCAAAGGGCAATAAAGACAGTGGCACCTATGCCACAGGTGGTGACACATCTCACTATCCAAATAATGAAATAAAACAGCTGAGATACTAAAAAAAGACCAGAGTCTGTTCTGCTCTTCTTTCAAATTTTAGGAAATCAAAATCACTGCATTTTAAAAAGCATGACACATATTTCAAAGTACTTCTTGTAGGAAGGTTTCATAAATACCCTTTTTTGGCATTGTGCTTCAGTGACAAATGATTATTGACAGAGCTTTCAACAACTGAGTCTAAAGTCAAAAACTGTGGTATTCACCAAAACACAACTTATCTCAGAAGAACTTCATATCCTCAATTAATTTGTCTGGTGGTCCCCACACAACCCCTCAAATTCCAACAGCATCAGGTTGTTTAACTCATACCAAAATCCCAAAGTGCACAAAATAGCCATTTCTTTATTGGATCTTACCCTTCAGGAGAAGGAGATGCTCTCAGGTCCATCAAACCTCACACAAACCACAAGAACAATGGCAGATGCACACACCTAACAGCTCAATTACCTTTGACACAGGAAATCACACACAGATCATCTTCTGTTTGTGCAAATTCAACCTTCCATCTCCAGGAAAGCAGCCTAACTCCCCCCACAGAATACACAGACTCACAGACCCCTCAGGCTCCCACAGTTTTTATGGAGGCAGGAAGTGGAGTCCAGGTCCCTGCCAATCCCAGGCACAAGGGGATTGGCCCAGCAAATATTTACAATATCCTATAAGAAGTAAACCAGATTGAAATGGACACACAGAGCTCACCCTCTGAATAACACATAGTTTGGTGATGAGAACACTCCCCTGGAAGGTGAGAGATGCAAGGCTGGAAACCCCAGGGGATAGAACTGATCTCCTACATCCTGGCCAAGTGCTCCAATCATGGGGTAAAAAGCAGGGAACCACTAATTTCTGCTGCCAGAATACCCTGAAAAGGCTGAAGGCACAATGGACACAAATCTTAATTAAAACAGGTACTGCACACCAGCACCAAGAGAACGTTGATTTATGTTCTTCACTCTAACATTTTTCTTAAAGAATTATTAATGTATTAGTAAGTACAGGCTTTGCACTGAAGAGAGATTTTTTTTCCTTCTGCTAATCAAAGTCATTACACACATGTACATTCAAGTAGCTGTAAACTCCAACTAATCCCATGCTCTTTGCTTTATTTGTCTTCCAGCCCAGCGCTGTAGACAGTGCCCCGTCTGCACGAGACACAGCCTGAGATAGCAAAGGCTCCAGGGAGGATAACAAACAACTCAAGTGAGACCCTACTGAAAGACAAACATGAACCACAAACGTGACACTCGCAAATTTACCGAGGTTTAAGTCATTTTTCCGATGCCAGACACTCGCACACATTCATACAATGCCATCCTTGTTCTCAGGGGGCTCCTGACAATCGTTAAAATGGAATGTGGCCGTAATTTTGGTTCCTGAAAAACTTGGGATTAAAGGCCAAACTCCATGTTTCTATGGCAAGATTTCATGGCAGATTTTTGACAGGAGCACAACAGAATCTCATCTATGTGCTTTGCAATCTGTTGCCTATGAAGTGCAGTATTTTAAAAGCCAGGTGAATGATTTGTTTTCTGTCATAAACTGCCTCCCATCCTCCAAACACCTTCATTAGTCAGTAAAGGTGGCCCAACCTAAACTAAACAAACAAGTAAAAAATCTTGAATGCAAAAAATTATTTTACTAGTGCTTGACAGGTTCTGTCAACAAGCTGTAGCTCCTCTTACTCCCTGCCCTCCCACATACATATCTAATCCAGCCAACTAAGACTTAAAAGCACCATCTCAGTCTTCTGGAAGAGACTGCATTTTAATTCATGGCAGCAGCATGTTAAATGCCTAATTGCAATGAAAGCAAATTCTCAGACCTCTGAATCCTGCAAGACTTCTAACAGCAACTGATTTGAATTCTCCCAGGAGCAAAGACAGCATTGTACATTTACACTTATTCCAAAACCCAGTAGCTTTATTGATTACCCTGACACATCATTAGGTTTAATTTCCACGCCCTCTGCATTACGTAGAGAAGCTTCTAAATATATCACCATTTCACTCATGAAACATTTGATGGCTAATACAAGAATCATTGCACTGATTATAACATTTAAGAGGGAGTTCAGCTGTTTTTAAGAGCAGTGACTCAATACAGTGCCTTTCTTTTTTGTTCTTAGCTCACCCTCCCAGTCTGTCTCCTAATCATCACCCTGACAGGACACGCACACACTGCAATCCCTATTGCTCTTAGACAGCACTCTGAGAAAGGAAATATTAAAAACCCATTCAGTTTTGGTGTAGAAATCTCCTTCTCCTTCCCTCTTCACAAATGAAGGAAGCTGTGAAAAATCTTTTGTGCATTCAAAGGGCAAAAAAAGAACAAAGCAATCTCTATTGCCAGACTGGGCAACAGTAAAAAGGGAGGGGGTGTTACATCAGGCCTTGAAAAACACTGAACACCTACTAACTGCAGATAAACAAGATATGAACACTGCTGTGCCCTCTCAATAGGCTCCAGCACAAAAATTTCACCACCAAGTGCTAGAAATTGAGGAAAGAGCAAGTATTTCACAAAGTAACGATCCAGGTCCTGCTGCTCATCTGCTGTAATACTTCCAACAGCTCGTTGCCTGAAGATAAAATTCTCTGTATTTATTAATCTCTTACACACATAAGTACACATGGGTGATGGGCAAACAGCTCTTCCCATATTTATTCCCTCCTCTGCTGCTGCAGGAACTTTTGTCACTACCCAGTCCCATTTCCTTGCTGGAATACAGACAGGAAGAGAGGGGAAAATGGGTACTCCACAACCTCTTTCCTCTCACAATCCATTCCACTGGTAGGAAGTTAATTTCAGCTCCTATTTAATGTAGAAACAACTTTGTGATGCAGCAGAGCTTGTGGATTTGAGTAACAGCAGGATCAGACTCAGCTCTCCCTTCCTTCCATTACTTCAGGAACTTGACAAAGAAAGTTTCTCTACTCACTACTGACAAGCATTCTTTAAAAAAAAAAGTGCATATCCTTTGAAAGAGCATTTCCATCTGGCACTTATCCCACATTTCACATTAAAATTAGTTTTTCCAGGATGACAGTATTCATTTTCCCCAGCAAAATTCTCAGTAGAGACTCCTTTCAAGGATAACACACCTCTATCTGAAATACTGGCTCAGCAAGACTATTTAAGACATTAAAAAAGAGCTAAATAAAATTACATATGGTTAGAGGCGTGGGCATTACTGAAGAAAAAGAGAAGTTGTTGGAAGAAAATTTAAAAGAACAGTGACAAAACAATTTATGTATTTAAAACTATGAAAGAGATGGTAAAAAAGTGTCTCCTTCGTAAGATATCTTAATAAAAGAAAGTAATTGCAATCAGTTCCACTTGGTAATTAAAAGAAAAATATAACCCTACCTTAAAATCTCAGATTTATATTTAACAAAAAAATAAATATAGAAGACTGTGAATTAGTTCTTGTCTCTTCAAAACAACATAATTAATGAGATGTCAATCACTGAGAAAAGCCCTATTTTGTGTGTTTGCCAATGTCCAGTAATTACAGCTGGCAAGTCCATTTTTTTCAAGGTATTTCTAACACAGCTGAGACAATTTTTTAAAAACAGTCATACCCACAATAAACCTTTGTCGTCTTATGAAGCTCCAGTGATTCAACAACACATGCTGAGAGTTATGCACAAAAAGGAGTAATCAAGCCTTACATGCCTGGACAAAAGGGAAGCACTACTGTGGCCAGGAACCAGTTTACATCCATGCAAGGACAGGGGTGATTTTTCATCATGCTAAATTCTGTCTTCTCAGGCATGAAATGAGGTGTGTGCCCAGCAGTTGGACACTGCACCAGGAACACACCTGTGCTTGGGAAGCCACCTTTGCAACAGAGAAAGGCCCAGCTCTGGCACACACACAGCATGGGACAGGCCAACCTTCAAACTGAACACCTGCTCACTCCCGGGCACAGCTCTGCTGCACAGCTCTCCTCAGGTCACTAAATGCACATTTTTCCTAAAAGCACTAAAGCACCGGCCAATTTTATGCAGCCCTGCATTACCGTAATTAAAAATAAACCACGGCAAGAGTGTTGCTCGAAGTGTAAGTAATGAAACATCCACAGGGAAGAGAGCAGCACTCCTGAGTCTGGGACTGCATTTTTGCTCTGTCCAGAGCTCCCAATGCAAAGTGACAGAAACCTCAAATACGTGAGGACATGAGCTAATAGAGACACAAAATTACAGTGTTTGAGCCTCGTGCCCTTGTTCTGTGACAACCTCAGTACTGTAAGAAAGAACTTCCACACTCGAGACCCACCTGGGAAACAGTGAAGAACAACTCAAATCCCAACTTCATTCCCCTAAAATATGCAACCTAAAGAAGAGTAAATCCTCCCCCCAGCCTTTGTCAAAAACCTTCCCTTTAGACTATTACCATGGCAAAGACTCTCATTCAGAAAAGCAAAGGAGTTCACAATCAAAATAACATACAACTGACATTTCCTTTAAAGAAAGCTGACAAATCCCAGGGTAGTTATGAATTTCTAATTTCATTCTGCAATTAAAACACACTAAGACAACAGCTCACTAGACACATTTAATTGAACTTCATTAAACTGCCTACATCTGTACCCACATCCATTTACCATAACAACACGTATTCAATCCTGTAAGTCACAAGAGTTGTCTTTTTGCTGCTGTTTTAAAGCAGAGCTCACCACTGCCTGAACTGGGCTTGTGATACAAAATAACATCTAAAAGGCAGAAGACCAATGCAAATATTGGTTCCTGACAGACAAGTGACAAATGAGGGAAGAAGGGGGTTGCCAAAGTCTCGACGTGTGGCAGAACAGAAATCTCCATTGCGTTCCAAGTTTTGAAAAAGTAATGGGAAAGATTTCCAGGACCATTCAGATAGGAGTATTCCTTCTCCACGTACAGCACACGCCAAGGTCAAAAGCTGAGTTTTAACTTTTTTTCCAACAAATTTAAGAAACAACTCTGGATGGTATCACCGGATTTAAAATGCAGGGAGAGTATCACAAATTGCTGCAGTGGTCAGGTCAATAGAACTGATACGCAAGTAAATTATTTGAGATATTCTGGTCGTTATCCATGACAGCACAAAAAACCAGAATTACACGAAGAAGCTGCACCCCGTCTCTCTGATCCAGTGCCAGCTAGGCCCGAGACAGTGTCAGGACACCGAAAAAAAATGCCCTCTCATTTGCTACACTTCATGTCTTCCCACAGGAACTGGTCTCTTCCTCCTCGTTCTATTTCCTGTACACAGCCCGAGCCCATTGTCACCAGGTGCAAACACACACACACACACACCCCCCGACTCACCAGCCTGCGCTGGCCCCGATCTCGCCGTGGGCAGAGGTGACCTGCAGCCTCTCAGCCTCACCGAGGTGTTGCCCCTGCCCGGGCCCGGCGGATCGCAGAGCTGGGCTCACACGGAGCCCTCCGGGACAGCGGGTGTCAGACCCGCCGGGGCTCCAGCGCTCCCGTCCCGCTGCCGGCGGGGGGATCCGCGCAGCGCGGCCGCTCCGTTCCTCCTCCCTCGCCCCTAATCCCTCCTCCTCCGCCGAGCTGAGCCCCCAGCCCGCAGCCCCTCCGCCGCCGGGTGCTCCATGCCCGGCCCCCCCCGCAGCCCCCGCCGCCGGCGTCCCCCACCCCGCCCGGGACCCGCTCCCCGCCCGGCCCCGCTCGGCCCGGCCCGGCCCCCGCCGCGGCCTCGGCCCCGCGCTCACCAGGAGTAGGTCTGCTCCGCCATGGCTGCGGCCGGCGCTGGGCTCTGCGAGGCGGCCGGGCCGGGGCTCCTCCTCCGCCTCCTCCTCCGCCTCCTCCTCGCAGGCTCCCGGGGCTCAGTGGCGGCCCCGCTGCGGCTCCCGGCCCAACATGGCGGCGGCTGTGAGGAGGGAGGGGAGCCGAGGGGGGGTCCCCGCGCGGGTAGGGAGGGCGATGGTGGCGGCGGGGCGGGCGGAGGCTCAGTAGCCGCGACGCGGGGCCGCGCTGGGGCGCCGGCGGGGCCTCATGGCCGGCGGGGCGGCGGCGGCGGCGGCGGCGGCGGCG
>JAWWLV010000038.1:3085907-3114838 GCA_035041135.1 Platyrinchus mystaceus | reverse complement strand
CAATCAGCGCCGCGCTCGCGCACGGCGGGGGCGGGGCCGCGCCGGGGGTGGGAGGGGCCGCGAGGGGGGGCGGGGCCCGGACGGCGCGCGGGGGGTCACGTGCCCACAACACCCTCACGTGCCGCCGTGGGCCGCGCGCAGGCGCCGTGAGACGGGACAGAGGAAGGCGGCGGGACGGGGCGTTGGTTGCTGCGCCCGCCCGCGCCGCTGCTCGCGGTGAGCCCCGCGGGCGGGCGGGTTCGCTGCGGGCACCGGGTGGGAGCGACGGAGCTCCTCCGGCAGAAAGGCAGCGCGGAAAGCGGGTGGGTTTTGAGGCTGGGGCTTCCCCGGGCTTGCGGCGGGGAGCCGCGATGCCCGAGGTGACTCCTGAGCCGGCGTCTCCTTTCCCGCAGCGGGCACCGGAGAAGCCGCTCCCCGCGACCCCCTGGTCAGCTCCCCGGGGCTGGCGGGGCTGTCTCGGCTCCGTCCCGGTGGCCGGTTTTGATCCCGCTCCGCTCGGGGCACCGGGACCCCCCGGGCTCCTCCCGCCGTTCTGGCTGTCGCCGATTCCCGGACCCCACATGAGCCCGTGACCTCCCGAGGAGTTTGGGGGGTTCCTCTGAAGGAGGGTTAGATGGTAAATGCACCGTTCAGGTAAGGTGGTTCATACACGCCGGTGGTTTAATTTATTAAATACACAGGTGTTTCTGGAGATTGCCGTGTTTTTGAATTTGTGATCTTGGAAACCAAGTAAAATCAGTAGGATCAGACGCTCAAAGTGGGTTTTTAAGGAAGGAAAATAACGTTCCATGTGCTCTGACCAAATAAAAATTACATGCTCTGTGTTATCACCAGCCCTGTATCAAACCTGCACAAGTCCCAGGCAGAGGAACTGCTGCATTTATACTGGTCTTGTCTCTCCCGTCCCTGGTTTCTGCTGCCAGCCCCTCGGTCGTTCGTTGTTTCTGCCAAATGCAGAAGTGGAGTGTTCTGCTCCCACCTCCTGGGAGTTCACTTGCAGCAGTTTCTGCAAGTGGGGCTCCGTGGAGTTTGGATCCGTTGTCCCAGTCCAGCTGTGCATTCCCATTCATTGTTCCTTCCAGCGTGGGAGGGACAAGAGCCACTTTGAAGATACAGTTGGACGTGATATAACTGCATGGAATATAAATAGAAGAACGATGCCTGGGTCTGGTAAAAATAGGCATTTGTTAAAAAAAAAAGTACATAGAAATTCTATGCTTTAAGAGAATTTTCCTATGATCTTCAAAAAATTAATGGGACATTGGGACATTCTCACTGCACCTGCAGGGATGCCAGATGCAATTTGGAACCCACTCTAGTTTATTTCTATTAGTGGATTGAATAAATTAATTTCATTCTGTCCATCTCATTTATTCTCTTAAATGGAAAAATCTTAGCAGGGTGTGTGGTCATTACAGAGGATTAAAAACAAGGAATATCTCATTTCACCTCTGTTCTGTCAGCAGCTGCTGTGTAGTCCTGGGTGGATCACTTCATCCTTGCTAGCTCAGCTCCTGCATCATTACAGAGGAAACTGCAACATGTTGCAGCCACCTGAAGTTTGGGGATGCAGCAGCAGGAGGATGCTGCATATGCAACACAGGTTTTCTTGGTCTTGGTGGAGGTGACACCTGGGATTCTTCTGTTCTAGTTAAACACTGCTGGACTCTGAGGGCTTCTCCCCCTGTATTTTATGCTTTGAAAACAAGTGATTTGAGTTGTGTCACTTCAGCATCCAGATCCTGTGATTTTCACGGCCCTTTGGCCTGGTGGACAGGGACGACCTTAGTGCTTCTGACAGAGTCAGCACTTTACCCACTTACTAACATCTGTTGGAGAATGGGATTTATCAGCTGGGAGGTGGACACACTCCAAGTACTGTGACTGACCAGCTCACAGGCTCCCTGCTGGGGTCGGTCCTGGCAGCTGGGTGTGCTGGAAGGACGGGAGGGTGAGGAATGTTAACATTCCCTCTCATCCAGCTCAGGCTGGACTATCTCAAAGAACTTCCTCCCCTGTTTGATCTTTGCCCCTCCTCTTACACCCCACACACAGTCCCTGTGCCCAGCTCAGTGGACACAGAGAGCTTTGGTGGATGTGGTGCAAGGAGAGAGGGGGAGCCATGCTCAGAACCTGGAGCTCTGGGTACACAGACAAGGCAGTCCCTTTTGGAGAAAATTCTGGAGTCCCACATACACACAGAAGGTAAAAGATACTCAGGCTCTGGGTAGGACTTGCACAACAGAGAACTTCCCTGCTTTTGTTCTCCCTCAACACAGCAGAAAAATCTACAGGAACACTTAGATAATGACCAAATAATTTGGAATCCTCACTGCTGTGGTGCAAACCCGTGTCTGGAATGTCTGTGCTACCCTTTTCATTGACTATAACACAGTAAATGTATGAGGGGAAAAAAAGAACCTCTCTGTCCTTTTAAATCACTGAGGGAAAGATAAATCAGGGCTTCAGCCTTGTCTTGGCACTAAAGAGCCTTTCTTAATTCTTTTTTCCCTGAGAATTGGATGTTAAACTGATATTGGTATCTATGAAACAATATCCCTGCTTTGTGTCCTTATTGAAGTAGCTTCCAGTTTCTCAGTCTTGCAAAATTTCCAGCACATTAATTTGGCACAAATGATTTATAGCTGATGAGCAATTAAAGTACAATTTCTTTCAGCATCTCTGGCTTTGTGACTAGACTACTAAATGACTTCTCAAGCTTGCTTTATCATTACAGGATAGCAGTGGGATGAATTCACAGGAGAAATTTATTCCTCCTTGCAGACCCAGCATCTGCTCTTACTGCAAATTGGAGCAGTGCTTGCATTCCCCAGATAATTTCCTCAGCATATCTTCTGTACAGTCTTTCTTTGGACCTACAAGAGAGCTTTACTCTGAATTTCAGTGACAGTTTACTCTGACATTACAAAGTCCTTCCAAAATACCTCTTCTGTCTGGAACCTTTGATGTAGACTGATGCTTCGCTTAGACTTGTCAAGGTATTTCAAAACTAGGAGCAAACAAAACCTCTTGTGTTTTGGTTTTGGTTTTTTTTTTAATTTTTGTATTTGGAAGGTTAGCTCTCAGAGGCAAGTGTGGTGGAGAAAAATCAGATAAAAGGACTGGCTACAAAGAGTCCTCACCTCCAAGTTGTTTAAATGTCAGAGGATGACATTTAGCTAACCATGTCTTGATTCTGTTCTAATGGAGGTAGAAAGAACCAGAGTAGCTTCATGTAGACACTTCACCTTTCAGGAAAGGACATGACAGGTAGCGTTGTCAACCCTGCCTGGTTTTGGGAGGAACAAATAGCATGGAAATGAGCACAAAGGGAAGGGAAAAAAATAAAAAATCAAGAGATCCAGTTCTGACTGTACAGCTGGGAGCTACGCTGGGCTCTTTCCTTGTAGGGTCCTTGTGGGATTCCCCTTGATGAGCACAATTAAAACTGCACTGACCATATGTCTGACAGGATTCTCTTCACTACCACCTAATGGGAAACTCCTTCATAACCCAACTCCAGAGCTGCTCCTGCTCTCCAGCCTCATCCTGATGGTAAAACAGGGAGTAAGTGTGTGGGGAAACCGATGGGTGACTGGGAAGGAGGACAGTCCTGCTTCCTCATACAGGTCGAGGAATGTGTGTAGAGAGCCTGTAATTTAAACGCAATATCTCACTATGACTCCAAGCTCTGCATCCAGCCCAGTTCCTAATGGTTGTTACACCTTCCTTAGTTTCACTGAGACTCCCAAAGTTTAACAAATATAAAGAGTAAAATATCTGTCCTTCTGAATGCAATTGAAACCTGCAAACAGTGGCAAGGAGAAACCCAGGAAGTTACTCGTGTCTCAGTCAAAAGGCAGCCTTGCACCTTCTTGGCTCTGGAAGTTCTGGTTGTACTATTAGAAGGAGGCACCAATGAAAAAAACCAGCTTCCTTCTCTGGAAAATCACATTTTTCAACTACAATCACATATTTACAACAAAAACTACTAAATTGGAACGTAAATGGGTATGTACTTGAAACATTAAACCCGTGTATTTGAGCGAGTGCTTCCCCACTGAGATACTCGGGGTTTGCACGAATAGCTGAAATCCAACCCCACGAAAACAACATATAAATGACAGTTATCTCAGATTTTTCACACTCCTGTGTGCCTTTTGGGACTGAGCTCCCAAAGCACAAATAATCACCAGTTTTGGTACTCGTGTAGCTTTCTTCCCCCCCAATAACAGAAATGAGGGTGAACATTATCATAACAGCTCTCACACTTCAAGGAGGGGATTATGTTAATGTCATTCAGGCCAGTAAAGCATTTAGCAGTCTCAGCAGGAAGAACATTAAAATGGTAAAGAATTATTAATAGAACCGTTTCTCCGTGTTTCTTTTGCCAATGGCAATTTTGCCACCCCATTCAGAGAACTACACAGGCTCCCTCTGGAAGCACTTCTATCATAAATACACTTAGGGTTTTTTCTTTCTCTGTATTCTCCTTGAAGCCACATTACACTGGCTTTATCCCAGCAAATTACTGTATTTTTCATCATGTACACTGAATAGTAGATATTATTCAGTAAATTAAAACATCAGAGGTAAAAATGGTGTTGATACAGGAAGCCAGGCATTGGGAGCCTGTTGTACCTTTCATGCTGTTCACAGCACTCTCCTGTCCTTTACTGGGGCTTTGCCCAAGTGTAAAAAGCAGAATATGGACCAGTAGGAGTAAAACAAAAGTAATATTCCTATTGTGTACCCATTTATACTTCCATGCACTTGTTTTCAGTGTTAGTAAGTAATCCATTTAATTAGTAATTCAATATTACATGTAGCGGAGAAGGGACTAATTTGGAACACTTAATCAAGACAGACTATTATTTACCAATAAAACAGAATTTCATTAGAGGAGCCCATGACATCCTTGCCTAGAAGGATATTGGAGAATGCTGGGAAGCTAGTATTGTAAGATAACTGTCTGTATTGTCACACTGTCTGCTACTTCAGGAGAAGAAAATAATATTTTAAAAATGCACAGAAGTTATATTCAAGTATAGTAGGAGAAAACAAAGTGTTGAATGTGTTTAAATAATCTTTATTAAACTCGCCATTAAAATAAAATAGAAATCCTTGTGATTACTGATATATTTTTCCAATCTGCATCCAAACTGATTTGTTAATGGAACATTGTTTGTGAGCTTGCTATTAAGCTGACCAGATTAGTGCTGTAAAGCTGCTTATGTCTTGTCAATGAAACACTGAATTTGAGGGGTCTCAACCACCAGATTAATTACACCTAAGGAAAAACAAGTGATTCTGCAGGGAAAAAAGTACAGAACCAAATACTGCAAACATGAGGAAAACAAGCAGGTCTCACTTGGTGTCCCAAAATTTAAAAGTTTCTCCTGTCACAACTACCAAGATCACATTAATCAGAGTGACTTGAGAATCAAGTCATGGCCTGGGAAATTGCTAGAATTCAGGAAAGCAAAATATACTAAGCACTGGTAACAGATGGGTTAGCAAACCCAAGACCCCTTATTTCAAATATTAGTTCTCAAGGCACAACCCCTGAGTACAATTCATTACAGGAGAACATTAGATTATGGCCAGACTCTGCAATTGAGCTCTTGCTCTACTACTAGAACTATAATCTAACTGGTAAAAGCTCTGCAGCTTCCACCCCTGACCTCTACTGTTCTCATCCCCTCACAACTGCACATCACGGCACTGGGAAATAGGCCATTGCAATCCCTATGCCAGGGTGTAAAACAGGGATACTGGCTAACTTGCAGTAGGAATGCCCCCTATTCCTTAAATCTGTAACATTTAAGAAACACTGAAAAGCTCACTGGTTTTCCTGCAGTGAAGAATCTGAAATACTTAATGGAGTGCTGAACCATTCAGTGGCCCAGCCTGGCAGGTTCCAGTCAATGGAAAGATCAGAGTGGGTAAGTCTGCTGATTCTTTTGCTAATTCCCCAGGCTCCTGCAGTTTAAGATGGACAATTCTATTAGACCAAGGGAAAAACCCCTTCAGGATAAAGTGATAGAGAATATTTACCTCCTTCTTAGTATTTGAAAGGTTTCCATATTCAGCTAAGGGTTCTCCACATGGCATCCAGTTGTAGCGTTCAGCGAGGTCCCAGCATACAAACAGATGTTCATTGCTGGGTTTATGGACTTCAAAGTTCACTGGTTTCAAAAAAAAGCCTCTGCAGCTGAAGGTCTCCAAGGCAAGCAGAAGCAGCACCGTCAGGACTTCTGTGTGTATAAGGAATCCTTGAAACCACACAGTATAGACAGATAATTTGTTGCTGGGCTTTCTTCTCTTTACAACTTCCATTGACAAATATTGCTATTCTTTGTTGAAACTTAATGGTCTGTGTCCCCATTTTCCCTCAAGCATTCAACAGGTTTATATACTTACAGAATATAGATTGGGCAATCTTTTCAACAGAACACTGGTAATATTTTCCATGTTAGTTTAGGTAAAAGAAATCACCATGCCAAAGAGAGGCAGAAATAAGTAACACAGTGTGACAGTGTCTCCTCTGTCACATATTGCAAGAGCTCCACAATCTGTTGTCTCTCTTTGCAAAGTCCTTGAATTATAAGGACATATCATGCAGAAACTATAATGTCATGTAGGGTAGTGTAATTAGAATTGACAATTACTGTTATCAGCCAGTAACATTGGCTTGTCCAGCAGGGGTAGGGGGGAGGAATAAAGGAAAACGTGATAACAAATGAAATGCATGGAAATGTGTCAAAACATCGATAGGACAATGCCAAGCTCACCATTTATTTGCTGTCTATTGAGAGCGTGACCAAAAATAAAATATTTAGAAGCTAAACATGTTGTTTTACATTAATGCTCATGTGAAAATTTCTTACATTAAATGTTTTTATGTGGACTCCGAATTGTTACTTCTTTTTAGCCACACAAAGGAAGTCTTCTGTGTCCTGAGCTCTGTTAACACCCTGCAGGGAGGCCACGTGGTGCTCTGGGTGCAGACCATGTCTGAAATGAAAGCCAACAGTTTACACCAGTCCCACCCCAGCTGTGCCTGGAGGGAGGAGGGTCCTGCCCTGCTCCTGCTGACTCAGGAGCCTGGAGAGCACGGCTGATGGTGCCCACAAAGGGAAAACAGGGGACAAGGTCCTCTGCAGCACTGTCTTGGGACATTACCCAGTTTGGGGACAGCTGTACCAGGCTCCTATAAGCTTAGGTTTGATGGCAGTGTGTACACACAGGCAGCTGCCCCCAGGAAGCCTCCATTGAGACAACACCTTTAAATCCTCCAAGGAATCACTCGCATGAGACGCTCGTGCACATGTGCACATGAAGTTATTCCCTAATTTAGGCACTCAAAATAGATAGATTCCTTCATATCATTTCAGACCGGAAAAGACAATGTAGTTGTAAGAAAAGAACTGCAGTAAGTGACTCCAGCTGAGCCAGGGATTGTGTTTTGGGAAGTCACCCAATAGGTGGGAGCAGAACCTCAGAGCAGGGCTGGTATCAAGAAGGGATGGAGGAAGATGATAAATGGGAATCACAAGCCTGCCCAGAGCACTCATCGGAAGCAGAGGGCAGTTGATGATAGGGCATGGATTTTGAGCATGAACCAACAGCCAGGGCTATTCCTTATCACACCCTTCAATCATGGGCTCAGAGGGGCAAGGCCTGCAATCCCCTGAATTATGTGGGAACAACCGCTCTTGCTCATCAATTAAGCAATAAACATAGCAAGTTAAAATGAAGGTACTAGTATTTGCATATCAAGATACCCAATGAGCCAAAGCCAGAGTGAAAAAGTCACTTAAGACCTGATGCTCTGCCACAGAATTCATCTGAGCTCCAGAACATCCTGTGAGTCTTGGGAACAATCGCATAGACCCCGTGGTCACACTCCTCTGCTGGGGAGTGGCACAAAGGCCAGGGAAGCTGCCAGTGTGGCTTTCTCTCAGCCCAAAGGGCTCAGACTGGCTGAACTTCCCCACTGCCAGAGCTCCGAGCGGGCTCTGCGATATCCCAACAGCAGCACCTTCTCCTGAACCACACGCAGCCCAACGCGGCTCTTCCTTCTAGGCACTCCACCTCCTTCCTTCTCCAAAACTAACGGGGCCAGGAGAAAGCCATGCCTCTCCATCTTCCTGGTTTTCTTTCCATAGCTCACTTTTCCATGCTTCAGACCTCCTATCCTTCATTTTCCTCCCCTGCTTCCCTCCCTTTCCCCCTCCCCCTGCTTTCTCTCCCTCTGCACTCTGTGAACTGCTGCGGCGGTGCTGAAGTCCAAAGTTCAGTAACTTGCTAAGCACACAGATAAATATGAACCTTGGAGAATTTACATTGCTCCAATGTAAACAGATAGCCAAGGGTCCCTTTATCAGCACTGGCTCAGGACAGTTGTGGGGGGTCTGAAGTGGCTCAATTTTGTATTTTGTTTTTTTTGGGGGGGCGCAAAGGCGGGAGGCTGCGCTGTGCCCACTCTCCTGACAGTCGGGCGTGTTACCTCAGGAACATGGTGTAGGGAAGCTGGCAGCAGGATAACCCGAAACCCAAGAGCACCAGGCTGAAGACCATGGTGTCGAAGTTGAGCCATCTCCAAGTGGAGCTGCTGGGAGCACTGCTGGAGTCGGGGCTGACCAAGGAGACGCTGATCAAGGCGCTGAGCGAGGTGGAACCCTACGGGCTCCAGAGCGAAAGTCAGCGCGCCATCAATGCCCTGCAGACAGAGAAAGGGGAGCCCTGTCCCGACATCCCCAACCTCCCCAACGGAATCGGGGAGTCCAGGTTATCAGAAGATGAAACCTCCGATGACGGGGAGGAATTTACCCCTCCAATAATGAAGGAGCTGGAAAACTTGAGCCCTGAGGAGGCTGCTCACCAGAAGGCTGTGGTGGAAAGACTATTACAGTAAGGACAGATTTACTGCTCCTCTTTGCTGCTTTCTTGCACTGTTCCTCTAAATCTCTTCTCCTTTCCCCTTCTGCTCAGTTCCCTAGTATTCAAAGTTGATCTACCTGCACAGAGACAGTCTTCATCCATGGCAGGACTAGCAGCCTCCTAACACCCCCAAATTCTTTATAAATACTCAAATTTTCCTTTCTTCTCCCTTAAATGAGTGAAGGAAGCCATGGAGCCTGATTCAATGTGTTCATAGTATCAGGCTCCAGAATAGTCCAAGGCCTGTAAAACCTGCATCTCTCTGACTGTCAGGGTTTAGAATTTAAATTTTTAATAGGATTCACAATTTCAGTCATCAGGAAAGAAAAAAAAAATCAGTCACTCTGAGCTGGTGCTACATTTGCCTGAGGATGTACAGCAAGGGGAATTTGTAATGGTTCCCTGCTGTATTTGAGGAGATTAATACTGTTAATTTCACTGGGGTTTGATTACTGGGCAAAGACAAAGCAAGAGAACTTGTTCTGAGTGCAAAGTTCCTTGACTTCAGTGGGGATTTTTCCGGTAAAAAGAGCACACACCAAATACATGCAAAGGTTAAAACCTGGACAGAACACTGTGCTTCTACCATCCACTGCCTGTCACAGCTACAAAGTACATACACAGCAACAACTACAGCTTTCACTGCCACACAACTCTGCCTTTGCAAAAAGCATTTTTGAGATCAAAAGACAGGAAAAGGTCCCTGAACCAATAAGCCTCACAGCAGACTCCAACATTCTCCAGGTTTTCCATTTGGGATTCTCACTGAGATTACAATTCCCATGGGTGACCCAAGAGGGTTGTCCAAGCAAGGATCAGGTCCATCCTACCATCTATCACAGCAGATTCTTGCCTGTTTTGGGGGTATTTTGAAATGGCAAGCTGTCAGAAAACAAAGAGATGCAGCAACATCCTGCACTTGAAATCTTCACTAAAAATCCATCTAGACAATTGCTCAGGCTTTCTGATCACTCTCTTTCATGTGCATAGGAAATCAACAGAAAATGTAACAGAATAAGCAAACATCAAATCCCACCACGAAAGGCCAGAGCTAGAAAAACAGCATGACAAGAGGCAGCATTTGCTGTAAATACTTAAAAAAACCCTCCCTGGCAGACTGGGAGTTGATGACTCTGCAGTACCCCAGAGAGGAAAATTCACTGGATCAGCTCTTACCTGGGTGGGGAAAGCATTCCCAATAATTCAGTCTTCCTTCTGGCCCAATATGTCTCTCATTTCTTCCCCACTTCCAGCTCTGTCCCATCTTTTAGTCTCCTCTGTTTCCTTTATCTCTTTCAAACTCTTTTTACCTATTTCCCTTCTCACTTTTGTCTCTGCTGCTGTTCCTCCCATTTTGTTGTCTCCTTGGCTGATTCTCCCCCTGCCTTCCACTCTTTTTCTTCCCTTCATCCTTGTCTCCTTCTCATCGTCCTGAGTCTGCGTACAGGTCTTGGGGTAGTTTGAGCCCAGTGGCACCGGGCGGGCCCTGGCTAGTTACTAATTATCCAATGGCTTTATTATTTCTCTTTTGTCTTATAAATTTATAGATGAAAAGACCCTGATAAGCTTTTTGATCATTAACTTCTGATGGTTTATCGAGTATCTCTCCACAAAGGAAGCCATGGAAGTTGCAGAAGCCCCCCTGGCTTTGTCACTTTTCCTGTAGTGAAGGGGTGAAGCAGGACTGAAGTGCCATCTGCTGTGATCTGAGATCAGACACAGGGATGGAGGGAATTCCTTCCTGCTACCCTCACTTCAGCACCAGTTCTGGCTTCTCAACCTCCCTGCCCTTCTAGGATCTTGCTGCCAGTGTGTCCTGTGCTTACTTTCAGCCTCACCACAAGTCTTACCTCTCTTGCAACCCCCTGATATTAATTATTAATACTTTCTGATTAACAGTCTCACAGCTGTCTCCAGGCAGTTCATTGAGCAGCATTCCCATTTCATGAGTGGCAACTGAGGTACAGACAAATTCTAGGACCTACCTAAACCTGAGACAGCGTGCAGAGGACTGAGCAAGGACAGGGATCTCCTAAGTCTCACACTGGGTCTTAATTCCAAAAGCTTTACCCTGAAACAGCTGAGTTCTCTGTCATCTGTCCCCCCAAAACAGGATAGAGCAATTCCCTTCTGCTTTGAGGGCAGTGTGAAGGCAATAGGAGCCTCAGTTTCAGCAAAAAATTACAAGTGTACTTATGGAGGAATATAATAGGTCTAAATTAATCAAGGTGAAATGAAAACAGCAGGAAGTGTGCACTGACATGTTTCAAATGTCTCATCAAAGTGACATTGTGTCTGAGAACCCATTCAAAGCAGCTGAACCAGTATCAGGGGTTGAGAATATCTAAGAAGTTGTGACCCACTAATAAACTTTTTTTGGTTTTAAGATGCCTAAAGGTAATGTCCTTAAAACAGTGTTAAAGTACCTTAAGGCAGGGCAGAACAGTCTGTAATAGAAATTAGTCCCAGCAATAGATAAAAGAGAGAAAGGCAAGAATCTCCATGCCCAGGGAATCCCAATGAAAGGTCAATGCTTGCAAAGCTATTTCAGCATCTACACAAGGATTTCAAATCCAGAAACCTGAGGGAGGAACTTCTGCCTTTAGGCAGAAGCCTCTTTTTGGGCATTATTAACAATTCCTGGCCTAGTACTGTAGACCAGATTTTAACAGAGACTGACCTGTGGGAGCTATTGCTGATACAAGAAAGTCTTTGTGGTAGCTGCAGCCATTGCTTATAAAGTAGAATCAGGAAAGTGTCCATTGTTAGGCTTTCCAGGAACTGGAAAAGGAAAAAAAAAAGACAGCACCAAGAGACCAAGTATGTCCTCACAGGACCACCGAAGTTGACACCACAGCTTGGAAAGCTCCAGTCAAACCTGAGTAAAACAGGATGTAGAGAAGGTGCACCTATGGGTGTTGATTAGATCTTGCCCCCACAGAGAACACATGCTAAAGGCAGTTCAGATATTAACAGGGGAATCAACATATTTTCATTTTGTCCCTTCATATGTCTCACTGATCTTCTGTAAATTTACAGTTTGAATAAAAACATTCTTCCCATATCAATCCACACAGAAAACAAATTGCATCTGTGATAAGAAATAAATGACTCAATAGGGAGTTTGAGCTGTGTGGAGAAACTCCCAGGTATTCCCAGAGTAGAAAGCAAGAGAGAGGCTACCATGGGGGAAGGGACAGACCATACAACTGCAGGTAAAGCAAATGGAGAGAGGAATAGCAACAATCCACCTGTAGGGCAAGGGGTAAAATTCCATTAGGAAAGAGAGAAATTGAGATAAGCAGCAGATTTCCCCTGGAGGCAGGGATAAAAGTGTGCTTTCCAGGAGGAAAAAAAGAAAACAAAGATATATAATGATAAAGGTTCAGTCTTTCCCCCCACCTCAGAGTGGCTCTAGCTGGGGAATCTGGAGATGAAGCTGCCACACCCCTTTCATTTCCACATATAAACCAAGATGTGGCAAACCAGGCCAAGTTCAACAGAAAGGAACTGCTGGGATGGATGGTCTTACCTTCCCTCTGTGCCCAGCCCGGCTCCAGGCTGTGCAGGGCTTGTGGAGCAGCTCCTGAGGAAAGGGCCAGAGGATGGTCCTGAGCACTTCACAGCTCAGAACCTCTGTTTGAGCAGTCTGGTCCAAGGCAGCAATTCAGAACCCACCTCAGGGAAATGAAGGCTTCTCTCCCCTGAGAATCTGAGAACAGGAAAGAAGGAGAGACAGAGAAGAATGAGGGAAAGGAGGGGACAGACAGGAACAAAGAAGAAAGAAAGAGAAAAGTCAGGAAGAGCGAAGGAGGGAGAAGGTCCCCTGAATGTTACATCTCCAGCTCCCTGGAATGGGTTTTCTTTAATGCTAACAACTTGATATTTACTTTCCATTTAAATTTGAGATGTTGCTATAAATTATCAACCAGCCTCTTGTTCCCTTTGAGTTTATAACTAACTACCTGGGTTACTTATTGTTCAGGTAACAAAAGGGAGGTGAAAACGCCCTTAAAAAGTGACCTCAGAACTAAGAAAATGGGAAGCTGACATGGAAAGAGGACCCAGGCCCCTGTGGTGGGGATAAGCCATGGAGAGGGGCTGTGCTCGGATGGCAATAAGCAACTGAGGGCAGGAGAGCAAGACCGCAGGAGAAATCAAAACTAACTGCGTGAGAAGAATTTGGAGAGAGAGATTAGACCCTGGAGAACAAGAGATGAATGGGGAGACTCCGCATCTGGGGAGAAAGGGAAGCTAAAAGGCAGAAAACAGGCTTGGGGATAAGGAAGGAGAGCTTAAGGCAGCCCCACCTTCTGCAGTTCTGACTCACTGAAGCAACTGAGAGTTTAGTGTAACTAAAGCAGGAGAACCAGGTTTAGAGTGAAATCCTCCCTCTGACAGTCCATGACAGTCTTATGGCCAGCGAAAGAGCAAAGGTTTCAACTTATGATGTCTTAGCCAACGGTGGAGGCTCTGCAGGTGTGTATTTGGGCAATGGATCATGAGAGGGTTCAGCTGACCAAACTGTCATCACTTGTACTGTGGTATAGCCTTGGCCTAAAGGATTGCTGCACTGACATTACAGACTGTGCTTTGACAACATACAGAGCAGCCAGGATTTCATACAACTGTCCCAGGAAATCACACTGTTCTAAGATTCCCTGCACTGCTTTGCCTCACAGAGCTCCCTGCTTTGTTCAAAAGTAGACAAAAACCACAGGGCTTGAACCACTGAGAGAAGAGACTCACAGACACTTCCTGCTTTATTCCTCCCACAGAGAAGTGAAGATCTCAACAGGGGAGACAAAAGTGTCTCATGATTGGGGTGCAGAATGGAACCAACATGTAACAGAGGCTTCCATCAGTGGCAACAGAGTCTTTCCTCTTCCCATCCCAGCCAGAACTCAAACCTAACAGATCATGTTCCCAGTCTTTTCTCTTCTATATAGGGACTTGTTCAAGGAGTGCAGGGTGCACGTGCTGGCCAGACTATCACTATCATAACTTCAGCCAAATATGAGGCTTTTGAAAGTCAAAGATGGTTAAGGGAAGAAGCTAAAAACCAGAAGTCTCTATGGCAAGTGTTCCATTGTAAAAGAGAAATATTCTATTTTAAGCAGGTTCTTCAGAAACCTGTAGCTGACACTGTTTCTGTCATACTTTAACTGTAGTAGAGCTGCTCCTTGGACTATCAGCCACTGGGAGGCTGCAGGAGAACAGAGATAAGGGTGTTTGCACTGAGAGAACAGGTGTGGACTTTGTCCTCCTTATCACTTTGCAGCCTCCGGCAACCTCCTGAGTCAACAGAGCAATGAGCAGCACAGTCGGTGCCTGTTGCTCAGACATGTGTGTTCTTGTGACAGTTTCTGCACGATCCCACGTACCTTTTTTCTTCTAACTGCTTCTTTGATGCTGGTGTTGAATGTGACACCACTGTCTGTCCACAGCAAGCAAACCAGTTCCTCCAGCCCTTTCACCCAGGAGGCACAGAAAGATGCTCTTGTTGAAGTGAGCCGGGGACTTTCCTGCAAAGAGGCTCCTGCACTGTTTGGATTTAGACTGCCTGCTTCCACATCTTTATTGCTACTGTGACTGTCAGCTCTGGTGAAACCAGTACACACAACGAAGTCACAGTCATGTTTTCTCTGTTTTCCTTAGGAACCTCCATGGATATTCTGATTAGAGATCCTAAAACCCAGAGATTCACATTAACTCAGATTAAGTTAGCTTCTCAAGTTTTGTGTGCAGGTCTGAAACAGGTCTATTCCCTCAGCTGTTACTCCAAAGGAGGGTGGCAATAGGAGGAATTGGTGGTTTGCCTGTTGTTCTTTATTGCATTTAGAAGCTCCAAGTGGCTCTAGGTGTGAATCAGTGTGTTTGAATAACACATAGCAGATGTGTAAGAACATAACCCTGGATGACTTGTCACATACATATGCATACAGAGCTGTCACATCACAGGATAATGACAGCTTGCTTCCACCATTTCCTGAATTATTGCAAGGCAACCCAACCTGGAGCAGAACGAGGGCACGAGCTGGGTTCAGCCTAATATCACAATCAATCTGTCTTAGAAGATTTAGTACATCCACCCCAAGCACCTATGCCTTAAAGAGAAGGGGATAGAGAAGAAAAGTTATGTAGGGAAAGGGAAGAGAAAGGTTGCCTCTGAAAAAAGATCTGTAGTCACAGAACATCTATCTGAGCACAGACAGCAAAGACTATGGCCATGTACTGGGAAAATCCCTTGGTAACTGAAGAGTCTCCTCCTAAGGGAAGATCAAAGTACCTACAAAGAGCAGTTCAAAGGAAGCCAGTGCTACATCTTCTGCACTTTATTTCCAGTGCCATGCAGTTCTTACCCTGAATGCAGAGTCCAAACTGAACGAGGCACCCCACTGAGGAACTGAGCTTTCCCTCCTGCAGCCTGTGAACACTCTGGCCTCACCAAACGTGCTGGTGATGACAGGCAAGGTGCCCCTCGGGAGGTACCAGTGCGCTTCCTGGGAACCCAGGTCTGCTGAGAGCAGGTGTTTGATCTCTCTCCCCTGAGAAGTGTTTTCTGCTCCTTGCAGAGAGGATCCCTGGCGAGTAGCAAAGATGGTGAAATCCTACCTCCAGCAGCACAACATCCCTCAGCGTGAGGTGGTGGACACGACTGGTCTGAACCAGTCCCACCTCTCACAACACCTCAACAAGGGCACTCCCATGAAGACCCAAAAACGGGCAGCCCTGTACACCTGGTACGTCCGGAAGCAGCGGGAGGTGGCGCAGCGTAAGTACGGCACCAACTGCTCTCCTCTCTCCATCTCGTAACGGCCTCTGCTCTGCCTTGATCATCCTTGTTCCCTCTTCTTTTCAAGGAAAAATGGAAGCAAAAGCCACTTTTAGCAGGAAGCTTAGGGAAGTCTAGGTCAGTATTCAGTGGTGAGGTGAACCAAACAGGACACGGGAAACCACTCCCCTCATGCAGCAGTGACCCACCTCCCCCTCTGGATGGCTAAGGAGCAACCACCTAATGCTCCCTGTTTGCAGGTCTACACCCATCCTCAGACTACAGCAGGGTAGTGGGCAGATGACAAAGACAGAATTCCTGCCTGAGAGGAAACAGCCCCAAGTTGCAGCAGGGGAGGTTTAGATGGGATATTAGGAAAAAAATTGTCGCCAAAAGGATTATTAAGCACTGGCACAGGCTGCCCAGGGAAGTGGTAGGGTCACCATCCCTGGAGAGATTTAAAAGACATGCAGATGTGGCACTTGGGGCCTTGGCTTAGTGGTGGATTTGGCAGCGCTGGGTTAATGATTTGACTCTATGACCTTAAAGATCATTTTATGATTCTATGCCTTCTCTAAACTCAGCTACATTTGCTTTCACTACTCCAAGGTGGGAGCAGAGATACAATGCATGTGAGAGAACCATCAGGTAAAGATGCTCCTGCTAGAAACATCAGTTTTAGCAGATTATGGCACTTTATTTCCACCCTATTTAGATTCAACCCTCTGTCTCATACAAGATATTCTCCAAGGGTAAGCTGCATGGGGCCTGCTAGGCACCCAGGTACACAGAACTATTGGAAGTGCTTCCAAAAAGCCAATATCCTTGCCCTTTTGTGCCTGCAGAATTCACACACGCTGGCCAGGGTATCCTGACAGAGGAGCCCATGGGAGATGACCTGCCCACCAAGAAGGGAAGAAGAAACCGCTTTAAGTGGGGTCCTGCGTCCCAACAGATCCTGTTCCAGGCCTACGAGAGGCAGAAAAACCCCAGCAAAGAAGAGAGGGAGGCCCTGGTGGAAGAGTGCAACAGGTAAGGGTGGGTGTGTGGCTTTGAGGAAGGGGGCACAGCAGAGCCCCTCTGTGTCCCTGGCGAGAGGCAGGGAAAGGGCACAGCAGTGGTGTCACCACTGACACCAGCCATGTTGGAGTGAAATGCCAACGGAGCATTCCCTGTGCACAGAGGACAAGGAATGCCTCGTGTCTTGCTGTATGAGGATAACACAGCACAGTGTGCCAGACCCCAGCCCATCTGGGGCTGTGCACCTCCTCTGTGTCCCCAGCTAAGCCCGGCTCAGCAAGGCTGTCCTTGTGCTTTCCCCCAACAGGGCAGAGTGTATCCAGAGGGGTGTTTCCCCATCTCAGGCCCAGGGACTGGGCTCAAACCTGGTGACAGAGGTCAGAGTTTACAACTGGTTTGCCAACCGCAGGAAGGAGGAGGCTTTCCGGCACAAGTTGGCCATGGACACCTTCAGTGGACCCCAACCCACCTCTGGCCCCTCCCTCACTCCTCACAGCTCCTCCTCCCTCCAGCCACCAGCTGCTCTCTCACCCACCAAAGTTCATGGTAAGGAACAACCAGAGGGAGATGTGAAAGAGGGGGTGAACCTCCCCAAAGGCAGTCACCAAAACTGTCTCCCACATCCACCCCTTTAGGAGGTGAATCTACAGACAGAAAAAGCAGACTTGCTACAAGGGAAGAGCACAAGTGGCAAAGAGACCATGTCTATGAGTGAGGAGAGTGGCTAAAATGGCAAGGGTGACAAAGTTCAGTAGCAAAGCTCACAGCCAAAACTGCCACTCACTGTGACCCCCTGCCCTCTCTCCCAGCCAGCAGGCAGCAATCCCCTTTGGAGGAGTCATCCCTGCCTGCTGTCAAAAGTCAGCTCCATATCCTTTCGCTTTCTCCTTCCACACCAGCCCCATCAAACTTTTTTAGGATCAGGAAAGGTCATTCTCCATCCAAAAAGAGCAGAGGTTTTTCAGCTTCATAGGCCAGAGCTAGAAGTTGCTCTTGCTCTGAGATGATCTCACCATGACTCTCCTCCCTACAACCACATCCAGAAGGGTGGTTTCTGGTGAACCCTGCTTGCTCCCTGCAGCACTCACAGCCAGTCAGTATTTGAGGAAGCAGCTGCACCAAGTTACAGAAGAAAGTCAGGGCAGGGTGTGAGAATGCCTGTTCTTCTGGTTCCCCTACTACCCTTTAAGTCCCTTCCCAAACATCTGGAAGCAAGTGACTGCAAAGGAAACTGAATTTAGCACCTGTCAAAGTTTCTCAGTTTCTCGTTTCTGACAATCAGTTTCCCTCCTGTTGTGATGCAGGAGTGAGGTACAACCAGCAGCCAGCCAGCGAGGCAGAGTCCTCCAGCAGCAACCCCCACGGGAACAGCTCCATGGTGACCACCCAAACCATCCTGCATCAGGTTTCTCCCCCGGGACTGGAGCCCAGCCAGAACCTACTGAGCACAGACACTAAGCTGGTAAGTGATGGATGCTTCAGTTCTGCTGACTGGAGGACATCAGCTCTGCTGACTGTGGTCACAATGTGGACTATTCAGAAGTAGTTTTTCCTAGGATTTTCTTAAACCCACTTTTTTGTAGAGATACTACAAAGTCACTTTGCACTGACCACATAAGATCAACAGTCCTGAGACACAAGTGCCCTCTAAACTGCAGTGAAGGCAGGAATTATAGCATGAAAGCAAGAAGCCATTTCCTTATGAGCAATCAAAACAGCCTATTCTGAAAACACAGCACTCAAGGTATGACACGGTTTCCTTCCTCCCAGGAAACCCTGTTCTCTCCTCCTTTCCAGAGTGAGGTTCTCACCTCATCTCCAATTCCCATCTGAACTCGACACATCTCAAGATAGTTGATCAGACCAGTGGGATTAACAGAACACAGAACCACACCTACAATCCATTTTACATGTAAAAATTAAGCCCAACAGCCTGTATGCAGACAGCACTGGATATGCAGATTGCAGCAATCCGCCTTCTCAAAGCCAATTTCACTTTGAGATCTGATTACACCTTTTCCCACATAATTAGCAGTGAAGCACTAGAACTACAAGACTGATCATTTTCAGATTGCACATGTTCCCTTGCTTACAGAGAAACAGTTGGCAGAAATTTGCTCTAGTACAAGTTGGCCTGAGGCAAAGTTAAGGTCACTAAAAATGAGTATGATTTAAATCTCATCAGTCACTCACTTTGCTGCTTTCTGGTCTCTAGCTGAAGAAAATAAGTCTTTCATGAGGTCCTGAAAATCTTCTACATCTGTCTTCTAAAACTGATATCAAGGTGGTTTGTCCCACCGTTTAACCTCTTGGTGCTTATTCTTACTAAAGGTTCCTTACAGCTTTTTGTCTGAGGGGAGAGAAAAAAAGGTATAACATAAAGCACTGAACTCTATCAGCCAAATTATTAGAATGCTTTTTTGCTCTTCCACGGTACTTTGACTACAGGTCTCTCTAAAGGACCTTGCAAACTCAAAACCCCACTGGAGCATAGACACAGGTTATGTGGTTCATTTTAGAGGCTGAGAAAACAGTCAAGTTACTAAATTTCCCAAAGACAAACTCAATCAGCAAGACAGACAAACACTGAACTGTTCTATCTAACAGGTACTTCTCCTCCCCAGCAGCAGGGAACTGGCAGGTAACACAGCCTGAAGAACACACTGTGTGACAAAAATAGTCAAGTCCTTTAAAACAGCTCACTGGCCACTAACAGACACTTGCAGGAAGAAGGGGGAATTACAGGCATTTCTCGGGGGAAAAGGTGAACAAGAAAAGAGGAACTCCTGCATTCTGTGCTGAACTCTGCAGCTAAAACTGCTGTGTACCTGAGCCTCTTAATTTCTCTGAGCATCACCTTCTACCCTTAGCTCTGAAAGATATTCTTTCCCTACAGAGAATGCAGTGGGCCTAATCTCATTCCTGTTTGAAAAACCCTTACGCTTTCTTAAACGTGAACGAACTAAACCAGCAGGGATTTACTCTCAATATGTCAGCAGCTGACTAGTGCTAGTTAATTGAGCACAGGGAAACTGCAGACAAGCAAATGTGAAGCCTTCCTAGTTAGCAAGGGGTGAGAGCAGGCAGGAGGAGAGGGAGGAGGTTTCTCACAGCCTTGGGACTCCCCAGCTCAGGGTTCTCCCTTCCCACAGGTGTCAGCTCCTGGAGGAACCCTCCCTCCTGTCAGCACCCTGACTGCCCTGCACAGCCTGGAGCAGAGCCCACACACCCTGAGCCAGCAAACCCAGAACCTGATCATGGCATCCCTGCCGGGCGTCATGGCCATCGGGGCAGGCGAGACCCCGTCCCTGGCACCCGCCTTCACCAACGCCGGAGCCTCCACCCTGGTCATCGGTGAGTTGTGCCCTGCCAGGAGCCACACAAACACTGTCTGGCACTCCTACAACCACCTGCCCCGCTTCCAGAGGCAAAGGCACTAAGCCAGCAGTGACACACGAGAGGAAATTGTCACTAAGGATCGTCAGCAGCACTCGGTGATTCCAAGTTCCAAGGGGATTAAGGGACAGATGTTCCTCACGTTAGAATTACGTTACACACAAACCCCCACATTAAGAGAAAGGGACTTTTGCAAGCTATTCCTATGCCAATGTTTTGGTTTGCTGCTCTTCATCTTCCCAAATATAAATGTAATACTTCCTTAAAACTATGAAAATCGAAGCATGTTCATGGTGCTTGAAAGACAAAACATACTGTTCCACTTCCTGCAAAGAGCATCTTATGCCTTTGGATTCCACAATAATTACTATTTTTTTATATTTTTCACTTTAACAGCTTTTCTGGACTTGCATGAGATTTCTTTTCATTCCAAGACTAGTCTACTGCCAAATGCATCTCATTAGATACAGGAAAATAAAATGTATACTCCCCTCTTACACTTTCTTCCCAGGAAGAAAGAGGCCTTATTTTGTTCCATGGTGACAGCTCTGAATTAATTTCCATTTCCATTTATACCCCAGATTATGATATGGATTCAAATTCTGTGCAAACAAAAAACATAAAATTGGAGTGCTGGAGAGACTTGTTGATTTACAGGAATAGGGTCTGGGCAGTTGTGGGTAAAGGGCAGTAACGTGTGAAACCTTCTACCTCGTTATCACTGACACAAATTCCATAATTTGGCAGCCCTAGCAAAAAGAGGTTAAATGCTACTCCATGTGGCTGGACAGCCACAGCCAAGTTCTGTTGCCAAGAGCTTCATAAAAAAAGAGTAAAATTAAGTGGGCAATGAAATGATGCTCTGAGTTTACTTCTGAGCGAGGCCTCCCTAGTGGACATCTGTGTCAGGTCATCACTAAACTGGAAAATGGGCTACACTGGTACACAGGGATGTAGACAGGAACAGGTACTGGAAACCAGAGGAGAGGTTCTGCACATTTTGCACATTGCCACTTCCCTCTCACAGGCATGAAATCTATTCTCCATCACAGATAACTAATGAAACTCCTGAAAAGCAGGATCTGCAATCACCCTGCAATGACAGGGCTGCCACAATGACTGTGTGACAGCCACACTCCTCCCACAGTGTGTGACACCACTGTCATCAGTCCTTGTTTTCCAGGCCTGGCCTCAACCCAGCCCCAGAGCGTACCTGTGATAAACAGCATGGGGAGCAGCCTCACCACCCTGCAGCCTGTCCAGTTCTCCCAGCAACTGCACCCATCCTACCAGCAGCCCCTCATGCAGCAAGTCCAGAGCCACATCAACCAGAGCCCCTTCATGGCTACCATGGCCCAGATACAGAACCCTCATGGTAAGAGCATGAACGCGTTTGCTCAAGCAAACCAAAATAAAGCCTCTGTTCTGGAGCATTTGCTGGGAACTGGGCTTGCAGTACTCTAGATTCCTCCTCTGCTGTTGTTTCTCTAATTACTTTTCTATTGCATTCATTTCCCTGTCCTTCCACTCCCAGTGTTTCAGAGACGGACACGAGGAGAACCACTCTGCCAAACCAGCCTCATGCAAAGCTCCAGCATCCACATGACCTTGTTTTCTTTCATGCACAGCTCTCTATGGCCCCAAGTCTGAAGTGGCCCAGTACACACACACAGGCCTCTTACCACAAACCATGGTGATAACCGACACAGCCAACCTCAGCACCCTGACCAACCTGACACCAGCTAAGCAGGTAACAGCACATGCCTTTGTTCCCCCACCTTTAGAACTGCAGGCAGCTCCTTGCTTGTCAGAGGTTTTGGGTGTGTGGTGTCTGTGTCATCCCAGCAGGACCACCTTTCTTATCTCCTCTCTGGTGCCAGCTGCAGTACTGGAGGCACTAGAGAAAGCTCCTCACTGCATCATCAAGGAGGATTTAATTGCCCCTTAGAAACAGCACCTGCTCATCTCTTCTCTCACGCCTGTTAGAAGGGATGTAGAAGCCAGGCACTGTCAACTCTCTCTTCTCTAGGCATTCACCCCTGACTCAGAGACTCACACTGAGTCTGGGATGCACACACCAGTGTCACAGGCACCAACAATCCACCTACAGAACCAGGACACCACCATCCAGCACCTTCAGCCAGGCCCGCGCCTCTCCTCGAGCCCTGCAGGTAAGAGCAGCAGCCACTATTGTCTCAAAACATATATTGCCCAGTTTCTCTTCCCAACACTGCAAAACCCAGTTAGGAAATGGTAACTAGGCTCACAATTCCCTAAGAGGGCTGTACCAGTGGCCTGAAGGGGTCAAAAAGCTGGTACAAGTTAAAAATTCAGAGTACATTCTATGTAAGGCCAGACTGTGGGAATGGGCTCCTTCAGAATCTAGAGAGGAAAATAACCTTAAAAATATTGGCAGTGTCGATGAGTATCCAGTCCTGTGGGCAGTTTTCAGGGCTGAAAAGTCCAAGGCTCCCTCATGAAGACACTCCAGTTGAATTTTCCCAGTTCTAAGAGAAGGACTATGAGATCAACTAGAATCCTCAAAATGGAACTCTCAAAGTTGCTGCCCTCAGTGTTTTCAGGACCTGTGTAACAGCATAGACAGACAGACAAAAGGAGTTAAGCCCCTATGCCAGCGGAGTGCAGCCATGCTGGAAAGGTGAGGGTGCACACACAGGGTAAGGGGCCTGCAGTGGGAACTGTACTGACCTTGTGCCTGTGCCTTTGGCAGTGTCCTCCAGCAGCCTGGTGCTGTACCAGAGCTCCGACCCCACCAACAGCCACAGCCAGCTGCTGTCATCCACCCACAACGTCATCGAGACCTTCATCTCCACACAGATGGCCTCCTCCTCCCAGTGATCACCACAGCTGCCCCCAGGGTGACCAAGGTGCAACTCCAACCGTGTTTGCCATCACTGTCTCCTCTGTCATCACGGGCAGGAAGGGCTGCTACGCTGAGCCAGCTCCCACTGCCTCACACAAACCCCTGCTCAGCTGCCTCCAGGAGAACGTCTCAGGCTCCAGACAGAAGCCATGGAAGATGATGCTGGCACTGCTAAAATCCACTGTCCCTCCCCAGAAACAGCAAACCTAAACCCCACAGGCCACCACAGAATGACCAGACATCCTTTTGTGGCTGCCCAAGAGGGAATCCCACCAAGCCAGGGATCTGACTGAAACATGGCAGCAGTGCCAGGGCCTGGACGGGGCTTTCAATTCAGCTCAGCTTTCATCAAGCTGGGCCTGTACAAACCTGCCAACACCAGACTAAGCCATGAAGAAAAGAGCAAAGCTGAGCTGCCAAAGAAGGGACACCATCTTTAAAACACTCTCCTGCATTGCTGAAGGAGCACCAATAATAACAATAACAGCACCTTGGAGGCAAGAGAGAGAACTTCGTTCCTGACTTTGCAATGAAAATCACCAAGAAACACATTTGGGAATGGCTTGGCACAAACCTATCAGTGTGGGATCACTGACTACAAGTTACAAATCCTTAATTACCAACCAAAGTACCAAACATTTTCAGTTACAAATGACCTGCTCTAAAATCATGCTAGCCCAGTGGAAATGGCTTGGTTATTTTTGATATAGCTCTGCTTTGTTTTAAATGCAGAAATTAAAATTTAACAGCAACAAGGAGATTCCAGTTCTCTGCATTAACCCTGTGGATCCTCACCTCATGTGACTTGCTGAACGATTTGGAGGATGGCATTCCCCACTGGTCCCTGACACAGCACAACATCTGGGAGGTTCCCAAGCTCCACAGAGAGTAGAGGTTCCTTCAGCTTTCTCTATAAACATGTCAGCTTGGATTCACTTTACAGAGCATGGCTCATTCTTGGCTTCCTTGTAGGCTCGATTTATTAGCTCTTGATATGAAAATAATCACCCCAGGGTCTAAGAGTCTTGCCTGCACTAAGTGTAGGGTTTTAGTCCCAAGGATCTACTTATATAATTCCTCTTCTAATTATTCCTCTCTATTTACTCACAGTGCTTACATCACTGATGTGTCATTAGCCATACATGAAGAAAGCCCCAGTTAACAGGTTTTTGTGACTGAAACTGAGCTACTCTTTCATCTGTGAAATGGATGAAAAGCCCTAAGACTAGAATATGCTCAAGACTCTTAAAAGGTTAAGTTACAAGGGAAAATTAAAAAAGGAAAAGCCTAACAATGAAGTTTTCAGTTCTCATATCTGGAAATCACAAAATTGCAGATGTCCATTACAGGTTTCATTGAGAGGAGCTTCCTCTAGACACCATCAACAACTTCAGTCATTAGATTCTCTGAGGAGTTTTATCCTAGAATTGTTTCCTAATTTCCCATGTGCATCAGTTGAAAATATATACATAACTTCCAAATAGCACAAAAGTAATCTTAAATCAAAAGGTAACATTTAAACCAATATGCATTTGAAAGCCCAGGTCCAAGCTGCAGTACACTGCAGGTTTAACTGCCCATAAGACATAAGTAACTTGTGCTGGCACATTCAGTTAGATTACAAGACAATTTTCTACTTGGCTTTTCCATTTTTGGATTTCTCTAATCTGGCTTTCTGGTCTCCTGATTGGGGCAAAAAAGTTGGATCTACTGAAACCCAACAATCTTAAAAGAGAAGATGAATATTTATTAGTAATAGGTAATTTCCTGAAAGGCTGGAACTGAAGCACAAACAGACTAAGAGTCATACCAAAAACCACCAAACCTCAGTATTTTGGAGACAAAAGTCATAATCAACCCAACCAAGGACTGAAACAGGGTAATTTTTAAATTAGGCTCAAGTCCTTCCTGTAGCAATTTCATATCAACTCAAGAGCCACCCTCAGCCATCTCTCTCTGCTGGGGAGAATCCAAATACACCAAGAAAGCCACTCTTGTACAAAACCTACCAAATTAAATGAGTCCAACAGAATTTAATAACAACAGATGCCACAAAAAACTATACATGAAAAAAAAAATGTCAGTGGACACAACTGAACAGCAGGACCCATTTATACCAACCCTGACATCAGCTCACTGCACACCATTTATGTGCTGGGGCCCTGCAGAGGTGCAGATTGTAGAGGGATTAGTAACACTGCAGGTTTCAACAACAGGTTGTTATGATGATCACAGGAAAAAAAATAAGGGGGCCCTGGTATCTGAAAGGATGCTTTTGATAAATGAGTCTCCCACGGGCTGGAGTTATTCTTAGTAGGCGCCTACAAGAGGCAAAGAGAAAAGGGAGTTGATCACCTGTTGCCATGTAAACCAAATTCAATTCATCATGTGCTTTCTCCAGGACACCAGATTTGGTTTTGTGATGTGAAGAGGCAGAGCAGGAGGGATGCAGCTGTGATTACACCCCTCTGTCACACAAGTCTGGCACAGGATTTCATCCTTTTAGGCTTGGCCTGCACAAGCAGCAGCACAGACAACTGCTGTGTGAGAAGAACAATGTTCCCTTCCTCAGGGGTGCCAACAGCACAGGAAGTCACTTAATTAGTCTCTCAGGCCACTGAGCTTTTAGAACAGAAGCTTTGCCAATTAATTTTCCCTCCTATCTAGCAACTCTGGTTGTTGGGTTTTCTTTCAGTTTCCTTCATCCATCACAACCACCTGCTGTTTGCAGAGTAAAATCATCATTCGAATTTTTTCTTCTTCTTTTTCTTCTTCACAGCTCCTGGCAGCACTGAGTTGTCTCCATGATTGCTGTTCTGTCTCTCCTGCTGTCCATTTGCAGACACCAACCGAGGCAAATCTTTGCAGATCTGGTCACACTCTGCTGGGTCTATTCTTTTCTCTTGAATATTGTTCTCTCCCTTAATTTTCTTCTTCTTCTTCTTCTTTTTTTTCTGGTTGTGCTCCACACAACCCTGACTCTGATCCTGGCTGGAATCCTGGGACAGTGCAGGAAAAGCACTTTGCTTCAGAATATCTGCAGCTGACACAGCAGCCTCCTGGAACCTTTCCCACTCCTGGTCACTGTCCGTGTCACTGGGAAGGGAACAAGAGGGAAGGAGGTTGTGTTACACTTTTGCCTTGAATTCACCCAAAACTCAGAGCAGCAGAGTAATCTGAGATGAGAACACGTGATAAACACCCCCTGGCTCTGGGACTCCCACACCTACAGTTTGCATTTAACCAGATGGAAGGCCAGGGTGTTCTTTACACACACAAGGAGGGGAAAGAAAATCTCCCACAAACATTTCTAGTTCCCCCAGCACTAAAAAAAGCAACAAAATTCTGGTCTAGTCATGAATAAGAGTCATGAATATACACTTCTCCAGCTTTTCAGCTTCCACTTCCCTTGTGGGAGTCCCCGCTGCCTCTGAAATGTGGGATGCAACAGCCCTTGAGGAGTAAAGCAGCTGCCAGCACCTCACCTGGAGCTCACTGGGCGCCTTCTCCTTGCTGCAGGGCAAGGCTCTGGTTTCCCACAGTCTCCGGGGACAGAGGAAGAGAAGAGCCGAAAACCTGAAGTATGGGAAGGGGAATTTTAGGCATGATATAAAACAGAGGTGAAAGCAATCAACTGCCATCTCCCTGGAAGCCTCTCCTCTCAGTAACTGCTGTTACTGTATTGCTGCAGTGCTTGACAGCAGTTATTGGGAACTGTGTGGGCACAAAGGTCACAGCTGCAAAGCAACAGCCCTCACAGGCACTAAGGAAAACCTTTTACTGCAAATGTTTATTAGTTGGGTGTACAACTAATTAGTGGTGATGGACAGGATCCATCCCACTTGTCATCACTGAACTAACACAGCCACAGCAGCTGAGACTGGAACTCACCATCATCTGCAGAGTCAGACTGTGGCACAGAGGTCTGAGAAGGTCCTGATGAGTCCTTCAAGACAGTGATGAAACTAAACAGAAAACCCCAGTCAGATCTTAGGTTTATGCAAACTCAGCTCAAGTTGGATAGTTCTGGGAAACAAGACTAGAGGGAGATGTTACACTTTTTTGTTAGTGAGGCTGCCTCGGGTCCCTGCTTTCAGGGCAGACCAGGCCTTCTTCCCTCAGCAACATACCACAGGAATGATTTAAAAGCAGCCTTTCTAAAGCCAGCTCTAAACACCAGGAATTCTAGTTCTCCAAGGCCATATTTACACAATGAACAGCCCAGACAGAGGCCCACTGCCAGCACAACCCCGAATCAGGCACTGCTTTGACTGTAAGAACAAATGGAAGATTCCCATGCCAGCCTTTAAATGACCAAAGTGCTACGGTTCCCAAATTTGACTTTTTTTCCTCCCCACAGCACATTCACCACAGAGGCAAATGGCCACAGGCAGTGCTGCACAGGATCTTTACCAGAGGGGCACAGCACATCAGCAAGGTTAGATCAGGGAACACTGGAAGCTTGCACTAAATACAGGAATGAAGGAGACAAGATGATGTTGAATTTCCTGGGTTAGCACACAAAAGGCATCAGTGTGGCTGATCCATAGAATAAACCTTTTCAGCCTTGCCTGCCCGTACCTGTCCAGCATTGCTCCCAGTTTCTTGGCCACGTGTGCTCTGAACTCTGGAGTTGTGTGGAGCTCGTTGTCACCCTCCTGGCGGCCGTTCACCTCCCGCCCGTTTAGAACAAGAACAAGGATTATTCTCTTTCAAGGCCAGAAACACCTGGTGCCCTCACCCAAACAGGAGATAACAGACTGTAATATATGTAACTGCACTAATTCCTTCATGGGACACTTACAGAGCTGAGTGGTTTCTGACAGTGGAACTAAGGCTGTAAATGACAGCAGCAGTAAGTTTTCAACATCTGTATCTCCCTGCTGGTAGAGGGCTGTACTTCATAAAATTTTACTATCTTTTTCAGATTTAACCATAATTTCAGATTATAGTTGGGTTAATTCCCAAACTGTCCTTTTCACTGTCATTCTCCCTTCCAGTGACAATTATCACAAAGCATTAACTGTAAATAGCCCAAATACAACACGAATTATTTTTTTTTTCAGTGAAACATAAAACTCTGAAACCAGAAGCAAAAATACCTCAGGCTTGACTGATCCTTGGGCTGTAACCGATCCTTCCTAAAGCCACCTTAAAGGGAAGAAGCAAAGGCACGTTTAAAAGACCTGCTCCAGAACCTCTTTAACGACCTCTTTAACCCCCTTCAGTCACATGTTATAGCATAAAGAATCGTGCCCGAAAGACAGCTCTCGCCCACCTTTCGGGGGGAAGACAGTTATGAGAGGAAAGCGAAACTTGGCTCCGGCCAGTCCTGCCGGGAAGGGGCTCCGGGCCGGGCTGGAGGCCGGGCACGGCCTGGGCAGGGCCGGCCAGGGCCCCGCCCGGCTCCCACACCGGCACCGCGGCACAGGGGAGTCCCCGGGGCCGGAGGCGCTGCGGAGGGGCCCGGAGAGGAGAGGGAGAGAAGAGAGGAAGGATAGAGCAGAACACGCGGAGAGCAGAGCGCGGCTGTTCTCGGCCCCTCACCGCCGCGCGGCTCTGCCCGTGGTGCCGCCACCGCCGCCTGAGCCGCACAGTCCCAGGCGGCCTCCCGGAACCGCACCGCAGCCTCATCGCCGCCCTCCGAGTCCGAGCTGCTGCCGGGGTCGCTGTCCGGGCCCGAGCCGCCCCTGGGCGCCGCCATCTTGCAGGCGCGCGGCATGCCGGGAGCTGTAGCCAAAGCGGGGCACGCCGGGAGCTGTAGTCCCGCCGGGAGCTGTAGTCCCACCGGGAGCTGTGGTCCCACCGGGAGCTGTGGTCCCACCGTGTCTCGTGAGCTCCCCCCACCCAATTCTCTTGACGTACCCAGTGACTAGTCCGAGCTGATCTGAATTTCACAAGTTCATCCTT
>JAWWLV010000038.1:3055164-3085807 GCA_035041135.1 Platyrinchus mystaceus | reverse complement strand
TGGGCGCCGCCATCTTGCAGGCGCGCGGCATGCCGGGAGCTGTAGCCAAAGCGGGGCACGCCGGGAGCTGTAGTCCCACCGGGAGCTGTAGTCCCACCGGGAGCTGTAGTCCCGCCGGGAGCTGTGGTCCCACCGGGAGCTGTAGTCCCACCGGGAGCTGTAGTCCCACCGGGAGCTGTGGTCCCGCCGGGAGCTGTGGTCCCACCGTGTCTCCTGAGCTCCCCCCACCCAATTCTCTTGACGTACCCAGTGACTAGTCCGAGCTGATCTGAATTTCACAAGTTCATCCTTGTGAACATCTGGAGGATATGGCTCCTACCTTTGGGGCCTTGTTAAATTCTTTTTAATCAGTTACTACACTGAGATGCCAAATTTTTGTTTGAATGCAGAAGCTGTACCAAATCCTGCTGCTTTACTGACTGGTTGAAAATGAAGAGTGCTTTGTCAGAGAGATTTTCACAGGCAGCAAATACACTGCTCCTGAGGGTAGGACTGCCTTGTGTGCTCCCCATGCCACCACCACTACCATGTTGACACACCACATCTTCACCTCAACTAGAAATTTTACAGTGTGATACATCAACACATTTGGCAACTCCGGGGGGGCTTCTGGGCGACCCCTTTGCCATGGGTTTTGCCAGGGCTCTGTGCTGCCAAGAGCAGCAGGAAGGCTCAGTAGAGCTGTTTTTATACTGCTGAACGCTCCTGGCTTGCACGTTCCACCCTTCACACTAGAGATGTGCAGTCTCAGCCAACGTGTGAGACAGGCCTCTGACAATATCCCTGGGCTCTTTCCAATAGTCTCCCTTGGCACTAATCCCCCTTAAATTCTTAACTAATGCCTCATAAGGCTCACCTTTACCTGGTTTAAGATTAACCCATTCTCCACTGTGTAAAACAAGCAATTTTGGGCTGTTTTGTACCTTGGAGTCCTCAGGGCTGGTGAGGTGCTCTCAGAGCTGGGACACACTGTTCAGACGTGCCTTCTCAGGCATCTCTCAGTTCTGACCCATTCCTTCAGATCCCAGGTCACCTCCTCTCCCTGCCTTTGGTCCCTCTGACCCTGGGGTTTCTCACAGCCGTACAAATACCTTTTACGAAGCTCTAGTACCTTTATCAAGCTCTCTATTTCCATCCTAGAGATGCTCCAGTGCTCCAGTTCTAGTGCTCTGCTCACATTTGTTTGTTCACATCTGAACAACTTGTTTCCCTCAAAGCTCCTTCCTTTTGCTTCCCTCTCTCCCTCCGTCCGCATTCGGTACGAACTTTGCGCTCTCCCCAGAGGCCGCCGTTTGGACACCTCCCCCGGCAGCCAAACCGGGGCCGCCGCAGCGCTCGGGGGCGCGGGCGGGGGCTCGGAACGGGCCGAGCAGCCCCGGCCGTTCTGCCGGAGCGGAGGCAACGCCCGTGCGCGGGGTCTGGGGGGGCGCCAAGGCCGGGAGGGGCCGCCGGGGCAGCGCCAGCGGGCCCGGGTGCGGGGGAGCCGCGGGCGGTGCCGGGCGGGCGGAACGGCCCCGGCCCCGGTCCCTTCCGCCGGCCGCGCTTCCGGGCCGTCAGGTGACGGGCGCGGGCGGAGCGGCTGCTCGAGCGGGGCTGCGGGGCCCGCACCGCCGGTGAGCAGGGCCGGGCCGGGCCGGGGGCGGCGGGGGGAGCCGGGGCCGCCGTGAGGCTCCAAACGAGCGGGGTGGGGGCGCGGTGGGACCCCCGTGGTCGCCCGGTGGTTCCGGGGCCCCGGCAGGCCCGGCCTGCGTCCGGGCCCGGCGCTGCCGGCCGGGGTTTGCCCCGAAACCCCGGGTAGGGTCCCGCAGAGGGGCCGTGTTCGCGCTGCGGCCGGGCCGGACCCGCTGTCGCGGCAGAAGGGTCCGGCTCTGTGTGTGTGAAGGGGTCTGGCGCTGGGAATATCGCGGGCATCAGCTTCTAGTACATGGCATTACTAATATTTCGAGAATTACTTATATGTTGAGAATCGCCTATTGCTTCTTAAACCACGTCATTGCTGTCGTATTTGGTGTTATTTTCACGTTTTCTGCTAACCCGGTCAGCCCAGCACGTCCCTGTCACAGCGCTGCAGCCCAGCTCGGGCAGCGTTACCTCACTGGTTATAGCAGTGCTCTTTGTTTGGTTTGTTTTTTTTTTCTTTTTCCCTTTGGACTTTGTGAGGTAAGAGGATAAAATCTTTGTCGAAAGGTTTTTCTTGGGGTCTATATTAAACCTTTATGGAATGGATAAAAAGGTAATTACTTTAATCGCTTGGGGGTTTTCACTGTTTGCGTTCGTGAAGTGGCTGGAATCCTTGGGGTTCCCAAAACAGCCCCTCAGCTGGGCCCTCATCCCGGGAGCAGAGGCTGTAACACGGACTTACGTTGCAGAATCCCAATTAAAGAAACGAGGCCAAGCAAGGGCATATTGGGCTGGAAGGCAAATGGCTGGTTTTGCAAGAGCAAGTGATCACATGAATTTTTGGGACCACTTCGTCCTAATACTGAAAAGCTGGTGCCTAATGCTGTGCAGGGTAGGAAGTGAAAAGATGAACTCGGGAAATGTTCCCAAGGAGTTAAAATGTAACGTGTTTTGGAGACAGAAGAGAGTAAAAAGGTATCTAGAGATAAATGAGTATTTAATGATTAACAGGACAGTCATGTTTGCTAAGAATATTTAAAAATGACTGTCAAGAAGTCAGTGCACTTTCTTCTAGGCCCTGTCAGCAATTATCAGATGAGGTGACCTGGTCGTTGTACTTGAAGCCCGGACAATTGTAATAGGTTAGGTATCAGATTTTTGTTAGACTTTTGAGTGGGTGTATTTATACTAGTCTGAGTAGTAGTTTTAGATTGAGATAGAATTTATGATATTAATATTCCTTTTATAAAATTTGTCATGTGTCAGAGAATGTCACTGTAGTGATAAGAAAAATAATCCAACACATTTTCTTTTTGATTTAAAGTGCAAAAGGTTCAGGAACTAAATCCGAGCTTGTTTCGCAAACAAACTAGATTTGGATTATTTCAATTTCAGTAATCCTAGATAAAGTAAGTTGGTTTTTTTTTGTATGCTTTAACTTGTAGTGGAAACGCTGCCAGTCTGGCTTGAAGTGTTTCTCCTGTGTTTTTAGGGTTGGGTCAGTGTACCTTGGCAAATGCAGTCATTTCTCATTTGCTGGGTTCAGAAACGTGACCTGTGACAGCAGCCATTCAGCTCCCGTGTTCCTGGTGTGCAGCTGCCCCCAGTAGATTTACAGATTTAGTTTTTAAAGTGTTTGAGTAAAAGGTCTTTCTTGCTGCCAGTTGGTGAGATCTGTACCCAGTGCTTACACAATACATCTAAAATACTAAAACAGACCTTCCCCTGCACTTACCCCCATCGGGGACCTCCTGAGCTCCCGGTTGTCCCCGTGTCTCACGTGCCTCTCTGAGGACCAGTTTCACCATCTCATGTACCTTCACCTCCATGTCTTCAGGAGGCTGACTTGCAGGAATGCTCCTTGTTTCTTAACTGTTCCTCTGCTTGATTCGTGGGTGTAGTAAATGTCAGAAGAGCCTGTTGGGATATCGTAGGGGCCATGATTTAAAGGAAATAAACAGCTAATATAGGTGGCTTTTAAGTAACAAAGATGCTGTTTTCCTGTCAATACCTAAAGAGCAAAGAAGTAAGAAGGAGAAAAGACAAGATCTTTGAATGCCCTCAGTTAGATATCAGCTGATTTTTATATCCTTTCAATTGTTTGCTCAAGATGCCTCTAGGCTTGATTTGGAGACCAGGGTTTGGCAAAACTCCACTGGCATCTCTAAATTCTGTTTACTTAACCCCAAAAGTCATTTTCTTTCCCAGTGTACTCACAGTCTTCCTTCTGAACTCTAAATCAAAATGAGAATGGGGTAGGTTTGGCCTGTTGTCATGGTTGTTGGGTTTTTTAGTGTGTGGTTTGCTTATGGTTTATTGGTTTGGGGTTTTTTCCCCTAAAGAGTTTTGTCTCAGAGTTGAGGTAGTTCAAGTGACAGTTCAACAATTTGGAGCTCGTTCTACACTCAGAGGAGGTGAATTTGCAGTTGAACATTGACATCAGGATCCGCAGAGTCCACTCACCAGTGACACAATATATGATTAACAAATGTAAATGAGCCATTGGATGCTGTTTCACGTTTGCTTCTCTGCACATGTGCAGTGGGACTGGGATGAACAGACCCCCAGCAGCCCTTGTTACAGACCTGGGTGTGTTAAATTATATCCCGGGGACAAAAGCAAATATGTAAGAAGGCTTCTCAGGATGAGATTGTTTATTTTTACTGTTTTGTTTTGATATATTTTTGATATTTTAAATTGGTTATATCCTAATAGGTCACTGGGCCCAATCAGCCGGTGGACAAATAATTAGGAGGGGATCCCCAGTACAGACTAAGGAATGACCCTCTTCTGGGACAGGAGTTCCAGTACCTCTTGTGTTGTATCATTTTGACCTTTCTTCTGTCTCAGCCATTTTATTTCATTTCATACTGATATTTCAGTAACTTAATGATTTATTAATTTTTCATAGTTACTGAAAGCTAAGGGTTTTTCAGTAGGTGCTGGTGAAGATATAGATTTTATCTTTTTTATGAGTTTCCAGATTTGTGGTGTTAAATTTATGGAATTTAATTTGTAGAAAATTATCTTGTTCTTCCACATTGGTTTAAGGAACACAGAAATTAATTTATTTGCCTCTTCTACATCCTTTTCTTGTGTTATATGTTAAGATATAAGAGCCAGACATTTCTTGTGCCCATTCCATAAAGTGATGTTGTGTTTTCACAGTGTGTTGAACTCCTTAGTTTTAAGGAGGTTTTCTCAATTTTGATATTTATATATATAGGTCCAGCTTGGTGAGTTTTCACTTAAACTACTGAGCAAGACAGGCTGAAGATTCTGGTAGTAAGGATGTGTGAAAAATCCAAGTGTCTGCAGCATACAGTTTGTGGGCTGGCAGCATTCCCATCTGCCTTGAACCGACAGGAATTTGAATTCTGTACAATGCACTGAGTGTAAATGAAGTCATGGTGTGAAACGCTGGGAGTCAGCACTGCTGAGAGCAGCGTATGTTGAAGTGCAGCATCTGTGAACACAGAGCTGCCCTCCTGGGACACTGTGCAAAATGATGTAACTGAGTGAAAAGGCTCTGCAGGAATACATTCCACTTGCTGGAACTCAGTGTCTCTGCTGCAATACTTCACCAGGCTGGAGTGTGAGGCTTCCTTGGCTGTGCAGTGGGATTGTATGGTATGAAAAAAGCTGCTGGCAGCAACAGCCAGAGATCCTGAGGTTTTCTCTTGCTGCCCTGCACCTGTGCTGCAGCTCTGCTACAAAGAGGGGACACCAAGGGAAGCCTTTAATGCCTGTGGGGTGAGTTTGCAGAAAAATTCTTCTGAAAAATTCAGGTTACCCTTTGAAAGTGCTTCACTGTTTGTACACTTGCAAAAAAGGTCAGATAATCACCTGTTTCCTTCTCATAACCTCAACTAAGTATTCCTGTTCCTGCAGCAGTAATGTAATGTCAGAGTTTCATGGAAAGCACAGTGGAATATTTTAAACATTTTTGTTTTAGTGAATTAATATTTGTAACTGCTGAAACTCTCTTAGTTCTTAGATTAAAAATATTACACTGTTAAGAGTGTTTGTTTCTGGAAATGTAAATGCCTTGTGCTGAGTCTCAAAGATTTAGATACTGTGGAATTTACATATCAAGGAATGAGACTGTGGAGGTTGTTGCTACTGAAATAAAATAAATGGTGTTCTCTGATAAATACGATGATGTTCATGACTAATATTATCATTAATATTCCAAACTAATGAACATTGAACTTCAAACTCTGCATTGTCAGTCTGTCCAAACTGAGAATGGCTTCATGATTAAGTCCCATTTCAGACTGCATTTGCAGTTCTAACTTGTGTTGAATTTTGGAAGAGCATGTGTGACTAGGTGAGCTCATTCCTCTTACAGCAAATGGCATTTTTGAGAAAATACACAGGGTTTGTTTTGGCTGTGGATCTCAGTTGCTTATCAGTAACAGTAAAATACAGGTCACACACCAGCCAGGTCATACTACAGGACTGCAAAGTAGCTTAGTTTCTAAAAAAAGATCCCTCTTGGCTATGTTAAACTAAAACCATCAACAACAGGATTCAAGAGCTTCTTAGATAAATCACTACCAGTTTGGAACAGGACCAGAATGCCATGTTATAATGCCAAGAAGTTTGGTTTGTTTGGCTTTTTCCCTTTCTCTCTGCTAGGATCCAACAGGAAAATTTCCTTGACCTTGTGTCTGGGTAGTTCTTGAGGATGGCAAGCAAAGGACCCACAGCTTCTGCATCAACCAAGAGCTCCAGCACTGGAGGGACCAGTGGCAGCAGCAGTAACGGTCCTGGGGACAACACTAATCAGGACAACACTTTTGAATGTAACATCTGCTTGGACACTGCCAAGGATGCAGTGATCAGCTTGTGTGGGCACCTCTTCTGGTAAGTGCTCCTGCCCCCACAGCTCAGACAGAACACCATCCAGCTGATCCCACAGAATCCTGTGCTTTTTGTAATTTCACATGTCAAATGTCCTGTATAAAATGAGTAAGGACCATGGGTTTGGTTTAGGAGAAGCAGTGTTGTTCTTTGCTCATGGTCCAGGAGTGGGTTTCTTGCATGTTGAACTTCCTGTACTTCTGGCCATTCCTGGAAGGGTTGGACTCGATGAGCCTTGTGGGTCCCTTCCAGCTCAGAATATTGTGATTGTTGTGTAAAAGCAAACAAGCAGCCCCACACAGACAGTTCAGTGCTTATTGACACTGCTTGGTGTCGTGTGTTATGTTATTTGTGCTGTCTGGCCTAGCACAGACATCTCCTTTAGACCTTTCTAACCTGTGCAGACCTAAACCTGCCTTTGAATCCAGGTTATGGAGGCCCAATTGTAGTTTTTCCCACAGGTTTGCTCTTTTTTCCTTTGAAACCATAAAAAAGAAGAAAAAAATAGGCAATAAGCTTTTCCATGTGGCATATTTCTCTTTTTCCATGGTGTTGCAGTTGTAATAGGAACTTTTCAGTCCTTTGATCTTACATGGAAATAATGCACAGCACAGATATAATACATGTGCAGCATTTCTAATTTGGGTAACTTGGTTTGAATGTACTCTTTCTTGAATGTTAGGAAGTTTTTAAGGATTGACATGGCCAAATGTGGGGGTTTAGGGGATTATTTTACACAGTAGGCTAAATCTTTAATAAAAAGAGGCCTAAAAGAGCATTTCTTTCTGTGTAAATGTACGTAACATCTGAAAAGCCAGATTTTTATTTGAGGAGGTGGAAAATCACTGGCTGATGGCTTGTTAAGATAAAATTAGATTGAATTATTGCACAAAGGGATCTGGAAGAATGGAATCTTAAAAATAGCATGTGTCTTGTCTGAATAGGGTTGTCGTGACCATTTTGAAAGCAGATGGCTGTTTGCAGCTTTGTCTTGTAGCCTTGTTTTCTTTGACCCTTTTTTAATTTGCCATATTAATTTAATCTGTATAATGGGAATTTTTCTGCCCTGAGCAACTGGGTCTGATCTTAACAGCTGACCCTGCTCTGAGCATCCTGTTGGACTACAGGTTACATGAGGTACCGTCCAGCCTGGGTTATTTCATGACTCTATGAATGTGGCTGATGTTTCAGCTAAATCTTTTGAGATCCTAAAGTCTCATTACTGACATTTTGCTCATTTGCATCTTAGCTCAGAGGTATCTTTTCATGATATCAGAGTAGACAATTTGCACAGTGAACCCCAAGGTTAATGCAGCCTCTGTGTGGCCCTTTGGTTTGGAAGAGGATGAGGAATTGAAGGGAATATGCACAGAACCACCTTTGCAACTTAGATTGTGTAACCTGAAAAAACCAGTGGAGATCAGTCTTGGGCTGTGCTTTCAAAAATTACTTTAATGGGAGGTTACAGAACTGGCCCAGCTGGATTCCAGGGTTCTGCTGTGGCCAAGCCGTGCTATCCGTGTACATTTGTCGGGTCGAGTTGTCAGTAACTAATTCTATTTTCCCCCTTTTTCTGCTCTGCGAACAAATTGTCCTGGGAATGCTCACAGTTGGCCTTGTTTACACCAGGTAAGACAGGTTTCCTTTTTACTTTGTCTTTCATCAGCTCCTGTTGCTCAATAAAGCCCTTGGTTCTCTGGAGTATCCCCCCTCTTCTTAAATGTGCTTTTCTCTCCAGGGCAATCACAACCTGCTAATGCAACTGCATGTGCAACACCTTCCAACCTGCTCTTTCAGCAACAAGAAACCTTAATTCTGTTCCACCTGAGTATTTCCAGTTGTGGTAGAATTACTGTAGGGGGTTCCTTTGCAGGTTTAAGTGCATTTGTAATGTTTTACATTGTGGTACCATTATGGAAAAGCTGGGTGAAAGGAGGGTGTCTGCACTAGCCCTGGGCCTATGGAGGATTCTTGGCACTGTTTATTTCTTCATATTTTACTCCAGGGCAGATCTGAATGTGTGCACATCAGCAAGTGGATCATACCAGAACAACAGCCAAAGTGCCAGCTCCACTTTGGAGAGTACTTGGCACTTATTAAAATGGTTTGCACTGGGGCTTTCTTTCTGAGGAATTGCTAAAGTCTCTCTGCCTGGCTGCAAATGAGGTTTGCATATGGTTGTTTCATGGTCTTTTACTAGTTTCCTTATCATGTCCTTTCTTTTAGTGGCTAGAGACCAGGCCAAACAGACAAGTGTGTCCTGTATGCAAAGCAGGAATCAGTCGAGATAAAGTTATTCCTCTGTATGGAAGAGGCAGCACTGGGCAGCAGGACCCCAGGTAAGAAACCTAAATACAACTATTTTTGTTTGAAAACTAAAGATGAAACTTTAGTTTACTGTTTTAAGATTAAACTGTCAAAGTGCTGGATTCATAAGTTATAATACTTTGTCAAAAGATAGATAGAACTGATGTTTCTGCCAAATATTTCTGGCTCTTTCAGGGCCTGGGTTTGCACACCTTATTTCATGTTCAACTGGCAATTCATTTGAATTTTAATTGGGTGTTAATTATCAGTTACAAGTGGCAGGTTGCAATGATTGTTATCTGGCTGGAGAAGCTCCTATAAAATGTTCATGCCCTGAGTTTTTAGCCTTTGCCATGGGACTTGTGTTATTCAAAAGTGCAGCATTAATTCGGGGATTTGCTGCTGAAGGTCCAGAGCTGGGGCTTGGCTCACTCACACACTGCTCCAGCTCTGCTGCAGCCTGGCCCCGTGGGACTGAGCTTTGTGGTTGTTCTGCCTTATTAGCCAGGCTATTGCAGACACTGCTGTCGTGTGTCCTTGCACTTGAGCTAATTTCACAACTTCCTGCAGAGAGAAAACTCCACCACGACCCCAAGGACAGAGACCTGAACCAGAGAACAGAGGGGTAAGTGAAGAAACAAGCTTGGGCTGAGAAGTTGTTTTTGTTGGTGGTGGTATTTATTCCTCCTGGAGGACATAGTGTGTGCTTGAGATCCTGTGTGAGGATCCTGCAGCTTACACATCTTGCTCATCCCCCAGCTGGCTGGTCATTGATAGCTGTGGTGTGGCAGAAAACTCCATTCCTACAGTACTCTTTAGCATCCCAAAGAACAGGATAACTTGGATTGTGCTTTGTGAAAATGGCCCAGTGTGGTATCACTGGAAATGTTCTTCATGCTTGATTGTTCTCCATGTAAATACAAGGAACACTTTGTTTTGAAAATCCTTTGTGGAAGTGTGTTTCCATCAGAATATACCTGTCATGGAAATACATAATTCATGTATGAACTTGGATTTTTGGCACTGAGACCTGCTTCTATAATTTCTGTGGGATGTTACTGTACCATGGCATTACAAGCAAAAGAAAGTAGGTATCTGTTGGATACATGTTCATTTGGAGAGGGATGTTTTGTTGAGGAGATGACATGCAGTGCATGTAAACAGCAGCTGGCACAGCCTGAGCAGACGTGGGAGAAGGCAGTAGGACAGTTCCTCAGCAGGACCTGATAAAACAATGGCACATTTCCATGTAACACAGCCTGGGGTCCTCAGAGAGGATTTATCTCCTCATGCTGCAGGCAAACAACTCTGCTGGGTGTGATTAAGGCACATTTCTGTGTTGAATGTGTGGGGAGCTCAGCTGTTCTCTTTCGCAAGGGAGTTTCTGCCTTATTAAATCAGCTCCTGCACCGTGTTTGAACCTTTGAGCTGGTGCTGCTGGAAGTCAGGAGGGGTCTGGTACGAAGACCAGTAGTGATGCTGCCCTCCTGTTCCCTACAAGCCCTGTACCTGCACACAGAGAGCCTTGCTGTCCCTCATAGTTTATGGCAAAGTTCTTGAGAAGAGTCACAGTCAAAAGACCAACTCCTCAAATCAAGGCTCAACCCAGATATGTTTGACTTTAATATATGAGTGAAATCATCTTTGTCCTTTTACTGTTGGGAGGTGACAGACCCCAGAGGGTCTTTCAGGACTGGTATCACTGTTTCAGTTCTGAGATGAGAGGGCAGGTTGCTGGATTACAGAAGTGTGGGCTCTCAGCAGTTTTTAAACATGACAACACTCCCTAGATCCACACACAGCTGGTTCTCCAGTAGCACGGTGCTTCTGCATGGCAGGATTCATCTCCATGCACAAGACTTGTCTTTTCACTTGATGTGGTGTTTTAGTCTGGATCCCCTGGGGTCAGTGTTGCATTGTAACTCTTCCTTTTTTCCTCCTTTCTTTATGTCTTGCATTCCTGCCCCAGGTGACTTTATCTGACACCTTAATTAGAGTCCCCCTGGTAAATTTTTTTTTGTACTATTCCTTATAATGCTCTTTGCATCCCACTGGCAATTTATCACTTCACTGAGTGTGTGAATGACGCACGTGTAGCACAAAAATCAGTGTAGATTATTTTTTTAAAATGCCTTTCTTATATGCAGCTATTAGCTATTAACATACAATATATTGTTTAGATACTCTAAATAGGATTGGTAATGTTGATTTTGATACATTGGCAGATGTCTACTACTTTAAGTTCAGAAATGTTACAGATACACTTTTGTTAACTTGTGGCTTTCAAGCAAGAACTGTGGTTCCTAGTTATCATTTTCTCAAAGTTTTGGGTTGCTCTGAAAAGTTTGCTGCTGTGTGAAACATTTTAAAACCAGGAGAACTAAGGAGATATTTACAATAGTGTGTCAGATGGAAAGTTGCCAGACAGCATGGCCTTCCTTCAGGTGTGGGACAGCCAGGGAGAGGGAATGTCTGCACTTCTACACAATATTCTGAAATAAGCTTTAAATGATTGGTACCTTTTTTGTCTCCTGCTGCTTTGTTCTCTGCAGGGATTCCAAGGCTTTGGCTTTGGTGATGGTGGCTTCCAGATGTCCTTTGGAATTGGGGCGTTTCCCTTTGGTATATTTGCAACAGCCTTCAACATAAACGACGGGCGACCTCCTCCAGGTACCAGGGATCCACCTCCTCCAAGGGTCCTGTCAAAACATGTTTTACAGACTCCCTTGTAACTTATAAACAAACAACCTGCTAAATGACAGAATGTTGTCAGCAATAACCAGTGCTGTGAATAGAAACACAACGTGAGGGCAAACACCCAGCACAGGACATGGTTTATGGCTGACACGTTTTGTACATGGGCTCATAAAGAAGCAAGTTTGTCCCTTCCATATGATTCAAAGGCCCTCCTGGGAGAACAGTGTCACTGGAGAGGGGCAGTGGCACTGGAGACTTCTCCCTTTTAATTCACATCTCCTCTGGTACTCCAGCAGACTCCCTCTGAAAAATGAGACAAATTGGACTAGAGTTTCTAATAATAAAGAGGAGTCACTAGGGGTGTATAAAGGAGACCCAGATTTTGAAAACAGCGGGAGAAGACCATTTCCTGAGGATGAGAAGGAAAAATTTAAATGTGCTCTTTACCATGAAATAATGAATGCAAAGATTGTTCCTTTTTCAGAAATTTATCTCTGAGACAGTCATCTGCATTCCACAAGAAGTAACTTTCCAGTGAAATTATGTTGCTGTTTTTAATTAACAAAAACCAGTTGGGTTACTCCAAGTGGTGACCTTGCTCTCCAAAAATTAAGTAATCCCTAGAAAACCTCTTCCCCTCTGCACTGGAGACAATCTGGCTCTGTCTGTTCTGAACAAGAAAACTTACTGCCCAGGATTTTCTGGACTTCCTCTGTGAATGGTTGTCCTGGCAAATCTTCCACCATGTCATATGGCATAGGAATTATGAGGAACAAACTCATTCTTCATGTCAGAGCTGTGTTGCCACGGTCCTGTGCTGTCCTTGGGTCCAGTTACCTTCCCTATTAACCATAGTTCAGTGTCCCCTAAAAATCTGTGGGGTGACTGAGCCAGGAGTATGTAAATATGTGCTATTGTAACAGCCATAATTTAACCAACTCCTTTATCTGTTTTTCCTTGGTGCATTTAATGCAGCAGTTCCAGAAAGGCACAGTTTGAGTTTTAGAGCTCACGTGCTTTTCATTAGTTCTCTTGGGCAAGGCTGCAGAAGCAGCTCTGACCCTTTTACCATTTCCTTGTTCGGAGGTTTCACCTTCTGGGGAGGAACAGAGGCAGCTCAGGTGGAGGTAGTGAAGTTCCTTGGGAACAGTCAACTTGGCTCAGCACTGCCTACTGTGTTCAGGATATGCACAATGCTGGAGAAGAGGAAGGAGCTGAACTGTTTTTTGTTTCTTTTTTTTCACTTCCTGTTTTCCAGCTGTTCCAGGGACTCCTCAATATGTGGATGAGCAGTTCCTTTCCCGCCTCTTCCTGTTTGTGGCACTGGTGATAATGTTCTGGCTGTTGATTGCATAAATCTTTTCCATTATTCTATATATTCATGACCAACAAGGCCACTGAAACAGTTACAAACTGCATCCCCATCCCACTTTAAACCTCTTGGTCTGGTTCCGTAGCTAACTATGGGCTTCAGGAATTGGTGGTACTACAGCACAATGAGGAATCTCGCATTTTGCACCAGAGTTGGAAATTAAACATTGGTTAAAAAGCGTATTTCAGCTCAGATATCTTGTACAACAGGTTCCTGCCACAAACCACGGGCCTAGTGTTGAGCTGTGCTCCCAGAGGGAGTGCTGCTCTGAAATCCTGTGCCAATCAGTGACACCAGGTCTGTGGGACAGACAGGGACCCCCAGGTAGACTGGGCAGGTCAGGAAACTTCTCCAGTGTGACCAGTATCTCAAGCTTTGCAACCGCAATGGATCTGCCAGAGCTGCAGATGTTATTTACTCTCTCCATCAACATCCAGCCTTCTCCAGGAAATCACCTGCAGCACTGCTGACACTCTTTGGGCACAGCATGTGGTGCAAATGGAACCAGGTCCGGAGACTGGTCCTTTTTCCTGCTGTTATTTCCCGGCGTGATGGAAACCCCTTCCTGACGTGATTCTGACGGCTGCTGGAAGAAGGGATACAAATTTATGCTGCAATTTTTTAAAGCCTGAACATGCTGGAGCCAGACACTGGAAGATTCTCTGGCTGTGGAGCTGGGTGGGGCTGGACACAGCTGCTGCCTCACCCAGCCTAGTTCCTCGCTGACCAGCAGTGTTGTCTCCCCTGGCTCTGCACAGCCCTGGGGCTGCACTTGTGGATAATCCCCTCACCCCTCACAACCTCGTCACGGTAGCGACAGTTATCCCCTCCCAAGGCTTTGAGACTTTCTACACAAGGTCATGTACTCCAAATAAAATCCTATTACAGATCCGAGATCAGCTCGTTTGGGGAGAGGAACAAAAGGCATCCTTACGTGAGGTTTGAGGTTAAACCTGTCATACTGTAAAATTGCACAGGAGGAAAATGAGATCCTGCCTTTGCCAGCACATGCACGGTAGGGAACACTTGGAAGACCTTCTCTCTGCAGGTGCACACAGCTCCGAGCCACAGCAGTACGGCTACAGCACAAGAGTCTCTGCAGTATCTACCAAAGAGTTTAATTTGAAGTGCTGGAGGAGACCACAACCATTAATGTGCTGAGGGGATATTTCAGAAGGTGAGCACTCTGTAGCCGGTTTGGAATCCTGCTGGGTATTCAGCTTTAAAGAGTACTCCTGATGTATTTGTGTAGATTCCTTCAGGACAGCAGACACGAGAGATTCCCTAGCAAGATGGACAGTTTTCATATTTCTCTGACTAGGCAATTCCATTTTTTTTTCTCTTACTGTTTTTAGATTGTTTTGATTCAGGTCACTGATAGTCTCATTAATTTCCTGCAAGATGAATATTGTGACTTCTCTGGCAATAGACAGAAAACTGACAAAACAAGTCAACAAATAGGAACTTTGTTTCAATAGCTTGGGGTTTTTCTAGTGTATATGGAAGAGGTTCCTGGGCAGGACACCTTAATTGTTGTAGAAGCTTATTTATGTGATTATAAACTGTTCACTTTTAGTGTCAAGACAGAGGATGACTGAAGTTTAACTTGCCTACCTCCAAAACTCTATCTGGCAAGTAGAATGTTGCAAAGCTTCTGCAGTGTTTTGCCACATGTGGTCGAATTTATACCTGACTGGATGATAATCTGGCACAGTATATTGCTCAACTATTTATAGTTGAAGTGGTGCTTCAGCTTTTGTTGTGTGGCACTTTTGGGAAGCTGAACTTCTGCACAGGGTTCTTCTCAAGTGCATAATGTGTAACTGGGGCCCTTTCCAGGAGAAAGGCTGTTTGTGTGGCTGTCCTGCAATGTCGCAGCTTCGGGCTCATCTCCTGCTCAGCCAGCACCACCTGCTGATGGGAAGGGAAGGCCCATGTGGTGGGAAGGGATGGATTCCTTCTCTTCTTTGTGTGGAGAAACTCGCTGCTGGGAGCACAGGTCGTCCAGGGAGGAGCAGGGTATCCCTTGGAAGCCTTTTTCCAATAAAGAGAACAGAGAACTGACTGCAATAGGTTCAAGAGGTATTGAAACATATTTAACTAACACTTATGTTTTAAAGTACGGAATTTTAATGCATTGGGGGGTGTTCCATCTGTGGGTGAGAGATATAATGGATTTAGAGGAGGCTGCAGAAACATGACTGAGAGCTCTTATTTTCGGGCAATTCCAGGATGAAATAGTCTAAAAGTGTTAACGCTTGGTTCCCCCCTTTCCCCGGTGTGCTTTTGTATGTACCCCTGCCCCGCATCCGCCCGCACACGGCCCGGACGGCTCGGTTAGTGCGTTACCGTTCCTCCTTCTCCTCCTCCTCCTCCTCACTAATTTTCACTGTTGTGAAAGTGATTTAGAATTAAAAAAAAAAAATGGTTTTACATTGACCGGAGTGCGCCGCCGTTCCTTGGCGGGCCGCGCCTCCCTCAGGGGGCCGGGGGGGCGGAACCCGCGCAGCGCCCGCCGCGGCACGTGCAGGGCGGGGCCGCGGGACAGCCCGCGCTGTCATTGGCCGTCGGCGCGGAAGGGGCGGGGCATCTGGGGCGGGGCGGCGCGGGGATTGGCGGGCGCGGAGGGCGGGCGGTGCCGATTGGCCCGCGGGGAGGAGGAGGGCGGGGCGCGGCGCTGCGGGGCCGCGGGAGGCGGGTCCAGGTGCGGCGGGACCCGCTGGCGACGGGCGGGCGGCGGGCGCGGGATGGAGGCGCTGCCAGGTGAGCTCGGGCCGGGCCGGGCCGGGCCGGGCCCCCGCGGGAGGGGCCGCCCTCCGCCACCGCGGGAGCGGGGTTGCGGGCGCGAGGCCGCGGCTCCCCTCGGCCCGTTATGTGGGCGCCGGTGCGTCGGCAGTGCCGCGGGGTGGCACCTGCGGGGTCGCTGCCTCCGGACGCCGCGCCCTGGCCGGGTGTCATCCTGTGTCCGAGGAGCGGGCTACAGCCGGCCCGTCGTTCCCGCCGCCGGTCCGCGGCTCCACGCGCGGCGCGCGGAGCTCCTGGGGGTCCCGGTGCAGCGAACCCCGCGGGGAGGCAATGGAGGTGCGGCCGCTGCCGCCGGCTCCGCTGCCCCCGGCCCCGTATCCCACTCGGGGTCCCGCGGTGCCCCCGGGAGTCGGCCGGTGCCCGCCGGGGCCGCTCCTCGCTGGCCGCCCCTCAAACATTCCTGCCGTCCTGGGGGACCCGGCAGGACCTGCTACATTGATTATGTCCGTTTGCTTTTCCTTCGCGCCGTTTCCTGCTCTGTTTTGTTCATTTCCGTCGTTTCTCCTGGATACAGAACAGTTTCGGTCGGATTTAGGACTGTTCGTTTCCGTTCTGAGCTAATCAGCCTTCCTGGGGACGCTCAAGCAGATGTAGCTCCGTAGCAGAGTCAGGCAGCTGCTGCCGGGGCACGGGAGCTCGTGGGTCAAGTCCTGTGTGATGGTTGTGGAGGAATCTGTTGCTTTTATTAGTCAGCTGTGGCGTAGTCCTTAGTCTTTATATGGCTTTAACGGGATCCAGTGACCACATTGACATGCATTTCTTGTGCTGGTGGCACTGAACGGGAGGGCAGGAAGCTGCAGGGTGTCTGGTTTGCAGGTGGTTTTGGCCTGCAGCAATTCCACAAATTCAGCTGACTTCCAGGTCTTGCCCTTCTTGGAGAGGAGAGTCTCCACTGCCTGTACACACAGGCACAGGCACGTGTGGCTTTGCCTTTTATTCCCAAGCCCGTCTGGTGTGCTGAAAAGCAATTTGCTTTATAGAAGAACACGGCTAGTGCCAGCTTTTCCCAAGTTTCTCCTAACCCTTACTCTGCTGTGCAGGTCTGAGGTCAGGTGCAGTTCTTGGTGTTCTGGAGAGCAGGAGAGCACAAGGGCAGGTGCTCACAGGTGTGGAGCCGATGCCCAGTTGGGAACTGAAGTGGCAACTTACACCATGTGTCCCGTTTGAATGAATCCTCTGAGCCCTGCAGTCTGCAGGGAGATGTTTCTGGGTGCTGCCAGTCTGCTGGAGAGAGCGGTGCCTGTGGCTGAGCAACAAGTGGTTTTCCTCCTAAATAGCTACTTGTGTAGAACATGCAAGATCTTCACCTTGGTTAATTTTAAACCTTGTCGCTGACCTACACAGTGGGGTCAAAGTGCACAGAAGGCTGATGGCTTCTGTTTTGTGTAGCTTCAAGGAACTTAATCATGGTATTGACTTGCCTGAGCAACTACTGAGTTGTAACGTTCTTTGGAAAATGGAAGTTCGTGGTTTGTGGTTTTCCTTCTCTAAGTGCACTTTTTTCCTTATGCAACCTCAGTGCAAGCAAACTGTTGGTAGCAGGAAGAAACAGGTTTGAGATCTGCTTAGCACATGCTCCTTGTGCCCTCCTGTGCTCATCCAGATCCCTGACTCTTTAGTATGCCCGCACTGCTGTTGGGATTTGGGATAGCATTTATCTGTGTGCCAAATGCTTTGTGCACGGGCTTTCATTCTGTTTTGAATGCATCTAAGTAACCAGCTCTGGGGCTTTCTGGCAGTTCTAGCAGAAACTATTATAACTCTATTATAACTATTTTAAGTATTTTCTGAAAGGGCAATAGGCCAGTAGCATCACTCTCTCTTCCTAAGTCTGACAGTAGCCTGGTGTTGGCTGTACAGCCTCTACAGGAATATTCATTCAAGTGTGTAATTCCTTCCCGGTAGTCAAGTTGTTCTCTACTGAATAAAGTTTGCCTTTCCTTTCTTTCAGTTCTGGGAAATCCATTTAATTATACAAATGAGAGCAAAGCTGTGTGCTGAGTCAGTGGTGTGGGGGAAGCAGTAGCGTGGCTTCCTGGCCTAGTGTGCTTCTCTGTGGAAATTGTGCTGGAGCAGTCAGCCTTCCTGAAATCTCTGCTCTGGCAGAGCTGTAACTGAGCTGGTTTGTGTGGAAAGTCATATTGCTTCCTTTTGCAAAATGTGAAGGAGCAGATGTCATGTCTGAAGGAAAAAGTAATATCTAAAGTGTCAGAGTTTGATTTGGGAGCTCCACTCTCATGAGTTACACACTGCCTGGTGTTGGTTTAACTTTCCACGTGTGAAGACTTTCCTGCCAGTTAATTATTTGAGGTTATTCTTTAAGAGGGAGGCAGCAATCCTTGTTTTCTCTGATGTAAACTGGTTGCTGTTTGTCATGTTATCCCTGCATGCAGGTGAAGAAGTCTGGAGATGTCTTGGGTGTGGGGACAGCATTGCTGCCGGGCAGCGCCTCTACAAGACTGTCAACGAAGCCTGGCACATCTCCTGCTTTCGGTAGGTAAAGCTTTGACCTGTTAAACCCTCCTTGTTCCCAAGCTGTTCCACTGGCTTGGGACCTGATGCTGAAGTACCTGGGTGAAGCACCAACATAAACCAGGAGCTGTTCCTGTGATCTCTGTGCCTGAGCTGCTCTGAGCCCTTGTTTTCTGACGTTCCTCAGGGCCCGGCATCCGGTCCCAGCATCAGTCAGACAGTGCCTGGCAGAGGGTGGCTGTGCTGACGCACACGGGGTACAGATAAAGTGCAAATAAGAGCTCTCACTTACTGGTGGTGGCAGAAGCCATGGGCTGAATATTTTCCTTCAGCTGCATTCCAAGGTAGTGCCCAGGCAATTTGCATAGCCCGGTTCTTTGTCCATATGTGGTAGGTGCACGGTGTTATCAGGGTGCTGATACAGGGGAGGGAGATCTTGCCTTTTGCTTTCTCTCTTTTTCAGACTCTTAAGACAGACAAGCTTACAAAATCTGTTGGATAATGTTGCTATCAGCGAGGAAAAAAAGGGATATCTGCCATGGGTTTTTCTGGTGGTAGGAGTAATGCCCCTTGTCAGTGTTTCATGAATATTCAGTCCAGTTTTCATGCTCCAGAACCACATTTCCGAAAGGGCCTATATTTTTGAGAGGGATTGAGTACCTGCAGCTTCTACTGGCTTCTGTGTTGGCTTGGATCTGGAGAGGCTAATATTTTGGATACTATCAAAGAAAAAGGGGGGAAAGGAAGCCAAAGTGTGGCTTTGGAGGAACATTTGTTGTGCCAAGATAAGCATCTACTGTCCTCGTTTGAAGAACAAAATACCCCAACTTTGTTGAAATGAGGATTATGGTTATTAGTGTATTTAAAAGAAAGAAAACATCTCATGCTGCCAAAGCAGTGCTGGCTCTGTTGATTTGGAAAATGCTGTGAGTTACAATGTCACATTAATAATCACAAATATAGCTTGATATCTTGACAAATCCCAGTATTTTGGGTTTCTGTTGGTTTGAGTGTTCATGTTTAGCTATACTGAGGCAGCATTGCTGGTTTTCTCTTCTCCCTAAAGAACTAGTATCCTGTTGTTGAGCCTCCCTGGATTCTGCTAGTAGCCAAACTCAAAGTTGTGTGTGCTGGAAGTTTGTCTTTCTTGCCATTGGATGTATTTCTCTTGTGGGTCTTGATTTGCAAATGTCTTGGTGCTTCTTGCTGTTGGGGCTGTCAGGGTGGGGAACAGCTGAGCCGGAGGCAAATCCTGCTCTTGGGGCGCTTCACAGAGAGTTTGATATTGGAGCTTATATTGTAGAGTGGAAGTTTTTGGTTGTTGGTTCTGGGTTGGTTTGTTTTATACAAGTGAAGACACCAACTTTCCTCCTGAGCTGTGTAATAACTGTTTGCATTTTGTGATGCACCTCTCGTGCTCTGTGTTCCTGCCGAGCTCTGGCACCCGGCTCAACTGCTGTGCTGTGAAAGAACAGCTGGAATCTGCAGCAAAGGAAGCTGCCCTTCCCTTTTTCCTACTTCCAGGGGAGGACTGTGCACAAAAACAAGTCTCCAGTTTGCCCTGTGTTCCTCCTTTTCTTCTGTTGTCCCCAGACCATGCTGAGCAGCAGTCTTGTGCTTGATATCCCAAAGCCAAAGTTTAGAAAGGCTCTGAGGGAAGGAGCCTTTGGCAGCTGGAGCTGTGAGTTCCGGCAGCCCTTGTGGAGTGTTTTTTACAGTCTTCCTGTGGATTAGCTGACTCCCTGGCCTGGCACATAATTTCTCTAATGCTGATTGGCACAGCTCCAGGCTCGTTAGCTCTGTTTATTCTTGGTCAGGCTTGGCTCTGGCAGGAGCTGACGTACATCCAAGTCTCTGAGGATTTAAGTTTTTGTCACTTCCCTCCTTCCTCCAACTCCGTGTGCAGGAGCTTTGTCTCTGGAACCTGCGCTTTCTCTGCTGTGGCTTGAGGGACGAGCAAATCCCTGTTGGTGTATCTGGGATATTTTAAACTGTTCCTTGGCCAGCTGGTCCTTAGGCTTGAATCCGCTGGGTTGGATCTGGCTGAGGACGTTTCTTACATGTTTCTGTCACAATGTCTGTTGTGAATTAACTCTGAACGTACTTTTGTGCCTCTGAACTCTGTTGAGACAGCACACGCTTTCAAAGGTCACTGCTTTTCACAGTTCAACTGGATTTGGCAATTGCATTGCACAGAACTTCAAACATTACCCCAAGAAAGGGAAGGAGAGAAGTGGCAAAGTGCCTTTTTCCTAGGGCTGGATCACTTTTACCTCGGGGGATTACTGGAAGAGCTTTTTTTGACCCGGAGCTTGCTGGTTTTATTGTTTTCAGTCCCAGCTTTTTTCCATATTACGAAATAGAAGATAATGCCTTGAATTACACCTTTGAATAAAGCATTATTACCAGTTTTTATTTTTGGTGGTTTGTGTTGTTTTTGTTTTCCCACTGTTAATGACAAATTAAGTTAAAGACAATTCCCACTTTCTGTAGGGATATTGCCCATTTGAATTGGAGTAGGATGGAACGAGAAAACCCAGATGTGGCTGCATGGCTTTATCTTAAGGACACAGTATTTGTTAAAAATCCAGTTTTGATTATTTGAAAATCATTAATTCAGGTCCAGCCTGTAGACTACATCCAGGTGGAGAATGCTTTTGGATACATATGAAGAAAATAATTGGAAATGGTGGTTGGAATTCCTACTGTAGTACTTTTTTAGGAAGGAAGAGAGCTGAGGTTCAGTTCCTTCCTAACCATGAAATAACAGAGGATGTACATTACCGTGGTCTATAAAATAAATCTAATTTCAGTAGCCAAGCAACACAGACTTGCTGCAGAAATCTCAACCAAAAGCCAAACCCAGAAAAACTGTTCACAGTATATCTTCAACAAAAATAACTGAAAGTGATGGATTACTGATGATTTTACAGTTACAGATTTAAAAATATACCAGTTAGTTTATACCAAAACCAGCTAATTAAAAGCTGAAACATCATCAGGAGTTTGAAGATCAGAAAAGCTCATCTTTTTTTTTTTTTTTTTCCCAGAAGAGGAAGGGGAAGCAGAAAAAATCTGTAAGAATCCAAAATTTTTCATTACTAGGTCTAAAGCCCTGGAGATGATGGTGACCAGAAACTGTTAATCCAGTTTGAACAAATACTTCTTTTTTGCTTAATACATCAGATTTTTATGGATATGCAATGCAGTGTGACCTCAGGAAAAATTCTCATGGCTTTCTTTTGTTATGACATAATTTGGACTAACTTAAGATATAAACAACTGTGTGACTGTGTGAGCTTTTGGTATCTGACTAAATATATATTAAGTATTTTTATAGTGGTCAGAGATTGCATTATTATATTTAAGTGATTGTAAGCAGTAGAAGATTTTGGCTGAAATTAAATAGCCTTGAAATAGTTAAGAAATAGTTTAACTTGTAAAGAAAGCTAAAGTAATAAACCAAAATTTGTTTAAATCACAGTAAAAACTGCCTTATTACCTGGAGTTAAGTGAGTTCCCTGACAGGCTGTTTAGGGTTCAGGTGATTGCACTCTTTTTGGATGCGTTCCTCCATTTCAGTCCCTGTTAACCTTTACTGGGGCAGACTGAAACACAAGGACTGTGTAACCCCCAGAGGGTTGTTCTCTGAATGGACACTTGGAAAAAAATGGACCAGCGTTGGCAGAGCACAGGAGAACTCCTGGCTCTGTCCCCTGCTGGTATTCTGAAGTGAATTTGAAACCAATGCTCCTTTTGACCATTTCTCGGTAGTGGAACAAGGTTAAAAGTCGTTTCTTCCCAGAATCCCTCTCTCTGCAGCGTGACAATTGTCCATGGTCAGAAAACAGCCCTGGATTAGCTCCCTGTGCATCCAGGGGATGCCCTAAGCTCCAGGCTGCTGAGCGGAAAGAGAACCACTATTAATTTGCCAGCTCTGGTGATTTGATTGTCTTAGCTGCAGTTCTCCTCTACTGAATGCCATTTTTTTTCTATTCTAAATGCCCTATTTTGTGTGCTACAGAAATAAGTTTTTGCTCAGCAAAACTTAGTAAATCTCTTTGATTCTTTTTACGTTTTGGGGCAGGGGAAGGTAAGCCAGGCAAACTTGTGGCAAGACTGTATATAGTTAAACCTGTTTAGGGGTGCAGGATAAACTAGATGACTTGTGAGGGGATTTTTCTAAATCTGTTTTCTGTTTTAGTATATCCTCTAACCATCAACTTACATGTGAAGCAAGTAATTTCTGTGGCTTAGGAATGATCAAGAAATTGGTCACTTAATCTCCAGTCACTGTAGGGTTTAGTCTCCCATACCGTTTACTAGCACTTAATCATCCTCAGTATTAAAACCTTCAGCAGAATTTTCAGAAATCCCATGTTGCAATTTAAATCAATTTATTCTAGACATCATCACAGAAAACAAGCTTTTTCCCTGCTTCTGTTATCCATGCAACCTTTTCCTGTCAGAAAGCAGCAATCGCTTCTCCCATCAGTCCCCCCTAGACAGAAGAAACCCTGGACTTACTTCTTTCTCCAGACTGTATTGTCTAGATTTTAGATCACTTCTGTTGGTTCAAACTGGCACAGGCCTTCATTTTCCAAAAGCAGCTTCCTGCCCTAAAGACAAATGGATGGATATGAAGCACAAATGTAGAGATGTGGACACATGAAGATGTAAGCAAAGGTGTATATTAAATTAATTTAAATTGTGGGGATGTTTGGTGCTTTGAATCTTCCTTTAGCTTTTCAGCTGTGAGCACAAGGCAGGTTTGTACTCAAAACAGCTGAATTTGAGAGCAGGGCAAAGATCAGTAGTGACAAAAGGCAGCTGAATTAAGGTAGAAGCAGGAAGAAAAGAATATCCTCCTCTTCCCCGTCTTCTCCAGTTTCTGGCAGTTACAGAAAGCTGATGGTAGGGCCTCAGAGGTGAGAGCTCTCCACTAATCGTGCAGAATCCTGGGAATGCTGCTTTGGTGGTGTCTTCATCAGCATTGAAATTCACCAGCTCATTATCAGATTCAGGGAGAAATAGTTGCCTTTTAGTGCACAGATCACCAGGACTGCTGAAGAGTTCACGGATTCCAAGGAACAATGAAGCACTTTGCAGGTGGCCACATTCCTCAGGGGAATCTATCAGCTGCAGGACAGCGATGACCGCCCTTTATATTTAAGGAGGAACGGGGCATTCCAATCCAAACTTTCTTTTAGTTGTCTTGGCCGCTTGTCCCTTAGGGCACTGTTATCAGAGCATTATCACATCTAGGTAACTGGAATTACTCACACAGCCCAGACTGTGGTAGGCTTTCCACGGGAGTGAGAGGGGATCCTTCCCCAGGAATTAAGCATTCTGCACATACCGAGAGAGGAGTGAGAATACAGTGGTGAAAGTGCCGGCGTTACTGCCATTAGTGCAGAAGTCACTGCTCCCCAAACCACATAGAACCTGTGAGGTTCCAGTAGGTTGAATTTCTTTGGTTTGCTTCTTAGCCCACACACATTCAGGAGATCTGCAGCCATTAGGTGAGTGTGGTGCAGATAAAAATCCTGTCTCCACCCTGACGTTGTGTTTAGTGATGTGAGGCATGGAGAAGCCTCGCTCTGTTGTTCTGAAGCTGTGCTGGTGCTTAGAAGTAATGCGGCGATGGAGGTGGGCTTTGCTTCGCTGTTTGTTTTAGTTTACTCAAGATCCCCTCTCGAAGGTACGTGCAGATCCAAACGAGATTGGTTTCAGGAGCTGACTGTGTCTTTCAACAGCAGCAAAGCACGTGTTCCATGTAAGTGCCTTGGAATTGCAGTGAGGTGTTGGGATTGTACTGAAGTATTTGGAATGCCTCCAAACTGCGCCCATGCTGAAAGAAAGGCTGGCTGCAGACTCCTCTTCCCCCGGTCCCACACGTATCCAAGTGCCTGTCTGTGCCAGGATAAATCTGTGGATGTGCTGAGCAATACATCTGTCTGCAGACATGCAGGAGCTGTGCGGTAAAGAGGGTGTTGAGAGGTTCAGCCCAACCCCAGCTCGTTTAAGATATACTTGCTATATCACGGTAGTGCTGTATGATGCAATTCTGTGGGGATAAATCTGTAATGCCTGCGACTCAATTGGTGATAAATATCATGTAAGTCATTGTCGAGGTTTTTCATGTGTTCCTTTTTATTTATTATAGCTCTTCTGGCAAAAGTTCCTGCACGGTTCTAAACCATAATGAGGAAAACAACTCCCTCCCATGTTTGCAACCTATTTTGTAGTGGAAATGCTGTCAGCGTTTGTGAGAGAAAATGCTGATGTCTGACTTCACTTGGTGAAAAAGAAAGTTGCTTCGGTGCATTGTGGCCCCCCAGAGATGGTATCAGTAAAATTACATAGAAAAAGTCCCCCCCCCACACACACCTGCTTATCAGCATTTCTGAAGTACAGTCATTCTGGCAGGAATTCAGATCTAGAATGTAGGAACATATTAACACCTTTTCCAGAGCCCTTTTATCAGAGACATTGTGTTCTCAAATAGGTCATAGAGACAACAGAAAAGGCAAGAAGTAACAGGAGAATTCTGTGTAGCCAAAAGTAACTTACTGGATGCTGCTGATGGGGCTTGCTGCAAAAGTTGAATTTTGATAAGATGTTTCCTGTTTAAATAGACATTTGACTATGTGTCCTTTGGCTTTAAGGAAGTCTTAAAATCCTTTCCTAGTTGCTTAGCTGTCTGGGTGGTTTTTATTACTTTGAAGTTGGGCTTTATCTGCTGGCTTCATTCACAGACTAGCTGGCTGCTTATCACATCTGTGGATCAAATCTTCAAAGGTTTTGTCTGAAGAGTTGGGATTTATGAGGTCACGTGGAATCCCGCTTGGAGGGCGTTCAGCCCATGGCAGCAGAATTGCGGGGCGAAGCTTTTGTCCGTAGGTGAGGCGGGCGGGAGGGCTCGGCCGGCGCTGGGGGTCTGTGCGCCGTGGGGAGGTGCCGATGGCCGGGGAAGCGCCGGATTGAGAGCGCTGGCCCCTTTTCAGCACGCAACATATAGAGAATGTGGGAGACCAGAGCGCATTCCTAGACACAGACTCACCGTGTTGCTGCTTCCAGTCGAGCTGTGTGAAATGTCAGAAGGAATTAGACCCGTGCTGGAGCTGACGAGCACGTCGGGCTCTGCAGCACTAGGCTTCACTGCACTTTTACAGCCTGGCTTATAAACGGCACTCAATGGGGGAAATGGGGGTATGTTTTCCCCTTCAGCAAGGTGCCTGCTTATTAAAAGATAAAAAAAAATAAAAAAAGGAGGAGAGAATAAAAAAGCAAACAACCCAAAAAGCTGCTTGGCTTTCTGCTTACTTCAACAGTGAGCAGCAGCTGTCAAATCTGCAGCCAAGCCTGCCTTGTTCCAGCCCCAAGCGTCCCTGGAACAGGGTGCCAGCTGAGAACAGCATCTCCAGGAAAAGCACATTGGAGTGCTCTTGCCGCTGGAACAGAGCACGGTTTGCAGGCTGTGTTCAGGCATGCCAGGCTTTGCTGACTGTACAGAAAGGGGCGGGTTCGGTGCAGCAGCACATGTTTGGTGCATTTCTGAGTGTCTTGCGAGCAGCTTTAGCTGATTAGGTCACTAGAGATCATGCTTGGCTTCAGACAAGCACAATGATACAACTGTATGTGCTGCAAGCGGGAGAGAGTGCTCTGTGCTGATTTATACCTCAGCTTCCAGTCAGGAGATGAAGATTAGGTTAAAGGATTGTAATGATCTCTGTTAAAACAGTGTTGGAAAGGAAGCTATTTTTCCTTGCCTGCAGCACACTGTGAGTTACCTCCTGAAAGAGGGTGAAGTGCTGTGAAGGCAGTACAACCCCACTCACTGTACGGGGTTTATAGTAAACGTTAATTTGACGTGTTTGGAGATGGGGCTCGTTGTCTTCCTTGACTTCTCCGTGTGAATGTGCCGCTGCTGCAGAGAAGTTTCACGTGTATGTGCTTGTATCCCGTGGCCAAAGCTGCTCACTTTCAGCGCTGAATACGCAGCCCCTCTTTGGGTCAGAGCTCCACCCCTGTGAAGGAGCAGAGCCTGCTGAAGCTCTGGAGCCGCCGCTGTCCGCCTGCCATGGCTCCTCCTCCCCTCCCACCCTTGGGTGGAACCAGGGAAGGGAAAACTTGACAATAGTTAGCAGGCAGCAGAGCTCGCAGGAACCACTGCAGCAGCATGTCCAACTAGCCCGGTTAGCAGGGATTCTGTCCTTCCCGAGGTGCTGCTGCTGCGGAGTGCGGGAGGAGATGGTTATAGCCATGGGAGCCAGGACAAGTCTGAAAAGGAATAAGCAGGCGAGAGACCTGGCATTCCTTGGGCAGCTTCAAAGAGAGGTGAAGTATCTGAATCAGCGCAAGAGTAAATGAGCCCTGGCTGCTGCCATGTTGGCAGAACAGAGCTGTTCAGAGGCAGTTGGACGAGTTTGTGGCTGAGCCGGTTTATCCAGTGTTGAAGATGGGAAGTTACTTGTCTGCCCCAGCTTACTTCGCTCCCAAGGATCCCTTTCGGTAAGTCTTGCCCAGGATTAGCACTGGACCTCCAGAGTGTTGTTTTCCCTCCTGTGATGGAATCCTAAAGTGTTGGTGCTTTTGTGCCAGGAACAGCTGGCCTCAAACTGGGATCCTGTGTGGCTTTGAGGAGGCAACAGGGGAGGTTGTTGCTGCCAACCCCTTCCCAGCTCTCAGCTGGAGAGAGTGGCTCCAGTGTGTGTGTAGCCCAGGCAGCCTCCCCTCAGGGAGCACGAGATGTAGCACCTTGCCCAGTGCCCCGTGCTTTGCTCACTGGCACAGGAACGAGATTACTGTGGCTGCTGCTGCTCCTTTTCCAAAGCTCCTTGTGCCTGGGCACAGCACAGGGTGAGCTGAGGTGCTGCTGTGGGAGTGCAGGAAGGTGACGTAACCTGCAGCGAGGCAGCACATAATCCTGTTTGAGGAATCAGGTGCTTTGCAGGTAACTAGGGATGAGCAGCACACTTCCCTTACATGGAAAGGGTTCTTCTGGGATATTTTGGTTTATTCAATTTTTATTTGTTCTTGGTCCAGTTGAACAAATGAGGCTCGAGAAAGGTGATAGCTCCAGAATCAGGCTTTGATTGCATTGCATGTCCTTGGTGAGAACAGTTAGTGGAGCTGAACACAGCCAGGCTGGTGACTGATGTGCTGATGAGGTGGATGGATGAGGAAAAGCACAGCTTGCACTTTCATTGTCTCCATCCTATCCCCTCCGCTCGGATTTGCTTGTTATTGATCCTGTTCTGCAAACACTTTTGTGCTGATTTGGGAGTAAGGAGCCTTTTGTTGAAGCGGTCTAGGACAGGAGTAAATATTGTTGTGCATTTGATGAGCTTCTTTAGCCAACTTTCTGAAACAGCATCTGCTTTCAGAAGAGGGAAAGTGAGCAGACATTCATTATTTGTAATATGTGTAGGGTATTATGCTAAGCCATAGATACACCTTCTCTTAAGTGTGTGGAAATGGTTTGGCACAGTCAGAGCTTAAACACTCTGTCTTCTAGTAGTCTGTTTTCTAGTATCTGTCCTTCCCTGTCTGGTGTCTCTTAGGTGGGCAGTGCACACGCTCCTGCTGAGGAAGCCCTTGGGTCAGCTGCGGGCTGTGCTTTATCCTGCAGCTTTCAGTCTGTGTGCCTGTGCTCCCCCAGCGCTGCCGGCAGGATTGGAACCAGGGCTCTCCCGAGCCTGTGTAGCGTTAACTGATCCCGCCTGACAGTGAGTGTGAGGGGGGCATTTTGTTAATGAGCCCTTCTCAAGGGGATCTGTCTCTTCAGTGCCAGGGAAGTCTTTGCTTCCATGAGGATATTGGCTTTCATCTAGCTGTAAAAGAGATGCCACATCAATTGAAACCAGGCTGGTTACCTGTTGTGACCTGATCCTCCTGCCACCCCCCACAAAAACCAGAGTCCATCCAGCAGCGATTTGTGAACTCTTTCTGCACCTGCTGTGCTGCAGATCACCACAACTGAGCACTGCACCCAAATGCTGCCTGGGGTTCCCGGGGGATGGCTGTGGGAGGCAGATTAACTTATTTTGTATAGCCAAGGCTGGGAAGTGAAGAATTATGATGTCTGGTCTGTATAATCAGAGCAGGGTTCTGTGGCTCCGAAAATGGTGGCTGGGCAGCAAGAGGAAACACAGCAGGTATGGCTGTTACCAGCCCTCCATGAAACTTGACTGCCATGGTTTGTTACTCTGTAATAAGAATAGCAAATCATCGAGGAGAAGATTAGTGGTTTCCAATCTATAAAAGACTAGCACGGAGGAGCATGAAATCTTCCTTTCCTTTGGTCATGGTGACTGGCAAAGGGTAGCTTGCTAAATACCTGCAACAGTAGTTGTGTTCCTGTCTCAGCTGATGTGGGCCCTGTTGCAATGCCACAGCTCTAGTGAGGAGGGAAAGGAACAAGCTGTGTCTTCTGTGATAAAATTCTGACAGCGTAACATTCAACAATCTCTTCAGTGAGAGCCATGTGGAAGAACACTGTGATGCTTTTATCATTTGGGCCAAGGCACTGAAACCATACTTGTGCTGTCAGCTAGTGTCCCACACCTGTCAAACCTACAGCCTGTCCTAGGTTCCAGAATGCGTGGTAAGTAACAAAGGTGCTGCTTGGCACTGTGGGCTGCAGCCTTGTCCTCTTGCTGGCAGAGATGAGGGAAACAGCCAGTTAGGCCCATTCCCAGCATCCAGCCTCTTTGGGACTCTGTTCCTGTTGCCTCATTGCCCAGGGTGGGGTTCTGAGCCTTAAGCTGCAAACTTGTCCTGCCCAGATTTGTTTAATTACATAGCAAAGAACTGACTGCTTGCTGGCTCCACCTCCTCACCTTCGTTTTGCTATGGGTGTGTTTCACATTAGATACCAGTGCTTATTTCCGGATGGAAGCAAAAAAACCCAAGCGCTGGGAGGTTGGATCAAACCACGGAGAAGTAGAAGAGGGGTAAAAAGGAAAGACAACTGTACATAATCCCCTGGAGCCCACCTAAACAGAGTTGAAGTTGTGTTGCTTTTGCAAAAATTTTAGATTTTCTTAGGGAGAAAAAGGGGTGGTTGAAAGTAAAATTGAGAAGGGACGAGGAAGGGAAGGTGTTGTACCTAAAACCAAGTAAATAAGTAACCCACCTGCTTGGAGAGAACTTAGACAGAAAGCCAGGTGTTGAAGTCCTGGTGGAGCAGTCTCCAGCATTGTTGTCTGCATCCCAAGTGCAGGTCTGGTCACAGCTCCCTGTTGGAAGATGTAATCACTGCTGGAGCACACACTGGTACAGGCATGCATGCAGAAGTTGGATAAGTCTGAGAGATCCGATTTGCCCGTGCTGAGCCAGATGTTCCTGCCACAAGACGATAGAAATCTTTGCTGTTAGTCTCCACTTGCTCTTTTCTCCCTCCCACTCACCCCCTTGCTCATTCAGCCAGGGGTATTTACTGCAGATGAAGCCAAAGGCCGGTGGTTGGAGGCAGAATGCCCTCTGGGTCTCCTGCATACCATGAGCAGGGTGTAACCACGGCAGTGCCCCTGGGCTGCAGTGATGGATGTACCACCTACAGCAACCATGACTCGCTGCTCCCTCTGCTCCAGACAAAATTGGCTGGGCCTGTTGCACGTGCTGGAGTTCTTTCCCATCACTTGGAGTGGGGACAGGATTTGATGCTCCTCAGCTGGGAGAACAAACACTGTATAAGCCAAATATGTTAGAAGGAGCAATCTTCCTGAGGGTAGGGTATGGCAATAAGTACTTCATGAGGTGTTTTCCCCTAAAACCAGAGGCTGCTTACAAGCAGCCTTACCCTGTTGCTTTGCAGTCTCTTGAAATGGAGCAAATAAATCTCTCAGTGTTGGAGCATGACCAGCTTCACATATCATCATGCTCATTACAAGCCGGTGGAGTTTACAAGGAATGTCTTTGGCACAAATAAGCTTTTGGGAAGCTTGTGAGAGGTGAAGTCAACAGTAGCTCTCACCTTATCCGTGAGAGCATGTAAAAAGTGCACCTCCAGTGCCACCAGTGGCTCCAGTGCACTGGGTGCCGTGGGAGGACCCCCACCGACCTAACCCCCCATCCCAGTGCAGTAACTGGGGCAGGTGTTGGGGTAAGAGGCAAAAGAAACTCTTCCACCTTTGGGGAAATGACACATTGATCCTCGAGGTGTTTCTCCGAACCGGTTATTGGTGACTAACCTGCCTGGGATCCCGGCTCACCAATGGCCACCACCAGACTTATTTGCCTTTTAAAGTCTGAGAACGTGCTGCCCAGGGCTAATGGAATAATCTTTAGTGATGCAACTGCTGTCTGTGCCTTATCTCTCCATTGTGTCACACCTTCGTGCTGCTGAAGAGGCAGGATTACTGTGTGTTCAGGAAGCTTGAACATCTGGGTTCTGCTTGTGATTGCTAAGAGGTATCTGCAGTAGAATTGCTACATCTTTTCCCTTGTTTCTTTTTTTTTTTCTTTTTTTTTTTGACGGGGGGGGGGTAGAGTTGTTTA
>JAWWLV010000038.1:3039116-3054961 GCA_035041135.1 Platyrinchus mystaceus | reverse complement strand
TGGAGGGCTTTCCTCAGAGTTAACTGGTGGGTGCAGTGAGTGTGTGGACCCCTAGGGATGAACTGCTTTGCAAACTCTCCCTCAAATGCAGAGTTTGCAGCTGCAGTTTACCTTTTGGGAGAGGTCTGCTTACAGAGGACTAGAAAAGCTTTCCACGAAGGTTGGTGCAAAACTGGCTTTGTGTTGCATAGGGAAGTGGATCCTGCCTCTCTGTGCCCCTTCCTCAACTGGCTGAGGAGACAAGTGCTCTGGCACAAGATGGTTGATGCTACAGAAACACCAAGTAGGAACACAGCAGAGCTGTCTCTGTGCTGGGCAACTCTGTGGCTGGAAACTCGCATCCAGGAAGAGAGAGAGAGCAGAGGAGCAAAATATAAAGCAGAATTTATAAACCTACTGGTGTGTTTTAATGTGTGGGATTTGTTTTACACTTTGGAAGCTTCCTTTGTACTGGTTGATTCCACCCCTCCTTACAAACCTTGGGTTTGGTGCTAATTTTCAGCTGAAGGAGCATTGGGAAACAGTAGAGTTTAGTCCCTCCATAGCTAGAAGAGCTGGTGGTGAGCTGCTGCTGAATGTCTGTGTTCTCCACGCAGGACAGAACCTCTTTTGTTGATCTGTGACTTGTTGCCAACTGGAATTTTGCTCCTTTGTTTTTCTCAAGGTGCTCTGAATGTCAGGATCCCCTCACTAACTGGTACTACGAGAAAGACGGGAAGCTGTACTGTCACAAAGACTACTGGGGGAAGTTTGGGGAATCTTGCCATGGCTGCTCTCTGCTGATGACTGGACCTGTGATGGTAAGGACTGAAGGATTCCTGCCTGAGCTCCTCAAATGTAGTTAGGTGTTGTCCTAGGTATAAAGATAAGCAAATAACTCGAAGGTAACAGTCTCCTTGCTTCTCTAGTCAAAGATTAGAAATGGAGCCTGTGTGTGCCTCTTCTACATAAAGATTGATTTTGAATGGGAGAGCTGTGAGAATCTGAAGCATATGAAGAAAGAAAGTAAAGTGCTGAAATGCAGAGGCCTGAGAAGCAGAGAAGTGATTTGGGGGACATGTGTTCAGTTTCTGAACACAGTGAGTGCCTCAGTGTTTGCACAGGGTGATTTTCCACTGCACTGTGGAATCAAACCTCTCGGCTCAGGATAAGCAGCAGATTCTGGCTTTGGGGAATGTTGCCATCTAAGTCCCACCTGGGCTGTGGCCAGAGTGGTTTTTCAGGCTGATGGTGTCTTGAAATAGTGTTAGACCCAAATGCTTTGGGGCTTGAACTTGCTTTTGAAGCATTGAACTCTGCCTGCACAATATGGGGCTCACCTAAATGTTCCCCTTCTGCTACAACCTTGCAAATATTTAACCTTTAAAACTGTCAGAATGAAACATGACTGTTATTTTTCTAGGGCCTAAATAAAAGCAGTGTGGTACTCAGGGATACCATTGCCACCTCAAAGGGAAGCACTGAGAAATGTGCAGACAATTTCTCATTGCAGGCAGAAGTCTTTGCAGAATACTGTCAATAAGGGAAGTTCTCCTAAGGAAAGCAGAAAAACATATCAATGAATAAAAATATTCTTTAAAGATATTTTTTGTGTCAGTCTCAGTTTGCTCTTTTCTCTGTCAGCTGGCTGGTAAAGCATCTGAATTTGTGCATTGCCTGTCTGCCAAAAAAAAGCCCTTTCAGCTTTATTAATTCAGGCGTAACATTAGTTATCTTGCCAAGAGCAACTGAACAGGAAGGTTTAATACCTTGTTTACTAGTCTCCAGCAGACTATCAACTATTTTTGATAGCTGAGCAGCTGCCAAATATAGCAGAGGTCCCTGGGACACAAGCTTTGCTCTTCGTGCTGACATGTTTGTTTTGGAGTTCTGCAAACCAGGTGCCAAGGATGGGGTTCAGGAAAGACAGAATGGGCTAATAAAACTCTCCAGTAAAAACCTGCCGCTTGACTTTGAGCTGTGAATGATCTCATTAATTAGACAGGAAGGCAGGAGCTGCATCTGCTGATGGATTTTGGCCCTGCTTAAGTTACTCCCTTTTCTGTCTGTAGGTGGCTGGCGAATACAAGTATCACCCCGAGTGCTTCGCTTGTATGAGCTGCAAAGTGATCATCGAGGATGGGGACACTTATGCACTGGTGCAACATTCCACTCTCTACTGGTAAGAGGAGCTGCTCCCTGCTGGGTGTAAGCCCTGTTCAGCCAAATGCTACTCTAAGGAATGCCAGGAAGCTGCCTTTGGAGGGGGGGAAGAAGGAATGGTGTAAGCGCTAAAAGCTGCGGCATGTGGTCAGTGAGAGAACTTAGGTGTGAGTTTGGCAGGGAGGGACAGGATGCTTCCATGATGACTTTCTTCACTTCTTTCAGTGGGAAATGCCATAACCAGATTGTGCTGACACCCATGATAGAAAAGCACTCCACGGAGTCCCTGCGGGAGCAGCTGCCCTACACACTGACCCTCATCTCCATGCCCGCGGCCACGGACGGCAAGAGGGGCTTCTCTGTGTCTGTGGAGGGGGGCTGCTCCAGCTATGCCACTGGTGTCCAGGTGAAAGAGTGAGTATGCCCAGGCTGTGTGCAGTTGATGAGTCTGTGCAGGGGGAGCTGGGACGGATCCTGCAGCACTGCTGTCCTGAGGGGATCTTGGCATCGCAGGGACGTCTCATCTGTATTTGGTCTCCATGTCAGTCTTGTGACCACCTTAACTGATAATTTTATCTCTCAGTGCTGTCTCCTTCACTGGACACAAGTCATTTGGAGAATTCTAGTGGACTAACAATTTTGCCATTGGTCATGGAGAACTCTCTCCAAACCAGCCCAGACCAAAGCACTCGGTCTCATGGGAGCTCCCTGTGCTGGTAGATTAGCGTTGTTTTATTGCAAAGCATCAATATGAAGGGAAACATTTTTGTTTATAATTTGGACTAAAGTGACTTCTCACACACACTGTAATTCCCATGTTTAGAGTTAACAGGATGCACATCAGCCCAGATGTCCGAAACGCCATCCACCCTGCGGATCGTATCCTGGAGATCAACGGAGCTCCCATTCGCACCTTACAGGTGGAGGAGGTGGGTGGAGTTCTGTTCTGAAGCCTCCTTCTCCTCTGCCTTCCTACACCTTCTCTGTTTCCTGACATGGTTCTCCCACCCTACACACAGTGTGTACAGCCCCAGTACTTGTGCTGACAGTAGGGATAAACATGAGGACAAGCTTTGCCTTCCAGCTAGAGAGGAAAATGTAACAGATGGAAATGCAGTTAGGATGCAGGAATGATTTTGTGGCATTCAAATGTAAAGGGAGGCAATAAGAAAAGTCCAGGGCTGTGAGAAGACAGAGAGGCTGTGAAGACTTTCCCTTGTAGTGCTAGTGAAGTGCACTGTTCTGAGCCTTTTGAGAGGACACTGCTAATTCACAAGGGCCCAGCTGATCATAGGGGGAAGTTTCCCATGGCAGAAAAAGTATTTGAGTTCTGTATTTACAAGTAGATGCTTTATACAAATATCAGGTGATGCTGCAGGAGTGTAGTGAGACCACCATTACCTTCACTTCCCAAGGGTTTTATTTTTTGTTGGTGCTGAAGAGAACACAAGGAGCACAAGACACCTCACAGGTACATCTTTGTGTAGCTTTTTCAAAGCTGTTTTTTACAGCACTGTTCGAGGTGGAAACCTGTGTAGTTTTTGAACACTTATCAGAAAAAGAAAAGCATTTGATAGAGTCATAGAATACCGGGTTGGAAGGGACCTCAAGGATCATCTGGTCCAATCTTTCTTGGCAAAAGGACAGTCTAGAGAGGATGGCTCAGCATCCTGTCCAGCTGAAACATAAAAGTGTCCAATGTTGTGGAATTCACCACTTCCCTGGGGAGATTATTCCAAGGGCTGATTGTTCTCTTTGTGAAAAACCGTCCTTTTGTGTCTAATTGGAATCTCCCCAGGATTAACTTGTACCAGTTACCCCTTGTATTTTCCACGTAACTCCTCGTAAGAAGGGAGTCTCCATCTTCTTTGTAGCCACTCTTTAAGCACTGGAACATGGTGATAAAGGTCTCCCCTCAGCCTTCTTTTCTCAAGGCTGAACAAACCCGATTCTCTCAGCCTTTTCTCACGTGGCAGCTTCATGGCCCCTCTTTGGACCCTCTCCAGCCTGTCCACATCTTTTCTGTGTAGGTTACTTGTAGCTGACCAGAAAGAATTGGGCAGTATAAGGAGCTTCTGTGCTGCTGGTCTGATTTGTCTGGCAGATGGCTGTGGTGCACACAACTAAACCACAACTATGGAGTGACCTCACTGAACTCTCTCCTCTGAGTCCTGAGGGGGACTCTCTGTGTCTCCTCTGTCTCCTGTTGTTTGTGTTCCTCCTGTGTGCTGCAGTGCTGTCCTTTGGTTTGCTTTCAGGTGGAGGAATTGATTCGCAAGACCAGTCAGACCCTCCAGCTGCTGATAGAGCACGACCCCGTCTCGCAGCGCCTGGACAGGCTCCGCCTGGACTCCCGCCTGCCCCCCCACATAAAACCACCCATGTCCCCACGCTCCCTCTCTCCACTGGACATCAAGGAGAACCTGGAAGGAACGCTCCGACGGCGCTCCCTCAGGTAGAGACTTGGAAGCACTGCCTCTGGCCTGGCTTGGCTTTGCCCTGTGCTCCCTGGCTGGGCAGCTCTGTGCCCAGGCCTGGGACTGCCATGACTGTGGGGACATGGCTTATCTCTGATGTGGGCAGTGGGATAAATCATTGGAGATGATTTATCCAGATATTAAATCATAGAGAGCTTTGGGTTCTGCTGTTGATGTGTACTCTCTCCATTCCCTTTCAGGATGACAAACCTTCCTTAATAGAAGTAGGGAGCTCTCCTGTTAGCAGAGAAAAGCTACTGAGTTTCACAATTAGAAAACATAAAAGTCAGATTTTTACCAGCCTTAAATGGCTGGGGGAGGATGTGTCCTTAAGGGGAGTCTGGCTGAGACCTTGTCTTACTAGAGTAGGGCACTCAGGTGCTCATTTAGTCATTTACCAGTGTTTTAATCTTTGTTTAGAGATAGCAAGTGCTGTGTCTTCACAGCTTCCTCCCCCTTTTCCCAGAGCTCCATCCCTGACTGCCAGTGCAGGAGGTGTGTTGTTGTCAGCCAGCTCTGACTTTGAATGTGCTCTGGGTTCGTAAAGAGCTTCCACAGTGCTGGGTGAGCATCTGCCTTTGGGGATATAAAGGGCACTGAAGGACACATAGAAACTGGTCCTCTAGGAGCGAATGATGGGATATGTTCAACCAGACATTTCCCAGCAGCTTCCCTGATCTTCCTGTCTTCTTTGTTTTCTAGGAGAAGTAACAGCATCTCCAAGTCTCCTGGCCCCAGCTCTCCAAAGGAGCCGCTCCTGCTGAGCCGTGACATCAGTCGTTCTGAATCCCTGCGCTCCTCTTCCAGCTGCTCCCAGCAAATCTTCCGGCCCTGTGACCTGATTCATGGTGAAGTTCTAGGAAAAGGATTTTTTGGACAAGCAATCAAGGTGAGGAGGTCCCCAGACATTCATCATTTACTTTGATTACAGCAATGTCTGCCTGTCTCAGGATTCTTCACCGCTGTGTCAGTGGTGTTTTCCTTGCTGAGAGTGACTGGTCTTGGATCTTCCCTGGTTTGCTCTGAGATCCATTTCTGTTTCATTCCCTCAGATGGTTTTGACTTTGTCCCCTCTGAGTGTCAATCTTGGCCACACATGCTCATCTCCTGAGTTAGATTTAGCTCTCCAGAGTGCCTGTGTCACAGCAGCTGCCTGGGTGAGGGGGACAGAACAGGTAACAGGCGACACCTCCTCTTACAGGCACCTTCCTTATGCAGAGGTGCATTCAGCTCCCCTGAGCATTTCTCACCCACCCTCAGTGTGGCAGGCTTGGGGTTTGCCAGGCTGATGTCATGACCATCTCTGAGCCCACAGCAGAGCCTAAATATCTTGTTGGTGTAAGGGTAGTGGTCAGGTCTTGCATGACTTTCACAGTTAAAATCTCCACCAATAGCAGTTCTCTTGCATTTTAGCTCTGTGGTCTTGACAGGGGTGCTCCAGCAATTCCTGTCCCAACATCCCTGGCACCAGGGGGCAGCTTCCTCTGCCTTGTTAAGCTGCTGTGAGCTCCTCAGGACTCAGATTGCACTCACCATGATATGGGACTTCTCTCCTTACATGTACAAGGGTATAACCTTGAGGTGTCCAGCCACCATCTGCATCTCATGCTTCCACAGGAGGTGATGTGCCAGTTCTACAACCCCACTGCTTTTGATCCATACTAATGAGCATATTTCTCTTTTCCTCTGCTCATAGAGAAATAACAGGTGCAGGTAAGTGGAACCTTTGCTCTGTCGCATGTTTGTGTCACCTGTGTCCCCACAGTTACTGGCACAAAGGCATTTCTTTTCTGCTCCAATTGCCCCATGGCCATCCTGTTCAGGTGCATGCTCTGGGAGTTAAAACTGCCCCCCTGGAGTTCCGTGATGGCACTTGTTTCAGTTTTGCTGGTATGTCAGCTTAAGAATTCCACTTAGCCTTGTCTTTGTCTCTTCACTGCCCTTTATCTTTGGGGTTTAGATGTCTCTGGCTTTCATGTCCCTGGCTGAAATGTGTGGTGTTCCCTGGCTCGCTGCCTGTGTATGGATGCTTGATTTCAGATGGGAGCAGAAGAATATTGTACTCTTGCTTCTGTTGTGTTATTCCATGTTATTCCACACTCACATTCCACCTATATCAGCCTTGTTATGTCCCATGGTTCCAAACAGAATTAGTGTTTGCAAGAGTTCATAAGCTTCCTAAATACTGTAACAGGGTCTTGTGTTCTGAATTGCAGTTCTGGAGGTTTTCTGAAAAGCTTTTTACTTTAAAGGGTAGGAGGCAAAAAAAGTGACACTTTTCTTAAGCTCCAGATTGACTGGGTTTGATGCAGCAAGTACTGTAGCTGGTCAAATTGTTCCCTCCTGTTCCTAGAGACAAGGTGGCTGTTCAGTTCCCTGGAGATCTTAGGGAGCCAGAGCTGTCCAAGTTAAGCAACTGAAGGGGAGAGTTGCAGCCTATGTGCATGCTCAGCACTGTGCTACCCAGAGGAGGCTTCAGCTCTGGTTCTTGGCATGATCCTCTGTCAGCTTTAGGTAGTTTCTGTTTCACAAACAGAATCTGCTGGATTCCGAAAGGAGAAATTTCACAGTTTTCGGCAGATCCTTGGCCTCTGAATTTTCTCCCACCTCTATTCCTCCTCTCTGGATGGAGGGGAATGTTACCCTCTCTTTCAGAAGAGTTGCAGGAGCACTGGAATTGTGTATCCTTGAACCTTGCCTGTAGTTGTGGGTTTTCTTTCCACCAGGTGACTCACAAAGCAACGGGAAAGGTGATGGTGATGAAGGAGCTGATTCGCTGTGATGAGGAAACACAGAAGACTTTCTTGACAGAGGTAGGAGCAAGACTTCAAAAAGCTTCTGAGCCTGTAGTGTGGTGGAACTCTCTTCCATCTTCTTCAGAGAGAGAGATCCTGCCAGCAGCCTGGCAGGAATCAAGGTGCTGAGGTGGGAGACATTGCAGGGGGAGAAGCTGACATGAGCTGAATGTTTGCTGCAGTGAAGTGTGACTCACACTGAGCAATAGACGTGGCTTCAGCTCCCAGTTCATTAATTTTTCAGTGATAAAAAGCAGCCCAAGTCTGAGGCAAATTGAGCTGTGCAGTACATAAAGGATTTATCCCTTGAGCCTTGTGCATAAATACAAAGTATGAGGGCCAATATCCATAAGATATTTAAGACTCCCGCTGTATTTAAGCTAAACTATCTTATTGGTGGTGCCTACAATGTTTATCAAAGTCAGATTTAGCTTAAAGGCAGCTCCCTAAGCACCTGACACTGCTGTTCCAGCCCTGACACCTGTGTACAGAGCTGAGAGCTGTCCTGGAGAGCTGCTGGCTCTGAATAGTTAGCCCAACTCAAGGGTGCTCTCCTTAATGACTAAGATCAGGTTAAATGCACAGTGTGAAAATGAAGAGGCAACACTTAACTGACTGAGATTGGGGTTTGAGTGTTCTCTGATCTCTGTAGGGGACCTTCAGCACTGGAGAGCTTGTCACCACAGAGCAATCTGTCAGGACTTGTTCCATTCACTCTTTGGGGTGGGATGTCTCTGGCTCCAGGTGAAAGTGATGCGCAGCCTGGACCACCCCAACGTGCTCAAGTTCATTGGGGTGCTGTACAAGGACAAGAAGCTGAACCTGCTCACCGAGTACATTGAGGGGGGCACACTGAAGGACTTCCTCCGCAGTGCAGTGAGTTGGGATTCCTGGGAGAGCTGTACTCCATGAGCCTGACTGTGGGGTGGTTGTACCAGCCTGACTGTGGGGTGGTTGTACCAGCCTGATCTGCTTGTTCTTAGTCTGCTTTGGAGCTGTGTGGTAAAGCTGCTTCTTAGCTGTGGGTGGGCCTGAGGCAGGAAACCTGTTCTTTCCGGGGCTGTATCGTGTCTGTGACTGCTGTGAGAGCCCCTGGTGTGGAGGAATTGCTGTTCCCAGCTGGTAAGATAGTACTGACCACTGAGGACTTGTCTTTCAGGATCCATTTCCCTGGCAGCAGAAGGTCAGCTTTGCCAAAGGGATTGCCTCTGGAATGGTGAGTTGGGCTGTTCCTTTGTCACAGAGCAGACCTCTGGGGTCAGGGTCAGCAGCTTCAGCAGGGTGGTGTATGAGGGGCTATTGGTGCCTGGGACCCTGGCATCAGGTTCTTGAGTCTGTAAATGTGAGGGGATGTGCCCACCTGGGAACCCCTAACACCAGCTTTTCTCCCTCTCTTCCAGGCTTACTTGCACTCCATGTGCATCATTCACAGAGACCTGAATTCACACAACTGCCTGATCAAGTTGGTGAGCAACACCTCTGTTCCCACAGCTTGCTGCTCCTCTCCTTGGCATCTTCCTCCCTTGGTTTTCTCTGCTTGATACTTCCTCTTTTGTCAGGGTGGAACTGATTTCAGAGAGGCTTCTAGTGCCCTAAACAAGGGAGCTTCATCTGGACACAGGGTTTTCCAGACTGATCTGGCTTTCTCTGTTTCTGTGTTCTGTTCTCTTACCCCCTTTCCCCTGGTAGCAACTCCTGTAACAGTCATCAGAGTTAGTACAGCTCTGTTCCTTATCTCAACTATGAGATGTTCTCTACAGCTGCTTCTGTTCTTTTAACCTCTTGATGACTTTTTTGTTGGCACTCAGGATTCAGATAAGTGTGTGGGGGTGTGCACATGAGTGTGTTCTCTCTTTTTGAAATGCTGGGTCACAGGAGTTTTATGTGGCTTCGTTCCCTCAAACCTTGCCCTTGTTCACGTGGCTGGGATAGGAGATTAGCATGTGGGTGAAAAAAATGACCAAGGGTGAAAGCCCAAGTTAATTCCTGGCAAGGTAGAAGAGTAAGGTGTGAAAGGAAAGATCCAGGTTTACCCTGGCAAGTGTAGCCAAATTGAAGGGATAGGTGTTAATGACCACATGGGAAATAAGGCAATGAAGGGAGGAAATGATGGGTTGGGACTGTGAATTGGGTATCTTACACCGGTCTACACATCTTGTATGTTCATCTGGCTGCAGGGAGCTGGAATAGCTGCCCTCTCAGCGAACAGGAATTGCAGCCTCTTTGCTCCTGAAAGGAGCTGAGTGTAATCAGTGGGCTGTACTCAATCCCTTGTGCAGGATAAGACGGTGGTGGTGGCCGACTTTGGTCTGTCTCGGCTGATTGTGGAGGAGAGGAAAAAGCCCACTTTGGAGAAACCCTCGGCCAAGAAGCGAACCCTGCGCAAGAGCGACAGGAAGAAGCGCTACACGGTGGTGGGGAACCCATACTGGATGGCCCCAGAGATGCTCAATGGTAAGATCCCAGAGCACGAGCAGGTGAGGGGACAGCTGTGACAGGGTACAGAGATGACAGGATTACTGAAAGCTTCCGGCCCCAGTAACAATCAAACCTATTAGAGCCAGTGATTTTAGACCTGCTAATGTGGGAGCTTATTTATACACACAGGTGCTGTAGCTGCAGTACCTGACCTGGTAAGCCTTTGTGCCAGCCTAGGTAATGTTTCTGGCTTTACAAAAGGATTCTTCAGGAGGGCAACAGATGTCAGCTTCCTATAATCCAGATAACAGAGAAAACAAAAGAGGCCTGAGATAAGTCTGAACCTGAGATCAATTTCTGTTACAGCCTCATGCTTTGGAACTGGCCCCTGGAAACAGGGCATGGTTAAACTCCAGGATGAGGCTTATGTGTGCTGTTGTGTAGATCCAGGGAGAAGCCATCTGCTGCCAGGTTTGCAGAAGCCTCAGGATTGAGGTGGGAGTTGTCCAAGTGCAGGGAAATCAGGGTTTTGGCATGCAGCCCTCAGCTGCATTAAGGTTCAGCAGAGACTCTTAGAGGAAAAGCCGCTCCGGTAGGATTGGAGGTGAGGGAATACAATGGACACAATTTCCCCCTGACGAGCAGGTCTGTCTGATCAGCCTGTGCAGTTTGGCTGGCTGGGGTATCAGCACTGTCCAGCACAGTCCAGCAGGGAAGGGAGGACTGGGCTCTTCTCCTTCAACTCAGTTCTTCTCCATGTTGCTTTCTTGTGTGCTGTTCCATTCACCTTCTCTCAAGGTCTGCAGCCCTACAGGAGTCTGGGGCTGTTTCTCAGAGTCTGTCTCAGTCCTGGCATTTGTCAGGAGAACAGTAAGAGCATAGTCTGACATCACCTCTGTTTACCAGATACTGGCTCGGGAGGGGTGTGTCTGTAAGCAGAGCATGGCAGGCTGGAGCCTGCCTGCCTTCCCGGGATCAAAGTGCTGCCGGTGTGTAATTTATTATCCCTGCAGTAACTGCAGAGGGACCCAGCACTCGCTGCCTGCTGGGGGAGCTGAGCACTGACTGTGCACTGTGGAGATGCATTACAACAGCAGTCAAGGGGAATGGACAAAAGCTTCCCACACTTATCCTGAGCATTTGCTCAGAGCTGATACACAGGTCTGTACAACACACTTCCCTGCATTGTCCTGTAATTCCCCAGGATAAGAAAGGAGCAGGGTTAAAATCTGTGATGGCAGCATATGGGAAGGTGCAGTTGATATGTACATATCTTGGGGTGACTCACCCTGCTCAGAGTTAAGCCTTTGCTTTGTCACCTATTTTAGTGCCCTCCAGGGAATAGGCTTAGATAAACTTTGGCCTGGCAGCTCCTGGAATAGCTGGATGGGCATCTGTGTCATACAGAGCTGACTGTCTTATGTTTCCTGCAGGACAGAGCTATGATGAGATGGTGGACATCTTTTCATTTGGGATTGTTCTCTGTGAGGTAAGACAAGGATGTAACATGACATTTTTAATGGCCCTTTTCCCCATTGCCATCTCCTTCCACACATGGTATCAGCCAGGTCTCTGTGCCTGAGTGTGCAGTCTGTGATCTAACAGCACATTATCAGTGAATTAGACTGGGAGAACAAGTGTACCCTGCCTCTCTTTCCTCAAGGGAGGTAACTGGCTTGTAGTTTCTTGGTCCCAGTTTCTTCCTGGACTGAAAGAAATGCAGAGGTTCCTCCTGGACTGAAAGAAGCTGTAAAAAAGTTGTCAGGTTCTGACTGAGCCCTGGTATCCATTTGAAAGTATTCCCCAGAACTGTGATACTTTTTTTTCTTTTTCTACTGCCTCACTGAAAGAACAATCATCTGCATAATCTCAGCAAATTCAGGGCCTCCACTGGGGATGGCACTTCACTTCAAAGGAAGGGAAGCAGAAACCTCTTTGCAGGTCGATTTATGAAGCTGCCCCCTGAAAACTGTGGGCTTAGTTTATTTCTGAGCCAGTGCACAGTCTTACTGTTCTATCAGGTTTTCTGCCTGCAGAACAAGAAGCACCACTTGAAAGGCACAAGGTATTTTCAGTTTAAAAGGTGTGTATGACAGTGGAAATAGAGATGAAAGGCAGGGTGTTATGTGTAACACAGCAGTTACAGGAACACCAGGGAATGCCAGCACAGTTTCATCTTCAGCCTTTGGATGAAGGGGACAAAGCAAATGTCTGTGCATGAATCTTTGTGGCCTCATCTGGAGCTCTGTTTGCACTGGGCCCTCCTCTCAGAGAATGTTGTGGTCGTGAGTGATAGATCTAGGAACTTGAAAAATCTGTATGTGGGATTAAAACAATTGTTTCATTTAGAAAAAAAAAGACAAATAAAGGGCTAGGAGCACATGAAGGTTTTCTTTGTCCCCAAAACAACAATGCTAAAAAAAAAAAAGCTCTACACTCAGATAAGGAAATAACCCTGCCAAAACACATAGTGGGTGTGCCACTGTCTAGTTACAGGATGTGGTTGCCCTGCTGTGAGTTATTGGCATAGAAAAGCCTGGGTGGGTATAAATAACACCCTTTTTGTGATACCCGATGAGGCTTTAAACCTAATACTCTGTCCATGTGAAAGTTTGCATTGACACTGACCTTGTGAGTCCAGGTCACCCTCGAACTCTGCTCTGGGCTCCTTCCCTCTGTTACCCTGTGAGTGCCCTTGTGCTGGAGGTGGTGAGTTCTGGGGCAGAGGTGGAATGGTGGTGCAAGTTGTGTGGATAACCTGCAGTCACAAGGGGCTGCATCATCAAGCTCCCTGGAGGGGCACATCATCCTGTGTCTTCTGGCAGAGAGAGACCCTGGGCAGGAGAAGGGGTTTGGGCCTCCAGTGGCCCCATTGGACAGGAGGAATGATGTTTCTGTTCTTTCCTTCCACCATAATACTTTGAAGGAGCCCCTGCTTGATGCTGAAGTTCTCTGTTAACACTCTGGACCTTTTGCAGTACTGAAGTGCTTCTCCTGTTCTTCCCTAGATCATAGGCCAGGTTTATGCTGACCCAGACTGTCTCCCACGCACACTGGATTTTGGCCTTAATGTCAAGCTGTTCTGGGAGAAGTTTGTTCCTGCTGACTGTCCTCCAGCCTTTTTCCCTCTGGCTGCTATTTGCTGCAGACTGGAGCCAGAGAGCAGGTAGGTGTGGGGTCTGGAGGGCTCCTCTTTGTAAGCCTGCAGGATTGTGTCTGTATCCCCATGGTGGAAAGGTTGCTCTGCACAGAGGGCAGTTCCAGCCTTCTGGGGTAATGCTCAAAGGCTTCCATGTATGGAGAGACTTAACACTCATCAGTTTGGCAGAGAGGCCACTCTTTATGGTGGAGATCTCTGAAACAGTTCCAAGACAGAGAGTGTAGAGGAGGAGGATTGACTGGGGAGCCTCAGGTACCAAAAGTAGGGGCAGCCCTTGGCAGCAAGGTGAATACTTCATTTGATCTCAGTTATGAAACCTGTAGATTCAGAACAGTGTTGATGCCAAGTGGGTTCCAAAGAGCTAGAGCCTGATCACTGGCTGTAAAAGTGGGTAGCCCAGAGAGATGGGGGCTTTGCAGTCTTGGAAGCTGAATGGGGAGGGAATCACGTCCCTGCTCACAGCTCTGTACATGGCAGAGTGGTCTGGAAGGACAGTGGGCTCAGCCTTTCCAGATGCTGTTATTCTTCCTCTTCCCCACTCACATTTCCTCACTCCTGCTTCTAGGCCCCCTTTTTCCAAGCTGGAAGATTCCTTTGAAGCTCTCTCTCTCTACCTTGGAGAACTTGCCATCCCCCTTCCCTCTGAGCTGGAGGAGCTGGACCACAACGTGAGTGTGCAGTATGGACTGAACCGGGACAAGCTACCTGAGAACACCACCTAGTCCGCTCTTCCTGCTGCCTGCATCACTTCCATTGGAGCTGGGATGAGTGTCAGGGAGGGAGATGCACTTCAGCCACTTCCAGGGCATTAATGGGGCACCATGCTGTGCATTTGCTGCATTGCCTCTCTCTCCCCACCCAGTGCCCCTCCTCTTGGACATCCTGATTCACTGTGGATTTCTGGCGTGTTTCAGAAGCAAAAAGGGCTGTTTCCTGCCAACTGCACCTAGGAAAGCTGCTCAACACTAGTTTTCTGGCTTGAGAAATGTTTCTCTGGCCTTTTCAGGCTTCTTTACTGTGGTGCCTTAGAACTTGGCTGCAAGCTGTGAAGCCACCCTGGCCTGTCTGCCAGGGAGGGAATTGCTATAGGAGACTCTCCTGGGTAAGGACCAGCACTTCTGGAACTGCTTCTCCCACTGACTGCCCTGCTCAGAAAGCTGGGAAAATTGGACATCCAGCAAAATGCCCCACCAGGACAGCACACGTGTGTATGTTTGTGCATGTGTTTCCCAGAACACCCCACTGAGATGCTGACCTCCCACATGCATCAGGGAGAGAGTGAAAAGCCCCAGGAACTGGGCAGCTCTCCTGAAACACCTTGTCTCTGGGGAAGCATGTATGAATTTTTGTTTTGGTTTTGTGGTTTTCTTCCTTATCAGTCTCAGAATACCTCCAAAAGCCTGCCTAGAAACACTAAGACTGAGCTCTGCTTGCCCCTCCTGATGGTGAATGAGGCAGGCAGCAAATGAGCCACTGGGGCATCTTCAGACCCCGGGCCTGCAGTGACTTTGCCTGCCCCAAACTTTAACCCAGGTGAAGGTGTTTGAACCTGAATGCGTAGAACTGCACTAAGCACTGGCTGGGGACATTCCTGGAGTGCTGAAGCTGCTTGGGCTCCAGGCCTGTGGACGTGAGGTGACAGAAAGGGCAGCGGAAGGTGCTCGTCCGGAAGCCAAAGGTTTGGAGTGGCTCAGACCTTGTGTATGGACAACAGCAAAGGAGGACTTGCCCACGGTTACTTAAAAGATCGACTTATGAACAGAGAAGTGCTGGAGAATGTCCCATCCTCCCTGGAGTGGCAGCTGGAGAACGAGTAATTCAGTTGCCATTACCTCATCCTTTCCTGCAGACTGTGCAGGTTGTTCCCTTTGAAGGTCCTTCTTGCAGCTGCTGCTGCAGCACCTGAACCAATTCTCCAAGCAGAAACTTTCCTCAGGGTCATTCCCTGCTTTGGGGGAGAAAAAAGGGCTTGGAGTCATTGGGAGGTAGGTGGGGGTGTATTTTCTTCCAGTACTTCTCTTCCTCCCTCGGTGGGAGAGGAAGTAAAGCTACTGCTGCAGTAGCTCGTGTGGTTGGCAGAACTGAACCAAAAGCTGGATCAAGTCCTGCTCTTAACTGGATTTCTAGTGTGCTCCTTTTTTCCCCCTCCTCCCTTCAGCATTGAATGGTGGGGAATGGGTGTTAGTCTTTGCTGTTACTTTGATTTCCTCCTCCTACCCATGAGTTTAAAGTATTATGTAAAAAAACATGGGACCAGCCATCACATGACAACAGGTGTGCAAGGGGGGGGTGTTTTTAGTCCATGTGGTGGTGTTTTAGAAACACTGGGGACTCCCTGTGCTGTGAGTCAGTGGAGGAGCCTCACTAAACTGGGTCCAGTGGATTCAGGATTATTAATAGGATTTGCCCTTTCATTCCCCCTCCCAGGCTGGTTTGTGAGGGGACCCCTGAAGGGGAGAGTCCTGGGTGATGTGTGGGTGGGGTTTATGAACTGTGATTTGCACAGCTCCACGCTCTAATTAAATTAAAAAGCAGTAACTGAACGCTGTAAGGATGAGATGTTGTGGTCTCTGTGTTCAATAAAGCCGGAAGCTGTAACTTTCTCAGGTTTCATTTGTAGTCACAACATGGCAATATCAAAAGTGTCCAGGTGAGGTACCATCTAGAACACCCCTTCTGAGTCAGTGGGCTCTGCCACATTCCCAGAACTGCAGTCACAGTGAAAGGGCTCTACAGGACTATTTACCCGAAGTTGTTCAGTTCTGTTTGTGGGTCAGTTGGTTTTTAAGGGTGGACAGGAGTCAGCAGAACATGGAGCCTCCTTACGTTTTCCTTTTCTAGTGCAGGGATAAA
>JAWWLV010000038.1:3001306-3039016 GCA_035041135.1 Platyrinchus mystaceus | reverse complement strand
GTTGGTTTTTAAGGGTGGACAGGAGTCAGCAGAACATGGAGCCTCCTTACGTTTTCCTTTTCTAGTGCAGGGATAAAAATACAGCCTGTTCTTGGAAACCTCTTATTCTGAAATATGCAGTCCAAGGGGCATTTGTTAAGACAACAACTGAACAAGAAATGCTCTGCCAGTGCCTCCTGTAACGTGCTGTGCTCCGTCTCCATCGGGCTTCCCAAGGGAAGGAGCTGCTGCTGAGCAGCACCAAAGCAGAACTGACCCGTGTCAGTGCAGGAAGGGGCTGGAACCAAGAGTGTCTTCCCACGGGCCAGGCTGCTGAGTCACCAGCTGCTTTTCAGGAACAGTGTCCCATTCCAAGACCAGCTGCTGGCAGCAAGGAGACAAGCTCCATGTCCCATGTCAGTGCTGGTGAGGGAAGGCACTGCTTGTAGGGATTTACTTTTGGGCCTGGCAAACTGAAGTGGCATCTTCCTTTCTCCTCAGTTCAATCTGCAACAAGCCAAAGGGTGCTGCTCTGGCAGGGTAATGCACAGATGAGCCACAGTCCACACAGGTCTACAGAGCAGTTTTCTTTTAAGCTTTAATACAAGGTAGCACAGTCTGCACCTTCTCATAATGAGGTATTTAAAACATTTTACAAAGAAATGGTATTCAAAGGCATTTAAAAATAAAACATTTCCCTTTTCTGAATCAAACATTAACACTAAAATCCCTGCTGCCTAGTGCTGCTCCCTGTTAGGCCCACAGCTATAAAGCAGATGGCTAGAAAACTTACTTGAATGGCTTGAATCCCCTGAGGCGGGGACGGGTGTTTCCCTGAACTGGCCTTGCCTTGGTGCCACTTGGGAGACACTGCAGCAACCATCCCTTCCAAACCCCCTGAAATGCTAATAAAAGTCGTTACAAAACCTCTCTAATAGGGCCAGGCTCTGTAAGTAAGTAGTCTTGCTGCACAAGCTGAGTGTGTGTGGCAGAGGCTGGGCCGAGAGCCACGCCCTGACTTCAGGATCTTACAAAACAACTGCCCTGTCCTGCCCTTAAAGCCAGAGCTGCTGCACTGTGATGGTGACCTCCACAGCTTGGCCACTCTGTCCAGCACTGGCTCTGTAGGAAGCCAAGGGAATTCCAGAGAGGATGTTATCTATCCTCAGTGTTTAACCTGCTCTAAGTAACTGAAGGGCAGTTTGTTTTCTTCACTCCACAAGTATCTACTGCTGGCCCTTGGTCTCCTGATCTGTGTGAGTAGGAGGCACACACAGACCACCTGGACACCTACAACTGGGGCTGTGCATGTAGCACCACAGGAGAATGGAGACATGGCCTCAGCCCTGGAAGACCTGGATTTGTCAAGAGATTGAGGAGAGCTTTTCCAAACTGACACTGGGGCTAAACACATTGCTCCTGGCCAAAGACATCTCTCAAATAAACTCTTCCTTGGAAAATAAAACTGACCCAGTAGCAGGATTCTGGACAGTGTTTCCAGCTCTCAGCTACTAAAGCAAAAAGGCAGGAACTATAATCAGAGTGTGATTATGTAGCTAAGTCTGACGTGAAGCTCCCCTCAGTCCCTGCAAGTACTGCTCCCTCCCGGAGTTCCAGCCTGAAACTTCAGAAACAGTGCACACCATTAAATAGGAAAGGAACAGAAACAGAGGAAGCCAAGACCACACTCTGGGCTACGGGATCTGTGGCCAGTGGTGAGCCTGGCCCATCATCCCCCCCAGCTCCTTGGCACACCGCGGAGATAGGTGGGAGGAAGCAGCAGGGTCCACCACACCAGTCCCCAGTGAGTCATGCACTGAATGGTGCCCCTCCAACAGATCGTGATGAATAGCCCATTGCTCTGTTCCTCTGCACCACCCTCAGCCGGCGTTCATCCAAAAGAAAACAAAACAGAAATGAACACACGCACCCCCTGCACTCACAGTGGGAAGCTGGAGGCTTTGCTCAGCCTGTACCTCCTGCCCGAGCTGCTCAGGCACCAGGAGTCCCCGCCTGCCCCATGAGGGGGCCGCTGCCCGTGTCCTCCACGGGGGTCTGGGTGGTGTGCACCTCGATGGTGTTCTCCTCCACCAGCTCGCACGCAGGGTTGGTGAAGGCGGACAGCGGCAGCGTGATGCGCTGCATTTCCCGCTCATAAATCTTCTGCTCGTGCTTCTCCTTCAGGTCTTTCCCTCTACATTAAAATAAAAAAACATGTGCACGGGGTGAGTGCCACTCCTTGGAGGCAGAGTCCCCTCTTCTCTACTATAAGATAAACAGCTGTTTCAGCTACTTAAAAAGGGCCAGAAATATTTCCTACTGTAAGCAGAGGACCTCAGCTGAGCATCTTTAAAAACAAGCAGCCAAGTGAAGTCTGTCCCTCCCTCAAACTGGCTTATTCACTGACATTGCTGCTGCTAAATGATGACTAAAGCCAGGCCTCCCCTCCAAATGACGGAGCTGCCATATATCCTCATCCCTTACAGTCCCCCAGCACGGCCTGGTGCAGGCCCAGGGGAGCAGTGAGACAGTGCAGAGCCCACTGCTGTGGAGAAAGGCTTCTGCAACCTGCTTCATCTGAAACAAATACCAGAGGCGGTGACAGCTTCTGCTTTTTGTTGCAGCAAATTAAGCCGCCCCTGAAAGTATTAAAGCTGATTTCAGAGCTGGCCCTGCCTTCTGCCGATGCAGCTAAAGCCTAACTCCACAACCAGCTCTCAAACCTACCTCAGCCTCCTGCCTGTTGCTAAGGGAAGGAACACCTCTGTAATTTGTGCCGAGGAAGAGCTGCCTTACTTTAAAAATGGATTTGGCAATAATAGCATGTTGTCTCCAGGAAAGCTATGTATACCCAAAGCTACAAAACCCATTAAAGGTTTCTCACCACACCTACCCAAACCTGCCAGCTTGCACATGCAATTTGGAGATCAAAGCAAGGAGGGAGACAGTAAACCTGCACTGCAGCCCCACTGTGAGCAATCTGTGGCTGGAGAAGCAAAGCTGCATTTGGACAAAGTCCAACACTGGTCTACTGCTTCTTCCCGCCAAGGAGAGCGGCGAGGTGGGACAGGCACAGAGCTCCTCCTGGGACTCGTGATCCCAGCCAGGCAGAGCTGCTGGGGTTTCCTGTCAGCATTTTGGCTGCTTTTCAAAGCTGCCTACGAGCGTGCAGCAGCGGCTGCCGTCCCTGCCAGCACACAAGACAGCATTCTCTGAAGTGACACCTCAAATCAGATTCCTCGACAAGCAGCGCTCTGTGTTTTGCCCCTTATGTAACACTCCTCCCTTTGTGTTTTTTTTCTGTCGGCATTTATTATAAACACTTACATAAGGACGTGTCCCAGCTTGGGAAAGGGCTCCTTCTGCTTGGTTGTGTCAGACTGCTGTCAAACAGCCAAAACACAGAACCAACCCTCCCAGAGGAGGGAGCCTGGGCCCTCTCTTGCCGCAGCGACAATCACTGCTATTTGTTAATCTTGCCCTCTCTCTTACAACTAAGCTGCTGCTGCCACTTCCCTCAAAGGCTGCTGAGCTACAGAAACATTTCCATCCAACACAGTGAAGTAGATGAAGAAATAAACTGAAGTGTGAATGAAAACTGATCTTAAAGTATACAGGAGCTTTGGTAAAATGAACTTTGACCAAAAAGAAGTGCTAGTTGATATTCAGCTTCATAGGATACAGTGCATGAGTGGCAAAAAAATTGCCAATTGTTTTTCTTCTAAAGCTAGATTATAGAAAGCCAGGGAACAGGTGGCCTGCTAGAAGGATTGTTCTTTTTCTGATCACAGAGGGCACCTGGGATCTGCTCTCTCCAGCTCTGCATAAATTCCAGCTCTCAATAACACATCTGAGGAAGCCACATCAAGGCACACATGCACATACAAAAAAGCAAAGAATAAAAAGGGCAATTTGAAATTTTAAATGGGACAGAACACCACACTGATGGGTGAAATGGAGAATGGGATTAACTCTTCAATAGTTCTTTCCTCAGTGGCACAAACAAAACTCTTGCTCCATGTCCCACAACCAAACGTATGCTTCTGTCCCTTTTCCTTGGGATCTGATTAGGTCTGCAGGTGCTCAGACACTCCTGCTCTACACACACTAGCTTTTGGACAAATGAGAACAGCCACTCACCTCTTATAGATGTATCCCAGGACAATGCCAGCTCCAATGGCAATGATTATCACCATCATGATCAGCCCCAGCACATACCCTGTGAAAAGAAAAGAGACAAAATTAGAGGCAGCACCTTTTGGAGCTTCAAAACAAATCCATTCCTGCCAGAATTACAGGAACAGATCCAGCACATGATCCTAGGCTTGTACCTAGTGTCCCTAAGTCCTTCTTTTCTTTGGAATTCATCTGTACTCTCTGACTGATCCCAATGACGGGCTGCACTGCGGCTGCCTCGCTCCGGGAGGGCAAGGTATCAGCTGGCTCAAACACCTGGTCATCCTCCTGAGAAGCACCAACCTCTGCTGTAGGGACTGAGGCTGTGGCAGCCGTAGCATCTGCTGAGAGGAAAAAAATATATATACAACATTGATGAGTACTTCAAAACAACATGTGTTTGTTCCCTCTTAAGTTGTTGCCAGAAATCCTCCCAAACTAGACAAGAAATGTACTCTCCTCCCCCCACTTTCCTCTGACATTTAACTAAGAGTCCAAGGCACCACCAGAGATGAGACAGAAGTCAGACAGCAGCACGAAACTCAGGTTCAGGGCACGAGTCTAGGGGATGTACAATGACTTCATTTAATGTATAGATCGATATACAGGCTGCAGCTTCAATCATGCTGAACAGACGTGAACAAGATTATGAGAATCTCCATCCCAGATCTCCCAGGAGCCTATTTATCTCTCTTCTGCCTCAATCTTCCTGACACAGGAAAGTCTGTCAGAAGGAGACTCCAGCTGGTGTGGAACCAACGTGGGGATATTCTTCTCCCCCAGCCCCTCTTGCAGTGGAGTAGTAAACTCCTTTAGTATGTTGGACAGCCTAAATCAGAGCAGCCCCCCGGGCAACACAGCCACTGATGAGTGTAAGGACAGCAAGTTCCTGCTCAGTCAGGGCCCAAAGGCACCCAAGGATGAACACTCAAGTCCCTTCCCAGCCCTGTTTTTCATCAGTGCTGGTTTTTATCAACAGCATTGAAAGACTTTCAAGGTAGCACTTTCTTTCATGACACAGTTCAAATGGAAGCTGTAGCACGCTAGAAGCTGTGACAGTGTAGAGTAGGGATCTATTACCTGCTTTAAGGAAAAACCCTACTTTTTGGAAATGCTATGCACAGTATACATCCACACCTGAAAACTTTCTCCACATGGATCTTGCCCCACAGCTGGCAATAACTCCATGTGGATTTTCTACCTGCAGCCATTTTGAGGCCTCAGTGGAATGTAAAATGGAAGGGGGATTAGAGACAGGAAATCAGGGTCTCCTGCACTGCACAGTAACTTCAGGTAGGGTCAGCCAGGGAAGCTGAACTAAAGGGAGCTGCTGGACACGGAAAGGTGCCCACTCTGAGACACAGAAATAGTCAAACCCATTAGACATGCAAATGGCCAAAAGGGCGAGCAACTCTCCTGATCCCAAAGCTGCAGGAGTATTTTGAGTAAGGCTCTTTGCAGCAGAACATTTGTTTTGCTCCATCTTTAGGGAAAAGCAGGCAAAAAAAGAGCAAAGTGAAGAAAAGGGGAGGGTGCTTGTGTGTGGGAAAAGTATCTACACGCGAGGACAGCAATCTCAAGGGACAGCAAGTGCGTAAATCTTGCGGGACTCAGAAATCAGTAAACAGTTCAAAAAACCCCAAGCGGCTACTCTGGCGTCAGTCAACACTGACATCTCCTCTCCCTGAAACAGGCTTAATCTACACTCCTCTTGGCAAACTATTCCTACTGTGGCTATCCAGAGGGAATCCAGTGTTTGGGGTTTTCCATTTCTTCATGTCCTCCCTTAAAATTCTCATTTTTTTCAAGTTCTTTCCCCCACCTGTACTCAAATTCCCACTAGGAATCGTTTAGCAGCAGGAAGCTTCTTTAGTCAGCTGTAACATGCCCAAGAGTAAGACTCTCCCAACACCTCTGCAGTTCCTAGATGCCCAGACCTCGGCCCTTTTGCAACACAGCTAAAGAGCCCTATCGTGACTAGTGAAATATGGGGGAGTGGGGGCTTTTCACAGGCCTTTTCTGGCACTATTGGAAAAGCTGTAGGGGTGGAGCAAGGCACAGCTGGGAGGCAGATGTGCACACACGGGGGAGGGCTGGGGGGAGCCCCGGGTACGCCGTGTTCCCGGGGGAGGTGCTGGCGTAGCCCGGGGTTGTTTGTGCGCAGGGGGGACCCCACCCTGGCAACGAACCCAGCCCCCCGCGGCAGAGGGATGCCCGGGGAGGGGGCCGCTCTAACCTGAGCACGAGGCGATGTCGCAGGGTCGCCGCTCGGGGTCTCCGGCAGCGTTTCGGACGAAGCACCAGGGCGCGGCGGCGCCGTCCGGGTTCCTGCAGCTGTTGTGGTCCTCGCTGACTGCTGGGGGGCAGCGGGGCCGTCAGCGCGGCCGCCGCACCCCGGGCCCCCCTGTCCCCGCCCCCCCCGGGCCCGGACCCACCTGCGGGCAGCGCGGGGCTCCGCACGCTCAGCCAGTTGAGGCACGGGGCGCCGCCGGAGGCCACTCGGCGGCTGCCGCGGTAGGACGCGCCGTTGCCGCGGAGGCACTCTGCGGAGAGACCAGCCGAGCCGTGCGGGGGGCTGGACACCGCCGCCCCCAGCACGGCCCCCGCCTCCCCCACGGGGGTCTCCCCCCTTTCCCAGCCCGGCCTTTGTCCCCCACAAAGGGCCGGCGCTCACACTCACCCTCGGCGCCTCGGGCGGCCGGCGGCAGCGGCAGCAGCAGCAGCAGCGAGCCCAGCAGCAGCACAGCGCCCAGCGCCCGCCGCGGGGCCCCGGGCAGCATCCTCGGAGCCGCCGCCAGCCCGGCCGCGCAGCTCGGCGAGCCCTGCCCCGGCGCTCCCCGGTAAACAACCGCCGGGCTGCGCTTCCCCCCCCCGCCCCGCAGCCGCCGCCGGGTCCTAACGCTGCCGCCGCCGCCCGCCCCCGGGAGGGGAAGGGGCGGCCGCCGCGGGGCAGGGCTCGGGCCAGCCGGCAACCTGCCGCCGCTCCCCCGCGGCCCAACAGGGTTCCCGCCCCGGCCCCGAATGCTGCGGTGGGTGCTCGGCTCCAAGGGGTTGTTGGGCTCAGCAGTAACGCGGGGAAGCGCTGCCAAGGCGCAGCTCCGCGTCCCTGGGCTCGTCTCCGACAGTCGCAGGAAAGTCTTGGGCCAGAAGAGACTTCCCACACGGAACTACGCTTGAACCGCTGCCTGTGGCAGGGAAAGTGTTTGTCTTAAGGGACCCAAAACCGGTCACTCCCGTAGAGAACTTCCCCGAAGGACTAAATCCTCCTGCCCTCATTCTCCCTTTGGGTTCCCTTTTCTCTAGAGAGGAGACCTTGCTGGTGGTACACACTGCACCCCTCCACATTAAAGGTTTACATTCTCACTTTTGCTAATCCATTGCTTTCCTTTGACTCCACATCCCCTAAGAGCTGTGCTTGCTTATAGAAAAAGCAAAGTAAACAGCATTAAAATGCTTTAGAGCAGTTCTACTGCAGGCACCCAGCCACTGTGATAAAGGCTCTCTGCAGACATTTCAAATGGGTTACAACAGATACTTCTGTTCCTGAACACACCAGGGACTGTACACAAGCATCTGGAGTCCTCAGCAATGCTTCTATTTTACACCAGTGAAAAACAAGCCACTGAATACTTGGTGCTGTTTGACAATGAGCTCGCAAAGGCAGCCTGGGCCAACTGATGGGTTTGTAGCCAAGGCACAGGCCTGCAGCACAAGGTGCTATTTCTGGCTTTCCCACAGAGTTCCTCCTGACCTTGGCCAGTCTGCCTGCCTGCCTCACTTCTTTGCGCTTTCCCTTCCTTTCTGTTACATGAGGTACAATCAAACCTCCCTTCTCAGAAGAGGACAGGAAAGTTCCCTCCTTTTAAAGTGCTTTGAAATCACATGGAAACCACTGAAAACATAAAAAGTATTTCTATGCCAGGAAGCTGCATGTTGTATTCAGTATTTTATGAATCACTCTTTGGGGCAGTGCTGGCTGGAGCAGTGGCCTTTCCCTTCCCCTCCCAGATGTTTCCATCCTGGCAGGGCTCTCTCAGGCTGCTCTAGGTACTTGTGTGACCAGCTGGCTAAAGGTGCTGATCCAACCTAACTTTTTCACCAGGTGACCTTTTTTACCAGGTCACAAACACTTCAACCCCTTTACAACCAGGTTACCTGCTGCATCCAGTCCCCAGTGGAGCCACAAAAACACAGACATACCAGCATGACAGATGGGTAGGTAAGGAAAACAAGTCAATTAACTACCACTGAGTATGAGACCACAGGTCTCAGCACACACTCATGTGTGATTCATGCTTTAACAATATGATTTACCATTACAGAAAATTTAGTTTAATAATGTCAGATTAAAAAAACTGCAGCCAGGTTGTAAAAAACCAAACCAATAAACCAAAACCCAACTGTGTGTGTCAGTCCTGACCACCATCCCCAGCTAAGATTCCTCCTTTGTGGCATTATGCTCATTGTCTGCACAGACACCCTGTTACTGCATTCCTGGTGCTCTCCAGTTACTCTCTGTGAAGACAAGGCTAACTGGAGTCAGCAAGAATTGTTAATAAGGGCTATTGAATCAAACCTTCTGTTTGTAATAGCTCCTCATCACAGATTTTATGGGACAGAACCCATTCAACAGAAACTGCAGGGCCACACATGCATCCAGAGGCACTGCCTGTCCAAAACAGTTTGCAGAGTGCTGGCCAACCTGCACAATTAATTTCTTTTTGCTCATTTCATGAGACTAACCAATGCTTCCATTCCATGTAGCACAGAAGGCACCTCCTCCTGTACATACTGATCCAGGAACTGCACTAATCTCTGTGGAAACAAATCTCAGATCTTCCTCTTGCTATGTAACAAGATAAATTTGCACTTCTCATTACACCCAGCCAAGTTCCAGAAAACAATCTGAGTTTCTAGTCCACAGAAGGACAATGGGGAATCTGGGAGAAATGCAAAAACCTTCACATTAATGGTAAAGATCAAAGTCTTTTCCACAACTGACTTCTAAGCATAATTTTTTCTTTCATCTCTAGCTTTCTCCAGGATGAGGGAACATTTATGCCTGGCAGTTTCACAGAGTTAAGTTTAATAGGATGCCAGGTGGCAGCTGTCAAAGGCAGACTCAATTGCTCTTTCTGCTGCTTGGGAATGGGTTTGCTCTTCTTGCTACACTTTTAGAGATTAAACGTGACATTATTTCCCAGGACTTGATTTTAAACTACCCAAACTATAAGTAATCCAATAGTTCTGCAGCTACAGCCCCACACAGTTTACATGTAGAATTCTCTAGGTGTATCACAGCACATCCCCACATCCATAAACACTTCACAGGAGAATATACACATTATTTTTAGGAACAAGCATCCTCCCTAAACTCAGTGTGAACCAGTTTCAGCTGTGAGCTGGTACCTTTCTGCTGTTTATACAGGTTCCAGAATGAACAATGTCTGCTTTTTCTCTCTCTCTCCTGTCTGTCAGCTGCTCTTTCTTGTTTGTTTGTTCTACTTTTTTCACCTGTGGAAAAATTCAAAGTGTATTGAGACTTTCCTTAAAGAAAAAATAAGAAAAATAAAAGGCATCTCCCACATAGCACAGCATGCTGTGCCAAGGGAGGCAGCCACAGAGGTACAGCTCTGGAATGACTCTGCAAGAACTCATCAAACCCACCCTCCTTCTCTGGCCACAGCCAAGTGCCTTCAGATCTTCCTGGGCAAAAGTTCATCTAACCTCCTGTGCAAGAACTAACATGCTTTATTACTTAATCTTACCAAATAAGACACTGGGGGGAGTAAGCAAAATGAGTTTTCTAATCTGAGTAATCTCTCCTAGCCAAATTAACAAGGAATGCTTAAAATGGAAAAAGTTGACCACTGCCCTCCTTGTAACAGAATATATGTCATGTTCCCATAAGTTCCTCTTTCTTATTCCTAGGCAACCAAAATAATTGTTCCAATTTTCCCTCAAAACTTGTTTTTCTAAACCATTTTCCGCTTCCTTCATAAATTGCAATGCTCAAGAATAAAGTACATCCTGAGAGCTCGCCTACCATGAAGAGATTATTAGAGCAATTTGTGCTTAAAGCATCGAATGTCACTAAACACTATTAAGTACTTCCAACTCCAAAAAAAGCAGGGTTTCTCTTCCTTCATTGCCTCTGTCTTGGTCATGAAAATGATGGTGGATCTCACCTGTAAAAAGCCTTCTGTAAGCAATGATGTAGGAGTTGTAAACAAGTATCTTTCATTTCTAACCTAGAAACAACTTGAATGTAAGGAAAAAGCATCAGGGCTGCAACAGAAGGATCAGATGTTGAGTTTATGAAACTGAGCTGAGTATAACCAAAAATCAAGACAGAGACAGTGATTACAAAGGAGCTGGTGTGGAGGGGCAGGAATATCCAATGGCACTGTTGCATGGCCCTGCTGACACGCTCAAGGAGAGGCTTTCCCTCCCCCTTCAGTCTGACAGCATGAGCTATTGCTCAGTAAATGCCAGCCACAGCCTCCAAGGACTAACAAGGAAGTCTGCAGAAGCAAAACAACCATATGTGATATTTGAACTGGTTCAGACTGGTTCAGGGGTTGCTCCACTAACTCCGAGTGCTTTCTCAGATGAGCTTTCTGTGTGGGCTGTACTAAAAGGACAGAGGCCTCAGGAGGGCAATGTGGGGCCTATTGTTTACTGGGGAGAAGCACCACAGCTCCGCTTTGCCAGCATTAAGAGATTAGCACTAAACACTCGCTGACTTCAGAAATTTCACACGCAGTCCTCTCCAACAGCAACACTTCTTTGTCCTTTTTGTCACAAACTGCCCAGTGCCTTTCCACAGCTCTTCTCAGTGGGTTTGAAGGGCCCAAGTGCCCAGAGACATTGTGTTCACACTGGCCCACTGTAGCAGCTGTGGAGGACTCCCCGTGGATCATGGCCCTCGGCTCTTTCCCAGCTGCAGCGTTCCGATCCCGGTGCCTGGATCCCAGACACGGCTCTACCTGCCATCCAACGGGGATGTCTCCTAGCAGGATACCATAAACCATAGCAATATTGTTAGGAATTAGGTACAGCTGCCTGTGTTTCAGTCCCCAGTTGCACTGGGTTTTGCTGGGTTGGTTTGTTTGATTGTTGGTTTTTCTCCCAGATGCAGGCTGTTATTGACAAAAAACAGAGCCCGCATTTTTAAGGGTGGAGGAAGGGAAGCTATTTTGAAAGACACTGTGATCTACTCAGAGAACACATAGGTCTGAGCCAAGAACAGGAGCCTTGGTCGAAATTCTTTAACTGATCTTTGCTTGACCTTAGGCAAGCTTCTGCCTTGGTTTCCCATGTTAATAATACTGATGTCACAGAGGCAGAAGTGACTAAATGTCTGCAAAGTGCTTGAAAGCCTCAGACACGCAATACCTGCCTTATGAAATGGTATTCTAGGGGAGGGAATCCTGAAGGTGGATATGCATGCAAGGACTTGAGATGTTCTCAAGTTCCACATGTGTAGTGCTGACTTAGATTAAAAGTATAAACAAGCATTAATGCAGGAAGAAAAATTGGAGAATGTGTTGTTTAGTTGTTTTTTAAGGTATAGAAGTACCTTTGTAGCTTTCTTGTTTCTCAATCCACTGCTGTGCCCAGCAGTACCTGGCAAAGCTAAGCAGTCTGATAAACCAACATTCACTCTTGTTAGAAAATGCCTTTCTAAAAATAATGGTTTATCTTGCACATGAGAAACATGAAAAGGCAGCACAAAAACATCTGGAGATTTGAGTCAAAAGGAATAAAGATTTCTGTTCTGATATCTGTTCAAATTAACCTCCAATGAATTGGATTATTAAATATCTTTATACCAACCCTTCCCTTACCATGGAATCCAATTCCACAGTCAAACAGAGGTGACAGCTCAAAAATCTGCTGTTTAAACTTCAATAATCATGGAATATTATCAAAGTAGGAGTTAAAATTCCATTGTGGAAAGCATAAGGTTAGAGTTGCACTTAAATATGTCGAACTCCCAGTTCCTGTGGAAAATACACCATGTCCAAATAGGACAGGCACTCATAAGCAAGTGACCCATATTCTAAGCCAACAGAAAGGCAATAAGATTATAAACTTGCAGACATAAAAAAACCCCCAAACACATTTTAGTATCTCTCTGGGGTTTATGGACAAGGACTGGAGTCATAATGTAAGAGCAGAAGCAGAGACTCATTTTGTAATGGCTCTCCTTGTAATTCAACATGTGAGCAGAGATGCAGAGACCAAACCTTACAGCACAGCTACTTCTGCTTCCTCATAAAGAGCAGGATTCACACAGAGTTACAGTGCAGAGCTCTCACCTCTGGATTTTGTTTTCTTAGCTGACCTGAAAGCAGATAAAACCATTGTCACACAGGTACTGTGAGACCTCTCCACAGGTGTTTGCCTGAAGGCTGCGGGAGGAGTTGTTTATTTTGGTAAGTTGCCCCTTCTTTCCTGTGTGGAAAGGCAAACCTCTGTACTTTCTCTGGGTCACACACATGCCATAGGCATGCAGAGATAGCCTTTTTCATGACTGACATATGCACGTTTACAAAAGCAAACGCTCTGTTCTCTAAGTATGTTTACAGAACAGGGAAAAACTCTGTTGTTATTTTGGTCTTTTTGGTTTCTCTTTTAGAAAGTCAGAGCTTCAGCTGGCAACACCATAAGGAGGTAAAAAGCCAGGAAGGAACAAAGGCTTAGTAAAGTTTCACCTGATACTTGCACTTATTTCTTTAGACTAAAATGGTGTGGAGTTGGAACACTGTGCATTGGACAATGCTCCAGCACCTGAGGTAGGCAGGCCAGAAGCAAAAATGTATTTATACATCCTATCTTGGTTATATTTCACTGCCATTCAAGGAGGACAATACTGAGTTTCACAGATACTTGTTACTCCATCCACTTATGCTGAAACAAGAAATCTCACTGCACGGTGCCAGAGAAAGGATTTTCTAGTCAAAATAAGGCCATCCTGGTACACAGTGTCGCAATTATGGATTTTCACAGAGAGCTGTGGAGATGTGCAAAGGCAGGAACTGTCGCTGAAGAGAGGAAGATTTTGAGATATGAGAAGTACAGGCCATCTCTCTGTGCACTCATTGTCTCTACTCTCCATCTCCAGGAAATGAATGCATGCAGCCTGCAGAGTTTAATTCTCTTTTGGTTTATTACTATTTAAAAATCAGGTTTCGTATCCCCTTCTACAGAGGCTTCACCTTCCAACAGAACATACAAAAAATACACACAATAGAAAAAAAAAAGATAGGTAGGTAAGTTGCTTTATACAAACAGGTCCCTAAGAACCCAAAAAGGCTAAAACAGGCTCGGTTTCAATAGAAGCAGGCCCATAAATAGGCAAGAGACTTCATTCAAGTAGGGAAAGAGTCATCCATCCTCACTTAAGATCCTTTCTTGCTCACACTGAAGACAATGGGAAGATTCCCAACAACTTCAGTAGAAGCAGGATTGGGATTCATCAGAGCCAATGGCAAACTTTTCTGCTCCTTCCCTTCCAAGGCACTGTCTCTTCCATATGGCGTGCAGCCAGGGAAAAATGCCAGTTTTCCTGGCTCATCCCACACTCATATTTCAGTTGTTCACTCTACAGGACATCTGAGAACAGCCTTTTATTTTCTCCCTCTGGTATTTGCGCTAATTGCAGCAAACTTTCAGATTACAACAGTACCGAAGAGCAACTGTGAGCCCAAGAGCAAGGCCTGGTGGATTCCTCAAGAGCCAGCAGTCAGCCTGACAGCTCTGCAGAGGGCATGGAAAAATTGCCTGGAGAAGGCACCAGTTTGTGGACACAGCAGCCAAAAGGCTGTTAGCAAGCATGAGACTGATTTGTTATAAAGTCACTTACCCAAGGTAACTGTGTGACTGCAGGATGCCCAAGAGCAATTATGGCTGCCAGTGGCTGTATGTTCCACATGGAAACCAGGAGGTGGGAGGGGGTCACTGGAACATCAGTGAAGGTACCAGTTACCTCCTTCCTTCAGCTCATCTCATCTCAGAGCACCTCCAGGTCTCCAAAATTGCAGTACAAGTAGAGAGGCCACCCAGGAAAAGCTTCATTCACATAAACCCTGAGAGCAGATCAATAGTGCCAGGCGGCCTTTAAATGAATTTAAATATCTCACCTTTCAGGGAAAATGTGGCCAGATGTTTGTTTAACTTTGTAATCACACCTGAAGTCAGTCAGGCCAAACATTTGTAGCAGAGTTCAGCAGCACAACTGTGCAGCACAATTTGGCATGTCAATCAAATACTGGCATGTCCTTACTCCAAGGTTATCATCATCTCATCTTACAGACAGGAACCAAACACAGGAAGAGGCTGGAGATGACACAGAGCGTTAATTCTTTACAAACAGGCAGTCACTGCCTGCTACATAGAGCTCACAACTGTGGTTTTCCACTAACATTCCAGAACCATTCCAGCCATCACCACAAGCCCTCATAGCCAGGGCTCCTGCTCCTGCTCTGCATCACTCTGCAATTATGTCACATTACTATTTTTAAGTGGTTGGGTTTTTGTTTTTTGGTTTGTTTTTTTTTTTTTCCTATTATCCAAATAGTTGCCTGGTTTGTTTTAGAGCTCACAGTTACTTGCAGAGCTGGGCACATCTGGGTAGGTACCACACTGGCACAGGGATGTGAGGAGGGTGAGGCTGTCAGGGGAGCAGGCAGGAGGACACCATTGCAGTGCTGGTGCTGCTGACTGTGGCAGTACCTGTGGCTCACCCCAGGAGCGTCCCTGCCTCCCTCCCTGCCTCCCTCCCTCTGTCCAGCCCAGTGCTCCAAACATGTCGCCTTCTTACAGGGACAGGGAGCTGCAGCACATGAGGCTGGAAGCCAAATCTGTTCCCAAAGGCTCCCTCTCACGACAGCTGAAGGATCTTGTTTTGAAAAGGATGTTCAGGATAAAAACCGTGACTCTCTCAGGAGACACTGGAATCTTCCAGAATCTGTTTTAAGTTCTCCTAATGTGGCTTTTTTCCCCTCTTTGCTCATTTGTTTTGTCTCTCAGAGTGGAACTGAGAGCATAAGCTCAGAAATTTACTGTGAGCTTATGTTCTGTTCATTAAAACTCAGGTATTGTGCCCAGGCAAAAGGTGAACAGTACAAAGCTGGCTTGATTTACATCTGGATATTGATAATGCTGTTAAGGTACGATAATGCTGAAAAAGCCAGCACATTCCATGGGATTGTTTGGCACTTGCTCTCAGAGTTTCTGCCACGCTGAACAATTGAAAATATCTGATTGTTTTTGTGGGTGGTAAAGAAAAGCCTTTTCTTGTTTTATGTCCTGTTTAATGACAGAATTTTGGTGGCTGTTTTTTACTTTGTCCATTTATCTCTCATGAAACCCAAAGAGAGCTCTTGCTCTCCATTCATTCTTCCAATACTGAAGTCTGGAGTTCCTTTGAAGTTTACTTTGGCATCTACTTCCTCAAGCAAGCACCTTAAAAAAAAATTAAAGCTGAAAGTGGTACCCCACTCCCGACTCAAGACATAAGTTCAGATACTGATTTCTAGGAACAAAGATTTAGTGAAAAAACAAGACACTAAAGTTACAACAGAGCCTACAAAATCTAGGTTAGCTTTCATACTAGCAATTCAATTAGTTGAGTTAGATAGACATTCAGTTACACAGCTCTTCTATTCAAGTCATTCCTTACTGCTGACAGCAGTTAAGGGAGGAACAATAATTTCAGGGAATACATGGGAAATAACAAATATTCCCTAAGTCACTGGCACTCAAACAGGTCTAAAATTGTGACTGGGCATTTACAATTATTCAAAAGACTGGTAGGAAGACCAACTCCACACCATCTTGGCTTTAAAAAACAAACAAATCATCCCCCCAACATATAATACTTTGCCCTACTATAATTAAGGCACTGGATTGAGAGAAGGAAAAATCTGTGTTCAATTTCTGGTTCTGCTATCAATTTCCCACCTCATCTTGGGCAAATCACTGGGGATTGAGAGCTCATGTGCACCACATTACCATGCACCAGGTGAGCCCCACCAGTGAGTCTGTTTGCACACATTTAAGACATGACAAATGCAAGGTTATGTCACCTCATTTAAATCAGCGTGGAACAAATTCATATTAAATTGCTTTACCTTGCATTTGTTGTGGATTAACATACATAAAGATCAAATCAGGTAACAAAAGAAGCCTGAAAAATCTGTGCCCCTACATTTAACACAACACTTAAGCATGCAAATGGTTTTTAGTCCTTCATCTTTCTTTCACTCACTCATCTATAAGCATCTATTCCTTTCTTGTCTGTCTTTAGATCATGAATGACTGAAGATGTTTTCATCATACCTAATACACAAGACTCTGAGCCTCAGACAAAAGGTTATGGGACTCCTATAATACAAATACTACAACTCTGATTATCCAGATTTGTATGAACTGAAGTTCCCTTCTCGGCAGAAACGTGCACAGACTCAAATATTGGATTGCAGTCCCACCAAAGGGGATGACAAGGAAAGGAGGGTGGCCCGAAATCAAAACTATCACCTGTACACTGATATGCCAATTAAAAATAAAACATAATAGCAACAAGTGAGGCTGCAGCTCAGGGCATGTTACACACCTCCCTCTGAACTCTGAACTTGGGAGCTGGGTTTTCTGTTTGGATCTGTCTCATGTTCTATGAGAAACAGGCATTTCCCAAAGTACAGAATAGAACGGATTTGCATGTAGATTACATTACTGTCCAGAATGGAACAGTACGCCCCCAAAGAAGCAAAAAGTACTGAAAACACACCACTGCTGAAGACCTGCCCAACCTCCTGCTGGCACTAACCCTGCACCAGCCTCTTGTGCTGGTACAAATCTCTCCCATTTACATCAGGATGATCTAGAACTGTCATTTCAGGATTGTAAACTTCCTGCCTAATTGTTTCCCTGTCCACTAGACTGAGAAGTAAGTAGTTTTTATTCAATGTATTCATGACACCTTAGTAAGCACTTTCTTTGACAGCAGAATGCACAGTTAGTGTTTTGGAAGGCTTTGGGTTCAGTTCAAGGCTTTTCATTGATTTCACCAGGTCCAATTCTGCAGCATTCAAAATTAAATTGATAAACATGGCCAAAAGTCAACCCACTACTAACACTAAAGTCAGTGGAACTAAATGTAGGATGAAACTGTTCTATACTCTGGATTTGGAAATGAATTTTGTGACTAGTGCACCCTCTTTAAGTGTACATGAGAACATCAGGGACACAAACTTCTCTCTTTAAGCACACAGCCTCAGTTCAACAGAAACTTCCCTTGTGCCTTAAATATGAGCTGTTAGTGAAACAGTGACTGCAGTTGCATCTGCTAATCCCCATGAACTGTTATGCTGCCTGGAAAGCCTGCTCCAGCCCAACTTCCTTGGCAGCTTATAAGGTTGTCTTAGCATTGTCTAGGTATCGTAAGGTATTTTAAAATGTTTTGTCACTTTTCTGAAACGTTCTGTTTCTACCTGTCAACTAATCTTACCAGTACAGCAACAGCAATTCCATGAAGCTTTAGTCTGAAGGAGGGTTTGTTTGCTTGTTTGTTTGCTTTTTTCCTTTTACATGAGACTCATACCTATTCCAGGGATTCTGGGAGAAGATGACTGGAGAAGAACATGTCCTTCAGTCTCCCAACACAGATTAATAGCAAAACATCAAGTCCACTGCAACATGCTCTCAATTTAGAAAGTGCTGGTGCTATAAAGAGAAAGCCATTGATTATTCATCCTGGGTTTATAATACTGGAGAGCAAGTACAAAAAAGTAGCTTCTTACAAGAATCTGGGGCTTCTAACTCTGTAGAATTTAGAAGGTCATTCCAAAATCAATATACTTACAAAAGGCTCTATAATTCTAACATAAAAGCAAAATGGGAATGTGTCTTAGTTCTGCATTAGCTGCAGGGTTTGGATCAGGAGCACCTGGGCAAGGCAGGCTGTGGTCCAACAGCAGTTTGTGGCTCCATCACATTTAACACAGACACATCTCCTGCAGCAGATGTGGATCCTGCTCTGAGGGATCTGTCCTGCTCCAGCACTGTATTGATGATGGAGACAGGCACTGTTTCATGGGATCCAAGTTTGGTGTGGGGCTTGGGCTCTTCAGAATGGCCTTTCTAGAGACATTCAGAACACAGAGCAGTTTACCAAAGCACTGCTTAAACCTCTGCTCATTAACCCTCTCTATAACTGTGACATGGAGATAACTCTTCACAGATGGGAAATTTAGGAATAAATTCAGGGAACTGATCTATGTGACCTTGAGCATCAACAGCAGAACCATAATTAAAACTCAGAGTATTCCTAACTCCTAACCCTGTGTTAAACAACATTTATACCTGGGTTTGGTACATAAAACCTTGACAAGCAACATGGGAGGAAAAGGAGGGTCAAGAAAGGACATTTTTTCTGCACAAGTGGTATTTTCAGATTAAATGGAACCTGCAACAGCCTAAAGCCCAGCTTCTTTGCATTTTGTAATCAATTCTTTTTCAGAGATTTGCAATTCCCACCTCTTATACTAGAACCCTTCTTTGGGAAAGAAAGGAGTAAGACTGGCTTTTGCAAACCTGACTAGAGGCAGATCAGGAGAGCATGACTGTGGCCAAAAAGCCCAGCTCAGAATACAGCACAGTGCAGAGTGGGATTAACATCTCATTTACTGGCTCTCACTTGCACACCTTTTGGACAGGTGGCTGAATTGCTCAAAAACCAGACAAAACGAGGGGATGCAAAGTAACATACTAACTTCTTTAATAGAGTCCAATCCAATTAAACCAAAATCACTCTGTGAACCCCTGGGTTTATTCACACTAAACAAGTCAGTGGTACATAGTGTCAACCCGACAGCTGATGGTGTTCATACCCTAGGTCCCCACATGAAAAATGAGCACCAGTCAACCAGACTGCAATGGTATTTTTCCTTCCTTTTTTTTTTCTTTTTTTTTTCTTTTTGTAAAAACTATTCCTTTCATAGACTTAAAATAACCAACTAGCCAAGTTATTAATTATGGTACATCTAAAAAAAAAAAAAAATACTAACCCTAATGTGACTGCTGCTTTACGAGTGCTCTGCGTATCGCCTTAGACTGGCTTTTCAGTAGCAATTCACTACAACAGGTCCTAAAATAATAATAATAAAGAATTAAAAACCTGACAGCAAGTTTAATGGTCAAAAGTAATAAAAACAACCTGTTCTGAAAGGTGATTTTTCTCAGCAGTTCAGTCCTGCTGCAGCATTCACAACCTCACAAAGGCAGAAGGGGTTCGAATTCTCTCACCTCCTTTAAATTTTTCCTGGTTTTAAAAGGACAACTGCATTGTAACCTGCTAGGAACCATGGGGCATTTTACTTCATGTTATTCAATAGTGGGTCTGTTTTTAAAACTTACTGTTTTTCTGGGGTAGTTTAGGAAGGGTGGGGAATAGAGAGAGAACAAAACCATAGCTCCCTGTAGCTGTAGCTCCCCGGGTGCCTCGGTCACTAGCACTGTCTCGTTCTCACACCAGCGCTGGCAACTTTTCATTACTCCAGAAGAACACAGAGAAACACCAGCAGCAGCCTCTAAAGCTCCATTTAGTGTTTTGGGTCATGTCTCCTATTCAAGGCCACCATCTTCTGTAATTCATCAGCTAAGAAGCATTTTCTCCCTCTCCCCAGTGGAAGTTTAAAGGTGGGGGTAGGGCATGAGACAAAGAGGGAAGTTAAAATGAATAAAAAATTCTCAGCTATAGAACCCAATTTCATTATTTCCTCTTTCATTCACAGCATCTTATCACTATAGCCAGACTGCTGCTTTGCTTTGCTAAGATCACACTGATCTCATTTCCCCTCTGGCCCCATCGGTTGCTGGTCGACCTCTGGATCCACCAGGGATGATGCAAATGCTGACTGGACGATCTGAAACCCAAAGGACTCCAGGAGAGACATGTTCTGTTGGGGTGAGAAGGGGGATCCCAGAGCAGGACCCAGGTCCCCCAGGGGGCCACCCAGGGCCCTGACGTGAACTTTCTGTATGTGTTTGTTCAGGTAAGACTTGGATCTGAAAAAGCTGCCGCACTCAGGGCACGGGTATTTCTTCTCCCCTTCCGTCTCCATTTTGTTTTTGCTCACTGCCAGCTCACACGAGAAGGACCCGTTGGTGCTCTGCTTCTCGGGAGTCTTGAGGTCACTGGTGTCAGAGAGGTCTCCGTATGAGTCAGAACTCTCAATCGGGTCCGAATGGGAACATTTCTGGCCTTCTACGGGAAAAAGAGAAGAGAGAAGTTTTCAGAACCTTACGCCCCAAACAGAGCTATTGAGCATTGAAACATTGTCTTGGTTACCACCCGATCACATTCACGCCTGTCATGACAGAGTGTTACACACTGAAAATCCAATCCCTCACGTTCTCCAGCCCCTAAGCACAGGTCCTTTCCAGACCACCAGGCTGCTCCCAGAGCAACAGCTGGGGTTTCATTAGGGCTTTGTCATGGTACTGGATGCAACCATAATGGGTCTCTGCTTTATACAACACTTCTTGAATCTCAGAGATGTCTCACAATGTTTATACCTCAGACACTACAAAAGGATGGGCCTAATGATGAGTTTTTAACTGTGCAGTTCACTCACACACTTCTGAAATACTGTTGATACTTTGAGGGAGAGCCTAGAGAAACTTCACAAAGTACAACAGGCTGCAGTAAGATGGGAAGAAACCTGGAAATACTCAGCAGCAGCAGCGAGCTCCTGCAATTTGAGTGCAATTACACTTAGTCTCAAGGAACTCTTTTTCACAAATACAACACTGTTGAAAGTGAACACAATCTGAAACTGCTCCATCTTTAAATGCTGTAGTGTGAAACAGGAGAGATGTTAGGAACACTATTTTAAAGTTGTTTGGACACATATCCTAGCAAAGCCATTGGTATGTTTGGAGTGTTCCCCATTCTCCTCTGGCACTATGCCAGGGAAGTTTGTCCACACTTTTTGCTCAGTGCATGTGAATGAGCGTGAGAAACCCAGACGTACTCACTGAACAAGTCCCTGAATACAAATAAGCTGTACCTACTGTTAACTCTAAAAGACCAAAGAACCACTTGGCACAACCCAAAAGACAGATTTGCTCTGGACTCAGCATTACAAACCAAACAGGATATGCATGAAATCAGTACACCACTGAGCTGGAGTAAATCTCTTGTTAAGTCAGCACACCACCCAAACCCAAAGGGCTACTGCAGTAACTCTGTAATACTTGGACAGAAAAAATTGCACACGTGTAGCTTTCTGATGGCACAGACTTTGTTTGACCCAGCCTGCTGTGTTCTCCTGAGCCAGAAAAAAAGGTAACAACCATGGGTTTAAAGCAAAACATCTTCTGATGTTTCAGCTCCACCACAAACACCGACAGCTCAAACCAAAAAGGCAAAAAGCTATTCTACACAGATAAACACACTGCTTTACTTATTCAGAAGTTAAATACTCTTTAGCTAGGCTTACAATAATAGTTTTTTCCTTTTTTTTTTTCCCCAGAAGTTAAATGCAAGTTAAAAACTAACAAACAAGTGCTATTATCACCCTCTGCCTCTCCTCTCCAATAACAGCTTTTAGAAGTGTAAGTTTAGCTACAGATAGTTGCATGGCCCCTCATCATCTTGAGGATGAGTCTTTGTGAACTGCATTCTGCAGCTGCCTCTTCCTTCATCAGAAATCAGAGACCTGGTTTGAGTGACACGAGATTCCAGTGGAGTGGGACTAAGGAACTGGCCCATGATCTGCACCCTCAGGCAAAATTCAGACACTGCTCCTCCACAGGAGAGGCTCAAGATGAACCAAGTGGCTTTTTCAATCTCCAAAATCAAAGAAGCTGCTCTTCTGTGTCCACCTCCTTCCCCCAGCCTTGTCAGATAAGCTATCCAAGGGCAGATATCACATCCTACATGATGCTGTGGAATTCCTCTGCATCCCTAAGCTTGTCTCCAGCACTTCCCTGTCCTTCCTCCCTCCCAGCCCGACACCCCACCACACACAGCTCTGCCCAGAGCAGCAGGTGCAGAGCAGTGAGTCTCTTGCCTTTGATGCCATAGGTCCTGACGCAGTGGAACGCTGCTCCCCCATTCGGGATGGACTCCTGGTGCCTGGAGACCTGGGGAAGGGGAACACCGTGGTGGGTTTTAACATGGACCTTTAAGTAGGAGGCAGAGGAGAAACCTAAACAAGATAAAAGGAGATGAGATCCTGCCACCAGCAAAGACACACATCTGCCTTCCCTGTTCTTTAATCTTTTACTCCTGCTCCCTGTTCCAAAGCTGCCCTTCCACCAGCTAATTCCCCAGGACATGCTCAGGTAGATTCCTGTCATCAGGGCAGTAATGAATTGCACACTTTTCATCAGACTGTGTTTGCTTTTTGTTAGTCATGACGAAAGCACAGCCTCCTTCAAAACAAATTCTGTGGAACCAAACTGAGCAGATGACATGGAACTTTCTGGAAAAAAGGCAGAAGAGACATCATAGAAAAAGGCACCCATGTCTCTTCACCATTTTTGTGCTGTTTTATTTTAATTAAAAAGGCCTTTATCATCTGATAATATTTTGGAAGATAGTTCCAATTAGTTGATTTTATGCTGTTAAGATTCAGAGGAATGTCATTTAGCAACACCCCTCGTTGGTATTTAATGTGCTTTCCCCTCAGGTTTCTGGCATTTTTAGTGACTTCTAGAAGGCAGAAAGCTCAAACTGCTGAGTTTTTGAGGTATTCAGTTTTGTACTGTAGTAATTTTTTGAACACATTTCCTGCATTCAGCTCATTCTGAGTATTTTCTCCACAGTAAACAAAAAATATTAAAAATAAATTTCACTATTTCTATCAGCTCTGATCTGTAAGCCCAAACCACTGAAATTAAAAACATGTATTTCAAACATGATTTCTGAACAAAACAGGTTTTTTACATCTGTGCATGTTCTTTTTAAAACTGTTTTTGAAGTCTCACAAATATGTCCTTTTCCTTTAATGCAATAAATTACCTCACATATACTTTGGAATGCTTTTAAATTCAATCTCCATAAGATTTGCAATTATTACTAGTATATGTGGACCATACAAGGAGGACAGAATTTTAAAGATTTCCTACACAGGTAAACCTCCCAACAACCACCTTAATTTTCTGTTAGATTTTGAACAGAATATTATGGCACTTTCATGTTAGAAACATTTCCCTTTAACAACTGAACACAAGACAAGGTTCACTGTGACAGACCCAGAGTTCCAAGTTCCCTTTCTGGAGAGGGAAAACCCAAGTCCTAGATTTTTTTAAACCAATACAGCATTTACAGCACAAGCCCCTGCAAGAGAACTTTCACACCAATCACTGAAAATATGAATAGTTATTCTACTGTAAAGCCATTTTTTAGTGATGTTACTGTATTTACATTTGATGATATATAATAATATCTTAGGAAGGATGGAAACCCCTTCCTGCACACGTCTCTGGGGTGGATTTTCTGACAGCAGCTGTTAGTTTCAGATGCTGAATTTAATCATGAATGTGGCTTTACACTGATTTCCCCATGCCTAGCCAACAGAATATCCCTCTACCCAAACTCTTCCTTACAAGCCAGGATCAAAGAGTATCCAGGACCTGCAAAGCGAGACAGAACTCCCCAGCAACCTGCTGAAGGGAAAAGGGCAGGCTGCTGGAATGAACAGGAGGCAGTTACTGTGGACCCCTGAGCTGAAGATAAAAGCACAGAACAGCAGATACATCACAATTCAAGACACCAAGAACATCGGAGCCTGGAAATACAATGGAGCAGAATCAGCCAGACCAAGTGATCCGGGGAATCCGTGGAAGGGAATAATGCAAGACCTGCCCTCAGACACCAAAGGCTGCACTGAAAACCTCACTGGGCAACAAGACAATGGATTTTTTATCAATACCAAAAATTCTCTGTAGACATGGAAAGAACCAGTGATTGACTGGCAGAGAAAAGGGCACAATGTACAGACATAACAATGACACTTCCACCTATGAGGTGCTTCCCTTATTTCCTACGTGTCCAACAACCACAGGCATGCTGAGATCAACCTCTTTTATGTAGCAATGCACTAAAATCTCCCTGCCAACCATTAAAAAAGGGCTACATACAGGTATTCAGTGGCTTTCTGTACCAGGACTGACACAGGAGAATCTGAAGCTGTAATCTCAGCTACACAATATTATTTCTGAACTCTGCAATTCTATTTGTAGAGTACATTGTTTTATATAATGGAAACTGCTGCAAAGTGTGTTAGCTCCCCTTTATGCACTTGGCAGATGAACATGTGAGTCATCAACTTCCATCAAAGCCATAAGAATGCCAACTGCTTCATGGGAAACTGTTTAAAGAGAGATTTGGGGGGGGTTGTTTTCATCCTAATTTTTTCCTGAAGCACTTAGCACTGGCCTTTTTTCCCTCCACCAGACTAATTATGAATGCCTGTCCTAGAAAGATGGGGGTTCAGAGGCAAAAATCCCTTACTTTTAAAAGTCTCTTTCAGAACAAAGTCAGACTAGTGCAGAGGATAAAGTGGCAGCGTTTTTCAGAGAAGGAATGTAATTCTTGTTTTACCCTCCACATCTCTCTGCTTTGAGAAGCAGATTATTTCTTCATACCAGAAGAAAAACATGCACAGAGGGGAAATGATCTGCTTTATATAAATGGGACCTGTCCCTTGATCTCCCTCATAACATCTATATGGAGATAAACTAGAGAAATAATCACAGGATGCTCCCTGTTCAAAAATTCTAATTTGGATTTAGCTGGAACATGCAGAGAATGTCTTGCTTTAATGGACTTTGTGTCCCCCAGGAAAAGTGCAAGAATTCATATTATTGTAAAAACAAATTCCACCCCACATGTGATTGGAATATTTACCCTTCTCCTCACTCATTTGATTTCTGTGAACAAACAGAGTGTCTGTGTCTGAAACAGAACCCCAAACTTCTGAGTTACACCTGTTATTATAAAGTACCAACTCCAGACCTGCCAAAGACATCAATCTCTTGAATTTGTCCACACAAGCAAATAAAGTTCCTGAGGATGGTAATAGAAGTTTATGCAATAACACAACAGGAGCAGGTCTTTTTTATTTAACCTGATTAAAGAGAATTTGTCATAAAAAGTGAGGCTTGAGGATTAGGTTTTCATAAGCATATTTTGGACAAATTCTTAAAAAAAACCAAAACAAAAGAACCCCCAAAACCAAGCAAAACAACCAAAATCCTGGGGGAGGGAAAAAAAAAACCAAAACCCCCCCCCAAAACCATTGCACTGTTTCCCTGATTTAAAAGATTTAATTGCTTCCAGGATTATTCTAAGCATAAAGACTCTGAGTAAGAAAATAACCTGGAAAAAACATCAAATCACAGCTGGTAATTTCTGAATATAAAACTGCCATGTTGTAAAAGAAATAAATATGATCAACAAATGGGCACACACATGACATGGCAAACCATTGGCTGCTGCTTTGTGTCAGGTACTGGGTTCCAGCCCCATCTCCTAAATGCATTAAACCTTTAAAAGAACATGAGACAATTAAGTTCCACAGAAAAGCTTTCAGTCCAACTGAGGGATTCTGAGCTCTGTCATTAACACTGGGAATGTTCAGCTGGGTAAGAGTCACCTTTTCATCTACTTTTTTTCTTTGTTTTTTTGTGGGCCAACATTCAAAATTCTCTCTACAAGTAGCTTGAGCTTGGAGAGCATTCTTGCTTGACAATTATTATATCCAGAGGTTGACAGTTACTATATCCAGAACCAGCTAAGTTTCAACTAAAAAATACACCAGCACAGTAGACAGGGGGAGAATAAACCAAACCCCACTGCACAAGCACCGCAGCCACGGCACAACAGTCGGGTTAGTGCAGCTTCTGACTGTCCCAGTGCCTTCCAAACAGGTGCTCCTGATCCAGAAACCTTCCACTAGATTCCATCTTGTCAGGCTCTACAGTTTTGAAAGGTATCAGTTTAAAACTATGAACATTATGATTTGATTCTAGAACGCTTGGGATGAAAATTCTGCTGTCACTGCTCATAAATCTGTAATCAACACTTACAGTGTAAAGCAGCGAGTTCATAACAAAGTTATTTGACAAATCCAGTCTGTGACTCCCCCTTCCTATGAATTTTAACACTGGGTAGATATTTAACAGTAATTCACCAGATTAATTACATTTTCTAAGTCCTGCTGTGAACTGAAATTCACAGTCCACAATTCTGACAACTCCTACGAAACACACTAACTGTAAGAAAGTGGTTGCCTCAAGTGGACTGTAGGACAGGTCCCCTGTCCTTCTGCAGAGAAGTGTATTTTTAAATTTCCACCATACATTTTGACCTGTAAAATGTGAATAAACCCCCTGGTCATTTCATTGTTTGAATGCCGGGTCTGTCTTTGTCGCACTGGCTCCATTTCCAAAGAGCTGCAGTGACATCCAGTGGTGGTTACACTGAAACTCAAGCTTGCAAATCTTGGAAACCAGACAATTCCTCCCAGCTCAGGGGAGTTTCTGTTTGGCACCTCCCTCAGCTGAAGGAGAGCAGGACACCACCTGAATCTTGGATAGGATCTTCCATTGTTACCACAAAAAGAATCAGGATAAGCTTAAGCAGTTTTTCAGAAGCTGAAAAGGAGGCAAACTTCATTTCACACCATCTACTGGAGCTTCAGAACCTCAAAATTTCCTACCTAGATGCCTTTTCCACTCACACTGTTAATATCATTTTCAGGACCTAATACACTTTTCAACAAGTGGAAATACTTCCCTTTCAATTTAATGTCTCTTATTACTCATCAACTCCAAAAGCTCCCTGTACAGTTCTCACATCAAACACAGAACAGCTTTATTCTCTCTCTCAAAAGATTTCACATCTCTTAAATTAGAAAAGGGAACACACATCAGAAAAAAAAAAACCTCATCAGAAGAAACAGGATACCAAAACACAGCAGCCACCTCTTCCAACTAGCTGTGTGAGCCAACAGTGTATTTTGAAGTTGTGTATTAATAATTCAAAAAAAAAAGACACCAGTAAGTCAAAATCATTTTCCAGCTTGCCTTACATCCCACAAATCCTAAATTTTCAACTCTCTTCAATTTAAGAATACCACAAACAGATGAAAAAGCTTCAAAAGCTCTTAGTCATATGGTTTAGTTCTAGGTAGTCCTCCAAGGAGCAGGGAGCTGGATCCAATGATCTTTATGGGTCCCTTCCAACTCCAGATATTCTGTGATACTATGGAAAGCTGTATTTGTACAAATAAAGGTAAAACACATTTCTAGTGCTCTTCACAAAATCTGTTTTAGAAATGTACATTAATACACAGCAATTTCTTGGGTTAAGAGGGAGAAGCCGCTTGACTCTGCTGCACCAGGAGGTTGAGCAAGATTTGATAACATGATGCAAATCTGTTTATGCTCAGTGTATGATTTTCAACTTGAATGTGTATTTCAGAGATTCTTCTTCCAAACTGATTGCAAGGACTCAAGTCTAACCAGGTATAGAGAAAGAAGATGTATGATGAACAGCAGCAAGGCAACTTATCGTGGTTGTTGTACAGGGATCTGGCTATTCAGCAATTAAAATTCTTAAAACTGTCTAGAAACAATTTGCTTCAGATTTAAACTGAGTTTCTTCAGGCACTCTCAGCCAGGTGAAAAGGCCAGCCCTGCAGCTGCAGCAGTTTCAGGGGATGGTCACACACAAGGGACAACCTCCTCCTGGAGCAGCAGAGTCACTCAGCCCCACAGCTCCCCTCCAGTGCCCTCCCAGCCCACTGAAAGAAAAGAGGAGTTTCTTCATTACCTCTGTTACAGATAGTGCAGAAATTGCTTGGTCCTTCACTATGCTTCTTCAAGTGGTCTGCCATATATGCTGCTCTCAAGTACTTCCCACACACCTGGCATGGGACTTTGTCTTCATGACAGGCCAGGTGTGAGCGCAGCCGGTCACGAGTGGCAAAGGAAGCATTACAAGTCTGCAGGTACAATGAGAACCATGTGACTCAGCAGCTCTGCCAAAAGCACTAATATTGTCAAGTATATTTAGTATTCTTTAGAGCAAATACCTTTGATCCTGAGCAAAGACACAAATGACATGATGCACAAGCCATTTTCCCCCACAAATAAAAAAATTCAGATCACCAACACATTGCACAAGATGTGATGTTACTACTTGAAAGAATTAAGGAGACAGCTCTAACATACTACAGATAGTAAAACTTAAATCAAGATAGAGTTGTAAGGCTTTAGCTCGTGAGGATGAAGATTCTAAAATTTTAAATATTTAACAACAGAAATAGCACAAACCACTTCATTCCATTTACAGTAGTTTCTGCCATTTCACTGAGCCATTACAATCACTTTGGACCACTCAAAATGTCCGTCCCCTCTGCCACCTTCCTACATTCTACTCTTTGATGTGATCAATCTGACTTCAGTACCCAGAATGTTTTGGAGTATGAAGACATACAAACAAAGCATTGGAGAATTATCTGGGATGAGAATATGACAAGAGACAGTAGAAGAGTCATCCTGGTATCCACAGCAGCAGTGCAGACAAACTGTAGAAGTGAAGCCTCGGAACTGAGCAGGTATCAAAATAACTGCAGGACATTGTAATGTGTTTATAACTTACCCCTGATCAAGGTATGATACACCACTTACTACCATGAAACAAGCTTGATTTGGCATAATATCCATTCTACTTGCCCACTTCCCAGATGAAATCCATATGATGAGTGAAGGCTCCCTCCCATTTTTATAATCCCAGGAATGGGCAGGCACGCAGGCTCTGTCCACAGCCTGTTCCAGCTGCCTGCCAGTGCTCAAGTGCTTGTTCTATCTCTAAGGTCTGAAGGGAAATAAATCCCCAGCCCTGGGCTGTACAGGGTATTGGAGACACAGTCTGACCCACTTTACAAGTGTGAGAGCAGAAACCAAAGCAAACACACATCACAGTGACCAGAGCAAGGGGCAGCAGTGACAGTCAAGAGTGGACAGTGTTTTGTTTACACCACATTTATATAAAATAACACAGTTTTAAGATGTATAACCAGAACCCCCTAAAAATAATATGAGGCTATTAAGTGACTTGGGAACTGGATATATTCCATCTTTTCAAATATCAGTATGTAATTAAATCACTGTTTCAATAGACTTGTTAAAGTAACAATCCTAGTAAAATTCCAACATTGTAATGTCATGTAAGTGAAATTACATAATAATACAGAAGAGGGTAACACATATAATTATATAAAATTCAGTTAATCAAGAGCTTAATCCAAAAAACATTGAAGGCAGCTGAAAAGTACCTATCAATTTCAACAGGCTTTACACTCATTCGATCCTGTGAGACGCTTAAGTGTGGCAAACCCCCAGGGAGCTGAGGCTGCTCTGGAGCAAGCACAGGACTTAACACCTCAGAGGATCAGGACTTAATGAAATTAAAAAGGCAACAGTAAAATTATCTGGATTTCTGTGATACAGTTGAACTAAGCTCACTAGACAAAGATTCATAAACTACAAGTAGTGTAGGATTAAGAGGCAAATTCTTGAACGTGAAAGGTTTCTCCTCCTTTGAAATCCCAGGACACAGCGCTGAGCAAAACAGGTGCAGCTTTCACTTAAAATGTTCTTAGAGGTAAACACTCTCTGAAGGCAGGATTGCAGCACTGATAGCAATCAATGTGTTGGATATCAGCTAAAGATAGATAACTAGATAATCAATGACAGCCAAGAGATCCATCATCAGTAAATCTGAAGGTACTGAGCTGCAGTAACATCCCCTCTCGAGCACTGGGGGGGCATCAGCTCATACACAGACCAGAGACAAATCACACAAATACAGGGATGCCAGAAGTGGAACCACATCTGAACCAGAGTGAACTTAGCAAGTTGAAAGCTTAGGGAAAGGCAACATAATAATTTCTGTGTTTGATTTCTCACTCTTGCTGCAGAGTTGTGCAAAGCTCACCTTTGGATAAGCTATAGGGAAAATGTATCTGTGAAGAAGCTTAAAAAAATAATTAAGTCCAGTGGAGAAAGCAAGAACCAGTTTAGCTGAATCATAACAATGGGAAACAGGACTAGTTTAAGGAAAACCCCAAAGTTAATATTCAAATAGTTAATATTTATAAAAGGTAGAGAGAAAAAAAAAAGTCTTATTTTACAAAAGATGTGAAGTGCTAAATGAGTGCTAAATATTTATCATTAATTGTTAATCATAGAAGAAAACTCTCCAGTGCTTTCCTATCAAACATTGCACAGGTATATAAATAGACCAAAAAAGAATATATAAAGTTTAAAAAACATGGTTTAAGAAATACCTCTTGAAGTTTCAACTTTTCTATGGATGTGGATGTCTCTGAGCTTATTCCATGGTGGCTGCCATTTTCCTGCTAATAGGCAGGAAGTAAGAGAAATTAGGACAGGAAGAAACTCATTCTGCATTGAAATCAATGGGAAAAGCACTGGACTTGGGATGCCAATTAAGCTGTGCTTTAATTTAACCTGTTTTTTCTTTTTTATTTTATGTGCCAGAAGAACAACCTGTCTCTTGTCTCTGAGAAGGAGCAAACTTCTGTTTTGTCCCCTTGTTCTTTCACATCCACAGATTTTCAGATCACCATTTCCTCCCAAACTGCAGCCTAACGTTCACCCCATTCACACGCCAAAGCCGACAGCTCCACCCTTCCCATGGAGTCAGCACTCTGAGCCGTCCCACTGTGGCCACAAACTGACTTACCCCTTCTCCTACATCCAGAACTCAAACTGTCAGATTGGGAAAAAGGATAAAAAATGACAAAAAAAAAAAATCACCAGTGCAACAATCGAGGGGAAAAGATCCAGAGTGCCAATTGCCTGGACAACAAAGCAACTCCTCGGGTGTGATTTCTCAGCTGCCTTGGCTCTGTGGAGACCTTCCCTAATCTGAGTCTATTTTAACAGTAATGAAAAAGCTGGAGTCAGGTCTTTGGCATCAGGTGCTAGAGGTGCTGGAACCTGGAATGCTTGTGAAAGATCTGTGAAGCACAGATTTTTAGGGGGCTGAGTGCAGGATTACAAACTGAGCACTGAAAAGCACAGCTGCTGCAGTGATGCTCAGGTTAGAACAGTCCTGCTCCTCATACTCCCATTTCATTTATTCTGAAGTTGGGTTGATACCTTCTCGCTTTTGTTTTGGTACTCCAAGGGTACCATGATGCCACATCAACAAAACACAGATATCTACTGGTTTGCAAAGATACAGGAGGGCTCAGGTAAAGGGCCAGTGGATTCTGTTTAAATCATAACAGAGCACAAATTCCAAAAATGCCATTGCAATAGAGGATTCTGGAATGCTCTTCTGTTTACTGACAGAGTAATTCTCTTTTTCAGTAAACATAAACAAAGCATGACAATAACAGGAATGTTCAGCGGGAACTCAACAGATTCAAAAAGGATGCTCAATGCTGTTCAGGCTGCTCTCATGGGGAGCTAATTTGCCAAACAAAATCCATGGAAAAAAGGGATGGAAAATGGGCAAACAACATGCCAATATTAAGCTATTTTCCCTCTTTGTGGCCAGATCCTGAGTTTAGATACACATCCCGGAACAGAAGCGTAACTGGCTATGAGATAATCACAAGAACTTTATCAATTTATACCTCAGCTTTCATATTTCAAACAAATGCTCAGTGTGACAGCACCCCCTCTGTATTTGTACCATGTACAGCAGATCTGTGCATGTTTAAGAAGACTTTCTAAATCTGACAAAATATTACCAAGTAGTTTTTGCAAAGACACACAATAGGTCATTAACAAATTTTCTGCACCTTAAAATTCATAAAAAGTTAACTTTGCAGGGTTAAGCAGTCAAAAATCAAGAGCAAACCAAGCCTGAAGGACAACCTCAACTCTGTCCTGATGCTTGTAACCTGTAGCCTATTCCTTTTAACTGAGATGAACATTGCATGCAGTGTTATGGCACTTCAGACAACACATGCTGAGAGAGACTGTTCTTAGAAACTGCTGTCCCAAAATACATGTGTGCAAGGAGGTGGGGTTGAGCTCGGCTGTACCATCTTAGCTTCCACATTTCTTTACTTTTTAGCTCTTAGAGTCTACTCTGATTCACACAGAGTTTATATTTAATATGCTTAAATCAATCAGAAACTATAAAAATTATCAGGCATCAGCTGGCAAAGGACAATTCACATCTATCAGTGTTATTCATAAACTGTGTCCATTCAGTCACCTTGGTATCAACTGGCAAAAGACTGAGGAGTTTCTGTTCATGTTGAGACTAAACATTCATTTTTGTACTTGTGGACAAATACACGGTTATGGAAAAAATTTGTGGTTGTCTTCATCTACCCAGACCTCTTGCTGTCCCCAAATTGGGAAGTCTTTTTATGAGTGGAATTTTCCAATTTGTATAAATCTATAAACCCTAAATCATCTTAAGAAGCTTAAACCAATCTAAAGCTTTATATAGGACATACAGTTAAATCAATGTGATGGCTCTGTGGCCTGACTTCCAGAGGTGCTGGGCTTCCACACATCATGTGGATGTCAACAGAAACCTTCAGGTGGCTCCAGCTATTTGGAGAACTGTTCACTGGATTATTAAAATTGCAAAATGTTTCAAAACTCTCACAATTTGAAGGAATCATAGGAGAGATGTATCAATATGTGCAAAAATGCATATTGGGAAGCAGCAGCCATGTAGGACTGACTGGGTTCATAAAATGTGGGTGAATATTTCAGGAGAAAAAATCCTTGTCTTCAAAGAAAAAGAGAATAATCTTGCTCCAACTTCTTTGAATAAGTATTAAATAAATCTCTCTGCAGAAACCAAGCATGGAGACTCTTAACCCAAGAAATATTATAGAAATTTGCCCAACATCTATGTAAAGGCAGTGTATGATAGTGGAGCTGATTCTCAGCCTTGGTTTTAACTGATACTTCCCTGCACCTTTTAAATCTCTCCATAAATGAATTACAAAATATATCCCTTCATTTGATCTTTAAAACCTTAACAAATAATTTATTAACTGCAAAAAGCGATATACAGCATTATGACATTGTATGACAAAAGATATTGTGATGCTGTTGTTTATATTCACCCTGGGATAAAAAACAGCTTCCAATTTTGCTCAGTGCAATGTTCTGAAGGCTATGTGGGTAAAAAAAAACTGGTACCTTGACAAGTTATGATAATTATAATTTATTATTTTTATTTGAAATTATTCTAAAAAAAATGAAGTCGGCATTGGAGCCTCCTGATGGCAACAACTGCAATTAATAAAAAAGTGAGGGGGGTGGAGGGAATCATCAGTGCCACTGACTCCAAGCCCAGGTGGCTGGGTAAGAGATCCAGGGGGAGACTGGGACAGAGCAGGAGGGAAGGGGAAGAAGGGGAGGGAAGCAGGAGGACCAAAGCTGTAGATGACAGGAGGGGCTGGGATGGGATAGAAAAGGAGGGGACGGGAGGGATGTAAAGCAGCTGGCACTGGAACACTGTTCTCCACAGACATTTATCCCGACTCACACACACATGGAATCTTTACTGGTACTTCAGAATTGTCTGCACACATAAATCCAATGCCAAAGATCACCCACATATCAGTCTAAACCCTTCTGGCTCCTACCTGACACTTGTGAGGTCTCTCTGAGGTATGCACCTGTTTGATGTGTCCATTCAAGTGGTCTGGCCTTAAAGGAAAATACATATAAGCACACTTAAAACAAATACTAAAAATAAACAGACAATTTTAACAACAACAACAAAAAAATATCCCAGTGCTGAATCTATTACAAATATAGTGGTATTTAACTTTCCAAGAACCAGATCACCAACAACTGGGATTCTACCTTGTTACGTACCCTCTCCTACTTGCTAAAAAGGCAGCATTTTCTCAGGAAGAAATTATGACTGAATGATCAGAGAAAATGGGAAATACAAGTTACAGTTTTTCAAGCCTGAATGTCCCCTTCCAAAATCCTATTTAGATCTTGACAATCAGGGCACTTTAATTTACAGTTGCTGAATATTTGAAAATCAGACCTTTTTAAAGGTTTATGTCCCAAACACGGATATGAAAAGTCAACTTTAAGCATCTCTGTGCAGAAAGACTGAGCCTAAACTCTGTTGCTGTGACATATTTTCCACATGAAAGATGAAAAAATACTGTCCTAACTCACAACTTAGTGGGGAAACTGCTTTGATACAAATAAAGTGCTCTGAAGGTCCCAACTAGAAGGTGCAATGGAAGAGCAAATTATTACTGAAAAAAGACTATTTTTCACAACGAGCAAAGCCTACTTTGAAGAAGAAAGGACTGAAGAGCTGCAGATTTTCCTGGTGGGAGTTTCTCCTAGTGGGAAGAAAGCTTTTCATTGTATGAGGCCAAAACTGCTTGGAAACAAGTTCCCCACCCTCTCCTCCCCCAACTTCGCGGCTGCGCCAATGAGAGGGCGCGGGATGGAATTCACGCACTGCAGACAGAAAATAGGCTGAACTTTGCAGTGAGGCTCCTACAGCCGATGCTCCAGCGATGGGCTGGAGTGGTATAACCGGACAGACTGGTTGGGGTCCTTCAGCCTACCCCCAGCCCAGCCACGTCACGTGCTGCTCTACTGAATAAAGGAAAGACTAAACTTAGACATCACGCTTCCAGCCTCCTGTGGCTGCTCCTAAGACTGAGGACTGAAACCTAAAGTCTGTAGTTTTCATTCATGCTGCGATTTTACAAAGATAGGCAAACACTTTTGTTGTTTACTTTTGTAACAGCATTCCTGCCTGTTCACGTTAACTTGCTGGGAACAATGAGAGCTCAACATGTATCTCTCCCTTGATGACAAAAACCTTTCATACAGCAACAGCAGAAATGTTTAAGTGTCAATAAAAACAATAACAATTGGTACACAATCCCAGGTAGCACTATAATTAGAAAAATGCTTTCACTTCTAACCATGGATGAAATTTTCATTTTGTGACTTTCCATCACTAAATCTGCAGTCCTTATGGAGATGCATCCATAATTATTGCCAATTAAAAAAAAAAGGAGGGGGGGAGGGCTACATTTTCATAATTTATTTCAATAACAAAAAGTCCCTCTAACAAAAAGTCCCTCTATCAAAAAGAGAGCTAGCGGGGGCAGAATTCCACAATTTGCAGGGGCACAATTCCACAGTTTATGTAGCCTACTGGCCTTTTGATTTGTTTTCATATCTTGACTCCTTCCCTCCTGTTTGAGCAAGGCAACTGCTGTAGAAAACTGACTGCTGGTACAGAAGTAATAGAGTGTATGCATCCCCCTCCCCCCCACTACTTCTAATCTCAAAGCGAGCAACAAACTTCCAAAAGAGTTTCAAATTCATTAGCTCAGACTATAAGATACCACTAACACAACTACGTGTACCAAACTACTCATTAAATTAGCTCCCACAAACAGCGACAACAGAAAATCAGCAACATTAAATGCACAGATCTTACGTATGTTGCAGGGCAGAAACAGGATCCCCTTCAGAAGGATGTAAACCCAAAGGACACAAAGATCATGTAATAAAAGATACTTGATGCTGCAGCCTTTGAAATCTCACCTCTTCCTTCACATTTGGGTGATAAAAAACATTACGAACTAAGAGAAATGAAGGGAAGTTAAGAAAAAGAAAATTTAAAATGGATACGAGAAAAATAATAACCTCGAGATGTATTATTTTGCACTTCAACAGCACCTTCAAACTACCTACAAATCAGTGGTCTCCTCATACTTCTGTGAGGTGGGTAATTATTTCAGTACCCATTTCACAGAAGAGTCATTTGAGGGAGAGACTCATTTGCCCAAGGACACGCTTACACCAAGTCTGGGACAAAGCTGGGAATGTTCCCCAGAAGCCAACTGACTCCCAGTTCTATGTCTTAATTACTTTTAAACCCTTTCAGGAGACTGCAGAATAGCATCCCAGAGGAAATGATGGAAGTCCCACTTCTTGAGACATTTTAAAATGGAACAGTCAAACTATCCTATGTACACATCCCAAGGGATAGGAAAGACAACTTCCTAGGTCTCCATTGGTGTCTATGGTCCTTACAGGCACCCCCTTACCTGGAAAAGCCTTTTCCACAGCTCTGGCAGATGTAGGGCTTTCCCACAGAGCCATCGTGAGATCGAACATGATAGGACATCCTGTCTTTCCGCTTGAACCGCAAGCCACACACTGGACAAGAGTACGGCTTCTCGCCAGAGTGAGACAGCTTGTGCCGATTCAGGTGGTACACGTCCCGAAAAATCTTGCCACAGATCTCACAGGCCACCTGTTTCCTCGTTCTGCTTCTTTTCCGGGGTGCATCGGGGTCATCCTGACCAGGGACACCATTTTCACCCAGTCTGGGAGGTGGGATGTCTATGTAGCCCAGCTGTAAGCTCGTCACCCCGTGTTGAGCCTCGTGCTGCCGAAGACGATTAGCATCCGTAAAGACTTTCCCACAGAGGCCACAAGGCAGGATACCGGCCTCTCGCAGGCCCCCCGGGGTACCAAACATCATGGAGTCCAAGAGGTTGGCTTTGCGGGGACGCCCTCTGCCCCTCTTGGTGCTTAAAGTGGGGGCACTAGCAGCAACATTCTGGAAAGGCGAGGCCAGCAGCGGTGGGGACAGAGGTCCTGCCACCATGGGCAGGCGGTCCACGCCCTGCAGCACGGGCAGGGAGGACTGCGCGGCGCTGAGCGCGGCCCGCGTGGCCTCGTCTTCGGGCATGCCGGCGATGCCGTTGCCATTGGGCGCCAAAGCGGCACCGTTGGTCATGTCAAGAGGGAAGCCGAGGTCTGCAGCCCCCGGCCGGAACAGCATAATGTCAGGGCGTGCGGGGGGCACGAGGAGCTGCACGTTGGACTGTTTGATGACCTCCTGGCAGATGTCAATCACCGAGCGCATCAGCAGGAACTTGGCGGCCGTCATGAGCTCCGGGAAGCTCTCCAGCCGCACCACGATGCGCGACGTGTAGGCGAAGTCCAGGATGTCTCCGAACACCTTGGAGCTGATGGTGTGCATCTCCAGCTCCCGCCCGCCCCCGGGGGCGCCGCCGGCCGCCGCCGCGGCCCCGCCGGCCGCCGCCGCCTCCGCCGCGCTCCCTTCCGCGCCGCCGCCACCTGCCCCGTCGCCCAGTTGAGCGCTGAACACCGACTCGAAGTACTCGCTGCAAGCGGCCAGCACGGCGCGGTGCGCTGGAAAGCTCTCGTCGCCCACGCGCAGGAGCACGTCGCAGAAGCGGCCGCCGTTCTTGCGCTGCTGGTTGAGGCTGTGCAGCACGTCGGCGCTGTGCCGGCTCACCTGGTAGGTGTAGCAGCCCGACGAGGGGCCGCAGGCGGCGGCTTCGCTCACCCGCTCCATGGGGGCTGCGCCGCCCCTCCGGCGCCCGCAGGGGGCGCGCGCGCTCTCGGGCCGCGCGGCGGCGCGCGCCGCCTCCTCCTGCTCGTTCCCCGCCCCTGCCCGGGCCGGCGGCGGCGCGCGCGCGGCGCTCC